>CM060063.1:41588030-42788030 GCA_030533445.1 Cyprinodon diabolis | reverse complement strand
AGCTCCCAGGTCATGTGACCTATTGACCCAAAATCAGTGTGAAATTGTTCTACTGGTCTCTGCAGATGGGGCACACTCATTTGTTTTTCATTAGAACTCTGTTTTTATTTTTTACCAATTTTGTTTGTTAATATTTGGTATTTTTCTTCAATAGCTCCTATGTCATGTGACCTATTGACGCAAAATCACTTGGAAATTGTTCTACTAGTCTCTGTAGATGGGGCACACTCATTTGTTTTTCATTCTAACTCATTTTTAATTTTTTACCGATTTTTTTTAGTTAAAATTGAGTATTTTTCGTCAATAGCTCCCAGGTCATGTGACCTATTGACCCAAAATCAGTGTGAAATTTTTCTACTAGTCTCTGTAGATGGGGCACACTCATTGGTTTTTCATTCTAACTCATTTTTTATTTTTTACCAATTTTTTTAGTTAAAATTGAGTATTTTTGGTCAATAGCTCCCAGGTCATGTGACCTATTGACGCAAAATCACTTGGAAATTGTTCTACTAGTCTCTGTAGATGGGGCACACTCATTTGTTTTTCATTCTAACTCTTTTTTTATTTTTTACCAAATTTTTTAGTTAAAATTTAGTATTTTTGGTCAATAGCTCCCAGGTCATGTGACCTATTGACCCAAAATCAGTGTGAAATTGTTCTACTGGTCTCTGCAGATGGGGCACACTCATTTGTTTTTCATTTGAACTCTTTTTTTATTTTTTACCAATTTTGTTTGTTAATATTTGGTATTTTTCTTCAATAGCTCCCAGGTCATGTGACCTATTGACGCAAAATCACTTGGAAATTGTTCTACTAGTCTCTGTAGATGGGGCACATTCATTTGTTTTTCATTCTAACTCATTTTTAATTTTTTACCAATTTTTTTAGTTAAAATTGAGTATTTTTCGTCAATAGCTCCCAGGTCATGTGACCTATTGATGCAAAATCACTTGGAAATTGTTCTACTAGTCTCTGTAGATGGGGCACACTCATTTGTTTTTCATTTTAACTCTTTTTTTATTTTTTACCAATTTTTTTAGTTAAAATTGAGTATTTTTGGTCAATAGCTCCCAGGTCATGTGACCTATTGACGCAAAATCAGTGTGAAATTGTTCTACTAGTCTCTGCAGATGGGGCACACTCATTTGTTTTTCATTTGAACTCTTTTTTTATTTTTTTACCAATTTTGTTTGTTAATATTTGGTATTTTTCTTCAATAGCTCCCAGGTCATGTGACCTATTGACGCAAAATCACTTGGAAATTGTTCTACTAGTCTCTGTAGATGGGGCACACTCATTTGTTTTTCATTCTAACTCTTTTTTTTTATTTTTTTACCAATTTTTTTAGTTAAAATTGAGTATTTTTGGTCAATAGCTCCCAGGTCATGTGATCTATTGACCCAAAATCAGTGTGAAATTGTTCTACTAGTCTCTGCAGATGGGGCACACTCATTTGTTTTTCATTTGAACTTTTTTTTTATTTTTTACCAATTTTTTTAGTTAAAATTTAGTATTTTTGGTCAATAGCTCCCATGTCATGTGACCTATTGATGCAAAATCACTTGGAAATTGTTCTACTAGTCTCTGTAGATGGGGCACACTCATTTGTTTTTCATTTGAACTCTTTTTTTATTTGTTACCAATTTTTTAGTTAAAATTGAGTATTTTTGGTCAATAGCTCCCAGGTCATGTGACCTATTGACCCAAAATCAGTGTGAAATTGTTCTACTAGTCTCTGTAGATGGGGCACACTCATTTGTTTTTCATTTTAACTCTTTTTTTATTTTTTTACCAATTTTTCTAGTTAAAATTGAGTATTTTTCGTCAATAGCTCCCAGGTCATGTGACCTATTGACGCAAAATCACTTGGAAATTGTTCTACTAGTCTCTGTAGATGGGGCACACTCATTTGTTTTTCATTTTAACTCTTTTTTTATTTTTTACCAATTTTGTTTGTTAATATTTGGTATTTTTCTTCAATAGCTCCCAGGTCATGTGACCTATTGACGCAAAATCACTTGGAAATTGTTCTACTAGTCTCTGTAGATGGGGCACACTCATTTGTTTTTCATTCTAACTCATTTTTAATTTTTTACCAATTTTTTTAGTTAAAATTTAGTATTTTTGGTCAATAGCTCCCATGTCATGTGACCTATTGATGCAAAATCACTTGGAAATTGTTCTACTAGTCTCTGTAGATGGAGCACACTCATTTGTTTTTCATTTTAACTCTTTTTTTTATTTTTTACCAATTTTTGTAGTTAAAATTGAGTATTTTTGGTCAATAGCTCCCATGTCATGTGACCTATTGATGCAAAATCACTTGGAAATTGTTCTACTAGTCTCTGTAGATGGGGCACACTCATTTGTTTTTCATTTTAACTCTTTTTTTATTTGTTACCAATTTTTTAGTTAAAATTGAGTATTTTTGGTCAATAGCTCCCAGGTCATGTGACCTATTGACCCAAAATCAGTGTGAAATTGTTCTACTAGTCTCTGTAGATGGGGCACACTTATTTGTTTTTTATTTTAACTCTTTTTTTTATTTTTTACCAATTTTTGTAGTTAAAATTGAGTATTTTTGGTCAATAGCTCCCAGGTCATGTGACCTATTGACCCAAAATCAGTGTGAAATTGTTCTACTAGTCTCTGTAGATGGGGCACACTCATTTGTTTTTCATTCTAACTCTTTTTTTTACTTTTTACCAATTTTTTTAGTTAAAATTTAGTATTTTTGGTCAATAGCTCCCATGTCATGTGACCTATTGACCTCAAATCACTTGGAAATTGTTCTACTAGTCTCTTTAGATGGGGCACACTCATTTGTTTTTCATTCTAACTCTTTTTTTTTTTTTTTACCAATTTTTTTAGTTAAAATTGAGTATTTTTCGTCAATAGCTCCCAGGTCATGTGACCTATTGACCCAAAATCAGTGTGAAATTGTTCTACTAGTCTCTGCAGATGGGGCACACTCATTTGTTTTTCATTTGAACTCTTTTTTTATTTTTTACCAATTTTTTTAGTTAAAATTTAGTATTTTTGGTCAATAGCTCCCAGGTCATGTGACCTATTGATGCAAAATCACTTGGAAATTGTTCTACTAGTCTCTGTAGATGGGGCACACTCATTTGTTTTTCATTTTAACTCTTTTTTTATTTGTTACCAATTTTTTAGTTAAAATTGAGTATTTTTGGTCAATAGCTCCCAGGTCATGTGACCTATTGACCCAAAATCAGTGTGAAATTGTTCTACTAGTCTCTGTAGATGGGGCACACTCATTTGTTTTTCATTTTAACTCTTTTTTTAATTTTTTACCAATTTTTCTAGTTAAAATTGAGTATTTTTCGTCAATAGCTCCCAGGTCATGTGACCTATTGACGCAAAATCACTTGGAAATTGTTCTACTAGTCTCTGTAGATGGGGCACACTCATTTGTTTTTCATTCTAACTCATTTTTAATTTTTTACCAATTTTTTTTTGTTAAAATTGAGTATTCTTGGTCAATAGCTCCCAGGTCATGTGACCAATTGACGCAAAATCACTTGGAAATTTTTCTACTACTCTCTGTAGATGGGGCACACCCATTTGTTTTTCATTCTAACTCTTTTTTTATTTTTTACCAATTTTTTTAGTTAAAATTGAGTATTTTTGGTCAATAGCTCCCATGTCATGTGACCTATTGACCTCAAATCACTTGGAAATTGTTCTACTAGTCTCTTTAGATGGGGCACACTCATTTGTTTTTCATTTTAACTCTTTTTTTATTTGTTACCAATTTTTTAGTTAAAATTGAGTATTTTTGGTCAATAGCTCCCAGGTCATGTGAACTATTGACCCAAAATTAGTGTGAAATTGTTCTACTAGTCTCTGTAGATGGGGCACACTTATTTGTTTTTCATTCTAACACTTTTTTTTATTTTTTACCAATTTTTCTAGTTAAAATTGAGTATTTTTCGTCAATAGCTCCCAGGTCATGTGACCTATTGACGCAAAATCACTTGGAAATTGTTCTACTAGTCTCTGTAGATGGGGCACACTCATTTGTTTTTCATTTTAACTCTTTTTTTATTTTTTTACCAATTTTTTTTTGTTAAAATTGAGTATTTCTCGTCAATAGCTCCCAGGTCATGTGACCTATTGACGCAAAATCAGTGTGAAATTGTTCTACTCGTCTCTGTAGATGGGGCACACTCATTTGTTTTTCATTTTAACTCTTTTTTTATTTTTTACCAATTTGTTTTGTTAAAATTGAGTATTTCTCGTCAATAGCTCCCAGGTCATGTGACCTATTGACGCAAAATCAGTGTGAAATTGTTCTACTAGTCTCTGTAGATGGGGCACACTTATTTGTTTTTCATTCTAACACTTTTTTTTATTTTTTACCAATTTTTCTAGTTAAAATTGAGTATTTTTCGTCAATAGCTCCCAGGTCATGTGACCTATTGACGCAAAATCACTTGGAAATTGTTCTACTAGTCTCTGTAGATGGGGCACACTCATTTGTTTTTCATTTTAACTCTTTTTTTATTTTTTTACCAATTTTTTTTTGTTAAAATTGAGTATTTCTCGTCAATAGCTCCCAGGTCATGTGACCTATTGACCCAAAATCAGTGTGAAATTGTTCTACTAGTCTCTGCAGATGGGGCACACTCATTTGTTTTTGATTTTAACTCTTTTTTTTATTTTTTACCAATTTTTGTAGTTAAAATTTAGTATTTTTCGTCAATAGCTCCCAGGTCATGTGACCTATTGACGCAAAATCAGTGTGAAATTGTTCTACTCGTCTCTGTAGATGGGGCACACTCATTTGTTTTTCATTTTAACTCTTTTTTTATTTTTTACCAATTTGTTTTGTTAAAATTTAGTATTTTTGGTCAATATCTCCCAGGTCATGTGACCTATTGACCCAAAATCAGTGTGAAATTGTTCTACTGGTCTCTGCAGATGGGGCACACTCATTTGTTTTTCATTTGAACTCTTTTTTTATTTTTTACCAATTTTGTTTGTTAATATTTGGTATTTTTCTTCAATAGCTCCCAGGTCATGTGACCTATTGACGCAAAATCACTTGGAAATTGTTCTACTAGTCTCTGTAGATGGGGCACATTCATTTGTTTTTCATTCTAACTCATTTTTAATTTTTTACCAATTTTTTTAGTTAAAATTGAGTATTTTTCGTCAATAGCTCCCAGGTCATGTGACCTATTGACGCAAAATCACTTGGAAATTGTTCTACTAGTCTCTGTAGATGGGGCACACTCATTTGTTTTTCATTTTAACTCTTTTTTTATCTGTTACCAATTTTTTTAGTTAAAATTGAGTATTTTTGGTCAATAGCTCCCAGGTCATGTGACCTATTGACGCAAAATCAGTGTGAAATTGTTCTACTAGTCTCTGCAGATGGGGCACACTCATTTGTTTTTCATTTGAACTCTTTTTTTATTTTTTTACCAATTTTGTTTGTTAATATTTGGTATTTTTCTTCAATAGCTCCCAGGTCATGTGACCTATTGACGCAAAATCACTTGGAAATTGTTCTACTAGTCTCTGTAGATGGGGCACACTCATTTGTTTTTCATTCTAACTCTTTTTTTTTATTTTTTTACCAATTTTTTTAGTTAAAATTGAGTATTTTTGGTCAATAGCTCCCAGGTCATGTGACCTATTGACCCAAAATCAGTGTGAAATTGTTCTACTAGTCTCTGCAGATGGGGCACACTCATTTGTTTTTCATTTGAACTTTTTTTTTATTTTTTACCAATTTTTTTAGTTAAAATTTAGTATTTTTGGTCAATAGCTCCCATGTCATGTGACCTATTGATGCAAAATCACTTGGAAATTGTTCTACTAGTCTCTGTAGATGGGGCACACTCATTTGTTTTTCATTTGAACTCTTTTTTTATTTTTTTACCAATTTTTCTAGTTAAAATTGAGTATTTTTCGTCAATAGCTCCCAGGTCATGTGACCTATTGACGCAAAATCACTTGGAAATTGTTCTACTAGTCTCTGTAGATGGGGCACACTCATTTGTTTTTCATTTTAACTCTTTTTTTATTTTTTACCAATTTTGTTTGTTAATATTTGGTATTTTTCTTCAATAGCTCCCAGGTCATGTGACCTATTGACGCAAAATCACTTGGAAATTGTTCTACTAGTCTCTGTAGATGGGGCACACTCATTTGTTTTTCATTCTAACTCATTTTTAATTTTTTACCAATTTTTTTAGTTAAAATTGAGTATTTTTCGTCAATAGCTCCCAGGTCATGTGACCTATTGACGCAAAATCACTTGGAAATTTTTCTACTACTCTCTGTAGATGGGGCACACTCATTTGTTTTTCATTCTAACTCTTTTTTTATTTTTTACCAATTTTTTTAGTTAAAATTTAGTATTTTTGGTCAATAGCTCCCATGTCATGTGACCTATTGATGCAAAATCACTTGGAAATTGTTCTACTAGTCTCTGTAGATGGGGCACACTCATTTGTTTTTCATTTTAACTCTTTTTTTATTTGTTACCAATTTTTTAGTTAAAATTGAGTATTTTTGGTCAATAGCTCCCAGGTCATGTGACCTATTGACCCAAAATCAGTGTGAAATTGTTCTACTAGTCTCTGTAGATGGGGCACACTTATTTGTTTTTTATTTTAACTCTTTTTTTTATTTTTTACCAATTTTTGTAGTTAAAATTGAGTATTTTTCGTCAATAGCTCCCAGGTCATGTGACCTATTGACGCAAAATCACTTGGAAATTGTTCTACTAGTCTCTGTAGATGGGGCACACTCATTTGTTTTTCATTTTAACTCTTTTTTTTATTTTTTACCATTTTTTTTTTGTTAAAATTGAGTATTTCTCGTCAATAGCTCCCAGGTCATGTGACCTATTGACCCAAAATCAGTGTGAAATTGTTCTACTAGTCTCTGCAGATGGGGCACACTCATTTGTTTTTCATTTGAACTCTTTTTTTATTTTTTAACAATTTTGTTTGTTAATATTTGGTATTTTTCTTCAATAGCTCCCAGGTCATGTGACCTATTGACGCAAAATCACTTGGAAATTGTTCTACTAGTCTCTGTAGATGGGGCACACTCATTTGTTTTTCATTTTAACTCATTTTTTATTTTTTTACCAATTTTTTTAGTTAATATTGAGTATTTTTCATCAATAGCTCCCAGGTCATGTGACCTATTGACCCAAAATCAGTGTGAAATTGTTCTACTAGTCTCTGTAGATGAGACACACTCATTTGTTTTTCATTTTAACTCTTTTTTTATTTTTTACCAATTTTTTTTGTTAAAATTGAGTATTTCTCTTCAATAACTCCCAGGTCATGTGACCTATTGACCCAAAATCAGTGTGAAATTGTTCTACTAGTCTCTGCAGATGGGGCACACTCATTTGTTTTACATTTGAACTCTTTTTTTATTTTTTACCAATTTTGTTTGTTAATATTTGGTATTTTTCTTCAATAGCTCCCAGGTCATGTGACCTATTGATGCAAAATCACTTGGAAATTGTTCTACTAGTCTCTGTAGATGGGGCACACTCATTTGTTTTTCATTTTAACTCATTTTTTATTTTTTTACCAATTGTTTTAGTTAATATTGAGTATTTTTCATCAATAGCTCCCAGGTCATGTGACCTATTGACCCAAAATCAGTGTGAAATTGTTCTACTAGTCTCTGTAGATGGGGCACACTCATTTGTTTTTCATTTTAACTCTTTTTTTTAATTTTTACCAATTTTTTTTGTTAAAATTTTGTATTTTCGTCAATAGTTTCCTAGTTTGAAATTGTTCCGCTAATCTGAGTCAAAAGGGCACACTTATTTGTTTTTCATTTTAACCATTATTTTTGTTATTTTAATTAAATGTGGGACTTTACTTCCATAGATTACAAGTTATGTCACCTATGCATTTGAAGCTAGTTGGTCACCGGGGCCCCACTCTGGAGCCAGGCCTGGAAGGGGGGCACGATGGCGAGCGCCTGGTGGCCAGGCTTTTACCCATGGGGCCCAGCTGTGCTCAGCCCAAAGAGGAAACATGGGTCCCCCCTTACATGGGCCCACCACCCGTGAGAGGGGCCATAAGGGTCGTATGCAATGTGTGTTGGCCAGGGGAGGGGACCCTGGCGGTCCGATCCTCGGCTGCAGAAGCTGGCTCTTGGGATGTGGAATGTCAGCTCACTGGTGGGAAGGGACCGGAGCTAGTGTGTGAGGCTGAGAGGTTCCGGCTAGAAATAGTCGGTCTCACCACGACGTATGGTTCTGGTTCTGGAACCAGTCTCCTTGAGAGGGGCTGGACATACTTCCACTCTGGAGTTGCCCACAGTGAGAGGCGCTGGGCAGGAGTGGGCATACTTGTTGCCCCCCATCTCGGCGCCTGTACGTTGGGGTTCATCCCGGTGAACGAGAGGGCTCCGCCTAAGGGTGGGGGGACGGGTTCTGACTGTTGTCTGTGCTAACGGGCCGAACAACAGTTCAGATTACCCACCCTTCTTGGAGTCCTTAGAGGGAGAACTGGAGGCTGCTTCAACGCTCACGTGGGCAATGACAGTGAGACCTGGAGGGGCATGGTTGGGAGGAATGGTCGCCCCGATCTGAACTCGAGTGGTGTTCTGTTGTTGGACTTCTGTGCTCGTCATGGATTGTCCATAACGAACACCATGTTCAAGCATAAGGGTGTTCATATGTGCACTTGGCACCAAGAAACCCTAGGCCGCAGTTCGATGATCGACTTTGTTATCGTTTCATCATTCATCGGACCTGCGGCCGTATGTCATGGACACTCGGGTGAAGAGAAGTGTGGAGCTTTCCACTGACCACTACCTGGTGGTGAGTTGGCTCCGATGGTGGGGGAGGATGTCAGTCAGACCTGGCAGGCCCAATCGTGTTGTGACGGTCTGCTGGGAACGTCTGGCAGAGTCCCCGGTTAGGCAGGGCTTTAACTCCCATCTCCGGCAGAACTTCGAACATATCCCGGGGGAGGTGGGGGACATTGAGTCTGAGTGGACTATGTTCCGTTCCTCCATTCGAGGTGGCTTATCTGAGCTGCGGCCCCAAGGTTGTCAGTGCCTGTTGTGGCGGCAATCCTCAAACCCGCTGGTGGACACCTCCGATGAGGGATGCTGTGAGGTTGAAGAAGGAGGCCTATCAGGCCTTTTTGGCTTGTGGGACTCCGGAATCAGCTGATGGGTACTGGCGGGCGAAGCGGCATGCGGCTCGGGTGGTTGCTGAGGCAAAAACTCGGGTGTGGGAGGAGTTTGGAGAGGCCATGGAGAAAGACTTCTGTACGGCTCCGAAGCAATTCTGGTCCGCCATCTGGGGTCTCAGGAGGGGGAAGCGGTGCAGCACCAACCTCAATCCCACCATCAATTGAGGAAGCTCTGCCTGGGGACTCTGGGCTGGGCTCTCCAAGCTCTGTGGGCGAGGTTGCCGAGGTGGTTAAAAAGCTCCTCGGTGGCAGGGCCCCGGGGGTGGATGAGATCCGCCCGGAGTTCCTCAAGGTCCTGGATGTTGTAGGGTTGTGTTGGCATACACGACTGCAACATTGCATGGACATCGGGGGCAGTCCCCCTGGATTGGCAGACTGGGGTGGTGGTCCCCCTATTCAAAAAGGGGGACCGGAGAGTGTGCTCCAATTACAGGGGAGTCACACTCTTAAGCCTCCCTGGCAAGGTCTATTCGGGGGTGCTGGAGAGGAGGGTCCGTCGGATAGTCGAACCTTGGATTCAGGAAGAGCAGTGTTGTTTTTGTCCTGGTCGTGGAATGCTGGACCAGCTCCACAACCTCAGCAGGGTCCTGGAGGGTGCATGGGAGTTCGCCCAACTAGTCTACATGTGCTTTGTGGACTTGGAGAAGGCGTTCAACCGTGTCCCTCGGGGGGCCCTGTGGGGGGTTTTCCGGGAGTACGGGGTGCCGGGCCCTTTGATACGGGCTGTCAGGTCCCTGTATGATTGGTGTAAAAGTCTGGTCCGCATTGCCGGCAGTAAGTCGGGCTCGTTTCCGGTGAGAGTTGGACTCTGCCAGGGCTGCCCTTTGTTACACCGATTCTGTTCATTACCTTCATGGACAGAATTTCTAGGCGCAGCCAAGGTGTTGAGGGGATCCGTTTTGGTGGCCTGCTTTTTGCAGATGATGTGGTCCTATTGGCTTCATCAGGTCGTGATCTGCAGCTCTCGCTGGATCGGTTCGCAGCTGAGTGTGAAGCGGCCGGGATGGGGATAAGTGCCTCCAAATCCGAGGCCATGGTCTTGAGCCGGAAAAGGGTAGAGTGCCTTCTCCAGGTCAGGGGGGGTGTCCTGCCCCAAGTGGAGGAGTTTAAGTATCTCGGGATCTTGTTCACGAATGAGGGAAGAAGGGAGCGGGAGATCGACAGGCGGATTGGCGCAGCGTCTGCCGTGAAGCGGGTGCTGTACCGGTCTTGTGGCAAAGAGAGAGCTGAGTCAAAAAGCGAAGCTCTCGATTTACCGGTCGAATTACGTTCCTACCCTCATCTATGGTCATGAACTCTGGGTCATGACCGAAAGAACGAGATCGCGGATACAAGCGGATACGATGGGTTTCCTCTGTAGGGTGGCTGGGCTCTCCCTTAGAGATAGGATGAGAAGCTCGGTTATCAGGGAGGGACTCGGAGTAGAGCCGCTGCTCCTCCACGGCGAGAGGAGCCAGTTGAGGTGACTCGGGCATCTGGTTAGGATGCCTCCTGGACGCCTCCCAGGTGAGTTGTTCAGGGCGCATCCCACCGGGCGGAGGCAGCGGGGAACACCCAGGACACGCTGGAGAGACTATGTTCTCGGCTGGCCTGGGAATGCCTTGGAGTTCCTCCTGAGGGGCTAGAAGAAGTGGCTGGGGAGAGGGAAGTCTGGGCCTCCCTTCTTAAGCTGCTGCCCCCGCGACCCAACCCCGAATAAGCGGAGGAAGATGGATGGATGGATCTTTATTTTTACAGGCGATGAACAAAATACCATGAAGGACAGGGAACAGTCTATGGACAAAGGTGAAGTCAATGTAAAACAACCACAGGCCGGACAGAAAACAGGATATGAGGATATAACAGAGGAAAGGATAGAGGATCAAAATGGGGAAAGAGCAGGGGATCAAAATGAGGAAAGCAGAGAATCAAAATGAGGAAAGAGCAGAGAATCAAAATGAGGAAAGAGCAGAGAATCAAAATGAGGAAAGGACTGAAGACCAAAATGACAAAAAGTCTGAGGACCAAAATGACGAAAAGAACAGAGGACAGAACAGAGGACAAAAACGATGCTAAATGTAAGAGAAATCTAACAAAGACAATGGACATAAAAGAACAACAAACACAGCAAAAGTGACTACAGACAATGCAAGGCAGGCCCTATGAAGTTTAAAATAAAGATAAAAAGTAAAGCGTGGAAAAAAATCAAACCCAAAGATCACCACAGTCAATTAGGTCACCCATGGGCTGATATATCATATGATCAATTCAACAAAAATAAATTAATGTTGTACACTTTCTTTTAAATATCAGCACAAGAAATTCAATTGCTAAAAAATAAAAAAAGAGTTAAAATGAAAAACAAATGAGTGTGCCCCATCTACAGAGACTAGTAGAACAATTTCACACTGATTTTGGGTCAATAGATCACATGACCTGGGAGCTATTGACGGAAAATACAAAATTTTAACTAAAAAAATTGGTAAAAAAATAAAAAAGAGTTGAAATGAAAAACAAATGAGTGTGCCCCATCTACAGAGACTAGTAGAACAATTTCCAAGTGATTTTGCGTCAATAGGTCACATGACCTGGGAGCTATTGACGAAAAATACTCAATTTTAAATAAAAAAATTGGTAAAAAATAAAAAAAGAGTTAAAATGAAAAACAAATGAGTGTTCCTTATCTACAGAGACTAGTAGAACAATTTCACACTGATTTTGGGTCAACAGGTCACATGACCTGGGAGCTATTGAAGAAAAGATTTTATTATTTAATATTTAAATTGTTTAAATATTGATTATAGCTTTAAAATTCAATAAAATGTAATTTATGTAATGTAAAAACACGAATTAGCACTTTATATGTCAGTTGGTCACAAGGAAAGACATTTATTCATATTTTTATGTCAGCACTGTTTGGTTCGGAAATTTGTTGACGGTCTCTAAGTGAAGCACCGAGCGCTTGGGAAGGGAGCGGTGGTGAACGGCTGGCCGACATTAGCGTACATAAAGCGGATCAGCTGCAAGCTAAACACCGCTTGGCCCGCGGAGCGCGAATATCGAATATCCAACTTTAAACTAACTTCACTGCGGTTTTTGAGGCTAATTCAAACCGAAAGAGAACACAGCCTGTGCACAGTTCCCGGGTCATCATTTGAATAGTATTTTCATTCTACTCATTTGTAGCAAAGTACTTTTTTATTTAGAATTGTAGTAACACATTTTTGCAGGACAACAGTGGCCCCACAGAATTAGATTAGATTAGATGAGCTTTATTGATCTCACAGCGGAGAAATTCACTAGAATGCTGCTTCCACTACCCTGCCTCAGAGCTGGGACAGGGGCTGCGTTCGAATTCATGGGCTGCGTCCTCCAAGGACCCGGTCTACTGGACTGGATCCTTCTAAGGCCGTGAACTGTTTTTTATTTTTTTGTAAAGGGAACAAATATGAGAATAAAGAGTGGATGTAATGATTTAAACCTTAAATAAACAACTTGCTGCCATCATTTTGCATATCCGTGATTTTGCTGCTGTTTTTCAAATATCCATTACTGTAAAAATGTCCATTGTTTTATATTGGTTATTTATTCCCCAGGTGCACAGTTATATATTATTAGAACACTTTACAGCACAGTATTTTATTGTTTATAGTTTAACTCTTCCCTATTATGTTATTCTTATACATTTTTCTAAGGTCCTTATTTGTGTGATAATTTCTTCAATAATATTTTTGCTGCTGTAAATTTCCTCATTGTGGGGCAATAAAGGTATTTTCTATTTTTTTCTATTCTATAAAAGGAGTAGAAAGATATAAGTAAATCCAAACAATGTATGTATAAAAAATATATCTGCAAAATATCTTATATTCAACAACAAAAAACACTTAGTTAAGCAAATTTTGCAAAATAGCAATAAAAAAATAAAAATCCTATCAGATTTATAGTCCCCACACTGCAGATATATTAGAATCTGTCCTTAGATTACAGCCAAACCCATTCACACATAAGTAAACCAAACATTACCGCCACATATCTGACTCAATAACCATTAAACAACTATTTTCATTCGTTTCAGACAGAACTATTCACATCCTTGTGTTAGAGTAAACTGAACTTCCAATATTCACCACTGTTTGGCGCCGTGTATCTTTTTCCTCTGATCATGGAGCAGCTGGATTTCTTGGTCTTGCAATGAATCCTGGGATAGCAAGGATAGATAGGATACACTGGACCCATCCTTCAAATTGGGCAAAAAGGACACATTTGTCGGCCGCATAACGAGGAGTCTTATAGTCCGACCAGACCTCGGCGCCACGCTGTGACATCACCGGCCTTCGAATCTGGCCTCCGGAGGACGCGGCCCATAAATTGGAACGCAGACAGAGCGCTTTCGCTCTAAAACCCCACCTTGTTCTCTGTAGGCTAAAATCAGATTCCTGCAAAAAAATCCTAATTGAGCATCAAGACATGCAGTGTGAATTCAGTCACAGTTCATGTCGTTCTTGCCCAAATCAGCGGTTCTCTGGTCTGACCATAAAAGTTGCCTAAATCCTTTCTGCTTTGCAGTCGAACCCTCAGTTTTACTGTTGTTCATGCAGTTTCCAATGGATGGGACATTAGGAACCACAGATACAATGACATTTTGAAACTTTATCCAGGTTTTGGACGATTGGAGATGCATTTAAAAATCTTGTATTCAATTGTAGCTCAGGATGCTCTGAACTCCCCTATCAGTGCATTTTTTGCATCATGTTTTTATCCCACACTGTTTACATGTGATCACTATTGCACTTTAATAAAATGGAAATGTCATGAGAGCGGTACAAAATGAAATTTAATTTTGTATACACCCTATGTGTACAAAATGACAATTAAAGTTGATTATTATGCTTTTCAGTGTTCAACACTGCTTTATATAGATTCAGCTGCATGTACGTTTATATAACAATTGCTTCCAGTTTTTAAAGCTCATTCCACCTGATCACTGTGCTATTATTTCACCATTAAAACTAAAGTCCTTTTAAACGGTCAAAGCTAACAGTGAATATGAACAAAATGCCCTTCATGCATTTGTATAAAGGATCACTTGTGTACAACTCTTATCTGCCATAATGGTCCTGATTAAAATAATGTTTAATTCAGTTTGTCTGCCAGAGTTTTTTGAAGCGTATTTGCTTATTTGTTTTCATTATGTTTTTTTTTTCTTTGTTGGTATCTCATAGGTTCCTTATTCTCAACTGAGGCGTCTTGGGGATACAGAGAACTCAACAGTAAGTGTAAATTTCATTTCAAATTTTATCCCAGCGCTGCGTGTCCCGAGCCCGTGACATCATCAATGACCCCTCACACCCCCACCATGGACTGTTCTCCCTGCTACTCTCTAGGAAGAGACTTCGAAGCATTGATGCAGGTCCAGCAGATTCCACAACAGCTTCTTCCCTACTGCCATTAGACTGCTGAATGTTGTATAAAATGGGGTTTTTAACAAAAATAAAAAAGCGCTGAATGTTGAAAACTGCAAATCATATACCGGTCTTCTGTTTACATTTTATCACTGCTGAACTTTAATAATAGAAATGTCTTGAGAGCTGTACTAATCATACCGTAAATTCCGGACTATAAGCCGCTACTTTTTTCCCGCTGTTTGAACACTGCGGCCTATAATACAGTACGGCTAATACATGTTTTTTTTTTCATGGCGCTTAACCCTAACCCTGCTGCGGGATGAAGAGGACCGCAAGTGCTCAAGTGAGAGCGACAAGGATGAGACTGAAGTCAGTGACAGCATCCTGAAGCTGTTCCATTCAGACACCGAGGAAGAGGACTTTGAGGGTTTTAGTGCGCAGGAGGAAGAAGAAATTAATTAATGACTTTTCCTGGTCGGCTGCAATGTTCTGTGCGTTGTTCAAGTAAAAGTACCGGTATATGCAGCGTTATTTGCATGTTACCGACACATACGTATATTTAAATGTGTTACAGGTAGTTTGAAAAAAAAAAAAGCAGTCATAATATTTACCGTATTTGTTTGTTTTATCATACGGATTAAATCAAGCGTTAAAAAAATGCTCACGTGTAATATCTTTATTTGTAAATATCTCGTACAACGTGGGAAACCTGCGGCTTATAAAAGTACAAAATTAATTTTCTTTCTAAAATTAGAGCGTGCGGCTTGTAATCAGGTGTGCTCTATAGTCCGGAATTTACGGTAATTTCTTTTTGTATACGCGGTGTGTACAAATGACAATAAAGTCTAAGTCTAAATAATGGCAGTTTTCCATGTTTTGATCCATGAATTTCATAGAGGTTATTTGCAAATAATAATTGGTTTAATGATTATACAAAGAGAAGGTGACAGGAGAGGGTTAGCGGTGTATTTCTTTTCAGAATTTATTTGATCATTTTTAAAGGCCTTGTAAAAAATTGAAATCCATGCTTTAGAAGGCTTTAATATAAGTCCTTGTTTTTTGTAGTGGCTTATCAGCATGGTCGAAAATCCATCAGAGAAGCATATGAAGAACAGTTTGCCCCACAGGATGCAAGAGAGGTATCGGGTTTGTTTGATCAGCAGCGTTTGGTGGTTTTTACTGAAACTTTTTATAATAAAACCACTCAAGTTCAATATTAAAATTGTCCTTTTAGGTTACAGTTCACCGGGTTGTCAATATTGTTGAGAAGAGGAACCCTATGACACGACCGGGGGCGGAATTTGACAGAGGATATGATGACCAGCGGTACAGGGGCCCTCGTGACTACAATAGTGGAAGAGGATATCACACCAAAGACACTTATCGATCTGATGACAGTCAGTACTACGATGAAAACTCCAGCTATGATAACTACCGAAGACACTCTCCACCACATCGAGATGTAAGTCCACCGTTTGAAAGAATAATTGGAATTTTTTGTGCCGCAGTGGAAAGAAAGGAACAAGTTTTTGAGGCGAATGTCTGAGCTTGACACTCGGGGAAAGTTTTTATTTATTTGTATAATGATCATTTATAATTTGATTTTCACACTTTGACAAGGAGATTGAGTTAATCCTTCGCCCTCAAACAATTAGGAGGATCTGATTTGGGAAGAATTTCAAAACCGTCATAAGAACCGAAATCATTTTGACTGAATCGTTTACCATCACGGTTTGCTTATAGCTCCACCTAGTGGCAATTAGGGCTGGGTATTTTCGCCAAAGTTCTGAATCGGTTCGATTTTGATTAACACAGTTCTAAATCGATTAATTTCGATTCGATCTGGTTTTAAAATAATGAAAGTGGTTCAACTGTGTGTCAGAATACTCATGTATTTTATTTTTTTCCTGTCACATTAAACACAAAGTGCAAACTTGTAAATCAGACAGTTTAAGCTTAAGAAGTAAACAACACTGTGCAAACTTGTTTGTGAAAAGTGAAAAAGTGAAGCCTCACTCGAGCGAGCAGTCGTGACACAGCGGGGACACGGCAGACATGCATGAGCTGCATTATCTCCACTGCACAAACCATATTTGCAGCGTTGTCTGTAACAACTACAGGGTGTTTGCTGGTCAGCCCCCATTTCTTAATGTCTTTAGTCAACTTATTGGCTATATTTACAGCTGTCTGGTTTGAAGTCATCTTGAGTGCATCTTTCCTGCTCATTTGAAGGTGAACGTCACGTGCGTCACTATAAAAATGTTAATCTCATTCCCTAGACATCAATTCTGCAAAAATGTAAAGTAATCGATTCAAAATCGATTAAATTGATTTTTTTTACCCAGCCCTATTGGCAATGTGCAGCTGAGGTGTCCATGTGTAATAACCAATGCAGCAACATAGACTGAAATGGTACCCAAGTGGGAGAGTTGTTCAGCACTGCCAGCAGCTTTTACTCTACTCTAAACCTTTATCTCTGAGAACCATTTAAAATTAATCCTTTGAGATTGATCATGTTGACTTTAAGGCATTTCACATTTCCTGAAGATGTATTGACATTTTTGACTAAAACCTACAGTTACACTGCTTTCAAAAGTGTGTTGTATTGAGATCTGTTTTAAATTGTCACTGGAGTACATCCAACTTATTTCCTTGTTTTTGAACCACTGTCTATATACCTGTGAGCAGAGGTGGAAAGAGTACTAAAAAATTGTAATTGAGTAAAAGTAAATTTACTTTGCCTAAATTCTACTCGGAGTAAAAGTAAAATGACCCATCTAAAAATTTACTCAAGTTAAAGTACAAAATTACTTCATTTAAAATGTAATTTGAGTAAAAGTTACTTACCGTAGTTACTTTGAGTTATTTAATGCAAAAAAAGGATGAGTCATGAATCGAATTGAGCACAAGGTGTTTTAATCGGTTTCAAGGCGTATTTCAGTTGACATCCACACTTGCAAAAGATCAGCTGGGCTAAAGAACATACTTCCTCACAGCACAAGGACAGTCACAACCTGAATCATAAAGTGCAAACAATTTTCAATCCTACTGTCCAACAGACAACACCATGATAACTAACTTACCGCCACATTTTTACATAAATTGGATGTTGATGTTTTAAAAGCTAAAAGCTCCGTTATGCTGGGCAGGCACATGTTGCACTGCATTATCACATTGTTCCCTTTTGTGCATTTGAAAACAAATAATCCGTCCAAATATGGCCAAGGGTTTTTCTGGCTTTCGTCTCCAGAATATGTTTCCTCTTCAGGCCTTTCCTCATCCATACTCCCTAAGTTGTGATTAGCAACTGCCATCTTCCGAAGCGCAGCACTGGATTATGAGACAATACAAAGGGTAATTGCAAGGCAGGGCCACATTTAATTTTTTCACTATCAGTATATAATATATATATATATTTTTTTTACTCAGTAACGTGAGGGGGGTTTAAATGTAGCAAAGTAAAACTACTTAGGTTAAAATTTACTCGAGTAAAAGTAAAAATTACATATTTCAAAAACTACTCAGAAAATTACTAATTACTCATAAAAAGTACTCAATTACAGTAACTTGAGTAAATGTAATTCATTACTTTCCACCCCTGCCTGTGAGATGGTTGTGCGTTAAAATCCAGACAGTTCAGCTCAATCTCAGCATGTCACACTCAGAGGTGCATTAACCACCTTTCTATCCCTTCTTGGTTTTAACTTAAGCAAGTCATATTGTTTAAATGGCTAATAATTTTAGTTCCTGCATGTGATTCAATTCAGTTTATTTAAGGCTGGGCGATGTGGCTAAAAAATAAAATCTCTATTTGTTTTATTTTTTTTGTGGTCATCTTGGATTATTACGATTTTAATTGGTTTTAATTGAAGTCTTAAAAAACTACATGAATGTATTTTAAAATAGGCTTATTTTATTCAAAAATATATTCTGCAAAGTAAAAAATATTTAGCCAACAATAAACGAATTGTAAAAAAGAAAATTAAACTTATTCATAACATAAATCTTGTGCAAGTAACACAAATGTTCACCCAACTATAATTGTACTGACTTTATATCAGTAAAAAATGTACACCTTCACTTCAGTACAAGTTCAAGAAAAAAGAGCTTTATTTGCTGAAATATGCAATTTATCAAACAGTCAATAACTTGAACAATCTGCCGAGGCCGAATGGGGTTATTTTGATCACTTGCAAATTTTGCTAATGTTTCCCTAATAAATTGGCTATTCCATGTATTCCATCCTTTGAAGGTTAACATTTTTTTATTATCTTGCAAAGTCCTCAGGACAGTTTTCAAACAGTGTAACATTTAAAGGTGCTAGCTACAGTTTTAACTCCTCCAGACCAGTAAGGGGCGCACTCCTGCTCGCCCGTTCTCACACCATGCTGTTTGCCAGCTGGTTGCCAGGTCAGCTAATACAGATGCAGACATTTAACTTACATTGTTCAGAAGAAAAGTGGAAACCACTGCGTGGTGTCTCAATCTTGTGCTTCGTGTTTCAATTTTTTTTCTTGTCTTGAGAAATGTAATGCTAAGAAAAAGCTATTTACAAATCTGGCAACACTTGAGCACTGTCCAGGGTTCTCGCGGGTCCTTGAAAAGACTTAAAAGGCATTGAATTCTTCAAAATAAAACTAAGGCCTTAATTGGTATTAAAATGTGTTAAATCAGTCTTTCGTAGGTCTTAATTTTTAAAACCTCATAAATAGGATTATTTTAATTATGATTTATTTTTGTAATCTAAATAAAACGTTAAAATTGACCTTTTTTTTTTATTTAAAAAAAATAATTGCTCGCCATTATTAGTTCTGTCCCGATAGCGGAACCAATGAAAGCGTTGTTGGCCGGGACATTTGGCCATTTACTTTTTGTCTGGAAAATATGAGCAAGTGTAAATGTAACCAAAATTGTCTATCCAGGCAAAAGTTTTCTCCATGGCTAAAACCAGGCAACATACATGAGGCACACTGTATTTTGTGCAATAAGTCATTCAAGCTCAGAACGATGGGAATTAAGGCAGTGGAGTCGCACATGCGAAGCACGAAACACAAAGCGTCAAAATGGAGTTACCGAGAAACAGCCATTATTTCTCAGTTTTGTTCCACCCTTGTCTCTGCAACGCCTCCACTTATCACCAAATCAAACATACTAAGAAAACCATACAAAGAAAAATAGCTGCAAAAAAGACTTAGCACTGGTTATGTTGTGGCTTTAAAACTGATTTGTTTTGTTCCCTGCTAAAACGAAGTTTGTGAATTCAGTTAAATAATTGTTAAAATATATCTGTCATTTGTGTGTTTTTAGCTTTCTTCCTGTATGGGAAGCTTTTCCAAATTTGAAACATTAGTGCAGTGGTTTATGTTAAAATAAACCTTTGGGTTAAGTTGTCGCAAGCAGGTTTTTCTTGTGTTTCTTGTGAATTTGGTCTTAAATTTTTATTTCAAGTGGCATTAAAAAGTCTTCAAAAGTCTTGAATTTAACTTGCCTTATGCTGCAGGAATCCTGTCTGTCTCAGATGAGTTCAACTATTCCTGTTGGTGCAGATTCTTTTTGTGATAACAATGGCACCATTACCAGATGTAGATATTTATTTATTTGGAAAACGTCGACATTTAGAAAGCAATTATTTATACACTATTTTTTTCTCATTCAAATGAATGCTTTTATGCTGCAACACTCTAGACTCTCTGTCGCTGTATGATTTTAAAAACAATCTTTTTGTGGACCTATGACTTTGAAAATAGCAGTTTCCTATGTGATTATATTTTTATTTTCTTTTTTTCTTTTTTTTCTCTCTTAGGACTCGTACCCTCAGACGAATTACGGTCGAGATGACTTGAGGCATCAGCTAAGCTCAAGGTAACATCATTGCTTCACTCCTTTGATTGGTATCGGAGTACAGCTGCCATTGCATTGATGTTGTAATTGATCAAATTGACCACTAGATGTAGCCAGAGTTCTGTTCTCAGCAAGGAATCAACGCTACAGAAATTTATGAACTTAGTTTTATTTTCATGTAATGAGCATGGATTATTGTTTTTAAAAGAAATGTATTCAACTTTCCTTTTTTTTTTTTTACAGTCTGCTAAAACTTTAAAAAATGGTTCAGCTATAAAAAAGCTGAACCATGAAGCAAGTCTGGTGCATCAGAAACCATTGAGCTAACATATCTAAGCTATATAAATCCAACTTTTCTTGCTACAGAAGTGAGAGAAGTCCAGCCGTTCGAACAAGTCAATCAACAAACCTCTTTGCTTTGCTGCTTTTACATACCAGCAGATTCTGGGCTCTAGTCCCCCTTAATAGGACACATGCCAGGCTTAAAGAAGGGGACAAAGGGCACTAGTGTCTGCTCACACACACACACACACACACACACACAACCTCTGCTTCACACTTTACCCCTCTCTTAGAGAAAACCAGCTGGACTGCTTCTTCTCTGGGCAAACACACATCCAGAGGAGTTTGAGGTCCATGTATGAGTGGACTTTTCTTTTTAAAAGACAAGTGGAAATGTGTATCATTAAGGATAAACCTGCAATCTGCTTTCTTGAGTTTGTGAAATTATATATTGAAACCTTCCACGTCGAATGCATATTTGATTGGATTTAAACAGCCTTATTTACATGTAGGAGTCAACTTTATTAACAACATTTATAGTGTTGCAAATTAATTACCTTGATTGGTAACTTTGATTTGAAAGATTTGGATTGATTGAACCTAAAAGGCACATTTGAATACTCTATTGCCTGCTGTTAATAAAGCTTTAATAAAGGTTTAAGATTCTCAGGATGATAGAAATTAATATGTAGATATGACTTTCTGCATGAGCCAGTTTTAAATGAAAAGTCTGCACAGCAAGGAATAATCAGTGGAATATTATTTATACCTAAAACTAATGCGTTTGCGGTGTTTTAATGTATTTGGAGTTAATCAGTAAAAAAAATATAAATAAAAAATTTTCATCATGATCACTGGCTGGGAGTGGCCATTTTTCCCAAATATAGTAACACCTCACTCCTGACATCTTCCGGCAGTGACGTCACGGTGCGGTAAGCCTAGCGCCATTCTCCCCGCTTTACAAGCAAAATCAATGGGAACTACTAGACACATCTGCAATCAACAACAATTATTGAAGATTTCCAGAGGACTTCACCATTGAAATTCACCAGAGCTATAGTGAAACTGACAATGCCCACATGCATGGTAGTTGGATGTTGTGATACATCGGGTAAAAGTGAAAAAAATATATATATATTGTTATTTCACCTTTCCGATTCATGAACCACCACGGGTTCGTTGGATTGCCAACTTGAAGAGGCAGGATTTGCCATCGAACTTCTGGCCAGAGAAAAAATGCATGATATATAACATTTTGAAGAAGAATGTTTTCAAGATGACTTGGATAATAGTGTGTTGTGACAAACACCAGATACAGCACTGGGACTTGATCAGCAGCCGATACCGCACCGTGACGTCACAAACCAGTAGGTGGCAGTAGTGTTCTTTGACAAACATGGATGCCTCCAGTAAAGCACATTCAAATGAAATTATACTTAATTAAAAACAGTTATCGTTTATTTAACAGCATGTAATAATTTCATATTTAAGGTATTTTCAGAAGTTGAAATTCTGAATATGACCGGACTTCTCCTTAAAACAAGAAATATTGCATTTATGCTAATTAGTTAAGAGTCGGCATTAAACGCCACTTGGAGGTTGCAATATTTGGGTAGTTTGTATTAGATATAATCAACAGTGGAATATATTGTGCTGTTAGGTTAGAGAAACATGTTAACTGAAGGATCAACATACTTGCACACAGATTGCTTCTTTTTCCTCTAGGCTGCAGGAATTGGTGCAGACACTGACACTTTTTTGATAAAACTGCTCAATTTTTATTAAAACTTTTTTTCCTTGATATTAGGAACAGGAGTAGAGGTCCTCCTCATAGGAGAGGTCAAGGCTACGGTCCTCCTCCAAGGTGGGTGCCACTCAGAAAATATACGTTCGTTCATTATAGCGAGTAGCAGAGTTTACAGATATTTACTTAATAGAGCTGTTTTTTTTCTTTTTCTTTGCGCCTGAGGTGAAGAGGTTTGGCTTTCAGCTTCCCCCTATTTATATAATAAATAAATAGGGCAGTAAATGTATATAATAACAGCTTTAAGAAACTTTTTACCATTTTATTGCTTTGTAAGCAAAAGTTTTAAAAGGTTTCAGTTGGATTTAACATTATAGAACAAGAGCAACCGTATTGTGAAGTGAAATGAGTATCTAAATGATTTTTAATAAATGCTTGAGAAATGGATATATGAAAGGAGAGATAATTTATTATTTAACTTTACTGGTCTGATTGAAAGTTAGAAATTTGTGGAAAGAAATCATGCAAGAAATTAAATCTTATAATTTCAATGCCTTTTTTCATCACACTAGGGGAATATAATCGGTTAAAAGGAAATAGTCTTCATAGAAAAGTGGTACAAGGTAATCTTTTGTTAACAAATAACCCAAAATGTCCTGTTTGCAATTTGCCACAGGCCTCATGGGAGACACAGCAAACATGTCAAAGTTTTTTCAGATCTGATGAAACCATAAAGTTGACTTTTTGGTCCAGATGTAAAATAATATTTGGGGAGGGAAAGTCCATTTCCCTCTGAACACATTGAAATGTGGTGACAGCATCATGCTTAGGGGATTCCATTCCTCATCATGGACAGGAAAGATGGAAGGAGCTAAACAAAAAACATCATGAAGGCTGTTAGAAACTAAAGTTAACAGATCCTTAATATATTGCTAGAGATACAGATGAAAATATTCAATTAAAATAGCCTAGTCAAAGGCAAGATTTATATTCACTAATGTTTAATCATCTAAGACTAAAGGTGTGCAATTTTAAATAAGAGCAAGATGATATTTAATTATGAGTTTTAGTAGATTGACATGCTAGTTAAAAGCACTGCAGTGCTTTATCCTTTGGTTAATTAAAATGATCTTTGTTTTTCAGGGTTCCCGCAGGTCCTTAAAAAGTCTTAAAAGGCATTGACTTCTTCAAAATAAAACTAAGGCCTTAATTGGTATTAAAATGTCTTAAATCAGTCTTTCGTAGGTCTTAATTTTTAAAACATCATAAATAGGATTATTTTTATTACGATTTATTTTGTAATCTAAATAAAACGTTAAAATTGACTTTTTTTTTTTATTTTTATAAAAAAAATAATAAATAACGGCTCGCCATTATTAGTTCCGTCACGATAGAGGAACCAATGAAAGCGTTGTTGCGGCCGGGACATTTGGGAGATGCGCCATTAACTTACTAAGAAAACAATACAAAGAAAAATAGCTGCAAAAAAGACTTAGCACTGGTTATGTTGTGGCTTTAAAACTGATTTGTTCTGTTCCCTGCTAAAACAAAGTTTGTGAATTCAGTTAAATAATTGTTAAAATATATCTGTCATTTGTGTGTTTTTAGCTGTCTTCCTGTATGGGAAGCTTTTCAAAATTTGAAAAATTGGTGCAGTGGGGTATGCCTTATGCTGTAGGAACCCTGTTTTTAGGTACACAATAACATAATTTAATTTGCTCTCAATCAATATGATAAAAAACTTTCATTTGCCTTAAATTAAAACTTTTCATGGGATTAATTAATATTTTTTATCCAGGGAGGATTATGACTACAGGCCCTCTAAATCTTTAGTCATCACACGAGATCGCTCTCCTGGAAGGAGGGAATCTCATCCATCCATCCGATCGGGATCAAAACCCAGCAGGAGCCTCTCACCTGACAGGGACAAAGGCTTCACCTATCAGCAGAAGTGTACGTATGTCTCACTCACCCTAACCTGAAAGTGATGAACTCTTCCAATCACGCAGATTTGGTTGCAATGGTTTGGTCTTTATTAAACAGAATGAATACCTTAAAGGCCACGTTGTTATCTTAATCTTAGTTTTGATATTTAATTTACTCCAGTGCAAAACTCTCCTGTGAACCAAAACTCCACCGAACTCAAACTGGTGATTTGAACCCATCATGAACCCTCCTCTGTTTTTCATCTTTGATTGTAAATTTGTCCTAAGACCCGGCACTAATGAATTTGACCGCCTGACCCAGTAACCGATGGCTTTTATGACATCTCGTAACAAATTATCCCTTTGAAGCATCTGACACTCGGTTATGAGGCACAGCTTTGACTGAATAAAAGCTCAAACATATAGAAAGTTTGTCATGTGACTGATAGTAAAAGGCTTCTATGATAAAGAAAGCTCAAAGCTGCTTTTCCAATTGTAATTACAATGGGACACAAAGTGCCATCATTTTAAAAAACAATTAAGCTGAAGGAATTCAGCCGTTCCAGGTAAGGCATCTGTTTTTCGAGGAGGTGTGTAATGTGAAGGGTCAGGGTGGGCTGTAGCATGTTGGGATGTTAATTACACAAACACCACACACACACACTGGTTCTGTTAAAGGCTGGGAAAAAGGATACCTTTGGTTTATTGGAGCGGTGGTCATTGGAAGCAGAACCTGACCTTTTCCTCACCGAGCAAGTAGTAAATATGCAGCCTTAATGGTGTTTCCAGAATCAATGGAAATCTGTTATTTTACTTAGCTTTTCATTGGCTTCACAGCTTTGATGAGATGTGTTAATGAAATATTTGCCTTATACAAATCTCTGTTTAAACACTTCAGTTAAGTGGTGATGTTTGATTCCATCATGTGGGAACAGGAACAACGACTTTAGAAGACTTAATCAGACCACAAGCGCTGGAAGCGGCAAAAACCGCTTGCTGCTTCATTTCTGATGATTGTACAACTTTAGTTCTGACACGCAGCTGAAGCATCTTTGCTGTTCTGGCTGCGTGGTGGAAAAGTGGGTCTGATGCGAGTTGGGAGGAGCTACTCTATCCTTTCTTCGTTGTAACAATGGCGGATGAAATCGAAAGAGTCGCTTGGCTTATTTTAATGAATAATGCTATGTTCAGACTGTAAGGGCTTTTCTCCACAAGCTCCTGTTTTATTAAACTTGGTATAATTACTGCTCTAAATGGGTCGCTCTGTCAGCCAAAAGCATGTGTTAAAGTCTCTATACTCCAGTTGACTCCATTTATCGGTTACTAAATTAGTTGACGATTATTTCAATAATCGATTAATCTGATTAAATGTTTCAGCCCTTGCTGAAAGTCTTGACGTTTTCAAAGGCCTGTCTTTGCTGTATATGTTTCTAGGCTCAGCGCCTATTGTAACCCTTCCTTTTGATATCCTTTATATTTTCTGATTTTTGGGACACAACAAAAAAGGTTTTTTTTCTCTGAACACAACCTTTATCGAAAATTAAACAACCATTGCAATCTCGGGGAAAAAGTGTGAAAATCCTTGATGGTCCCGCTGCTGTTTTGTGGTCAGTGATAAAGTTAAGTTAAAAGAGAACAATAATTTGTCTCTATGTAACACCATCATTTATACCAGCATTTAGTCTTGAGGTGTTTAAAACAAACAACCTATTGAATTTCCAGGATGTTTTTCTGGATAATCTTTGCCTCCAGAAACACTTTGATTGTGAAATTTTTTCCCACTGAAATTTTTAAAGGGACAGCTGTAGCAGGCAGAAAGAATTGGTGACCTTTCAATAAGCAGTAGGTACACAGCTTACTTTGGCCTCTAAACTGTGGCGTCCCTAAAAACAACATAAAAGACTCAACATTACAGCACTCTGATCACTGTAAAGCACTTCCTTGGTTAAAAAAAGATGACAAAATGGCAAACATGTTTCTGCATTTTATCTGAAGGCCTTTGAACAATTTTAAAGTGGATCTACTACACAATGTATTTTTCTTTTACCGCAAAGGCCTTCAATCAAGTCAAGCTAAATCTGATAGATGTGGCTTTATGGTTATGTATGGATAAAGGAGTATTTCCAGGCTAATATAAAACAATGTAATGTAGGGGAAGAAAAAAGGAGAAGCCATGGGAGCAAACATGCTGCAGTTAATGCTATATTTGTTCCAGACGACAACCCATTAAGATGTCTCCTCAGGCTTCTTTTTAATAGGGAAAAAGTAAATGAAAGATCGCTGTGGCCACCCTGACTGTAGTTGTCTAATTTTTGTCAGACCTTTGTATTTACTGTTGGAATATGAGAATGATTATACACTTTACCCCCTTTCATCATTTCGTTTCCATAGACAAGTCCAGCGCATCGAAGAGCTTCACCTCCAGCAGTTCTGTAGAGGACTCCCCCCACCCAGCCTCTTCTAAGGTAAATCGTTTTTCATATACATTCCTTACGGGTTTATATATGTATATAGCATTAGGAAAAAGTTTTAATCCACCCCTAAAGGAAAGAGAGACTCATGATTAATAATAATATTAATAATAATTGAACTTTATTGATCTCACCTTGGAGAAATTTACCTCTGCATTTACCCATCCCCTTGGGGAGCAGTGGGCTGCCATTGTGGGGCGCTGGGGAGCAATCGGGGTATAAAGGTCTGTCTTAGAGACCCAGAGTGGCAGTCTGTGGGAGTGGGTTTTGAACTAAAAACCTCAGGATTCCAAGCCTTATGCTCTAATCACTAGGCCACCACTCCCCCATTACTAGGGGTGTAAATAATAATCGTTTTGTATCGATGCATCGATCCAACAGCCGATGATCCGATGCATCGATACACTTGCAAGATAATCGATTCATGTTTTTTTTTTTTTTCCTCCGGTGTATTTTATACTTTTGCTCCTGGACGTAATTCTCCCTCCCGTGCTGCGGTGGCGCTAAACCTATTTTGTGCTCCAACCTCGCTTCCTGGTTATACTCCTGCAGCAGTGTGTTGCAGTGAGCTTGACACAGACATTTTGATTTCTGCTCAGTATGGAAGCGTGGTCTGTGCTACACACTGTGGGTCTAGATAAAGCCGAGGCGGCGAGGAAGTGGGGGCGAGTTTAGTCCGACGACGGAGGGACATGAGGGCCAAAAAGAGCAGAGATCCAGGTGGAAAAAGGGTCCCAGCGTTCTCGCACACCTCGCTCTTCTAGCGGGTCAAACTTCAAGAGTTGTTTTCCGCAGTTTCGGTCATAAAAACAAAACAAGCCGGCCTCCTGTCTGCGGTCAGCTACAATTCGGGAGAGGTGCAGCGGAGTGTCTGCGGAGGGGGCGGGGACGTTGAAACTCTGGAGGCGAGGTATCGCATTGCACTCATTGCGCTGATTTTGTACAGTATTTTTTATGCAAGGCCTTTCAGAATGTATAACACAGGGGCATTATTATTTCAGTGAATGAGGTTTTAATAGGAATAGGTGGAGTACAACTTTTCTACTTCTGTTACTTGCTTTTGTTTCTAAAAAAAATGCATAACATTATTGCAGCTTTCATTGATTTATTTCAAATTTGAAAAATTGTCTAGCCTGTAAGGTGTAGAAAAAAAAATAATAATAACCAATTAATCGAATCGTATCGTGGTGTATTCTTGAGTATTGAAAATAATCGAATTGTTGGGTCAGGAAATCAATATTGAATCGAATCGCCGTGATGGGTTTAATTTACACCCCTACCCATTACCGTTTGTCATTGTTGCAGTTTATTGAGAGGCTTTGTAAAAATTTGCACTACAAGCTTTTTCACCCATTTGCTTTACTTGCATATGTTTATGTCTATGCATTTAGCAGACACTTTAATCCAAAGCAACTTACAAAGTGGACACAATTTTACAGTTATCATCAGTATGACAGTAAATTCTCTAGAGGAAAACCCCTAGTCTGAAACAGTGGTGACAGCAAAGAGATAGGGAAGTGCAGAAAGAGTATTAGAGGAGTACAGAGCTATGGGTAAGGGTTATGATAGAAGATGCTCTTTGAAGAGGTTGGGCTTTAAGAGTTTCCTAAGGATAGAAAGGGAGGCTGCTGTTCTTGTAGCTCCTGGTAGGTCATTCCACCATCTTGGAACAACCCATAAAAACAGTCTGGATTGTCTTAAGCGTGGAGACGGCACTGCTAGGCAACAATCCATTTATGACCAAGTTGTGACATAAGCCTTTGCAAGAGGGTTCAAGTAGATGGAAGCTGTACCCTTAAGCACTTTGTAGGCTAGCATCAGGGACTTGACCATGCCATGCTATAAGCTATAACCATGGCATCATTTACTGCAGATTGTTTGGAAATTAATATTTTTTGCAGCGTCCTCTTTAATTCAACACAGAACAAATTAAAAGAAAGATTTGCCGTTTTAAACTGTAATAGCATGACTTAAAACACAGCTTAAATTTTTTATGTCCAGGGTAGACTGACACGGGAGTGGATTTTCACTCCTGTCCCGTTCCACTCACACAGAAAAAAATTGTGTCCCGTCCCGATCCCGGGCCAGAGTAGAAATTACTCCCACTCCCATCCCGCTCCCATTCAGAATGACTCTCGCTCCTGCACCACTCCCATTCTTGTTGTCTTCAATAAGATTTCTGCCAATACATTGAATCTGAATTTCTATGAAGGGTCAGTTAAGTTCCTGTTTCTAAATGTAGTAACTGTTGCTCCCTCCATTGTTGTTTTTGAGCGCGGGTGAAAAACTCAGAGCGGAAGCACTGTTGGTTTTCGGGTCGTGTAGTTTTTTTAACTCTCATTATAGTGTAGGCTTCAAGGAAAAAAAACTACAAAATGGCGGTGCCAGTACTTGATTTTTTTTCTTTCTATTTTATTTTATTTTTTGGCATCGATCCTAGTTTTTTTTAGTTACTATTGGTTTGCTCCCGCTCTCGTCTGCTCCAATCACATGATCATTACTAATACTGACTCCCATCCCACGGGAATCCCGTGACCTGTGGGATTCCCGAAAGAATGTCAGTCTCTAGTCCAGGGATTAAGGTATTCTGGCCCCAGGCCAGATTTCTAATTAATTCGAATTAACAAAAGATAATCGAATGCCCTCTTGGGTTTGTCAGGCAATGGTAGCAAAGGAGCGCTCTGAAACTAACCGTATTAGCTAATCAGAAGAAGAAGGGGGCGGTTGTTGTTTGTGCGGTCGATCGCACTACACGTTTGCCGGGAATTACGGCAACAGCTGATTTACCAGCGTCAATAACTGATCGTGTATGGGAGTTAAAAATAAGGGTTTGCGCTTTCGTCACCAAACACGACCTCACATTCAGTTTCTTGCCTGTGTCGAAAAAGTTCAGGCTCAGGATTTTTTTTTTTTTCTTGCTTTAATCCCTATATTTCTTTTTTGCTAATTTATAAAGTACATGGTGACCAGTGATGGGACTAACGGCGTTGAAAGTAACGGCGTTACTAACGCCGTTACCTTGTTTTAGTAACGAGTAATCTAACTAATTACTTTGACTGTAACTATAACGCAGTTACCATTGCAGACACCCCGTTACTGCGCGTTACTCAGGTCGCACAATGAACCTTTTTTCATGATAGGACTCGTGCGCAGCTGCGTGAGGCTGACACCCCACCCACGTCAAAAAAACTGCAAATAGACTGAATGGTTAGTGCAACGTTAGTGCAGATTTGTGCAGAAAAAAATATTGCTTGTGCTACTTTTGTTTAAGAGATATTAAAGATTATTTTTTAGGTCATCCAGAGGTGCGCGCCTTGTCATGGGAGAGGGGAGGATGAGAATGGCTGATGTATAGTGAGATTCCGTCTGTCAGTTGGGTAGGTGGGTGTTTCCGCTGGCGGGTGTTAACGTACAGCACACACAGAGAGATGGAGAGTGAGGATGACTCCAGCAGCAAAACAGCATTTTCCACATGGAAATACCGGTTTTACGTCGAGCTGCGTTTCCCCACCAGATAACGGTTTCCTCTGCATCTCCGCACAGCGCAGGCGGCAAGAGTCACCGCGCAAGCGACAGGAAACGCGCATGCTCGCTAAAGGCGCGCAACAGTCGCCCTGTGCTCGCGCCACAGGAGAACTATGGAGAGCGTGAACGATCAAATGATAGCTTATATGAAGAAAGGGAGAAATCTGGATGGATGGATGGATGCTCTGACTTTTCAACCTACTGTATTTTTTATTTTAAACATTATTTGATGGCCTTTGTGGCAGGGATGGAGATCCATATTTTATGTCACACACAGAGTATACATCTAGCAGTATCTATAACAACCCAAACACACAGGATTTCAGAATTAGACATCCCCAGTTATTAATTTCACCAGATCTGAATGCCGTGTTAAAAAACTTCACATGGCGTTCCCCCCTGATGTCATTTACGTTGAGTTACAAGAAATGCAAAACACTCTGCAGGTTCTTGTCTTTGTCGTCCTCTCTATTCAGCTGGCTTTGGAAACACACGGCGAGAAGGTGGGGGCTGGGTGGTGAGGTTTATGGGGGCGAGAAACGCAAAAGTAACGCAATAGTTACTTTTACTAGTAACTAATTACTTTTATTGTTGAGTAACTCAGTTAGTAACTCAGTTACTTTTTGGGAGAAGTAACTAGTAACTATAACTAATTACTTTTTCAAAGTAACGTCCCCAACACTGATGGTGACACTTGTGAGTATTGGATTTGGAGCTTTTTTATCCTGAAATGATTTTTAAAATAAAAGGCATTTTGAATGAAGCAGTGGTCTGAAGAAAAGGTTTGACCCACATCAATAAGAATTAGAATAATGAAGGATAAGAGCTGCTCAGGAAATATTACAAAGGATGGTTGTGTCTAAGAACAGGATTTAAGTTTTTGTTTTTAGTCTTGAAAAAGCTTTTGCTTTACTGTGTCTGTTCTATAGTTGGGAGGGTATTATAATGTGGTTAAGTATTCCCATTTGTTTTATTCAATATTTATGTTTTAGAAATGCAGAGAATTTTACAGAACTACCCTTAATAAGACAAAAATATATTTTTAAATGATCCGAGAGATTTTCTCTACTTTTCTCTTAATATAAATTTAACTTATTTGAATTGCTGTTTTTTTCCGTCCTGACTTTTGGATGTCAGAATGTTATTATTAGATAATATTCCTAAAATTTAACCTAGCCTGGATTTTTACTTTAGCATGCAGACTGCATGATACGCGACATTTGCAAACAAATATTGAGCACCTGTAAGCGAGCAGAGTTGTCTCTATTAGAGACACTTTGAAATCAGTTAGTTTCTAAACCTGTTGACCTCTGCTCTGACCATCAACCTTTGACCTCCCAGGAAAAATCATCAGCATCTGCAGCAGAGACAGAGGCCGTAGCAGCTGCCAACTCGGAGCCAAAGATAATTCCAGAGGAGGACATAAAGGCACGTCGGTCAGAGGCCATTAAGGCTAAAGTTGCTGAAATAGAGAAGGTAAGAATATTTCCTCCGAATATTAACAACAATTCTATTCCTGATAACTCTGTTGTCAGAACTGAGCCACCGTTTCTCTAGAATTCTCAAAAAGAAAAACTCTGCCCATAAATAGAATAAAATTTCAACAACTCTTTTTAAAAATGTAGAAATGTATTAACAGAAATAATACAAGGTTAAGCATGTTTCAGTTAGCAACTTTTTAACTAAGCCAGAGACATTGAACTAAAACTGCCAAGAAAAAAAGAAATGAATAAAAACTAAGGAACTATTTACACATAAAGGAACAAGGTATGCTTACTTAGAACAACAAACTACATGTTTTCAATGAAAACTAAAGAAGTATGGTGTTACAGATATCATAAATATTAGTTTTAATATGTGTGCCAATTCTGGTAGCACATTATCTGACGGAACAAACAAAACAAATCCTAATGGTGCGTGGTTTTAGCATGTTTTAAATGGAAAGAACACTTCAAAATGCTTTGTAGATTCAAGAGGAGTAAGGAAAAGGACAGATAAGATGGAAGAAACTATCATCAGTGTTTGAATCATCTCAATGAAATGAAGTTCGTAACCTTAGCATCACTTTTGACCTCTTAGATTCAGCTGTTCACTTACTGTAACACCTAGAGATGCTCTGATCTGATATCATTTATCTGTATCAGTCCACATATTGAAGAAAATTATGGATCAGATATCGGTAAAAATGGGCCTAATCCAACAGGGAAGGTGTATTCAGTCTATTTACGTTAGATTAAGACTCTCTTGACCAGCAGAGAAGTTTACCCCTTTATGGGCCTCTGTCTTTGATTTATTGCATAATTTTGATCCCTTACAGTTTCCTTGTTAATACAATAAACTGTTTTTTTGGACTTTTTTTCTTATGCTAATCTCAAGTTGTCTTTTGCAATAAACGTGTTTATTCATACATATCAGGCTTGTAGAGAGGGTTAAGGTAAACGGTTATGATGTCATTAAAGCAAACAGATATCTGGTATCAGAAAAGTATCAAGATCTGCACATATTCTTATTCAAGTATCTGAATCATATCGGAGGTCAGAAAACATGGATCGGCGCATCCCTAGTAGTAATATATTAAAAACACAATCAAATAATTCCCAAATTTGTTACCTTAAGCTGATTGTATCTGTCCAAGCAACACCTATTAGAGGGAGCTTCTGGTACCAGGAGGTTGGTACATAAGGGTGAAGCTGTGGTGGTCCTTAGCCAGTTTGGCTCCCTCCCTCCAATTTGTAACCACTTTGGGTGCTTCTGCATGGATTGCAAACTTGGCAGCATTTCTCCTATTCTGTCTTTGCCTGTCATGACCGAAAGAACGAGATGCCGGATACAAGCGGCTGAAATGAGTTTTCTCCGTAATGTGTCTGGGCTCTCCCTTAGAGATAGGGTGAGGAGCTCAGTCATCCGGGGAGGACTCAGAATAGAGCCGCTGCTCCTCCACATCGAGAGGAGCCGGTTGAGGTGGCTCTGGCATCTGAGTAGGATGCCTCCTGGACGTCTCCCTGGTGAGGTGTTCCAGGCATGTCCCACAAGGAGGAGGCCCAGGGGGAGACCCAGGACACGCTGGATGGACTATGTTTCTCGGCTGGCCTGGGAGGACCTTGGGATTCCCCCGGAGGAGCTGGCCAAAGTGGCTGGGGAGAGGGATATCTGGGTGTCGCTACTAAAGCTGCAACCCCTGTGACCCAACCCCAGACAAGCGGAAGAAGATGGATGGATGGATGGATGGATGGATGGATGCCTTTGCTTTTGTGACAGTCATGAAAGGAGAAAGCTCTATGCTGGTGATTTTCAGGTTTAAATCTCTCCTAGATTGTACACTCACCATGTTACAAAAGGGTATAAATACACTGAGATGGATGAGGCATATTCAGGGGAAAATAGCTTTTGAGATGTTATTCTAAACATAGGATGGAATATAAATGGAATAAAAGGATGTATTTTTGCACCGTCTTTAGTGTCTTGATTTTTTGTCTTAAAAAAATTCTTCCATTTTCAGCCCCAACATTAGCTTTAATAGTGGCAGCCTGCTTTAGTCATAATTCGCACAGAAATTAAACTGTATTTAAATTAAAGTTTAGAGAGACAAGTGTGACCTACCATCAAGCCAAACCTCAGCCTGTTGGCTGTGGTAGTGGGATAAATGGGTGGCTGAATGTTTCTGGTACTGCGGTTTAATCGTCGGTCCTGAAAAGTGTTAGTCATCTAAAGTCGAAAACATTCTCAAGTCATTACTTTTGCTTTGTGACGTCTATTGTTTATATTTCATCTTATGTTCAGATCATTTAGTGACTGTGAAGCACAGTAATGAAATTCCTCTCCAGATTTTGACCTGCTCAATTGTAAATAACAGGTTGGAGAATCAAAGAACTTCTGTATGTTTTATGAGAGAAGTGATCGCATGCCAAACCCTAGTATTAATATAGCATAAACATCACTTCCTAATTTTTTTAACTTATGTGATGACCACATTGTAAAATGTTTCCTTTTATTTTACTTTCATAACTGGTTTTTATACAGGGTTTCCGCAGAGCAATAAAAATAATTGAAAAGTCATTAAATAATTATTTTATTTTTAATTAAGGTTTTAATTGGCATCAAAATTCATTAAATGTGATTATCGTGGCATTAAAAATTCTTTATTTAAAAATAAAATACGATTATGAAAACAATTTCGTCAGATATATTATATCACAATATATTTGTGCGGAACTGCTTCTGGTTGATCGTAAAGCTGTATGTTCAGAAAAAAGAGCTTTTAATTAGAGTTACTCGTTCCTCTATCAGGGTTCCCGTGGGTCCTTAAAAAGTCTTAAAAGGCATTGACTTCTTCAAATTAAAACTAAGGCCTTAATTTGTATTAAAATGTCTTAAATCAGTCTTTGGTAGGTCTTAATTTTGAAAACATCATACACTTTTTATTACGATTTATTTTTGTAATCTAATTAAAACATTAAAATGACAATTATTTTTTTTTGTATTTAAAAAAATAACGGCTCGCCATTATTGGTTCCGTCCCGATAGCGGAACCAATAAAAGCGTTGTTGCAGCCGGGAAATTTTGTTCCCTGCTAAAACAAAGTTTGTGAATTCAGTTAAATAATTGTTAAAATATAGCTGTTATTTGTGTGTTTTTAGCTTTCTTCCTGTATGGGAAGTTTTTCAAAATTTGAAACATTAGTGCAGTGGTTTATGTTATAATAAACCTTTGGGTTACGTTGTCGCAAGCAGGTTTTTCTTGTGTTTGTTGTGAATTTGGTCTTAAATTTTTACTTCAAGTGGCATTAAAAAGTCTTAAAAAGTCTTGAATTTAACTTGCCTTATGCTGTAGGAACCCTGTCTATAAACCCTGTTATAGTATTCTCTATTCATGCTGCTCAGTATGTCTTCTTGGAGATTTTGTTTGTGGACTTGTATTATTTTTCATAAGTGTAATCATATGAGTGTAATAGCCTTCTTTAGGTCAGCTTACCAGCAGTGCACAGCAACATCCTTTTCATTGGACCAAAAAATGAAAATCACATTGCAATAAGTTTAAGCAGTTCTATAAACGTTTATTGAACTTTGTAATGCCAATAACCAGCATATGCCTATACAAGATGCATTTTCTGTCGCTGAGAAATCGGATGAGAAAGCAGGGAAGTCCTTAGATTCTCAGGTTTTGACTTCTCTAGGAGGTCTGCTTTTTGGAGCTGTGCCTTTTCCCACTCATTCATCACTTTATGCTACAGTACCACTTATCTGTTCCCGTTAATGCAGGGCAGGAATTGCCCTGCAGGATGCAGGTGGCCCACACACATAAACAGACACACACACACACACTGGTGCATCTCTTGCAATTACTGCACTCCTGCTCACCCTTCTATTTCCACTGGCCTCCACAGACGTGGTGAGAGGCTAAAATCTAGACTGTGTTTTTACTGTAAAATCTGGGCCAGGTGCAAGTGAATGTACATTAATGTAGATGTTGTGGATGGGCAGATCAGATGGTTGGGTTGGCCAGCTGTTTGCTGAATATGGCTCTAAAGATTAACTGTATTTAGCTGTAAGGACCAAAGTTTTCTTACTAAGTGTAAAGGGTTGCTTAAGGGCAAAATCAGCTCTTATAATTTCACCTTACACTTTTCCCCCTTGTAGTTTAGCTGTTTATTTAGAGACTTATTTCAGTGTAGAATATATAGAATTCATATTATATACTAAATGTGTGGGAATAATATTTCAGGAACTCTTTTTATCTGGTGCAAATGAAACATGTCAATTCTGACAATTAGAACAAACATTAAGAGGTCCAGTTTAAAGCTTGAGTGATTAAAACAGCTCTTTTATTATCCTCTAATGTGTACCAGGCCTCAAATCATTACCCTACTTCCCTTATTAGGCAGGACCCCTGCCTGCGCCTTTGCTCATTTGAACTCACAAAAAGTCCATGCGAGACCCCATGTGTGTATCTTGGACTGCCGAACCCCCACAAAGCATTCAAGCAACACCCCTCAAAGCATGTTCACAATTTGGACCTCTACAAACATCCGACTTGGGTACATGCCCACTTTACAGAACCCCAGTCTTGCCGGTCCTCCATGAGTCCCTGTCCGTCTTGTGTGGCCCCTTCCTATCAGTCTTTCAGATCAGCTTGTGGCTCTTAGTTTAAAGGGGGGATCTAGTTAAGCAGAACCTTCATGCAACCTTTTTCTCACTTCTTAAAGTGTAAAAAGGTCTGAAGCACTATATTTCTTTTGACAGATGTTCTAAAGAGATTTTCAGAAAACTGTTTAAAATGCTTCTTAAGCGAACACAACAATAAGAATGAGAGAGAAAATCCCTAACCCTCCTCTGTATTCATGTTTAAAGCTCTTTTTGTCGACCTCTATGAAATTGTCGAATTGTGTGGAAATGTATTCTGTGCCCTGCAAAAATATCCTTAAACATGTTGACATTTTGTCATGTTGAGATTCCATGTTAGAGAAAAAATAATATCTGAAATGGAAGACGTGTGATAATTACTTTATCCAGATTAATTTTATTAATGTGCCCTTAGCAGTCTGATGTGATTCCATTGCAGGCTGCCACTCACAAGCGGTACACAGAAAATGGAAAATTATACCCCCTAACCTTAATTGATTTTGTTCAACCACTATAACATATCAGATATCTGGTAAGTCAAAAAAAACACACTTACTATAAAGTTTAACTTGCTTTTATATTTAGCCCCCTTTACCTCAAATTCCCTAAGAAAAACTAGGGCAACCAATTACTTGCAAAGGTCACCTACTTCTTAAACGACATCCACCTACCTGTATGTGAATATCATTGTAGTCTATTAAACAGTCTTAAAACATGGCTGCTGATGCACTAATGAATCGTTGAACGACTGCATAATTTGGCTGATACAAGAAAAAAATGCCGCTATTATTGGCCAAAGATTTTGGCCAGCTGATATATCTGATTATCTATATTAGCATCAGCCGGTGCAGGAGTTTGCCTCAGAAGTGTTAGCCGATGCTCTCCATCCAGTCTGACTGAGCTTGTGTTTCATTGTAGGGATTGTTTTCCTGAGGTGATGGGATGTATTAGATTTATGTCAGAGAAGGAGTTGTCCTTGGTGGCTGAAAAAAAGTACAAATTTAGCTTCTGACCGGAGCATGTTGCTTTGGGGAACCACATGTATACCATTTGGCAAACATAAAATGTGTCTTTTTATTTTTAACATGAAATAATATTCTTTTTCTGGCCAGTCATCCATAAGGCCCAGCTCCCCCGTTCTTTCTTTTTTGATGCCTCTGGTGATCATGGGACAGTCTCCACAGGTGGACTTCATTTCACTTATTGTGACCTTTGAAAGCAGTTGTTGCTCCAGAACCTTTTAAGGGTTTTATAGTGAAGCAAGGGGGTACAGATGCCAGTTTTCTACATTTTATTTTGCATATTTTCTCTTTTCACTTCACCAACTTAGACCTTTTGTTAAGATCCATCACATAGAATCAGATCAAAAAGGAATTAAACTGAAGATAAGAATACAACAAGACTGGTAGAAAACCAAGGGGATTAAATACCATTTAAGGGTGTGTCTTTACAGTGCAAATTAATTACTTCCAGCAATGTAGCATAGGAGAAAAAAGGATATTTTATTTACAAAGATGGCAAACATACAATCAACAGTAACGTGATTCTTGGTTTGTGGGATATGATGTTTGTCTCTAATTTAGCGTGTTTGCTCTTTTATATTTAAGCCAGAATGAAGTTATGCCATAGTTCATGTTGTGAAAATATCGAGTCGATAAACAATTCTCAATGTGTTGTTCCCTTTTCTTGCTGAGAGAAGTAAGGAGACGCACTCTGTTGAATGACACTGACCCTGAGCTCCGCTGCCCACACGTGTTACGAATTCCCCACTTCCTTGTGGTCAAGCTAAACACTGTCATTATGCAGGGCCACAAATTCGCTTGACATGATATCCAGACATGAAAGCATCCATGTGTCCAAACATCTCCCACAGTCTGAAATATATTTTTTTTTACAGTTTATTGGACTGGTCTTTCCTACCGGCCAAGTATTTGTTACCTTGAGGGGTCAGTGTCAGGCCAGTTTTTTTCAGGAATATGCTACTTTGTGGGGACTTACAGGAACTCATGGGGACCAGTTGATTAGTCCCAATGAAAAACATTATTTTCTTGGGTTTGGTGTAGAGCTAAGGTGTTAATTGAGTTTAGGTTAGGTTTAGGGTTAGCCATGTATCTGTAATGTTAAGGGTTAGGGCAAGCATTTGGATTAGGCCATATAAATTGATTTAACTCAGTGCAAGATCAAAAATTAGAATAGGAAGACGTTAGGTATGTGGGTATAGATGGGATACATTGTCTTGCAGCCATGATGTCTTACTTTGTATTAAAAACCATGTAATTGTAATCTTACATATTAAGTCATGAGTGCAAATTCCCATCACTATATTTTAAAACATATCCTTTTCCCCAAAGCCAACAATAACAATATCAGTCAACTTTCTGTTCAATAAGTGATCACAGATATCCAAACTGTAAAACTGAAATGAAAAACTGAAAATATTAATATTTTATACTTCCTCAAGTTTCCCTTGATTCTCCTGGACCTGTATCACATAAAAAATAGTAATCTTTAAAGTTCTAGAACATTCGATATTGAAAACATATTTGAACTTAACCAGTTAAGATAAATTAAGGGCTATTCAGATTAATTTCATATTCCAATTCACCTGTTGGTTTTTGTGTTTTTACTATTTACTTTTAATGCTAAAAAATGTAGCTAGTGCAATGACTTGATAATTAACATGTATATAGTGGTTTTCAGGCCAAGTTCAACACCTTGCCTTACCTATTTTATTTATCAATGTTTTAAACTTCAAGCTTGCTTTACTAAAAAAAGCTGCAAATTCTTGTAAATTTAGCAGCATCTGTTTCTATAGCTTTCTTCTTTTTAATTCTTTTTAAAAAATCAACACCCCTTGCAGCCCAATAAAAAGAACGGCCCACCAGGAATTCTCCAGGTCGTCACGATTAGACACTCTGGGCCTGAAATTAGGTTATTTCCTTCTTTTACTAAGAGCCAGAAATAACGCAAAAACATTTTTTGGATGATACCTAGAAAGCTAAGGCTAATCGTGGGTAAGTATGAGAGTTCCATGGTACAGCAATGAGTAAAGGTAACATATTATAGAGGTATTTTCAGAAAACTCAAAAGAAAAATGTGACATAATTATTAGCCCACTACCATTATCCATCTGAACCTTTGAAGGAGTTGTTTGGAGAGTTAACTTGCCACTACACTATAGCCCCATTTACACTACCCACTATGGAGGCTGCTAATTCGCTCTTTGTTATCAGAGAACCAAGCCTTAACTGAACTTCGCCGAGCCCTACTGATGAACTGGTACCAGCCTAGCGCAGTTTGGTTATTTCTGGTGCGATCCGGTTCAGTTGTGCATGCCATTTACACTCAAGTTATCTTGGTTACTGTGCTCGGACTGATCTTGGCATGGTTTCAGAAGGGTAGTGTAAATGGGACTTATATTGTCGAAAGTTTTCCCTCACATGACTTATGACACCTGACTCTTATCCATGGGGTCAATTTACCAGAGGTAGACCCTTTGGAGTTGTAACAGCTTTTACTCTTCTGGGATTACTGTCCGTGGGGTTGAGACGCATAATTTTTGGGAATTTTTAGCTGTTCGTATTTCTGAGACCCAGGCTCTCTGTCTCCAATTTAATTGTTACTTTCGTTGTTCTGAAAGGTTGAGGTGGAGCCTCCGTATGCCAGTCAACTTAATTTGCACCAAACTCTCTCATCTATCTGTTTATATGGACCCTGTTTTGTGTGCTGTCAGAAAAACGTTCCCTAAAAAGTTGGGACTCTATGCTCTATAGTTGACCTAATCTGAAAGTTTATTTTTTGGAGTCTGCAGTGCTTGACTCGGCAAAAAGGCGACCCAGGTCTGCCTGCACTTTGGGCTACAGAATCTGCTGCCCCAGCTCCTTTAAGCCGGGCATACACTGTATGACTTTTTTTCCCCTTTTCGCCCAGTTTCAGCCTGATCCTGTGTCGTGTAGTGTACAAGTTTCAGCGGGGTAACGAATGGCGGTTAGCCTCTCACAACCACCTCTCGTTTAGGAATCGTAAGGTCGGGAGGAAATCAAACATGTTTGAAATAAAGTTGGCCGTCGTAAGGTGTTTTTGGGCAAATCGCTAAGTACGTATGTGCAAACAAGGATTCTTCTACTTCGTCTTTATCCTCTCAGACAAAAACACAGAAGCATGGTGGGGGTGCCAGTGAAATGGAGTTCTTTCTGTAAAATTGACAGACCGTAGTAGCCACGTTTGTTCAGGCATGTCTTTGTCCAAATACGTTGTTGCCTTTTCTTTTTAGGATTTTCAGCCAACAAAACTGCACAAATTGCCAAGGCAGCTCTTTTCACTCTGGTGAGCTTCATATTAAAAAGGAGGCATCGACACTTCCGTCTTTTTCCTCTTTTACTCCTTTGGCTTTCGGATAGACGAGTCTGAGTAGCACAGTCTCACTGCGGAGCTGAGTCTGATGTGGTTTTTAGAAGTACAATGTGAGCAGGTAGATCGCATCAGAGCGTCAGCCTTTGAGAACATACAGTATGAGCTGTGAACTTTCAAACCCTGCGATTTAATTGTACAGTGTGAGCTGTAGCTGCCTGGACCAATTGAAAAAAAGTCGTACAGTATGCCCGGCTTTAGTGGCCTAAACCTAACCTTAACCCCAACCACTTAGCGGATCAGTTGCTGTTGTTCCGAATCACTTCCACTTCATTATGAGTTAACGTTGATGGTGGATTATTAAAAAGTGAGGAAACTTTACAACTGGACTTGTTACTTATTACAAATCGTCTCCAAACCAGGAACACGATGGAATCCACTGAGCTCTTTAGAGCGACCCTTTCACAAAGGTTTGTAGAAACAGTATGCATGCCTGGCAGATTGATCCTACACAACTAGGGAGATTTAATTAGAAAAGGCTGATATTAAATATTTTCGGTTTTATTATTTATACATCATGTGCATTGTTATTTTGTTAGTCAGATTAGACAGAGCAAAAGGCCTTCTTTCACATTGTGGATGTCACGGTGTGTACGGAGGTCATCTAATCAGGACAGCCTTCGTGTCTTTAAGAATACACAGGATATGGGCACATATTGGAGCCGGTCTGATAGGAGAGCTCTGTAACCCGGAAGCATAGAAGCAAGCTGCATGGAGTTCAAGACATGGATGGCGTGTCAGTTTTTGATACGGACAGCTAAGCATCCACATGATGCAAGACAGACTCAGAAGGTATAAGAAGCAGGAGATGACGTTGTTCGGGGCTCAAACTTTGCCGGATGCTTGCGGACGTGATTTTTGAGACCACAGCTGTGCAAGCTCTAAGCATTTTTCTCTGTCCTGTAACGACCTGATCTGGAATAAACTCTGTTACTTCTTTACTCCTGTTTTTTTAGTCCTTTTTTATAAGGTTTTACCCAGTTTGAGTTAAGAGTAGTAACTAACTTGCTCCCAGGAAAAGAACTGGTGAGAAGGCCCCTGGGGCGCTAGAGCCTTCCTTCCAAGGGGACAAATCCATCTCACTTTAACAATATTTAGATGGGTGAGAAAATATTGTGCATGTGTAAAATAGGAGTTGGCAATCCCAACCTTCCCTTGTAACCAGTGTTACCTCTGTCTTTTGAATTAGTGTGTATGCGGTGAAACGAAACAGAAACAGTCTGTATCCCCAGAATTTTGCTCAAAAGTGAATTCACATGTAGTATTGATCTCTTAATGACTTGGACTATCTAACTTTTTTAAACCTTAAAATATGCTCAGAACAGGTTGTTTTTTTTTCATCTCTTACTTTTTAGCCTTCTTCTGTCTTTAAATTTAGCCCAATCCTTTATTTGCTGCAATTTGTAGTTTCTAACACGTTTTTTTCATATGATGAGCAGTTTAAAGGTCCTTCTCTGTGTATTTAAACTCACATTTTTCATCTTCCTCTTAGATTTAGACTTTTATTTTGAAGGTCCTTCATAATGGTATTTGTTCTGATTTTGTAATTTAGATTTCTCCTCTTTGACATAAACAAATGTACGTTTATTTTTGACCAAAAACAGGTGAACAGACAAAAAAGTTAGAAAAGGTTATTGTTGACATACATTTTACAAAGCAAAATAGCTTTATAATGACCCACTATGTCTGATATATATAAATTAGAGAGGTAATTTGAGCTTTGGTGTGGTAGTAATGTTGTAATACTCTTTGGCCTGATGGTGTAGCCCTTAACCTTTTTTCAGCTTCAGTAAAGGGCCTCACTTTCTTTCCTAAGGCGATAAAGATGTTGTGAGCCTGCACCTGGAACTCTGTATAAAGAACTTAACAACCATTTTGGTTTAGCAGTAAAATCTGAGGGGGATGTGAAAAGAATTGTGCAAAAGAATGCTGCAAACAGACTCTGACACCTTGTGCTCCATTTCTTATTGGGCAGACATGCCTTTAAAAAGGCTGATGTACTCTCATTCACACATCTGTTTCATGAAATACTTCCACAAAGCAGACCTGGGTTCATTAGGGTCGTGGTAAGATGTGAGGCGGTTCACTGAATCTAAACAGCTGTGTGGCAGAGGCACTCGCTTTTTTTGGTCTATGCTTCTTTTCTTTAATGCAGCTGTCATCCTTTGTGCCATAACAAGTTTACAAGTTATTTTGCTCTGTGCATCATGGGGATAATCTTATTTTTTTTAGATTTCTTTGCATCTAATTAATAGTTATTAAAAGACTATGACTTTGTATGGAAATGTATTTATTCCACTCTCCTAGCCAACATCTAAAGGTCTTGTCTATCCATTGCATTTACCCCACAATGTGGTGTCATCCGTTTTTCATCTGTTTGCCATTCAACAATGAACCCACCATCCGTCCTTCCTTCTTTCCATCCATGCATCCTCTTACATGGTTAAAGATTTACTGAGAAGTCTGGATCATTTTATTTACGTTTTTAAAACTTAAAAACATACAGGAGTCTTGCATTTGATGTACCTCCATGCCTCATTTTGCAAAATCTTAAAAATCTGGTCGCAATTCCAATAGACTGTAACAGGATTGATGTCGGCACCATTTCTATCTAAAATACATGTACATTAAAACTTAATGAATATATATCGTGCATATTAAATAGTAATTACCAAGTTTTGGATGGAAGAAGCTTGTTTTAGAACATATCCCTGTTGACTTCCTAATGTGCCTCGTCCACTCTAAGACTGACATTTTTGGACGCATTTGGAAGCCCTTTTTGGATTATGCTGAAGGACTAGGGATGGAACAGTTTATGAAAACCGTCCGAACCGTTCGGTTCGACTGTCTCGGTTCGGTTCGCGTGTGTTGCGTTCGGTTCATGCGCTGCTCCTTTTTCTCATAGGTAAAGCGTGTGAACTCCAGAGCAGAAGGTGGCGGTACTGCGACCAAAGCCAACCACTAGTAGTAAACAAGAAGAAGAAGCGAAGCAGCATAGCCGGGTGTAGCAGAAAAAAATCAGTTGTTGTGGAGAATTGTGTGGGAATGGCGAGTGTGAAAGAACAGGAGTTGGAAGACGCGCCAGCAGCACTTTATAGGTCTGCTGTATGGGACCACTTTGCATTTAGAGTGACCTATGATGACGGCGGAAAGAAAGTTGTGGATAAAATTGCCACAGTGTGCAAGCATTGTGCAACACGTTTTGTTTATGCTAACAGTAACACGACCAACATGTCAGGCTAACCCCGAAATCCCACATACTCCGTCAGCGCTCCGCCCCGCTGCGCACCAGACCGCCTGCACAAAGCAAAGCGGAGGGTTTCCGCGGATCATTAAAAATAATTACAATCCATTAATTTTTTGGATTTTGTCATTAATTTCATTAATTTTTATGGGATTTTGGTGTAACAATAAACATATACCGAACCGAAAACCATGACCACGAAACCGTGAACCGAACCGAACCGTGGATTTTGTGAACTGTTCCACCCCTATGAAGGACACGTGTCTACTATTCTGTCACAGGCATTCATAAATGTTTAGATGTGGACTATATCATGATGGAAGTATGCACACCCCCTTTTTTATTTTTATCTTTTTTTGTCTCCTTTGGACTGCACTGCTGAGCTTTTGTTCTGTTCTTTGTTATGTTTTGTTGTTGTTATGAAACCAAAAATTAATAAAGATATCTTAAAAAAAAAAAAAAAGTAATTACCAAATAGTTTAAGTGTAATGTTATATATTTTTACCCTAAGAACATGATATTTTTGTTAATGACTTTGTGAGTGCTAACATTATTATTTATTTATTTTTATGTGCAGCAATACAGGCAGGACTGTGAGACATTCCGTACAGTGGTGAAGATGCTGATAGACAAGGAGCCCTCTTTGGATGGTATGCTGCAAGCTCCGCTGGACAAGAACCTGTTGGAGATCCGACAGCACTGCCTAGATGCAATTAAGAGCTTTGTGATGGAGCTGGATGAGATATTGGAGCAGCCTGAAGCAACAGCCTGATATTGTGATGGCAGACTGCTAAGGTGATGTGATGTCACTTGGACTTAAGCTGAAAATCTGTGGACTAAAAAATTTAATCTTTTATTGTATTTAACATGTTCTGTTCAATGTGTTTCCATAGCAGGAGGGATGGGATGGAATTTTTAAAGGATTAATTAATGTTGTTACAGTCATGTACACACATTATTAAATAAAAACAAATCAACATAGAAAAAAAATAGTTTTAAGCAAATTATATGTATAGCTTTGAACTTTTACTTGCTTTTATAATTGTGTTGCCAGAACTACTAAAGGTTATAGCAGAACATTTCAATGGGATAATATAAAGAATTTTGTTATTTTCTTGGTCATTTGCAAACGTAAGTAACTCCAACCTTAATTAGGCTATAGTTAAATTGCTGTTTATGCTGAGACCATGTTTTAGTGTTTAAAAACATGTCTTATCCTGGATTAAAGTTGAACTCTTTTTTTCTGTTTTACAGTTTCATATTTTAGCTTTTGAAATAAACGTCCATTTTTTTCTTTACAGCATTAGATTGAATATATCTGTCACAACAAGGAAGTTATTACATAGATGTTTTATTATTGTTACTAATTATGGCCTTATTTCCCTGTTTGTACATTTATACAGAATACATAGGTTACAATACAATGAAACAATTAGTACACTCCTCAGTGAAGCAGTGTAATACACACAGTGCTTTTTTTTATTTTGGCACACAAGCCTGGAAGCAACACATCTGAAGATTCACAGGCTACTAAATAAATCCACATTAAATGGTCCTCAACCAACTGCCAGTAGTTTGGGATCTATGCCATTTTGTCACAAAGACCAATAATTGGTATCTTCTTTTCAATTCAGCAGTTTATATATCACAACAGCATTTTAAATAAGCACTGTTTAGATTGTGTGTTATAAATATGTATCAGAATAAAACACTTTACTGATAGTTGTAATGACACAGATGTATAGTGTGCAACACAACTACCTTGACAAACTGAGTGCTGTAAGGCATTAAATAGCAAGCAAACTGCTGTTGTACTTTAAATGGTTAATGAAATAAACAAATTTAAGTGGCAGCATTACAAAAGCTAAGCAAAGCCTATGAAATAATACAGTTTTTGCTTTTACGTCCTTTTTTCTTTTTGGACTTGGTCCACTGGTTGTAAGGAGGAGAGGACTTGCCTGCAACTTGGCCGGCTAAATCATCAGTGTAATAATGTCTGTGAGGTCTTGCCTGAGGTATAGGCTGTCCCAGAAAAAAACCTTCTTCGTCTGAGTCAGAGGAGGAAGAGGAACACGTAGAGCACCAGTCATCATCATCACCACCATATAATCCCAAGAACCTTCCCGTAGCTGGGCCCGGTAGTCTGTAATCCGACATGGCAGCTGAATTGGGGTGACCGTTGAAGACTTGGTGCCCCTTTGGTCCGAATGAATTGCCTCTATGGTCGCTCTTGTAGCACATTGGTGCTCTCTCCTTTGGGAGAAGATTAAGGGCATTGTCAGACCGTGACTTGCGACTGCGACGCCTCCTGTGGTGGTGATTATGTCGACCAGATTGTAGGTTGTGCCCCTGGTCATCAAAGTGATACACTCTCCTACGAGTTCGTTCACTCATAGGGGGCTGACGCAATGGGAGGTCGACATAATGGCCATTGTCCACTACATCATCGGAGAACTTGACCTGCTGGGGCCTAGATTGCGAGCGTGCCCTCCTCAAGGCAGGGACATGAGGTTTGGGTCTTTCCTGTAAGGGGATTTCTGTCACTTCTGGTACATGTTCATCCTCAAGACTTTTTAAGGAATGTGTACTTCTATGTAACATTGATGAGTTAAGGGTTCCCATATTGCTGGTTTTATCACAGTCCTCTGCATCATAGTCATGAAGAGCCTGGAGGGAGTACACCTTAGGCCTTGCTTTATAATCACCACACACTGAAGCACCTGGAGAGGAGACAAACAATTACAAATGGTTTAGAGATGAAGACAAGACTGTCAAGAAATGTTCTTTTGCTTCTGCTCACCAGTGATGTTGGAGAGAGCGAGAGACTCTATTGAGTCCCGGACACTTTGCTCTTTTTTCTTGAACTCTGTTGTAATGCACTCCAAAGAGTTAGTGTACCACTGCGGCTCCTCTCCAGGTAAACCACCTCCGGCACTCTGATCCAGTTCCAGCTCTTGGATTTTTCTGCTGCTTGCTGGTCCTGGATGGCTACCATATGCAGAGTCCCCCAACCCGTCCTGTGATTGTGTCCGGTACATGTCAGCCTTGTATGTCTTATTGACCAAGCCTCCCCTCTCTGCTCTTCCACTGCTGCCAGTTTTGGATGACTCCTGCTTTGATTTGACATCTGCTATCCAGAAATCTGTGGGCCTAGAGTCACAAGTTTGCTGAAAAATCCCATGTTCTCCAAACTTTAATAACAGCTGTGTCATGTAGTCTTCATGTTCAGCCCACTCCTCTTCTTGGTCTTCTGGTACCTCTGCCTCCTCTCTGCGCTCCCGCCACAAATGCTCATCTGATAAGCTCATGTGAGCCATCTTGGTCAAGGTGTCCTCTGCATTTTCACTAATGCCGGGGAACTTATAGTTGACAGAGGGCGAGAAGAGGAGTGACTGTCTGCACTGGTCGGCTGAGCGACTACTTTTGCCCAACCTAACGCTGCAGCGGGATTCGCGTGAGCGTGCTGATTGGAAGGCGGAGTCAGAGGAGTCAGAAGCATGTACGTCTTCCCCAAGAGCACAGGCCTTAGAGCAGTAAATGTGGCCCTGGTGTGGCAGGAAGGGACATCCAATGAGAGAGCTCTTACACTGGCCACAGCTGAAGCAGTTTTCACTAGCATGCCAGTGCAGTCCATCGTAGGTCATCTGAGCATGATCAACACCTGCAGAAAAAAAAATGTTAATGAGGGCAAACTAGGAATTTGAGTCTTTAACTCAATAAGGGTTTTCCTACCAATATGTTCGCCACAAGCTTCACAATATTCTGCATAGAGTGACTCAAAGCAGCCACAGCAGTAGGGTCTGCCGTCCTTCATGATGTAACGCTGCCCTCCAAGAATGATCTCACATTCAAAGCAGGAGAAGTGCTTCATGTGCCAGTGGCGACCCTCTGCCTCCGTGCATTCATCAGCAAAGATGATCTGTGTTAAAAGGAAAACAAAAATTTATTTAGACTCAACATTATAAAGTGCTGCAGTCACGTTTTACTGTGTTTTGTATGTGGTTTTACCTCGTCACAGGCTGAGCAGCGTGGTTTGAGCAGCTCAGCATGGTGCCTTCCACAGTGGATCTTTCCATCATGGTAAAAGTAGATCAAATCCACCAGAAGTTCATTGCATGTTGAGCAGACAAAGCATGCAGGGTGCCAGCACACCCCAGGACTCGCCCTAGAGGCAAACACTGCCATTTCCCCACCGTTAATGTTGTCACCACACTGAAATCAAAGGAGTAACAGGCTGAGTTTAAAATGCAGAATTACATATTAATTGTATTTTGAAAGTAATAAAACTTTATTGTACTTAATTTTGCTTTATTTTCCACTTAATTTAATCTGCTTTATCTGAACGTGTGCAGAGCTTAGAGGCAATGACTGAAAGAGTTGCTCGTTCAAGTTTTTGACATAACGAATGACATTATTTAGCAAAGCTAGTGCGCATGGACACTATCTGATGCAAAAAGAACACATTGTAAAAGTAAATAAAAATTGGTCTTTATATCTAACACAGTTAACATTTTAGTTGTTTTAAAATGTAATGCTAAGAATTTGTACCACTTCAAACTTCCATTTATTTAGATAATTTGGAAAGTAATTCCATTCAAGACCAATTTTCCATTAATCCCAAGAGGAAATGTAATTACTCGTGCTTCTGGTACTAAGTGCTGATAATTTACCAGTCCCTAACAAAATAAAAATCCAGATTATACCTGTATGTTTTAAGTTTCAGATCTTTGTTTTTCCAGTTTTAGATTAATAATGAAAATGATGAGCATATTAAAATAAAATCTGCTATAGCTAAAGAAATTGGGTGAGATTAATTTTGGGGCTTGTTAAAAACAGAATGTCCCATTTAAACATACCCACATTTTGTCACATTACAACCACAAGCTACAAAAAATAGTATAGGCACTAATAGGATTTCATTTAAAAGATCAACACAAAGTTGCACATAACTGAAATGTAAAGAAAAGGATATAATTATGTAAAAACCTTTTTTTTTTCCAAACAATACTTTAAAAGTGTGGCGTGCTTTTGCATTTAGCCCCCCTTCTTTCAGTAGCCCTAAAAATATCCATGCAATCCAGGTATTTACTTGGAGGTTTATTAGAGAACAAATAGCTTGAAGATTAAATTAGACATATTTTGAAGTTTTTAAAAATGCCTCAGTATTGTTTAATACTTTGAAAAATGGGGAGCAGGGGTCTAAAACTCCAGCCCTCGAGTGCTGGTATCATCCTGCGCTTAGATGCATCTGTACTTCAACATACCTGACTTCATCATAACCGCACTGGCAAAGCTCTGCGGAGCTACATGCAAGTAGGGTTGTTAAGCCATTTGATTTATGTGTATGGAACGAGAAAAATCTAAAAAATGCTGGACATCTGCCCTCAAGGATTTAAGTTTTAGACCTTCCTCTTAAACTCCAGACCTACATTAAATGACAAATCTATTGGGGAAACTTCTGAATTGCTTTTAATACTCTCATCCAGTCTGACTGGGTTTAAGCCATTTTGAAAAGTACAGGCAGAAATCTTACATATACCCCTAAACAATATGATACAGTTTCAGCTAAACATGGATTTACAAAGTGCTAACTCTGGAGGGCTAAATGCAAATGCACATCGCAGTATTTTAAAAACATGTATCATTTTCTTTCAAATAATGATGCATTGTCTTTTTGTAGGCCTATTATATGTAATCTCAACAGAATACATAAATACTTTTTGGTTGCAATGTGAAACTATTTAAGGAATGTAAAGGTTTTATTATATGAAATTGGATAAATATTCATTTTGATGAGTATGGATTATGATTTTGGACAAAATTTTATTTCTTAACTGTAACCTGATATAATGAATGACGTGTACAACTCACATGCTCACAAATGCTGTTTTGAAGATTGCGGGGTGTCAGTTTGACGGCTCCTCTTCCCAGTGCTTCTTTTTTCCTCTGGAGGCTGAACATCTGCAACTCTTTCTTCTCTTCCTCACTGAGTGTCTGACAGTAACGAATCTGGAGAAGGAGGTAAAACGTTATGAATAATAAAACCATTTGATGCATTAGGCTCCGCACAACATTTGTCACATTCGCTCCTTCTTAGTGTCTTGCTTTGGTTAAGCAAATCTATTATTGAGTTTTGTGTAACAGGAATGCTGACAACTGATCAAATTTATGAACTTAGGGAAGTTTCTGAAAGGAAAGATAGAGGACCAGAGCGTGCAGAACAACTGCAACTCTTGACCCCGGGTTGTCCTTCCTACACCCCACAACAGATCTCCACCCACTTCTCCTGTTTGAGAAGCTATTTGTTTTTTTTACAATGGGCCGTTTTGATGTCTCTCAAAGCCCTAACAAGAGGGTAAGCAGACGTTTACACAAACAAGGCCTGTGTTAAGAGTGGATTCAAGAGGGCAGAAAACAAAGGAAGAGAGACAGCCAAGTTGAGCCATTGTGCCACTGTGGTGGTGGCATCACATAAAGTCTCTTTCAACCCGCAGCTCTCTCTCCCGCTGAGCACTCCTCGTAAAAACCACTGCTATGACAGGAATCCTGCTGGTGGGGGCTTCCAGCAAATATCATAAAGTCATCAAATCAAACGTCACATTGTGTCCATACAACCCATCTTTAAGAAACCTGAACAAATTCCCTTGGTGCAATGTCATGCTGTTACTAAGGGCTTACACTTGTCCAATGTAACGGAGGTAGTAAAAGTTCAAGATCACCGTAATTACTAAAAATTGGACTACCTGCCAGAATGAGCTGTGCTGTTCTTTGAAACACTATATTCTCACCTCATTGTCATGTGGTGGAAGTTGGTAGAGGAGTTGCTTGATTCTGAACTTCTCCCCTGGACTGTTTACATATGGGACCTTATCCTCAGGTAGACAAGAGAAATATAACTGCACCTGAAAACAAATCAATACAAAGAGTTAACCAACGGTTCTGAAACATTTCTGCTTCCTGCCAATAAAACAACATTGGAAGATAGACATGAACCTAAATACTGATTTAGTGCAAGCATAGCAAATGAGTCAAAATAGGTAAACAGCTTATGAACCTTAACTTTGTTTTATTTTTAATTTTTAAGTACAATTCATGTATTGTCTTTTTCTGATAATGGCTTAAGTATATAATTGTATTAATACATATAAACACTTAAATTAATTAAAACAAATCATAAATAAGGCTTAAAACAAACAATGCATCATTCTGTTAGGAGTAATATTTAGGTAATGGTTTAGACTTTAGACCTTAGGATCAACTTTATTTTTCCCTTGGGATTACTCCTTGGGGGAAATTCTGGTTTAAGATGATTACGTGAATACATGCTACTCTGACCAAATCCTTGTAAATCTACTATATCTATTCTCACATAGGCACAGAAGACTGCCTAGAAAAATCACTATAGCTTCTAATTCCTTCAATTGCAGAATTATTCTAGTAAAATGTGTAACTACAGAACAGTCGTCCTTGGAAAGAGCCCTCATCCTGTCATATAATTTTCTGAAATCTGTTAGATTATAAATGTTTTGCGTCAAATATTAAATATTTTAAACTTAAAACCTCTTAAAAACCGACTGCAATTTAAACGTTTTATTGGACTAGTCACAGTAATATAACATTGTATCTCTTTAACAAGGTCCTGTTTTTAATAATATTATTTTCCCCAAGAAAGTAAAGAACGAGGGTAATGATATTGTCTCGAGTGTTAAGGATTATTTTGTCCCACTTAGTCCCATCATCTCATTCACATCTGGGCACAGACACTAAAGGCACCACCCATGTTGGAGGTCTTAGTCCTCGGGTCTTTCCGAAAACCTGTAATTTTAATTTAAGAGCACTATTCAGGGTAGGAAATGAAAAAAAAATAATAAAAAAAAAATGTCAGTGAGAAAACCATCATTTTCAACACGATAGGTGAGAATTATTTTTCAAAGCAGATATGAAAACATCCCCAGAGTGTTACAAACTGAAGTAATGTTTGTATAAAAAAGCCAATGGACAATAATTTAATACCCCAAAAACACAAAAAACATCACAAATCTAGGTAAAGGGACAAAAAAATCTAAAAGAGAAAGATGTGGGATAGCTTTATATAACATGTTTGAAAAATTAATCCTTAGGAAATCTTACTTTAGAGTGACACCTGATATAGTCATTGGTATACATGATACCAGTGGAGCTATCACAGCCTTCATAAGCGACACCAACCACAACAGGTCAGCAGGTCGGATTGGTTTAACAGTTACATTTTCCAATAATAAGCTTGCCTCTATAGGCGCAGGACAAAGGAAGTCCCTCATGGTGGGATGCTGACCCTCACCGTTAGCCAATGAAATCCAAACTTTATGAGTGAGGGGCTATCACTATCAGCCAGATAAAGAGGGGGGCGGTGCCTGTTTTGTGTGTGTTGGGACTTCCTGCAGCTTCGGGGCGTCTGGAGGTATGAAGCAGTTTACATTCACAACCACCCCCTGTTCCTTCTCAAACAGCAACATCATAAATTATGCACATCTTTATGCTACTATTACCCCTTATCCAGTACCCCTGGGGCTAGCGAACAGTCAGTTATCACCCAAGACCTATCTGTTTCTGCACTGTAGTGGTGACCCCTAATGCATTGCCCATTTAGACAATTGACTGCAGTAAAGGCATTACAGTTGACCTCTCATTCCCCAGTGTTAGGGGGTCTCTTCTGCTGCATTCAGATGTTTCCTTGCACATCACCTGCCATTTACTACTTCCATTTGTTTTTAAAAAAAAAAGCTAAGTTAGATGAAGAAGAAGCTCAGTAAAATTCATTGGACACCGTATTTGAAGAATTTTTCTCCTACATTTTTGCAGTTTCCCCACTCATGGCACTGAATTGGAATTCTTATGACCTTCTTTCAATGAGGTCTTTCATTTTCACACTGTTTCATAAATGCCAGTTTTGAGCACAGTTAAACTGACAATGGTCTTATCAGATTCTTCATTCCCTCCAGAGTTACCATCCACACTTCCTCTCTGATTGATCCTCTTCGTGGTTGGCCCTTTGATTTCTGTGGACAATTCTGCTGGTAGGTTTTCTATTTTCACTTGACAGAATTATTGTTTTACTATCTTATTGGGCAACGGTGGCTCAGGAGGAATGGTTTGACGCTTTATCTACCTTGCCTTCTCTTGGTGGTGAGAAGGCCTGCCAGCACCAGTTGTATGGCAGCCTCACTTTATTCTGCCACAGGGTAGCTGTGGCTACAATTGTAGTTTGCTACCTTCAGTGTGTGAATTACTGTATGTAGTTTAAAGGGCTGTGTATAGTCCGGCAGCAGTGTGCCGCAGTTAGCTTGTTGCAGGTATGATGCAGATATTTTTTATTTATGCCCAATTTTGAAGCGTTGTCAGTGCAATGTTATTCCACGCCACAACGCAAGACGGACAATCACGAACTAGCTAGGATTGTGGGTGTCCATGTGTCTGTTTGACCTGCTTGTTGGCCGTCTACAACCCCTTATCCAACGCCAGAAAGACTGGCAGTGGAGCTGTGTGTTTTGGCTCGGATGCAAACCAACAGACCGTTGCACAGAGCTACAAACTAGCGTCCTGTACGGTGTCTGGGATAGTGTCCGATGTGTGCCAGGGGTTGTGGACGGCACTACAGCCAGAGTTTCTGCCATCAGGTACCAAACAGGAAATACGCATAGTGTAGAGCGGATGTAGAATTGACCAATCAGAGGCCTCCTTTCTCTCCTCCTTCGATGCTCTCTAGTGCACTTCAGCGGTCACCTACAATTTTGGGGGAGTGCACCAGAGTGTCTGTGGAAGGGGGTTGGGGTGGGGGGCATATCTGCATGAACTGTGATACACATGCAGACGACCTCGTTTCTGAGCATAAACCAGACTTTAAACTCTTCAAGGTCCTCAGGAATTGATAAAGCTCTATATAGGTGTATCCCATTTACTTGTGTTAGTGACATAATATCCTAATATTATACAATATGGTTTGTAGCTGTAAAGTGACAAATATAAAAGAGTATAAGGGGCAGGAATATATATTTGAATTGTGGTTAGGGTATGTCTCAGAAAGAGTTAAGCAGGTTTTATCCAAAAATGCTGCCCATCCCATAGGCACCGTACCTCTGAGAGTTAATGTGTTATCTGCAAAGTGTGCTGAATACCATTTATCTAGGGCAGTTAAATGGGCTATAATAGAGTTAGAATCGGGTCAGGGCTCTTTTTTTTCACCATCAGGAGGATAGATTATTAACTGGGAAGGAGGTGATTTCATAAGTAACAAAATAGACATCACATCTTCGGGGAGTGTCCTTATTTTTAAGACTTCTACCAAAAAATAATCATCCCCTAGTGGCTATTTTCTTCTTACCTGTTCAGGTCGAAGGCCAGGTGGCACCCAGGCGTACTCCTCCAGAGCACAGCCAGAGTCGTCATCAGACGTCGAGCTGCGCTGAAAGCCAGAAGTTAGCTTGCTGACTTTCTGGTCCATCATACAGTCCCTTTGGTGCGTCCCACAATGGAGGTGGAGGACTGGTCCCACTGCACTCGGCAAGCTCATCAGACTATGTCACTGAAGCGACATGGAAATGAAAGAAGATTTAGAGGTTAGAGGTTGAAAATACTGCACTTGTGTCACTGGTTCCTTTCAGCTGTATATTAACGGGCTGAATCACACTCATTGAGACTATAATCAGGGTCACAGCTTTCCCTCAAAAGCCCATTATAGTATCTGAGGCAGCTTTTCTTGGTTAACTTCGACCAGTGAGTCTGACTTCATAAAGACAGTCATACAGATAACTACACCCTCCGACAGCTATTGTGGTGGAATAAACTATTAGGAATTTCCCAAACTCTCATGAGTTAATTGCCAATCTCATCAAAGTAACAATAAGAGTGGTACCCTAGTTAAATAATACTAAAATGAAACAGAACTCTGTAAAAAAGCCTCAACCAATCTTAGGTTTACCGTCACCAAAAATCACATGCACCATTAGATTTTAACTCTTTGATTTTAAACCAAAAGTGTTGGATTGATTGAGTGAGAATCAGTTAAAACAATAAAAGCAGATGCTATATGTCATGGATGGGTTTAATTAGCTTTGATAATAGCATAGATAAAGACTTGTCAGAGAGGAAACAAGACTACAACATTTTATTTCAAAAGGAAATGAACACAGGGGACAGCATATATATTTCACAATCTTCCTATGTCAAACATATAAAACATGTAACTTATTTGACTACGCAGTAGAAAACAAGGTCATGTAATATTTAATAAAATTGAAAAATTGTTTTAGATTTTCACATCACTTTATCATTGCTGGGATAATAAAGGCTTTGCATGTTGTCTTTTCTATAAGTATTTCACTATCATTGGTTGTGCCCCCCTCCCTCGCTCCATTTATCAGCCTGAGTATCCATGCAATGGTAAAATTAAGATACCTTAAAGGTTCATAAAACAACATTTGCATAAATTACCATAACCTTTTTTAAACTGGAGGTTTTTAAACACAGTGCTCTGGTCTAAAACTGGCTGTTAGCTTTAGCCTCTTGGTCTAGCTAATTTGAGTTAGTACTAACTGAAGGCCTAGAAAGAGTTATATAGGGAAGATAAAGGCTTCCTATAACCTTTTAACATAATCTAAGAAATTTAGCGTACACCATCAAAGTCTCGTATCACTGAATTAGTTTAGGTTGGAATGGGCCACTGGTTCACCATGTTGATTTTATACATAACTCTGTTTCTACATCACTCATTCTTCAGATCCCATAAGGGCCCACCACATGGGATCTGAAGCTGGCCTGATCAGTTTAGTCTGAGGTCTGAATAAACACCAGTTTGGCCTGAAAGAAGGTCCACCATATGGGGAATGTCCACAAGCCTGCTTCTGTCCCTTCATCTCCCTTTTTTTCCTTTGACCTGTTTGTTTTCCAACCTGCTGCAGTGAGTGTCTGATCATTCTTCTTATCTTTGACTTAAACAAAGCTATGCCAGACGGGTGAAGTAGCTGGTTAGAGGGGGGTTGGAGTCGATTGATGCAAACAATACCCTACCAGGCATAGAAAAAGAACAAGATGAACCATTGATGCTAACTGACCAGCTGTGTTTTGTTTTGTTTTTTCACTGCTAGGCAAAGCCTAATGAATAAACTCACTGAAGGATTTGTATCTTTAATATTGCACATAGAGTTAATGTGCAGAAACTGACTTTATAATCTGCTCACAAGCAGCAGGGATAAATAAAACAAAAATCTACATTTAATGATTTTTTAGCGCTGACAGTTCTCCATATTGTACATCGGTTTAATGTTTGGGGCACCATTTTATCAGGACAGCTTCGCGATTCCAAAAAAGAAGTCATTTTTTTATTTACCATTTGCATCCTCTTGTACAGAAAGAAAAACCTGTGCCTATAGGTTATACATTTCCAAAGGCTTATTGCCAACCAATGCTAAAAGACAGCATACCCATCCCCGAGTATACCCTGAACATAGCATACTTAAGATTTGTTGGAGGTTATACATGGCTCATTGTTAGTCAAACCTTTAAGAACTGAGTAAACAAGGCTTTAATGAGTGTGTGTCCAGTTGTGGTCATTTCTCACAGGTTGAGGGTTTCTCGCTGAGATCAAATGGGAGTTCAAACCAGGATCCAGCAAGCTGGTTTTTACTCCACATCCCCCTCCAACACCTAACCTCCTGTGGCTTTCCAGGGCACAGAGGGCCACAGAGACAGCTGAGAAAATCAGGCGCACTCAAGCGCAACCTTTGAATGCAGTTTAAGGGCCTACTAATCTGTGCTCTCTTGCCAAGTGTGATATATCTATATCTCCGGCTCCTTCTTGAAGAGGGATTGCACAAATAGATGCAGATGTGCAGACACACAGAAACAGGCTGTGATGAGTCGGAACAGTCCTGACAGTAACTGCCCATTTAGATCAGCTTATCTTCTTCAAGGACAAGGTGGTGACGGTGGCTTCAGTGCTATCTGATTCCCTTTTAGCTCCAAGTATGATGGATGATAGGTGTATTAGGTTGGGAGGATTTTGTCATAACATGTCCTGATAAAATTTATCTGATGCCCTCAACAATAGCACCTTTGTTAATAAAACTATTGTTTTAGTGTCTGGTTTCTTTTTTGTTTGCAAAGTATGTAAAATTACCTGTCTTCCACTGAAAGAGGTCAAGAAATAAGACCCTATTGTTCATATTGCATCTATTGACTTGCAAATGAGACCAAAAAACATGCAAAAATGTGGTTCTGCTTGAGAGCAGCTTGAGTTTCCCTATGAAACACATCTAACAGCAGCACGGCTCTGTCTGTCTGTTTACTGACTATTAGTGAGGATTGTTCACGCAGCCGGAACATTTTCAAAGCCTTTTTTCTAAGCTCACCACTTCTCCTCTTATTTTAATTTTTCTTTAAGATGTCCTCCAGCTCATTTCTTCTGACTTATCCGTAATGCTTCCTTTCCATCATCAATAAGGGAAGCACTGAGCCAGCTAGCCCTCAGAGACTTTCGCTGACTCATCACCTGTTGAGGCCTTTCAGAGTTTTGCACCAAACAAGGGATCCTTGGTTTGCGATTGTACTTTTTTCGAATTCCCTTACATTGGCCTGTGTCCCCCACTCCCTGCCCTCCTCCCACACTTTCCTGACCCCCTGCAGTCCTCAATGTTTAACAGCCTTTTGTAAAGGTGCTTGTTAACATGGCTTTGAGGAGCTGCAAGCCTTGCATATCTGTCTGATCTGCCCACATAGGGCTGGAGGGCAATAGGGGGTGTGATCAGACTGAAACAGAAACAGTGTGACATACATGAATGAAAATGTCAACTTCATGTTTAACAAAAGAAGAGCAAGTTGGATTTCAGCCAATGCAGATCTGGAATTAAGGAACTCATAAGTTCTGTCAATTATGAAAGAAAACTTGTATTCTTATAAATATTTGTACAAGGAACCTTATATTTAAACACCTTCTCTATTAGGGCTAGTCAAAATAATGTCTCCTTCTCATGTAGATCATTCCTCCCTGGCTGGGGCATCTGACTCTATGGTAAATTTATTAATCACTAGATGGAATGCAAGCTCTCAAAGAACTGCATAGAGAAATGAATTAATAAATGCAGAGAAAGTGGTATTTTTATGCAGGATTAAACAGTGAGCCACCTTAAACCCGGCCCTTGGAGCTTTTTGATTTACAACCTTTTGGGGAGTGGAGCAGCCTCTGGCCTGAATTACTGTCTATATTCCTCTAGGAAGTGGGTGATGGACATGCACACAGCCAAACACAGTGCTCTCTGTCACTTTGCACTAGCCTAGCATGTTTAACTTGGCATCGGCTACCACAGTGATGCAGGATCGACTCAAGCTGTTGAGAAAAACAAGAATTTCTCCTCTGTGGGCCTGCTTGCTTGGGCTTAACTCAGAAAACTTGTTTATTTTTCATGTATTTTTAACATTTTTAGACAAGATAAAAAAATTTAAAAAATATGCAGACCATTCATCGTTTTTCTGTAGACAGAAAATACTTTCAAAGGTGGGTCTGTCAACTTTTGGCACCAAACTAGTTTTAGTTGTTAAAAAGGTATAACATAAAACTACAGGCAAGCGCAAATTTGTTCAACAGTTACACCCTTGTCTGAATCAGTAGGTCCTCCAGTGCACCTAAGGAAATCTTTGTTAAATCCCCAACTTGTAACTGAATGATCTTTATATCCATGACATGAGTAAATAAACGGATGCTCATAAAACCATGAAGTGAAAAACAACATTAAGGATGTTAATTTGCAGCTTTAACTTGCAACAGACACACATTAATGTCATATGGAGAAGTTGCAGAAAGGAAGTCCAGCCTGGTTAAGTGAATATGAGCACTTTCTTCCAGAGACAAATGAATGAGAATGATGTTTACACAATGATTTACAGTTAATAGATCACCAGCCCTAATCTAACTCAATAATCTTCAGTGATGTGAACTGCTAAAAAAAAAAGACATCATTACATTCTAAATAGTTCAGATTAAAGTTAATTCCTCAGTTACAGTAGAGAATGATTAGATAGTTTGACTATAACCAAAATAAGAACTCTATAAGGACAACACACTAACAAAGCAACAATATTAACATTTGCAGCTCATCAGGCATCTGCTCTTTCCAACTGTTCTTACCTCAGAGTAGCCCCACTCTCATTAGGCACTCAGGAAACAGATATTATCTTCAGAATCAAGTCCTAAATTAGCTTCCAGCCTCTAGGGTCCATAACTATGCAAGATCCTAAGAGTTCGGAATCCATATGGACAAGTGGAGCAAGTCTAGCAGAGCTGTCAGCATAACAACCGCCCATATCTAGACTCAGACTGTAAGAAGTCAGGGAGATGTCTGAGTACATGGGAGAGAGGTGTGTGTGTACATAAAAAACAACCAGATGGTTACCCCTCTAGTGTCTCTCTCTCTCTCTGAGCCATCACTTCTCCACCTCCTTTCCAACCTTCTGAACCTCAGCCCGTCCCCTCTCCCTCACAGCAGCCAGTTAAAACAGAGTGTTGCGGAGCAAGGCGTTGCTATCCATTGACGCACCGGCCCTTGGTGCTTCAAAAACACGCTCAGAAAGAAACACCGGCGGAGGTTACTGGAACAGAGCTTTAAAATAGCACATCAGTGACAGCAGAGCTCATTTTACCCCTGCAACCAATCTGAAGCCACAACTGCTTCATTATGACATCCATCACTCACTATTGTAAGAGAATATTAAACTTGAGTTTTAGTTCATCTGGTGGTTTATCTTTACTCTCTCTTGTGCTAAGATGTCACCTAGAAAGAGGGTGGTCTTGGCTTACTCAGTGGTTGATGAGTGATGGCCAGATGAAAATAATTAAATGTTTCAATTTATCCCGCCCAATAACTTTCCATTTTGCGGTGTGTCTTAGAGGAATTCCAGCTGTTGATTATACACTGATTAAGATGACTAAGATGACATTTGCCTCTCCTATATTCTGCAGGAGAATGAAAATAAAAACAAAAAGTAATTGCTTCAGTCCATATTCTGCTTATAATGACCGTTTGATTACAGTTAAATGTTAAATGCATGCATGGTGGCCTTATCTTTGACACATAGAAAAAAATGTAGAGAGGACCTTCATATAAATAAGTTCATACCTTTTTACTTCAAAAACAGTCTATTTATGTTTTCAACTTGAGATTGAGAGGCAACCTACATTTTTAAAAGACTATTAAGAAAAAAGACTATTAAGTAGAATTAAAGCATATAAAACTTTTTATCTCAAGTTGAAGAATTCAGCCAGGCAAACTGATGACAAGCATATGGTTAGAAAATGCCCTTTTTGTGCTGTATCCATATGTCGACAAAGCCATTGCAGCAGCCAAGGCCAGGGAGGAGAGCCACTCTTTCGAAACAAACTTGAGCCCATTGTGTTGCACAGAAAGACTCAGCACCCTACTCTATTAGCAAGTCTTTGAGAAGGGAGCCAATACAATGCATGCCCCCCAAAGGGAAGATTCATGAAATGCAAAGCTAAATTGACCAGCCTATCTGCAAAAGAGATGGAGAGCAGCAACAAAGACCAGTATTTCTTATAGCAAAAATGCTGCCAACAAGCAATACACAATCAAATCAGTGGTTTCAGATAAGCAGTTTTTTGTTTTATTTAAGTAACAGGTATAAAAGTTCAAACCGCAAAATGGTGATGTTGAAAAACAACAATGAACTAAGGAGCAAACATCAGTTCAAAGACCCTCAGAGAAATCTGTACGAGAATAAAAGCACTTAATCTACTTCTGAGATCGCACCACTTTAGACTTTGAGGTACAATGCTCGTTCAAGGTTCACCTTGGACAGTTGAACAACAGAAAGCTAAAGTAGTCTTAGAACCCTGAACTTTGACCTTAAAGAACAGCAGATGACCTATAAATCTGTGGCCCCTGGGCTTTACGGCCCATTCCCAAGTTATAGCTACAACGACCTGAACCTCATCTCACACCTGGTCTGCACCTTCTCACTGCTGTAAAGGAGTGCTTAATATGCCCTTTGCTAAAAGCAGGGAGGTCAGAAACCAGCATGCCCCGACAACGAAAGGGCGAGGATGGTGATCATCAGACCTAACACCCGGTGATGAAGCTGCATTCTTCTCTGGTTTCAACATGTCTTCTAAGATACTAACCCATTAAAAAAAAGCATCTGGTCAAAGCTATAACTCACTGTAAGCCTGTATCGTTATGATGCATTGACACAAAAACCCTGTATAATGAGTTTGTAAACTTTTGTTCTAAATGTGTCATAAAATGGCATTCTGAGGGGGGCAAAGGGAAGGTGAGCCCCTAACATACAGTTATGGATGAGGGCTGCCCAGAAAGTTCTCACTGGTGTGTAAGCTACCTATAAAACGTAGGCATTCTTAGTTTGAATGGTTTGCCAACGGGTATTAGCAGGACACAGGCCCAACAAAAGCTTCAGCCATAAAGCCCAATAAAAGCCTATCACCCTACTGTAACAACAATCCCTTTTACGCCTTGAAAGAGGGAGGAAAAGGTCAACTGGTGGAGCAGTCAGCGCATAGATATTGACTTAGCTAGATTGGTGCTGACAAACTCAGGTCAGACTGTGGTCTTGTTAGACCTGTAACCCTCATATAACCCCTTTTAACTCTTTTACTCGACTCTGAAGGGAGGGAAAGTTTAGATCAGATCTTCTCAGAAGAGGTATACAGACACATATGCTGGATCCAAATGTTAATGCACTTCTCCTGATGTCTGATTTTTAAAATGTCCAAATTATAGAAAATAGAAGTTGAAATTTATTGGACTAAACTGATTGTTGGCAGTATGTGACCCTCCTCCCCCCAATCTAGACATGGAAGACAGACATTTGGAAGTTTTGACTAAACATTGGATTGAAAATATATATATTTTTTTCAGTTTCTTGTATTAGAGATTAGACTATTAGAATCCTCATTATTCTTCACTGACAGCTATATAAAAGTAATAAAATAATTTATCAAACTTAATTTCAGGCAAAGATAAATTATTACAATTTCAACATTTTTGGTTTATAAAAAAGTTAGATTTACATCAGTGGTAACATTAACTACTTACCTCCTAGGTAATTGATAGGCACAGTTGATTGATTAAGATGTTAGACAGTGAATAAATGTCTAGCCATGATATTATACATTTGAGTTTTTAACATATATTTATCGAATTTGTACTCATACTGGTTATCTTTCTCTTTTCAGGGACTCCAAGACTTTCCTCTCCCCAGACACCTCGTTCAGCTCTGCTAGGGAAAGCCTGAGGTGATCCCAGGCCAGCTAAGAGGTGAAGTCCCTCCATCACATTCTCTCTGTCTGATTAATTATGAATGTAATATATATAAATATTCTGATGCTATAAACCCTATCCAGCATACTGTGTCAATCATCCAACCCTGTTGTGTTAAACTTAATCAACCCTGCATAAATCATACAGAAGTGGGTTAGCAAAATAACTCAAAACTGTTTTGTGTTTCTTTTATTCTAACCCAGCAGTTTTATAGTTTAAAAGGGGTTCTTGGTCGAGATATTTGTTCTCTATTTTCTAACTGCCTTGCCTAACATTTTATTGATTGTGATGGGTCATATCTCACTCTTGATTTGACACCTTCTCACCTAGTTGTAAAATCTGGAGCTCATTGGGGACAATTGGAAGTGGACTGACACAGGTCCTGGGGCTGTTAAAAAAAGGAAGCCATTTTATTTGAGGATGCTACTACTCAACAAAAGCCTGTGGCTGTCTATCCACAATGCAGACGCTGGATGAATGGGCTGCTTTTAACATTACACACTTGCATTAACAAAAGCATGGGATTGGCAGAATGTGTGGTCTCCATGGACATACTGGGATGTATATAGAATATACAAGAGAAGGAAAGACATTAACTCTTTTTTTAATAATTCCATTTAATTTAAGTGAATTACTGCTGCAGGGTTTAATTATACTTGAAAAAGTCTATATCCAAGTTTAATATATTTTGAGTGAAGTTTAAAATTCAGTGATTCCAACATACATTCAGACTTTTTTAAACGCTGATGGAGAGGTCTATCCTTCAATATAATAATTTCCTGGTAGTGTCCACCTCTGGGTTTGCATAAATTGCAGCCAGCAATGCTTTTGTATTAAAACAGGGAGTGCTTGGGTGTGAGTTGTATAGGAGGATCATTTTATACAGGGAACAATTTAATTTTAGGGGAAAGCTGAAAAAGAAAAAGCTTGTGAATTCCTGCATGTGGAAACTTTCCTGAACCGGATGACTTCAAGAGGCAATCCAAGAAAATCCAACAATACTCAGACGTTTAAGAGCTGCTCAGTCAGGATCCCACTAATCATTAACATTCCTGAAGGAATGCTCTGTTACAGTCTTTTTTAAGTGTTCTAATTAAACACATGCTCCAGCGCCAGAGCATAGGACTGTGATAACTGTGAGCAGCGATGCTTCTTCCCAGCTCTGCTTAATTGGACACAATTTAAGTCATTAAGGTAGTAGTAAAACAGCATAGAGAGCAGAGGAGAGGCCCTGTGATTTCCCCCGTTGATCCAATGCTCTTGACCCTTTCACCTCTATATGAGACTCAATATCAAAGTCCTGAAACACATAAACTGGATGTCTAATCAACTTTAAGGACAGCCATTTTGGTTTTTCAGAAAAATGAAAATATTGCTGGACCATGTAACTGTGGAAGTCTTTCACTTTTGAAGCTTTGCTTGTTGACCTAAGCTGTTTGACTTTGTCTTTCATTGCCTTTCAGCTGTTTTTCTTCTGTTTTACACATACAGTATATGCTTGTATTGTGAAGTATTAATTATTTAGCTTTTTTAATATTGTGATGTTTTATTATGTTGATGGGGGAAAAAATCAACAACATATGTTTAATCAGTTTAAGGAGCAGTGATTTCAAAGTCTATGTTGAAAGATACTACGCAATAAAGTATTTTTGCTTTACTGCTACATGTAAACCAATTACAGAAAAAAAAACTACCTTCGATTAGAACAATCCATCTAAACCGAAGGGAATGTAGACAATTTGTAATAAGTGCAACAACAAAGGCTATTCAATTTATTCCCTGTTCCAGCTGTTGTGAACCACCCACAGTATGTTATTATTATTATTATATATGGTAAATATATATTTATATTGCATATACTGCATTTATTATATATGCGAAATGTTACGGTATTACTCAGATCAGATTGACACTTTAGGAGTTCAACATGGTATCTTAGTTTTGTCTGAAACATAATGATACTGACCAAAGAGTTGACTTCACCTAAATACATCACAGACTTGCTATCAGTGTATCAACCCTCCAGACCACTCAGGTCTTCTGGCTCCAGCCTGCTCTGCATACCTAGAACCAGAACTAAACATGGAGAAGCAGCATTTAGTTCCTATGCTCCACTTATCTGGAACAAACTTCCAGAAAACTGTAAAAGTGCGGAAAGCCTGAGTTCCTTTAAATCAAGACTAAAAACACATTTGTTTAGGATTGCCTTCGACTATTATAGTTAAACAGTTCAACAAAAACATGTTTTCTTTAATCCAACTGTTTTTAATATTCTTTTTTTTGTTTCTGCATTTTTTATTTCATTTTATTTGTTTTTTATTGTTTCCTACTTGCTTTGATTCTGTTTTATCTTCCTGTATTTTAATCATGTAAAGCACTTTGCATTGTCTTTGTACTGAATTGTGCTATACAAATAAATTTGCCTTGCCTTGCCTTGCCTTCACCCCTAAAAAAGAAAAACAGAGGTAACATTGACATATTTTGGTATGTTCATAGCACCAAGGCCAGATTTTTTTATTGTAATCTTTAATATAATGGTGAGCATTTACTTTACTTTCCACAAATACAACACAGTAAAAAGAAAAGTTCCCCTAACTTTAAAGCAGCGGTCACCAACCTTTTTACAGTTGAGGGCTACTTCAGGGGCACTGAGTCACAGGAAGGGCTACCAATACTGACCTATGAATTGCAAGGGTCAATGTTCACCTAAACTTCATACATTATAAACATATCTTTATCGTTTCTTTAAATTTTACATTTTCTTTTAGACATTTTCATTTTGAAATCTCTATAAATGCTTAAATGCTGTATATGATTAAATGATGAAATGTTCTATAACTGATTAAAAAAAGAAGAGCAACAGAATACAATGAAATTTCAAACGTAGCTCACTGTTGAGTTGTTCTATTTTCAGAAGACTCTAAGGGCACCCCTTGTGGTCCTTGAGGGCCCCTTGGTGCCCGCGGGCACCATGTTGGTGACCCCTGCTTTAAAGAATAGAGTAACTGAAATGGACATTATATATGTAAGCAATGCTCATACATAATGCCATCTATCTACTTGTATATTGCAGTATTGTACAGACATTTTTTATGGGCTTTCTATTGCATCTTATCTTTCTGCAAAAACTAAATTATGTCATATTTTAACTAAAAATTACCACAAACCAATAATCATACTGCAAAGTTAACCACTCTATCAAATATGCTGGGTTTCTTTTTTTTTAACCAGCTAACATTATATAACCCTAACCTGTATGTTTGTTTCGTTTGTATTGAGGCTATTGGGAATTAATGAATTTGAACTACCATCAATTATAAAGACTTTTATGTATTTTTCACTGCAAAGCTGCTGCTCATTCACTGTCTGAAAGCTGTACAAACTGAAATTTCATTTAAGTTGTCTAAGTCTTTAAGAACTAGACCTGGCTTGTGAATTTGCTGTGAAGTGGCGATATGAAAATAATAAGTTCATCAATTATTTGAACTTGGGGAAAAGCAGAATAATGTTGTTGTGTTTATGTCAGACTGTCTCCTGGAGTCTAACCTAAATTTCCAAGAAGAATACTTCTTGGCTTCTCTCTGCAAATGGGTTTAAATCTGTTAGCATCATTCACATGTGGAATGAAGAAAAAAAAGAAGTACAACTCGCCATCTTATCACTTAGATAGCAGTCTCCCAGAGCAGGGTTTATTCTTAGAAGCCATGCATGTAATGTGTTGGTTTCAGTCTGCACCAATGTGTTATTTATAGAGCTGATTACACAGAGGGAGCTTATCGTAATTACTATTTTAGCCCTGGAACTTCCAATGTGGCTGTGAGACATGCGTTTTAGTATAAAACATATTAAGTTTTCTGTAAAATATATTAGATATTTTATTTTTCTTTGGAAGATCAAAAGAGGCAAAGTTCAACATGCAATCCTTAGTAGTGAAAACTGTGTTTTCCTGCAGGCAGGACCCATGAATCCAGATGTGCACATCTGTTGCACCGCCCCTCTTGTTTTCTTTAGGAACCCAGCCCCCGTAACAGGAAGACGATGCAAGCACAGCAAACAAAATCTGGGTCAAAGAACTGGCCTCTCCCTAGGAGCTCCCATCAGGTTGTAGAGGCCAAACAAATCCTTTCTGTGTCACTCAGAAAGCCCATACTCAGGCCCCGTCCACACGAAGTCAAAACGAACACGAAACACTAATATTTTCCAGAACGTTTGTCGTAAAGACGGAGACGTAAAATAAATGTCATCGTCCACACGAATGCATGAAAACGCTGCAAAATGTATGCCAGGCCTGTAAGTGGCGCTGTGGTGCCAAAGCATAAATAAGCGACGAAATGTTGGGCATGCGCACTAATATTTATACATGGTTGCCCTGCGGGTCCATTTTCGTGGTTCAGTCAAATTCAGGTGCTGAACTATGTCGTCTATATTGCTCTGTTCTTCCTGGAGATATTCCAGAAGAAGAAGATTCTGTTGTAAGCCCGACAGCAGGGTGAGTAGCATGAGCAGCAACCATTCAACACAGTACGGCGCCATTGTTGTTGTGATACTGTGTCGCGCATGCGTGTTTAGAGGCGACGCTATGACACATTCGTGTAAAAAAAAAAATGCGGTTAGAGCTTAAAGATGGAAACGCGAAAACGGCCTTTCAAAATCTTCCCACACTGAAGGCTGAATAAAAAAAAGATCGTTTACAGACCCCCGAAACGCCGTTTTCGTATGGATGAGAGGCTGGTTTGGTGAAAAATTTGTGCGTTTAGGCCAGGGTTCGGCTTCGTGTGGACGGGGCCTCAGGCTCAGCCACTCCACAAAACATATCCTCAGGAGGCTTTGGTCAACATTAAACTACCTTTATGCAACTCGACAACATCTCTCCACACTTTGATGTAAGAAAACAGCACAACTGTAAACCTAATGGCAAGGAAATAATCAATCAGAGAAGACAGGAAGTCTTTTGTGACTCTGGGGGAGTTGTATAATCCACTGCTCAGGTAGGATATCCAGTAACACAGATTACGCAATCTGCAAAGTGAATAGAGTTGGGAAAGAAACTCATTGTTAAGAGAAAACTGTATGAAGTCCTAAGAAAGGTTGCCATAGGTTATATCGAGCACTGCCGAGTCACCAGTTTTTGGAAGGAAAATTAGACAAGGAATAATTTTCGTTCTTCTAAAAGGGTTGTTTTAAAGGTTACAGGCAGTTAATATATTCTCTTCAGAGGATAATACTCAATAGCTGGACCCAGGGAGCAATGATGAGGACAGATTTCTACTAACCTTAAGCAACTCCAATTTCAAAGAAATCCTTTTATTTTAGGTGGACACAGTTTTATGAACCTTTAAACCAAAGTCTTGTTTGCATTTGATGCAAATTATAATTTACTCTGGAAATGAAGGTAGAAGGGTCTGCATCATAGATGATGTAGACAAAGATTGCCAAACAAAATGACAACTTTATAAAAATTACTAATAATAAAAAAAACAAACAGATTACTTAAACCATTATAATATTTTCATTTAAACCTGTACATTCTCAGAAGACCGTTTCTCTAACTGGAAATGCCTTACATCATGTTCCGTTCTCTGATGCTATTCAGCATCATCTTCTACCTGAACCAGAACTTTGGTCAGATGGTTTCATAAAATAGTGTTCCAGGGTTGAATAGAGGTCCACTTTGGTGTTTTCACTTCTAATCTGAGACAAACTACTGTGGATTCATAGTTAAAAATAAAGTTATCTGCTGTCATAACTCTACTGAACTACCCTAGCATACTTCTTTGAGATAAATATTAAAAATAGACTTTTGAGTCTAGTGAAAATCTAGAGATAGTCTGAATGTGCTAAAGATGCAAAGGTTGGATTTTTCATTGCCAATATAATTCAGTTTTCTCTGCGATCATACCTGCTATAACATTTTTTTTTCTAATAGCAATGATAAATAGATAATTTATATTCAAAGCACATGTCCCTAAGCGTAATCAAAATTTCATTAAAGTTCAGAAAAGTTTTTTTAAGTTCATGTTGTTGGCTGATGTGCTTAAAGACCAAATATAAGGTTAGTTTTAGCTTTGATTGACCTCAGTAAAAAAGCAATCAGACTTTTCAGTATTTTACCAATCAGAGAAAATGAAAATAAAAATAGCCTTTATATTTGTTGCCAATCTACTGGGTCATCACTGAAAACTAGTTTAAAATCAGCCTAACAAATGACAATATGCACAGATAAAATACAAATAAGAAGATAGGTGATACACTGACTGAAATCCAGCCGCTATCCCTAGACGCTGCTCCTTTAACCTGTTTCTAAAAACTCACGAAACATTATTTTCTTTTCTGTCCAAAATTCCCCTAACCAGCACAGTTTATTTCTGAAGCAAACCCTGTAATAAAGCAAACACAGGTGAGCCCTGAGTCACAGTAAGAGAGGATGGAAAGTGCGTTTTTAGCATATTTTACTCTCAAGGTCCTGAACATTGAACTGGATCCACAGCTCTATGGTGGAGAAATATAAAATGATTTTTAATGCTTATACTGGGGTTTGAGATTCAATTTCTTTAATATTCCCCCCTTCAATTTGACTCTGTTTTTGTCTTTGTGTCATACTAAGAATCTTTTGACATTTTACTGTCATACAAAGTTTTAATATCTTCATTTAATCCATTGAGGCAAATAAACCATTAAACATTCAAATCACAGCCAGGACTTTAACTAGGCCACCTCACAGCATTCTCTTTTTGAGTCATTGAGAAGTAGACTTGCTGATGTGCTTTGGTTTCTTTTCCAAGTAATGTTGTGCTTTTGTTATACCACATATAACAGGAAGCATACCTTTCAAAAAGTTAAATTTGTGTTTTGTTAGTCTTATTTTGCTAGACAGCTTTGGATCATTGAGATGTTTTTGACAAAATCGAGACAGTTGCTGGGTATCTGAGTGAATGAAGTGAAGGTGGAGGGGAAAACATGTCCTTCATTTAGCATTTCTGAGTCAGCTTAGTTTAGAAAAACCTTCCAAAATCTTTATCGCTGACACATCTTTATGTCTGTTATTCCCCTTTATCAAATACAGATATAATAATAGTGATAAGCAGTTTTGTAGAGCTGTGCCAATGCTTATTAAGTAGTATACATCCAGAGTTGAACATCATGCCTATACATGGTGGTGAAACTGAAACATGTGCGTCGAGCATGACTTTCATCATCGCGGTGGTCTGACGGTTGGTCCCGCAATTATGCTGTGTGGTTTCAAGAAATCTGCTGAGCCAAACCCATTTTCCTCTAGCTCTATCCTGTAGCTCCTCATAAACACAGTTGTGCCTGGAAGCGCTAAGTTACCATAGCTACTTTTAATCACTTCAGAATAATGCTTAGCATGTGGATCCAGTGTGTGCCTCCGCTCTAGGCAAGCCCCACTCAGTCTCTCGCACACAATGAAAGTACAAAGTTAGAACTGGTTCACAACAGTCATCCCCACTCTAAACGACCACACTGTAACAGTGTCCTAAATTTTTACCATCCAAGCCACCATGCACGCTGCAAGGCACAGTGACTACACATACAGGGACCACCAGCGTTTAAACAAGCCATATTTCATCCAGCCTTCTGCCAACCTACCCCAAACAGTTTATAGTCAGCGGGCTTGGCCCTCTGGAGTTTGTCTGTGGCAACTCGACTCTACGCCACAGCTCATCGTCCAGAACCGTGGGGGGACCGGCCTCCTCTGACAGCTCCTCACAACACTTAGCCCTGTCTTGGTCTGCTTTTAGCCTCGCTGCGGTAAGCCGGAGCATGTCTAGGGGATGAAAGGCTGCCACAGTGTTTGGCCTGCAGGCGATTTACATGAAACGCAAGGTGATTCATTTTGTCCCTGCACAAACAGGCCTCTGTGAATACTTCATCTACACTGACCATTTAAATCAACAGTGGCGAACGTATACACACTGGTACCAGGTCTTACACTCTACCCTTTCAAAACCGGCTGTGTCTTGCCTTAAGTGCTTGAACTCACATACATCTAGACAGGTTTGTCACTGTCCATGTCAAAGGGAAAATACACAAAACGACAACCCTCAAGTTTTCTGTCTCCACAGTTGTGCAGCTGTATTATATTTTAACTTTGTATTTAAAATATGTGTCCCAACTTTAAACCTCTAAAGTTTTCATAAGCATGAACTTGTCACATTGTATTATACACAAATGCATTTTTTTACTTATTCCATCTTAATTCTATGTGATATTTCAGTGAAAAAGCATTCATTTCCAAAAAAACTATCTAAAAAGTGGGGCTTGTATTTGTAATTATTTTTAGGAAAAAAGCCATAGTAATCAGGATCATGCAGGTAAGAGTGCAAAGAGGTTAAACTGAGGCTTTGAATGTTTTATTTAGTACTCCTTAATCTATCATCTGAGGATAAAATTTGTATTTTATAGTCATAAAAATAAAATGACATATTTGTCTACCTAAATTGACAGATAAAAAAATAAAAATGGCCCATAATAACTCAGGAGGATTTGCATTGATGTCCTGGTCAGGTAGGAGAATCTTTCTACATCTGTCAGTCTTGTGCATGTCAAATTTGGTCTTTATAATTATTGGCCTAAGGAAGTCCTTATTAAAGAAGCCAAAAAAAAAAACTGTTTAAAGTCAGCTGCATGTTGCGCAGGAGAAACATAAAATATGCTAAAGAAGGGGCTTCAGCCAGATAAGAGCAAAATATAAATGTATGGCCCACATGCAAAATTCTGCATCTGGTGAAAACACTTTCAGAAATCTCTCACCATAGTGGGAGGATGAGCATAATATACAGTGGGATGCTCACTTTTAGGAGAACCAGGCAAACTGCTCAGAGTTGAAGATGAAAATGGTTAAATGGAAGAAAACATGGAAGAAAACCTGTTTGAGCCTGCATAGTCATGAGACTGGGGTGGAAGTTAGATACACACAGAAAGAAATACAGAGGAGTTCATGCACTCCAGAATGGACCAGTCAAAGTCCAGTCAGTAGAAATATTAAATCTTCAGAGATATTTTATATCAATACTGACTGAGAATGTGTTATTTTGCAAAACTGTTCAGGTAAATAAAGGAAGATTCGTTCATAACGACGAGAAAAATGTTTGAATTTAAAGGGGTGTAAATACTAGCAAGGTAATGTAAATTACCTCTGTTGTTTAAAATAAACCATAGACTATAAATAGTCCAGATCTAATAAGCAAATACTCGTGAACATCAAGATGACTGAGAAACAACAGAGCCGTTTCCATTTCTGTCGCCAGGAGAAACGAGATGGTTTCCTATTTTTAGTTCCCTCTTTTGTCTCATTGCAGATCTAAACAACTCAGTTCTAAAGTCTTGAAATTCTATAAATGGCATCTTTTAATTTGATTAAAGGCATTGTATAAGAGACAATAACAAGAACTCAGTGAGTTTTTGCAAAATGATCACTGGGAGGTCTATTATTAACACAGAGCTCTGACAAATGTTTCACCTGCAGCAGATCCCAGAAGAAAATCTGTCCAAGTGCATGCCTTTTCTGCAACATCACCGCAACACTGCAGCTGGCAGCTGGGGAGTAGGAAACCCAGGCTGCACCGGCTATGCTGTGCAGCTGGTGAAAATAAAAGCTGCATTTGACATTATGGGACTTTATGGAATTTACATTAGCTGTAAGATCATGGATGTGGAACCACATAACATTTGTTCAACCAAAGGCTGAACAGGTAAAATTATATATCAACTCAACTCACTTTGGTCCATGAGAGCCTGTTAAAAAAAGAACTTTGAGCTTATCCCCCACTTTGATGAATGCTGGGACTTTTAAGATGGTAAAACTGTCAGCCTGTAATCTGACCACTAGGTGACACCACCACCTTGTTCCTGTTCTGTGTCTCACTCTTTTTCACATAAAGTCTCCCTTATGTTCCTGTACAAGCAGCTACTAAAAAGAAAATTATTTAAAGTGCATCAGTATAATTAAGACTAGGGGGCATTAAAAAAATACTTTCCTTTTTGGAAAACACATTTAATGGTGCCATTAAGGTAGTTATTTTTTTTTTCTTCTGTCACTTTGCTTAAAAAACAAGCCAGTGTTTACATCTGTCCAAATAAACTGTGACGAAAAATATCTTTAAAAAAGTGTTTCCTTTGTCAGCTAAGTTATCTGTCAGGACTGCTGTCAGCTGTGCACACAGCACCTCTTTGCAGTGTCCAAATGGCTTGTGATGATAATCGCTGCGGGTCAGTAAGACCCAAATATTGTTTCAGACATCCTTGGTTACACGTTACAGCAATGTTCTCCTGTGTTTTGCTAGTTCCCTGTCAGCTGGGGCCACAAATGTCTTCTAGAGGGTATGCCAGAGTCATCTAGAAGAAAAACCTTTAAGATATATTCACCTATGATCATTAAGAGGTCTGTAAGGAGTCATAAATCCAGTAAAGCAGCTGGTTTTAGTTTTCTTTTTATTTCAAGAAACCAAATATGTTTATACATTTCTGTGTTAGTGTTGGCCCAGTTTCAGAAACAGCACAGAAAACAGTAGAAAGAGTAATGTATTTGCTTATGAGATGTAATTTCAGAGGCCATAAAACAGTCAAAAGAAGCATTTTAGATTAGAGGCCAAGTAAAATGTCTTTTTTTTGACAGCACTTTACTTCCATAGCTGTTCTCACGCCATCCATCATAGTAAAAATTGAGAGAATATCAAAATATATATATATATATTAATCTGATATTGTCCGACATGAGGTCGTGGTGGTGTTGTGAGACCACATTCCCTCTCACTCAACAGCTCCCCTGACAGCTATAGACCCGCGGTGGACGGACAGGGTTAGAGTGCGCAGACCAGTTGTCACCAAAGTGACAGGCGACAGCTGAGTCCATACATCTGGGAAGAGACGGTGTCTACACAGCTTCAAGCCCGACGGCTCAGAGTGAGTTTTTTTCACCGTCAGGGTATGAAGTTACTATCACGGTACGCGCACGGAAAGTGATAAGTGTCTCTTTGGAGATGTGCTGCGTAAAAGCGCACAGCGGGGGACTGAGAATCCAATAAGCCGGGGTTTAAAAGTAAATATAAGAGAAGTATATTCAGTGTTGAATTTAATATGATGATGTTAACCGTCTTAGCCTGTTTTCCACAATTTATTATATGGCAGTTTGTTTAAGACATTGGATATTTCATCATCCTTGATTCACTCACCGGCAAGAGGTCAGTCTCAGCAAACCGAGTATCCAGAACCAGTACTCCTGTTGTAGCAAAAAATGGTCACAGAGCGCCTTATCTGCATTATATGCAAAATCCCCCAAAATTAAAAAATGTATAAAAAAAGAGAAGAAAAACAACACACTTGTTTTCCGCGGGGATTGAACAAAGCACTGTGCAAATGGCTAAGTTTAAAGCCCAGGAACTGTCCGCTCACTCGGGGAGCGATTTGACTTTACGCACCGTCACAGCATCGCAGTCTTCAGATGGGAACGTGAGCGCAGTGGCGCTCCTACACGGTCACACTGGAAGGACATTAATGTTCCTCCCCGCCTATTGGCTTAAACAAAAAGCTCCCACCGATCACGGAGAGACGGACCAGTCTCACCAGCAAGTGGACAAACACCCCTGAGAGTTTTACTGGTGCTGCTGCTGCTGCTCAAGAGAGGGGAGTGGGAGGTGTTAAGAAACTTAAGACTTCTGAGTCATTATCGCTGGGTCTAAATGGGGTGTCCATTTCATCCTATAAAAATAAAATCTCAAACTTAAATGTACAAAAAAAAGGGAAAAGTTATATTATGCTTTATATTATGCAAACGTTTATATTTGTTTTTAATTGATTGCATAAGTATATAATCCACACATTACATTCACAGTGTTTATTATTATTATTTTTCAATCAATAATTTTTAATTTTTCCAAACATTTTGAATTAAATTTAGACTTAAACTATGACAATTCTTTCAAAACAGATAAAGCCCGGTCTGAATGGATGGATTGACTCTAGCTGTGGTTATTGCTCTCTTGCATTTGTTTAAAAGGCTGTCCATTAGAAAGCTTCATCTATAATGCCAAACTCTGACCAGTTTTTGCCCTTAATAGACTAAAGCAATACTACAGCATGGTACTGGCTCATTGTTTCACAGTTGGAGATGTTTTTGTCAGGTTCTCCCCTTGTGGACTTCTGATTGAGTTTCTTTTTAAGTTGTCAGTTCCACTTTGATTATGTTATTCTGTTTTTGCTTGTTTATTTGTTTTATTTCCAGTTTGTGTTATATTTATGCAGTTTTTTAAATTGTATTTCTTGAGTTACTCTCTGCTACCCCCTTGTGCATGTGTCCTTTCCTCTTGGTTCCCTTCTAGTTACTTATATTCACACCTGCTCCATATCAGCCCTCTGTTTAAGTTTATTTTTATTAGTTTCTTTGTATTTGCAGTTATTTTCTAGCAGTGTTTAGTTCTTGGGTTACTCTCTGTTGCCCCCTTGTGTTTGTATCCTTTCCCCTTGGGTTCCTTCTAGTTAGTTCTACTCACACCAGCTCCATATCAGCTCATTAGCCCATTCTTTGTTCTGTTCCCAATATATACACCACCTCTGCAGTTTCTCCTTGCTGGTTTCTTGTTGATTTGCTGCTTCATCTTGTCTTTGCTCCCTATGTGTGTTTTTTGTTTTTGGACTTTGCTTCTGTTGCCTGTGGGATTTCAATTAAATCAGCAAAACTCATCTCTGCCTCCTACTCTCTGTATTTGGGTCCTCTTAGAACCTCCACCAAGCCTTAACAGTCTTGTTTTATTTTTTTTGGGTCAGATGCAGTATTAGTTTTATATGTGACCTAGAGTTGTAGATGTGGGTCAAAAAATAAACCTTTTGTCTCAAGTGACCAAAAAAATGCTCTTGTATGCATATCTGTTCCTTATGGTTTTTTACAAACTAAAAACAGATTCTTATAGGACTATATTTCAGTGACACTGCTGGGGGGAGGGGTGCAAATGACCATCAGAATTGTCTGTTTATTTTAATTAATTTAATTAAATTCAGTTTATTTATTGTGTGAAATAAGTATTTGATCATCTATCAACCAGTAAGAGAACAGTGGGGAGAACAAGTATTTGATACACTGTTGATTTTTCTGGTTTTCCCACTTGCAAAGCTTGTAGAAGACTGTAATTTTTATCATAGGTACTCTTCAACTGTGAGTGACGGAATCTAAAACAAAAATACAGAAAAATACAATGTATGATTTTTAAATAATTAATTTCCATTTTATTGTGTGAAATAAGTATTTGATCATCTATCAACCAGTAAGAATTTTGGCTCTCACAGACATGTTAGGTCTTCTTTAAGAAGCCCTCCTGTTCTCCACTCATTACCTGTATTAACTGCACCTGTTTGAACTCGTTACCTGTATAAAAGACACCTGTCCACACACTCAGTCAATCACACTCCAGCATCTCCGTCACTCACAGTTGAAGCGTACCTATGATAAAAATTACAGTCTTCTAAAAGCTTTGCAAGTGGGAAAACCTGAAAAATCAACAGTGTATCAAATACTTGTTCTCCCCACTGTAGCACCAATTCACAATACATGTCATCTCCAGGCACTTTACAGTTCAACCAGATCATACAGTCAAATCGAAGTTTTCTATCTAATAAAATCCAGTTGATTGCATCGACTCATGGACTCGAGGGCAATTCCTCACACTAATCATGCTTGTAGCGACAGTGGAGAGGAAAAACTCCCTTTTAACAGGAAGAAACCTCCAGCAGAAAAAGGCTCAGTGTGAGCGGCCACCTGCTGAGGCCGACTGGGGTTCAAGGAGACAGAAGCAGAGATACAAAAGGCAACTGTAAAAGGCAGCCCCGTCCAGGAAATACACAGCAAGGGAGACGAGCTCCGAGCCAGCTCCCATGTTAGAGGATTTTAACTTCTTAGTCACATATATCAATCTCTTGATAACTTGGTCAAATAAACTCCTAATAAAATTTATTGAAGTTTGAAATCTAACCTGTTCAAGCTGTATGATTGTTTTACAGGACATTGTAGTGGTCAAAATATTTGTTCTCAATTTAATACACATTAATAATCGGAAATAGGATCTATGAAAATATTCTGTATGGTTCTTTTGTTACTGATGAAATATTTTGACCATGTGCATCATGTTCTCCAATACAACCACTGTGTAACATAATTCCTTTTTGATGTAGAGGATGAAAGGTAAGTCTATATGTATACAGGAAAATAATCTACATGTTCATTGAGTAAGACAAAATGCAAGGGAGTGATCAAAGATTTAAAAAGAACAACCACCCATAAATCAGGGCATGACCACAGTGCAGATGTTAGAGACTGAAGGGCATTAAGCAGCTAAGACTCATGCAAACATCCCCAATTTCCTGTTTCCAGAACATTCATGTACCACCAGCCTTTACCAACAAAGACATGTTTTTTAGACTGGTAAACCATATTAAAGAGAAACAGCCATCTGTATCCCAGATAAGGGATATGCATAACATTAAGGGTGACAGCAAGACACAAACAATATAGCCAAATCTGGATCTTTTGTCCCTTTATAAAACTAGAATCTTAAATTGCTTGTGAAATCCAGCCCCTCTTGTGACACTTGAGACGGCTGAAACTCAAAGTTGACTGGATTGTATCCGAATATATTCGCACACTTTGACCTTTATAGCATTACATCTTTGGCTGACCCAGGTCACATCCCAGTCACCACTGCACAGACCTGTGGGTGTGTGAACGTGTCCTAAGCAAGAACAGGTTTTGTGAGCTGAAAGGGGTCAGTCTTTGTACAAACTGTTTTGACTTTAAGCAAAGTAAACGAGTTCTGTGAAAAGCTTATATGAACCAGATGGATATGAGAGACTACTCATTATCATCTATTCAGTTTGTAAGCAAATTCACTCTCCCTTTTAGATATGCACTCATTAAAATATTCGAAAGGGACAATACTTTACCACAAAGTACAATTTACTTAAAGAAAAAGAGCATTTTGGTGAGAACTACCATAACTGGATGGCCATAGATTAAACCAAGTGTGTCAAAGGGTAGAATATCGAAGACTTTAATTCTCAATGATACAGTAATTGAGCTATTTTAATAATACATGTAATGTATGCCTGGATGGCTAGTTACACCAGGAAAAAGACACAGGGAGCACTTGCTGAAAAGATGATCAAAGCAGGAAATGTGGGTGAGCCCCATAGCAGCCAACAGATGATGAGGTCATATTTTTCCTTATCCAACAAAATCAAAATTTCACTGGAAACTTTTTTGCTCCTGGATTATAAAACAATTGGATGGTAGAAAGGAACAGATCACAGCTGAAGGCACAACACATTTTATGTCCATTCAAAGACAGACATCAGAGGCAGGGAGTATAGAGTCAAACCTCTGAGGCAGCTGCAGAGAGCTATCTGTGAGGCGAGCAAGTAAAAGAACAACAAAAATGTCATCGGGAAAATGTCTCATTAGAGTTCAAACTTGTTTTTTCCCATCCATACCTTGGGGGACAATAGTTTGCAGCCACCTTTTTCGAGCCAAAGGTCATGTTGCTCTGAAAAGACTAGCAGAGTTTAAATGACCCTTAAGATGCTGAGATGACTGTGTGACAGCTGCCTCACTGTAGTTTCGCAAAAACTGTCTTGAGTAAAACACAACAAAAAATTGCCTCAAAAATCCTGGAATCCTAGGATTCTAGTGTTCCGAATTGCAGTTTCCATCACAAGCTTATATTTTAAAATGTGTTGAATAAAGGACAGACTGAGCTCATCTTAAGAGAGCTTTTGAATACTTCTATAGGGTGCTTGTTTATTAGCTCCAAAATACTGCACTCAGAAAAAAAAGCATGCACACTTTGAGGCGTATATCTGTGTTGAGCTATGGTTTCAGCCAGTCATTGAAGCTCACTTTTCTAACCACATTTCTTATTAAATGTAATGTAAGAGAAAAGGTGTCTACGAAGTGTATGAGAAGAAAAGAAAGGCCTTAAAAGAGGAAGATATATTTCAGAATGCTCTGCGCGGAGAGCTCTCCTCGCAAAGCATTATGGGATGTGCTGTCACAGTGGCCCGCTGTCGCCATAGGCAGTCGCTATCCGACAGCGGCAACTAATAATAAAGATGGCGCAGGTACCATGCGGAGGAGTTATGTGACCAACAAGGAGTAAAAAGAAGTGATCATCTGTCCAAACGGTCAGTTAAGTGAGTTCACTATATATTCCACTATATAGTCCCCACTCTATGTAGTGATTGTGCGATTTAGGGGTTAGAGTGGACATTTGGATACAGGGTTGTGCATGTGCATTTTTTCAAATGTGGAAAGGGCAGGTATTTTTCAAAAATTCGTGAAAATCCTCCACGATACCTTTAAATATACACCTCATTTGGTTCAAAGATGTCTGGCAAACGTTAAACAATTAAGATTTTTGACTTTCCTTGTAATGTGTCTGACCTTAGGAAATAGATAAAGCTGTTAAAAACAAAAAAGATGAAGAATTTCCCATTTTCTCCATAAGATCTGCATGTTGGGATCTGGAGATTTACCACCTTTCTCCAGCAGAGTGCTCCTGGGCTGGAGCCCTCCAGCACACCTGAGACGCATCTACTCATCAGGAGACCTTCCCTTCTTAAGCAGCTGCCAGACCTTTCTTCAACGCCGTTAGTTTGGTTAGCAACCTGAGCCTCTGTTGCCTGAAAGAATCTAAGTTGTCTCTAAGTGAGAAAACTGGTTCTAACCTTCCTCTGTCTTTACTCACAGGAAACCTGTCTCAAGCCTGAAGCTCTGGGTGAGCTTAACCTGCCTTCCAGCCCTGGTGAGCCAAACCTGAAGATTCCTATTTTGGATTTCCCCTGCTGCTCTCTGTGAAGAGCTGGAAACTCTGATCAAGGTCTGCCATTCAAAGTCAGAAGCTAGGCGCTGCAGCTGCTTGAGTACTCTGCTGAACCAACAGTCTCTGGACCCAACGGTTCCCTCTATAACAAGAGAAGCCTGGACCCTGTCAAGGTAGAACCAGAATTATCTATAAGGACTCTTTATTCATCTGCCTGCCCAGCTAATCAAACTATCATCTCTGCAGACTTCAGTGAACCCAACCCGGACCTGTTCCAGATCCAGTTCATGTCTTTTATGTCAAACATCTTTAATAAACTCTGTTAAACTTTTACCCAGCCTCCTTTGTGTTCTGCATGTGGGTTTGATATTAAACCAATCATGACACTGCAATGATAATGAGATAAATTAGCTTATAAATCTTGTATAGGCATCTTATCTTGTGCAACATGTATGCCGATTCTGTGGAGAAAAATACAGCAAATAAAAAAAAGCAATTTAAAAAAACATTAAATATACTCGCACTTAAAGATGTCATGCATGCTTTTTGACTAAACATCAGCATGCCTTTTCTCTAGCGCTCTTAGCAATGCAGAACTTGGTTTTGACTCGAGTGTATCAAATTTAATCTTGTTGTTTTGCATTGGGACTCAGACGCCCAACAGACATTCCCACACTGCAGTTATTGTTTCTGCAAGACAGAGCAGCAGTTATTTTCTTTAGCAGAGAGCTCACAAGGCTAGCACTGAATTATATCTTTTACACTCTTATTCATTGTTTTAAGAATTTAAAACGATATGGTGACAAACTCAGTATATTTATCATTCTACTAACTGCAAAAATAATTTAAGTCTTTGCTTGGTACTTTCAAAAATATGTTACGTATTAAACCTGGAAATAATTAAACTGGGAGAATAAAATCCTACAAAGCCATTTCTTAGAGTTTATGATGCCATCCTGTGATACTGATCAACAAAGTGCATGGAAACAGAAAATTCATGGCCATTGTCACCCTTCCAAGGAGAAGCAGTGGTGGGGTGGAGATGTAAAGCTAAAACATTGATTTAGCAGCCAATTATGGAGCCTAGGTGTCATGATCTGGCCTGTTTGCTCTCCCTTAATTAGTCATTCCTTTCACCTGTCGTTTTCCCTCCCTGCCTCAATTATAATTTATTCTTCTCACCTGTTTCCTCTTGGTTATATTCAGTTCAGCCTGAGCATTCAGTGCCAGATCATTACTTGTCTCTTTGTTAGTCTGTCCGTTCAATTTTTGCCTTGGTTCATGCCCTGGATCCTGGCAGCCAGTGGAAAGAGGGTTTTAGTGTTTGTCTCGTCTCCTGATCGTCCACTGTTCCTCCCCCGTGGAGCCCTCTGGGTTTTTTGGCTCTATATGTGGGGAGGTTCCATTTTTATTTCAGTAAGCCTGGCTCCAGGGAGGAGACCAGTTTAAAGTCCTGCATCAAGTTCTGGTTCCACGTCCTGTCTCTGCTATCCTCTTCCACTGAGCCTGCTCATCTGCACCTGATCCTGTCTGCTCCTGTGCGAAGTCTGGATCCTGCCACCTGTTCTGTTCCTGCCTGATCTGGATCCTGCCTTTTCTGTCTGTTCCTGTCTGTTCTGGATCCCTGACCAGGATCAGTTTCCAGCATGACCTCTGGGACTGCAGCACTTGGGGACATTCTAGGACTGGACTGTTAAACCAGGTAAGTGACCAACTCAGATAATCCTCTGTCAGATGATCGTGGTCACTTACCTGTGTTTCTCCCACTACAGTGTCTGAGATTGGGCGGTGCCCCGCCCCCCCGCCTGCAGTTGCCGCGTGCCTCACATCCTAGCAGCTCCCCTTTTAGTTTTGTTTTTCACTAAATAAACATTTTGAAATTGCCCACTGACTGTCTCCTTGAATACTGGGTCCATCTGTCCGCGTTTCATGACACTAGGTGGAAGTTCAACTGAATAAACTGATTACTCGCCTTCATCCGCCTACCACACAGCCAATCAGCTTTGAACCACACCTCCATGAAAGCCAATCAGCATTCAAAATTCATCTTAAAAGGCCTCCACAACCCATCTGCTAGCTAGTGCGCAGGCGCTGGTTCGCTGTGTAAATTTGATTAAGATGACCCCGTTTCAACCCACCTCCAGCCCCTTCTCCACCATCGTAGCTAAAGCTTGTGTCCTTCCTCCCAGACTCTTACTGCATTCCGCGTGTCATCTCGACCGGTCTGCCAGACCGGTCGAGATGAGTTTTTCCTCTCCACTGTTGCTTCATGCTTGCTCATCATGGGCAGGTTCTCTCAACCTGTGTTATGCTAACTGGACCTCCATCTACCAGGTCCCTACGTGAAGCACTAGTATCAGCTCACGCAGTCCACTGGATCTCCCCATAAAGCTCAGCAGACCGTCTCGCCAACCAGCAGTCTACAGACTGACAAACTTCATCTATCTCCACTCAACCACCAGTTTCAGGCCTGGGAGGGGGACACAGCCCTATTCTTTGCTCCTGTTCATGCATATCTATCAAAATTCAGCGCTACGTTTCCTGTCGAGGTCTGAGCGCCAAAGACTTAATAATTGTATCAATAAATTTTTTCAAATTTTCTTTTTTCTCCATGTGAGTTTTTCAGATTGAAAAGCCAGTAGATGATTTAGTGCATGAATGCTAAAGATTTTTTTTTGTTATTATTTTAAACAATCAAATTAAAACTGTATACTTAACCAGGCATGTATGGCCTAGGAGAATGCAGAGCGCAGTTCATTTAAGGAGTGATGCAAAGTGGAAGCTTTCCTAAATGAAAATGTAAACATAAACTATAAATATGTTTTTTTCAGTTAACAAAAATAAATAAATAAATAAATAACAAATAAGTATATTATTCCATTTTTTAAATTAGGGTTAATGTTATAATTTTGATTTATCCTATTTACATTTATGTCACAGCAAATCAGAAATACGGAATCTGAAAACCAAAAAAAAAGAGAAAGATTAAAACTAGAAGGGTGAAAATGTCAGTAATTAAGTTCAGAATAAAGATTCTGTGAACATGCAGTCTCTGTTAAGCCCAAAAGGAGCTTTTACCTGTAAAAGAAAACTGCCTGTATCTTCATTATGTTTAAACCAAGTAGCATGTTTGTCTTTCATTTGCTTTCCTTTTTCCCATTTTACCAAATGTTTGCTTGTAGAATTAAGCTTAGAGAACATAAAGCCCCCTGCTTGTGTAAACTAATTGTGCTCTGAGTGTTTGTTTAATGCAACCTCCATTATACCTTTCAATATTGGTAAGATGGAATAAAAAAAAAAAGATATATAAAAGCTGCATCAGACCAAGGAACCCAAAACATTACACATATCATATTGTAAATACATTTAGCACAGCATCTAATCTTTTTTTTTTTTGTTGGGGCGCTGTTATCATACAGGCTTTCAGAGAGAACAACTTTATGGTGTTTACTGAGGAAGTCTACAATCTAAACAAAGGCAGGAAAACAAAACAAGAGACTGAGAAGGAAGGCAAAGGCTTGAGGGGTCACCAGAGCCATTACAGATGCTTTGGATTCTGCATTAAACTCAAACTAATTAGGGATTATTCTCCATATGACACAAAACCTCTCAGACTTCAACTCTAAGTTCTTAGAGATAGTTGTTACGGACTCTCTCCTGGTTTGGTGAACACATTCTGTGAATACCAGAGACCATTATGACAGATACACTTTAGCCTTTGTAGTCTTTAATTGGTGCTTGCCTGAGCGCTTCCAAAATAACTACAAACATCCACTGAAACAAGAGAAGGCTTGTTTACTGGGAGCATGCTAATTATGGAATTGCAGCCTGGCAGAAGTGGAGACAAAGGGGTTTGTTGCAATGTTGTTATAGTCACTGGACTCGGTTAATGGGATTCTGTCTCTGTTAAAGCTTGTTAAGGATGTATGGCAATTATCTACCAGCTGAATTGAAATAAATGATCAGCAATCCCTTATGTATGCAATGTACTGTGGCTTGGAAGGGCATTCATACCTATTTAACTCTTTTTTTTTATATTACCACAACACTTATCTGATTTAATACAGCAGTCTGAAATATCACATAACTATAAATAAGAAATATAAGAAAATGGCATCTTTCCCTGTTTTTAGCTAAAAAACGTAAAATGTCCACTTAAGAGTGATAAAAATTCTGTTAATGCACTTATTCTGGTGATGTGAGCATCATCATTAGGCATTGGTTGGCATTGGATTGATGGATGGATGGATGGATGGATGGATGGATGGATGGATAGCCAGAAGGATTGATGGGTGGATGGATGGATGGATGGATAGCCAGAAGGATTGATAGATGGATGGATGGATGGATGGATGGATGGATGGATGGATGGATGGAGGGATGGATGGATGAATGGATGGATGGACAGAAGGATGGATGGACAGACAGACAGAAGGATTGATGGATGGATGGATGGATGGATGGATAGCCAGAAGGACTGATGGGTGGATGGATGGATGGATGGATAGCCAGAAGGATTGACAGATCGATGGATAGATGGATGGACAGAAGGATGGATGGACAGACAGAAGGATGGATGGATGGATGGATGGACAGCAGGATGGATGGATGGACAGACAGACAGAAGGATGGATGGATGGATGGATGGACAGCAGGATGGATGGATGGACAGACAGACAGAAGGATGGATGGATGGATAGATGGATGGACAGCCAGAAGGGTTGATGGATTGATGGATGGATGGATTGATGGATGGATGGATGAATGGATGGATGAACAGAATGATGGATGGACAGACAGATGGAAGGATGGATGGATGGATGGATGGAGGGATGGATGAAGGGATAAAATAAAAACAGTCAGACATCAAAATGAGCCATTACATAAGTCCACAGATTCAGGCAGCCCAGGGCTGTTGGTTTGGTTACAGTTTTAGTTTAGAAAATCACGGAACCAAAGGAAAGACAAACAGAGTGGAGGGGGCTAGCCCAAGCCGGTAAATACATTTGAGCCTCCCTTTCCTCCCCTTCTCCCAGCACTAATGGGCTTCACATCTTTGTCTGGGTGGTTGAGTTTCCAGCTCAATTTGCCACGCCCCCTCAGAATGTTGTGCTTCAGTTTAGACGGGAATTGTCAGGGGATCAAACCTGTCATGTTTTCTGGTTTCCGTTGCTTTTTTTTTCCATTGCTCCATTCTCTGTGACCCTATCGTTTTCATCCCAGATATCACAGTGCCTCTGCTGTTGAGTCCAGAGAGATCAAACTCCTATAGACATGCTGACTTCCTTGAATTGGTTCCTCCATGGCTAATATAGTACAAAAAATGCAACTAGAACTAATTTGAACAGTTGCTTTCTGAATGCAGGGAGGCTTCATGAATGTTCCTCCATGTTTTCTCTGCTTGTGTTTTAGATCAGTTACTAATGACTCTCTTGCTTTTCATTTGTTAGGCCTGAGCGGTGAAGCGCTGCTATTGTAATTGTAAGGTTTCTTATTTTGAAAACTATACTCTTAAAACTTTCAGTATTTTTTATTTGGAATTTGGGTCATATGCCAACAAAAAAGTTCAGTTTGATTGGATGCATTCATCAGTAAAGAATAATTTGAAATCTTTTAAAAGATTTATTGTTTGATTTAGGTCAGCTGATCTAGGTCAGCTATTAAAGGAGGCAGGGAAAAACTGGCTTTAGACATTAGTAAAGGTTATTTAGCACTGCTCACTACGAAGGAGGCTGATTTTTTTCAGGGTGGAGAATTTGCTTGAAATAAATTAATCCCATCTTCAATGAATCCACATCATGTATTGCCTTAACAGTAGGAACCATTTTCAGATGGTCAGTGCAATGAATAGAGTATATTTCCATTTTCAATCTTGTGCAGCTTTCAGCAGCACCGGAGTGCAGTTTAATGTGTTCCTTTGGAATTCAGCACTGGGTCATATTACTTGACTTAAATACCATCAACAGCTTGTTCCACCATGAAAAAAAATGCATAACCAGAATTAGGTCAGCCACACATCTTGGTGACACTTAACTTATACTATATTACTCTTTAATGACTTGTTATGTGCTCCAAAATGACCAGATTTACAACCTTTCCTGATATAATGATGCTCACAGGCATACGCTTCTCTATTTTCCTTCAGCTCGCAGCACTATAGTTATGGAATTTATTCAGATAAAACGGTCTTTCCTTCCAAGGTTCTTTTGTCTTCTTGTAGATCAGTATCCAGAGGATCATCAACCTGGGACTGAGCCAGAGCATCTCTGTCTGCACCTCTGTAAAAGAGGCTCATGGGGGAATGTGCAGAGAAGCTTTCAAAGGTAGTCTAAAGAGCAGCAGCCTCCCAGAGAAATCTGCCCCATTACTTAAATTCCTTGGGAGGTAAACTGCTCCAGATGAGAGTGATTTAGATGGAGATGCTTGTTGGTTGCTGCCCAGTTTTCGGAAACTTTGGTTTCCCCTGCCTCACATCCTTCTCTAAAATTACTTAAATAACTCCCCTTATTCATCTCCCTCCTCCTTCCTGGCCTCTGTTCTGTGGAAATGTGCCATTAACAGATCTTTATCAATAGACTCATCCCTGCGTTGGCTTACAGTCTGACTTTTTTTTTCAAATTTACCTTGACTCCTGTCTTGGCATCAAAGTGAGGACCATTCTTCTGATTTCACCATCAAATTATGGACTGTTTGTACCAAAGAGAGAAACATTTTGCTGGCCGTTACTTTTTTTTCTTCTGCTAACAGTTAGGATTAAGCACTAAGGTTAGGGTTAGGTAATGGTTAGGTTTAAGGTTATTGTCAGGGTTAGGGCATATAGAGTTGAAAATGACTGAAAGTCAATGCAAGTAAATGGGAGTCAACACATAGTCCTCACTACATATAGCAAGAAGAGAAGGTGTTTGTATGTGTGTGCGTGTGTTTTAGCTTAATATAAAACTGATGTGGCTGTGGTTCAGACAAACCTTTTCCATTCTAAAATTGTAGCTGCCAATGATAAGAACAGGAACCCATGCCTGGGTAACGGCACTTTGTGGTCCTTGGCAGCCACAGAGTGTCTTGCCTAAGGATGAGATAAACAACAAGAATGTCAAAACAAGCAGGAGACAAGAACTGAAACAAGATGCAATGGAAAAGTGGCTGGAAAATAACCAATTAGCAAAATGTAAAGATATGTAGAAGTTGAACTCAGGTGTTGGTCATTTTGTTCTGAGCCTAACATGGACAGAAGTAAATTAGATCTAAAGCTCTATGAACAAACAAATCAAACAATTTATATGTTTGTGACATCCCTGATTTACAAATTATTAATTAGTAAGAAGAGTTGCAAAACTAGACTTGAAGTGATGAAATAGATAGACTGTCTACCTTTTCAAGCTGCAAATGACGATAACAAACAAGCCCCAGAGAAGGATGTGAAACTATGAAATTAATTGATGACTTTATATAGAAAGCCTATTAGATCCTATTACTGTCTTAATCTTGAAAAACTGAACATTATTCACTTAAAAAACTGGTGCTAAGATTCACCCAAAAACTGCTTTTTGGCTCTTTGTCTGACTTTTTGACTCCTTTTATGATCAAAGCTCAGTAAACTTCTGGAACACAGTGTGGGAATTGGACATTTTTATTTCCCAAATATCTACATTAAGGCTGAAACAGTTAATTAGCTTAAATGTGCTTAATCAGTTATTGCAATAATACATACATACATACATACATACATACATACATACATACATACATACATACATACATCAGGCTTAGGGCACTTCAACTAATTTGTATTTGCTCCTGTTGTCAGGGTTCTGCCCTCTGTTTAAGTTTATTTTTATTAGTTTCTTTGTATTTGCAGTTATTTTTTTAGCAGTGTTTAGTTCTTGGGTTACTCTCTGTTGCCCCCTTGTGTTTGTATCCTTTCCCCTTGGCTTCCTTCTAGTTAGTCCTACTCACACCTGCTCCATATCAGCTCATTAGCCCATCCTTTGTTCTGTTCTCTCTCTATATATATATTAGGGGTGGAACGGTTCACAAAATCCATGGTTCGGTTTGATTCACGGTTTCGTGGTTACGGTTTTCGGTTCGGTTCGGTTCGATTCGGTATATGTTGATTGTTACACCGAAATCCCATAAAATTTATGAAATTTATGAAAAAATCCCCCAAAAAATAATGGATTGTAATTATTTTAAATGATCCGCGGAAACCCTGGATCATTTCCATATGTTTTGCTGCTTTGAATTTAATCATCTCGCGCATGCTCTCTACCATCTCCAAGGGACTCAGAGGGGAGCGGACGGGAGCCACAGTGGGGGCTGTAGGCTTTGCTTTGAGCAGCCGGTCTGGAGCGCAGCGGGGGTTGCTGACGGAGTATGAGGGATTTCGGGGTTAGCATGACATGTTGCTGTTAGCATAAACAAAACGTGTTGCACAATGCTTGCAAACTGTTGCACTTTTATCCACAACTTTCTTTCCGCCGTCATCGTAGGTCACTCTAAATGCAAACTCCTGTTCTTTCCCACTCGCCATACCCACATAATTCTCCACAAAAACTGATTTTTTCCCCTGCTACACCCGGCTAAGCTGCTTCGCTTCTTCTTCTTGTTTACTACTGGTGGTTGGCTTTGGTCGCAGTACTGCCACCTTCTGCTCTGGAGTGTAATCGCTTCGCCTATGAGAAAAAGGAGCAGCGCATGAACCAAACGAAACACACGTGAATCGAACCGAGACAGTCGAACCGAGCAGTTCGGACGGTTTTCATAAATCGTCCCATCCCTAATATATATACACCACCTCTGCAGTCACTCAGTGAAGGTTTGTTGTTGTGAAGTTGCTCCCCATGTGATGCTTCCCTGACATATCTTATTTATTGTTCTTGGTATTGTGTATGTTGGATTTAACCTGTAAACAACCATTGACAAACCTATGGGCTGATGGGTATATTTCATATAATGGCCCTTTATCAAGGAAGATAAACAATCCTATTGAGCTCATGTCAGTTTGACTTGCTTTAGTATCTTCTGTGTAGACTTTAAAGCATGTAAAATCAGTGTTATCTACTGTTTGAGCATGGATGTCTTCCCATAATGCCAGCATGTCTGTCAGTCAGCAATCTGCTAATTAGACACCTTGTATTTGCCAATTTTATTAGGAGATTTTTGCTTTCCAAATAATCTCCATCTTTCAGTTGCAATTTAATGAGGTGGAAATGGCGAGTGTTAGTTGGGAGCATGTGGCGCTCCTAATGGCTGAGATTTAACTGTTGTCAAATCACGGCATTACCATTTTCACTGTATGCTCTCCATTGTTCGCCTGTGCTCATTAAAAGGTGTCACCAAGCAGAATTAACTTCTCCAGCCTCAAACAAGTGCACTTCTGGCCTTTGAGGAAAGGATTTTCTAAATTAATTAAAAAGAGGAGCCCTGTTTTCTCCCCCTCTCTCTTGAGATCAGCTTTTTAAAATCTTGCACGGGATCTTCAGAGATTTGGAAAACAACCCACCACCTGTGTCAGGCAGGGATTTATTTGGATCTGATATCTAGAGAAGCCATTATTACCTTTGATCCAGTATTAGTGTGGAATGCTTAATGAAAGGTTTTAAATTGCAGGTGGCTCCACACACACACACACATTGCACAGACATGGTAGAGGAGAGATACTCATGGGTCAGTCTGGTCAATTAGAAAAACACTGCTATTTCTGACTCCTGTTCACAAGCTGTCACCGGTGTGAAATTTTGATAAATGTTTCTTGAAGAAATGACTTCTGGGTGTTTTGGCTCAGGAAATTATGACGGATCATTCACCAGTTTAACATCCATCACAAAATATTTTCAACCACAGTTGCAGCTGTGGCTCAGTTGGTAGAGGAGAGCAGGCTTACAAGCTAGAAGGCCAGTGGTTTCATTGTGGTTTACCATGTCTACATTTCAAGTTTTCTTTCGGATAAAAACTGCAATCCTACTTAATGCCCTTAATGCATTCATTACTGCTATCTGTTAACTGTGTGTATAACAGAAAAATGTCACTGTACACGCTTAAAAATATCTGTAAATATTGCATTGTGAATTGTATACAATTAAATTTGCTGTATGCTAAACCTATATATGAAGTCAAGCAGTCTAATATATTTATTCAATAAAAAAAAAAGATTATTTAAAATTGCCAACAAATAATGACATAATCTTTTAAATCTTTTAAAAGACACAAAGAGCCTGCATGATTGCAAGATCAAACGTTATGATTAACTGACTCTAGTTGTATTCAGGTTTTTTGTATTTTATAGATTCATATGAACAAAGTTCAAGAAGTTGTCTTGAAAAATGTCCTCATTGTGGGACAATAAAGGTATTTTCTATTCTATTCTATTGTAAAAACAAAGCCTCTTGCCACTCGGGTGGTGCAGCTTAACCTTGAGGTATATAACATTGTCAAATGCTTTCTTTTTCTAGCACAAGTGCTTATCCATCTCACTTATTCACTGTCTCCTAAACAATCAGTGATGAGTTGTCTGATCTGAGCAGCTGAGCAAAAGAGGGTGTCATCACCCACTTTCCTTTAGTCCTGAGTCAGGCATGTGGCATTCAAATCACACAGCTTTAGATCACGTACACATTCACTCAGCATACAGTTAAGGCTCACAGGACACCAAAGCTAAACAGTTTCAGGTCAATGAGGTGACGGTCAGAGTGCAGGAGCTATGTTTATCATTGTGCACATAGTCTGTCACCAACATAATGGGTGGGGGATTTAAAATAATACCTTTAAGCGAGACAAACAAGAGAACAAGACAGGCAGGACTGAGGAAACTTGTTTAAGTTTCAACAGCCAGCGTTTTAGGATCACAGGTTATCTTTTTAGCAAAGCTGGGTAGAGTACCCAACTATTTTACTTTTTTTTACTAAAGTAAGCCATCCAAGAATTACCCAAGTAGCAGAACAAAAAAAATGGTAAAAAAGATTTTGAAGTACTGAGTAAGTCATCATTAGATTTGATATTTAAAACTATATAAATAAAACTATATAATATATTAAAGACTATAATGTAATAATAATAATCTAAAACATATGTAATTTGATAAAAGGAAATCCAGGAGAAAGAAACACTTTTCCAAACAAGATGTCTTTTTATAACATAAAACTTATGGAATCAGTGTCACCAGTGATAACATTTAATCCTTATTGTATATTAGCTTGACCTCCAAATTTCATGTCAGGTATAAGTAAGCTTATGAGCAAAAAAGGACACTAATTTTGACATAACTAACTGTTTTGTCTTTTTCTGGATCACATTTTTCTTAAACAAGGTAGTTGATTATTCAATGAAGTTATTTAAAGGTATAGTGGAGCATTTTCGCAAATTAAAAAGATTTGTCCTCCCCATTAAAAAAATGCACATGCACAACCCTGTACTTACTCCCAAAAGGGAACGCCTATTAAACTTGTGTGAGAGCATGCACAAGCCCGTTTCTCCTCGTACACGCTCTGTTTTAAAGTAGTTTTTTGCATTGCTCATACAAACTTACTTTCCAAAAGAAATGTTGCAATTTTTCCACAGACTCGCCACCGGTAAGTGAAAATGGTGACGAGTACATAAGACAGCCTCACGTAAACATATGATCAGAATGATTGACAATTAGGAGAACCACTTATTTTGATGATCCACCCGAAAAAAAAGAACATTCTCCACTATACCTTAAAAATGGAGGGAGCAGCCAAACATTTTTCTAAAGTAAGAGTAGTGATGTATTTCTAATATTTGTCTATTGAAAGTAAAAAGTATGGTGCAATAAATTTATTTAGTTAAGAGTAACTTGAACTGTTGCTCAGTTAAATGTTTAATATGCCTCCTTTAAATGTGTGTAATTTTGCTGCTTTTGATCTTTGTTTTAAGATCTAAATGTAAAGAATATCATATTCTTTTACTACCATAATCAGAAACACTGTTTTTAGTCTCCTTAATCCTGAGCAAATGTAACTTCTTGAGTTAAACAAGCAAGCACTTGAGTTTAACAGAGGGGCACTTTACTTAACATCTTTCATAAAGTTAAGCTGTTGGCTTTAAAGCTCCAGCACTCAATATTTGTTCACAAACAATGGGCTAAATGACCGAGGGTAAGGAACCACTTGCACCGTTGAGAGCCTCAGAAGTACATCCCCATAGCTTGTTGAAAGCTATCCCAGTAGTTATTGAAACCTTGTGCCTCAACTGCGTGTTTCCTCCTGATGTCAATGACTAAATAATTACAACTGGCATCACTACTTCAAATTTGTTTTGTCTCAGATAAATGGTTCATATCCTGATCATGGAAAACAGATTTGCTGCACATGATTAAAATGTTGGAACTCAGCACTTTAAAGGAGGGTTTTCCTGTTAAATCTGATAATATTTAGTTTACTATCCTCCGCACTGTTGAACTGAGAGACAGAGAGCAGTATTGTATGATCAGCAGAACAATTTGAGGTCAATAAATAAATTTGTGAATAATTTAGATCAGTCTAGTAAGTAACAGTATCAATACAAAATTATCAGTCCTAAAAATAGGGATTCAATTCAAATGAGAAATTAAAATAGTATATACATGTAAATGGTCCAACCAGTTAAAAGTTAGCATGTTACACTAATCAATTTTTATTCAGCTTATTTCTATAGCGCCAATTCACAACACATGTCATCTCGAGGCACTTAACAAAGACAATCCAACCAGATCATAGAGTCAGATTGATTCAAAGTTTTCTATCTAAGGCAAACCAGCTGATTGCATCGACTCATTGACCCCCTCACACTAAGCATGCTTGTAGCGACGAAATCTCACTTTTAACAGGAAGAAAACTCCAGCAGAACCATGCTCAGTGTGAGCAGCCATCTGCCAATGCCGACTAGGGTTCAAGAAGACAGAAGCAGAGATGCAAAAGGCAGCTGTCAACCATCTTCACAGCCTGCCCTGTCATGGAAACACACAGCCAGGCAGACGAGCTCTGATCCAGCTCCCATGTCAGAGGATGAAAGAGAGCACATCCAGTCAGTCACAGTCAGAGAAATGGGACTACACTGAAAAACAGGTCAAGCTCCAACATCTATAAACAAAGGTGTTGATGACAGCTGATATTTCTCCCCAGGATGGAGTCACAGCCAAACAGGACCAGACCAGATGAAGCTACTATGAGAAAAAGCACAGAGAGCATAGCGTTGGAGATTGACCTAACAAATTCTGCAGAGTGGGAATATAGAGATAGAATGAATCAGAATGATGAAAAAGGAGTCCCTATGTCCTCCAGCAGTCTAAGCCTATAGCAGCATAACAATAGAGATAGCTCAGGATAACCTCAGCCACTCTACTGTAACTATAAGCTTTATCAAAAGGAAAGTTTTAGGTCGTGCCTTAAAAGTAGACAGGGTGTCTGCCTCACAGACTAAAACTGGTAGTTGGTTCCACAGGAGAGGAGCCTGATAACTAAATGATCCGACTCCTACTCTTCTTTAAGAAATTCTAGGAACCACTAGTAAACCTGCAGATTGAGAGCGAAGTGTGCAGTTAGGAACATAAGGAACAATCAGATCTCTGATATACAGTAAGAAGAAGCTTGTCCATTTAAGGCTTTATATGTGGAGAATTTAAAGGGATATAATCTCTCTTTAATTTTCACCAGAACTCTGGTTGCAGCATTAACTACAGTTTGTGGACTTCCTGATAGTAAAGAAATACAATAGTTCAGCCTTGAAGTAACAAATGCATGGACCTGTTTCTCAGCTACCTAAGATGCTGCCTCACCTACCAGAGATGAAGGTGAGGCAGAGGGGTAGCAATGATCATACTTTTAATAGAATCAATTTTATAAAGAATACCATGAATGGTAAATGGTCAAGTCAGGAGACTTGACCAAAGCATGGTGTGGGGATGCTTTATTGAGGTAGGACCGGGCCAGCTCACCATCAAAGAACCCTGGATTCTACCACACACTAAACAGGTAAAAATGATCTCATTGTAGTTATTTTATCAGCAACCTGGGGAGAGAGTGCCACATTTTTTCAGCTCATTATTTTTAAGAGATAAAAATAATGTAAATGCACTTGCAAGACTTTCTCTCCAAATGCACATAAAGACATTAGAGACCAATATTTAATAATTTCTTAATCAAACTAAGAGTAGCAGAATTTTTAATAACCTCTATTCTTTCACATGACTATGAAACTATGTACAATCATGGCATGGAATAAGCACAGGGGCTATGAAGGGTTTTGATTTAAAAGATAATGGTAAGATGCAAAAAAACCCAGTAATAATTAAAATCTAACTGATCTCACTAAGTATAAATGTTTTTTTATAGGTCTAATTTATAGCCATTTTTTATTCTTAATTTAAAGAAAACTATTATGGTTAGAGAAATGTAATTTTTGCCACCCAGGCCTGAAAATGCTCCTGAACGTTAAATCTTCAAGGAATATTTTGTTTCATTGAGTCATTTTTCAAATTGAATTTTGCTTTTGTAATAATATTACTTAAACATGGACTATTATAAATCATTTTCTCAAACCTTCAAACCCCACTACACCTGCATAATGAATAGAGAACCAACTGGTTTTGACTAAAAAACCTAAAGAATTGACAGTCTGCGTAGTAAGTATTTGATTTTATAATGCAAGCATTGTAAACTATACATAAAATCCACTCCTCAGCTTTGATTAATGAGTAAATCCTGGTAAGAAAATCTCTGGATAATATTACAGGTTGGCGTCAGACTGCAGCAAAAAGCCTTGCTGCAGTCTGTTATTATGTGGTAAGACAGCAAAATGCCAGACAAATGTCACTGTGAATAAGACGAGCACAGATGGGTTGGCAGAAACAGTGTCAAAAATGAAAGTTGAAAAGACACGAGTCACTTTGTGGAGCTTGTTCACCATTCTTTCTCATGGTGTGGGCAGAGCTTTAACAAAACCAGGAGCTATCAGCAATATTATTATTGGCTTTCAGGAGAATAAAAATAGTATGTAGTCAAGATGAGTTGGAGAGATTAAAGCTTCAAGGTATACAAATATACAGTAGAAGATTGTGTTTGAGCTGAACGTCTCAGGGCTAATTGTGTAAAGGTTTTCTAATGAGTGTGCTGTAGTCTTTTATTCAAACAGCTGTAAATGAGACCACAACCTCAACGTTTAGAAAAGGAATAATAATGTCTATTCAAAAATATCAGCTGAATTTTAAAAAGCAAAGTATCACAAGATGTGTAGTATTATCATTTCTATGTTTCTGTAAAATTACCTCTGTTCCACTAACCTGCAGATATTGTCTCTTTTCTCTGAGGAATACAGAGCATACCAAGAGTATAGTGTCATAAAGTGTAATCGGAAACATAACAAAGTCTGACACTCTGTAAAGGTTTATGCTGGCGCACTGTTCTGAGGCTTTGCACCCATTTGGTTGCACACAGACACAGCTGAAACAACGCAAAAAAGCCCAAACCCTCACCCTCACCAAATATCCTAAGAAACACAGCATACAGGAGGTAGAATATTCTTTTTGAGCAGATGGGAATTTTAATGTTGAAATACTGTGGAAGAACTGAGCTAATGTCTTTGTTCTGTTTAACAAAAGGTGGATTCTGGTCAACCAATGGTTTCCTTTGTGCCAAAGCCCACTGTCTGTTTGCGCTTTGACTGAGCCGTGTAACTGATGTAAGGGGAATAGTTAGGATATGACGTAGGATCTGCTGCTTTTTACAGAACAGATCCTGAACACTCCATCATTTTCAAAGTGAAAGTTTTGGCCATTGCTTTCAATTTTAAAACCTGAAAGTGTTTTTTTTTTCCTTTTTATTTTTTGGCTTGCTTATTTAGTTTGTATTTTTAACTTCTCCCCAATTCTATCAATTCTACAGTTTCATCAAACATTTTCTCTCAAAAGCATGAAAAGAAGTTGCCTCTTAGATCCATCCATCCATCCATCCATCCATCCATCCATCCATCCATCCATCCATCCATCCATCCATCCACCCATCCATCCATCCATCCATCCTTTTCCTGAATGATGTGGCAGAGAAAACTGTCACGGCTAAATCAGAAGCCTCTCAATGTGCCATTCTTTTTAATAAAACAACATCTGTCGCGACACAATATACCATATAAAAAACAATTTTCCTAGAGAGATTAAATTAAAATCAGGTAAAGGACCTTTAATTAAGTCTCTTTCATTTACAAAGAACCATCTTCTTATTATTTCAGATCATTGGTATGGCTCATAATCCAGCTGGAAGTAGTATCATACACTTGTTGCTCTCTAGTTATAAAGGGGTAGACATGGTGGACAAGAAAATCTCCCCTACATAATGACATCACAACCATCAGCCAAGATTGATCCATGTGGTCTACACCAAATTAGCAGCAGAAACAGAGATAAATGAAACAAAGTTGGACATCAATCCCCTTGATTACCGGGTACCTGTACTTTGGGGGAGAGGGGTTTAACACTCTGTGACTTTATGTTCAAGTGAGTCTGAACTGCATCCTCAGCTTGCTGTATATTCTTTTTCTTTAAGGCTTTGTGTGTTCTATCATGGGACATGGATTTCCATATAACTTGCTTGATTGGCTGTTTTAGGATGCTCCTTCGGCTCTGACCTCTGGCACAACTACTGCACTCTTCAAATTCCAGCAAACAAGCATGTTTTTTCTCATATATTCACAGCAGCTACAGAAGCACCATAGAGAATGTTCTGACCAGCTGTCTCATTGTGTGGTGGGGAGGCTGCAGAGCCTCAGACCGGAAGAAAGTGAGAAGAGTGGTGAGAACAGCAGAAAGGATCATCAGGACTCCTCTTCCCTCCATAAAAGACATTTAATCCCAGTGCTGCATATCCCAAGCCTGTAACATCATCAATGACCCCTCATACCCCTACCATGGACTGTTTTGCCCTGCTTCCGTCTGGGAAGAGGCTTCGAAGCATCCGATGCAGGTCCAGCAGATTCTGAAACGGCTTCTTTCCCATTGCCATTAGACAGCTGAACTGTTGAAAAAACTTTTAATCGTGTTACTGACTCCGCATCAGAGTCAAACCAAACCAAATTCAGCATATTTGGACATATTTAAATGCCCTGAACTTCCATATCAATGCGTTTTTTTTAAACATGTTTTTTTCTCCCACACTGTTTACATTTGATCATTGCTGCACTTTAAGGAATGGAAATGTACTAGCTGTAGAAACAAAGTTGTGTTTTGTATACACTCTGTGTATACATAATGACAGTAAAAGTTGTCTAAGTCTAAGCATAATGTATACTCTTGTACCATATTAACCATCCTTTATTTTTCTGTCATTGATACAAAATGATCATTTGTTGATTTATTTATATGTAAATGTAAATCCTGGAGAGATAACAGGCCTTGTACATGTCTGCACTCATTTTGATCATTCATCTTAGACTTGCCAATTCATTTGCACAGATTTTTGGCAGTTGAACCAAAAATGTTTACAAAACATTTACATTTCTTTACAGATTAAGGGTGTGAATATGTGGAAGTTAACTATTTCAAACATTTTGGTCACAAAATTTGTTTTATCAGCAACAGAAAATGTATTTAGCACAAAAAACAAACCGTGGAAGAATATATATTACAAAGACAACAGTTAAAACGGAAGCAGGTTAATAAGTGGATAATGAAAGCTTTGTCTGGAGATAACAGATTTAATAAAAAAAAGGATGACAACGTGGCAACTTAATGTTGCTTTTTTAATCAGAGAAAATACTTTCAAGCAGAGCCAAGGGGGGAAATGAAGGAAAAAAATATATCTGAGAGATTCTGCAGATGTATCTAAGAAGGTATAAATTCAGTGAACATTGATACAGAATTGTTTTTAATTTAGACAGTGAGAACAGACAATTCCCATTTGGGACTGTGCAGCATCTGCAGCCAGGCATTATTGGATGACTCTTTATATTATACTGACAAATTGAATGTCACCTATGAGTTATAGCAGAAGAACTGCAAAAGAGAGAGTGCCACACTAAAATCACCAAATGCACTGATGCATGAGTGCAATAATAGAGATGTGTTTGTCTGCACAGGCTGGAGCCAAGATTCTCCTTTGATTCAGTGGGTGGCCATGGTCCATAGAGTTTTTCTATTGCTTGCTTCTGTGTTTTTGGTTCTCTTCCTGTCCTCCCTTTTTTTTTTTTTTTTTTTTTTTATGTGAATATTTCTGTTAGTATCAACTTGGATTTTATTCTCCTAAGAGCCGGATTATAGAACTGGAACCCATAGATTGCCCACACTCACGGTTTTGGAAAGACTTCAAATAATTAAAACTGCACAAGCATCTGGACTGGACTACACAACCTTTCTTGCTAGGTGGAGCTGCATAACAAAGGATTAGATAAAAAAAAACAACCAATAATTCCTTTATTTTATATTTCGTTAAACACACATTAAAATCTCTGCAACTTAATTCAGCATATGTTCCATCTAAAAGAAATATAAAAAGGACTATGCAATCCGACCAGTGCTTTTTTCACATAAAAAAATAAACTTTTTCTGGTTCATTAAGTCTCCTATATTTCTTCAGTTGTAGTTGCCTATCCTTAGATTGACATTTTTCAGCAGTTTTTGTTATTATATCGTCATGCTGAATAAACATATTTTGATGGTTATGTTTATCTTTTTTATTTGTATTTTTTGCATTGGAATTTCCTTGTTTATATACAGAAAATGAACAGTAATGTAAAATGAACCTTACCACCAAGGAAAAGCAAGATGATGTCTATACAACTTGCAAAATATATTTCTAATTTAGTAGACCACAAAAAATGGCCTTTGGCATGCAAGGACTTACCAAACAAACAGACTTTATTAATATCAATGTTACCCATGTTAATATAGCGATAACAAAACATCAGTAGGAAGATGAAAATTATGTATTTATTTACAGATACCTTGCATGTCTAAACAGCTTCACTGCATTTTAAGTGAAGTAGGACTTCCAGCTAGAAGGCCACAGATGCCTCCAAATTGTACCAGACACAAAAAAATGTAATATAATATCCATGTAATTTATGTTTTTAGTGTACTGGTTAATGTACTTCGGTCATAACCAGGTATTGTAGGCTGTACCAGATAGGAAGGTGAGTTTTTTCACTGTTTCAAAAAGAAGAAACATGAGTAAGAGAGGAAAACTAAATAGCAACAGTTATGAAACTTAAAACTAAACCCCTGAACTTGCAGTCCTATCTATCAATTTATAATGAAAATGTGTTATATTAATATTTTAGACAACTGAACAATAAACAAGATGTAAGTTGATTTTAGAAATAAAAAATTTAAAGTAAAACAAAGACAAACAGACTGCCAATGTCCTGTTTAAAAACATAAAACCAAAGCCTGGGGATAAAAATACCAATATATCCAAAAATAACTAACTAGTCAGTAGCTCAACCTTTATGTTGAATACATACAAATGTAGTTTTACATCACTTCAGGTGTTCACTGACCTGGCATAAGCCAGATTTATACTGGCTAGAATTCAAATTGAACTACATTTATTGATTTGGGAAGGCTCCTGTAGAAAGTGTTCACAAAAGGGAGGGACATTGAGTACACTTCTATGAGCAGATTGGGTTCCTGGCTCCTGTGGTGAGTTTTTATAACCTGACTCCGCCAGGTGAATTTACTCCGCCAGATGAATTTACTCCGAATATCCATCTGGAAACCTTCCGTTGAAGTAATTTTGGGAAGGGGCGAAAATACTGGTTAGCTGATTGGCCTATGTTGGTGATAGATGGGCCCAAATAAACCAATCAGATCAACAAAGCATATGACGTAACAGAGCAACGACGAAAACACGACCACAAGCCAGATCAGGATGGTCACACGAGGCTAGAGTTTTTAGCCAATTACAGCAGCTTGATTTAAACTAGCAGAGTTAAGGTAAATCTTATGAAATCAGGTCAGGATTGGCAACCATCTTCCCACCATTGGTCTGAAACATTTATGCATGGAGACAAACGTATCTGCCTGCAACATGTATTTTCAGAAGTTTGTGAATTCAAAACTCTCACAACAATTGCTTCCAAGGTGAGGTGTTTCCTGAAAGCTGTAGGAAACATTTTCACATGCTGAAGATGCCTGCAAAAACTTTAACCACTTCTCTAAAACTGAGAAACATTTTATAAAGTTCCCTTCCATCCATCTTTCAAGGTATTTACTGCAGATTAAGAATTCATTTGGAGAAAGTGCAAATTCCAGGGTTTCCATGCCATGCCAGCTATGCTTATAATCTTATAATCTTAAATTTTTCAGAGAACAAAACTTTCTTCCATTTTTAGAATAACATCTTATCCCATGCAAAAAACCCCAAAACAAAAAACAAAAAAAAAAAAAACAGAAAAGTAAAACACCTTGCAGATTTTAGCAAGGAATGATACCAGCATGCCAATTAAGTGTTTTTCAGTCTATAAATAAAACATACATACCTTATAAACCTTTAGAGTATAAGGGGCTGTTTATAATAACCTCACTCCACTACCAGCATCGTATTTACCAGACAGCTGAACACTGACATGCCTTCACACACTATGAGCAGATGTTTTGATTTGCTAAAGGACCATGCAGCACAGACTATCTATGCTTGTGCAATAGCTAAACTTACATGGTGGCTTTACCCCTCAACACTGTTTGACAGGAATCTTTCAATGCATTTGTAAAGTATGTAAACACAATAACCCATGGCAGGGTAAAAGTCAGTCTGAATCCAATCTCTCCTCAAAGTGAGGTTTCAGGGTACAGTATTTAAAGCTGCAAAAGAGAAACAAACCAAACTAAACTGGACTAAATGTGCAAGACCATAATAAACTTTCACAAGACTGTGTGCTGAAAATAGTTCTAGGTTCGCCCAACACCTTTTCTCCCTCACTGGTCGTACTAGAGCTAAAAACACAGGAAAAGATCCAGTCATATGGTTTCACTTTGAGGATTATTCTTTCCTACATGCACTCTGTGAAGCTCAAGTTTCCATTTTCAAAGGTGTGGTCTTCTATTTAGGTCACAACAGAACTAAGAAGAGAGGAATTCCCTGTGCATCCATGTGAGAGGTGGTTTTAATGAGCTGCTCAATGACTGAAATGGAGTGACTCTGCTTACTTTTACACACATAACTGCTGCTTCACTTTGGGAACATAAAGCAAAGTTTAGCTCTTTATGCTCACAATGCCTTGCAAAAATATTAATTCTTGAACCTTTTCACATGTTATCACATTTCAGCCCCAAGCTTCTAACTTTTATTTTTCAAAGCATGAGTGTTTTTACACATTTGCACAAAAAAAAAACCATTGCATATATTTGTAATTCGTCACCTTTTGATTGATGCCCCCTAAAAAAAACCTCCCCATTAAAATCAGTTGCCCTCAGATCTCTCCAAACAGTTCGTACCTTTAATATAATCTACATATAAATCCAACTTTTCTGTGAAGGCCTTAGAGGTTTGTTAGAGAGCAGTAGTGAACAAACAGTATCATGGAAAATAGGTAAACTGGATAAAAGGTGAAGTATAAAGCTGTGGAAAAGTTTTAAGGCATAGTTAAGTAATAAAACAAATCCCAAGGTTTCCACATCTCCAAGAGCACAACTTCAAATAAAGCTTAGGCCATTTGTGTAATTAATATATAAGACACAAGGAAGATTTCCGCTATGTAAAGAATCAGGCGATCAAATTTATTTGTATCTGCATCAAAAATATGCATTTGGAAATAAAGGGAGAATGACAGGGTCTGGCCACGGCTCCCACTTGTACCACGGGACAGCTTTTCCTGATGAATAAAGAGAATGTTTTATGGCCTGTGGTCCTGCAGGGTCTTGGCCAGTCACACACTATAGCAATAAAGCTTTTTCCGGACAGTCAGACTCCTATTAGGAAGTAAAGGATACTTTAAAAAAGTCCTCAAAAAACAGACAGGCACGTTAAATAGGTGTATGACTAAGACTGTAACTTTCTTTATGTCAGTTTGCTTTGAGTCAAGCCATTTGATCAGAACTCTGTAACAACTACTCACTCGTTTGGCTCCAGAGGGTGAGACATGTAGGGAGTTAGAAAAGAAAAAGGAGTAATGTGATGACTGCATCATAGAGAAACAAAGGCTGGTCCTTTTTATTTTGTGTCATCATCTAATTATTTCCTTCCTGGAAATCTTTCCAAAGCTTTTAACTGTCAGCAAATGTTAATAAAGTTTAGACACACTTTTCAGTTTCTATGGGAAATCTCAAAGACTGTTCTCCTCCCTACTAATGTTAGTGTTTATCTAATAGGATCATCAGGATGAAGTATTATTTGCTCAAAATAACCATGTCTTTCATCAACAAAATTACTAATTTACCAAAATATAAATTACCACACGCTAGAGCTTGTTTTTATAAGCCCAGTCTTGTAGGATTAAGTTAACAAAAGTGTTGTTGTGTTTTGAAACCAATCTTTGAAGGAGGTTTGCCTGCTGTACCTGCAATTGATGAAATCAGTTGAGTTTACCAAGTCAGGAGATTGATTTTCCCAGTTGCCCCAGGATTATTTTCATTCATGACTACATTTTCGATGACGTCGTTGTTGGAGTTGAAAATACATCTTTCTGTGAGAATTTAGCTTTCTGTATTCTCCATATATGACTTGTAATGTGGGTAGTTCAAAACAGGACATGAACATAACGAAAAGCTTTCTTCTGTTCAAGCAAAACCATAGATTAATCTGACATTATGTAAAACAAGCTATTCACTGCTTGTTCTCAAATCTCTTAAAGGGTCATATAACGCAAAACCCAGTTTACATTGTCATAGATGAATAACGATAGTTTAGTGGGTGAAATCAATGCGACGTACAAAGAAGTTCAAACCCCATCGACACCTCCTTTATGTGCAAATCTCAAAATTCTAAACTTCCACCATAAAATGGGCGAATCCAAATGAAGCTGTCAACTCTGGGAAGTTTCTTTATTTGGTTCTGGCCTGTACTTTTGTCACGCCCCGAAATTGACATACAGACCATCCCACTTGTTCACTGGCCCAAGAACATGAATAGAGGTAGTTGTAGGACACCGGTTTAGCTGTTTAGTCTACAGTTGGGTTTACTTCTACAAGAATTACAAAGCAGGCAGTTTCTCTATTGAAATTGACGCTGGGCTGCTGACTGGACCGGACAGGGAATTCGAACCGAGCCATTAGCTCCGGGGCTGGTCCGGGTCTGGAGCCAGCCGGGGACGGAGATATCAAACACGACCCAGTGATGGTATGCTTCCCCCCGCCTGCCTTACCTTGCTTCCATCCGCCTGTAAGGGTTTGGGTTTGGTTGCTCCGTCCCCCACTGGCTCCCTGCCCCTGTCCGCCGTGGTTCCCGGACCAGCCCCGGAGCTCAACGCTCGGTTCTGTTGCACTGTAGTCGACCAAAATCCCGGAAGTTTCTGAAATTCGCCCTGGACATTATTTTAGGTATGAAAAGTAGGACATGTCGAGGAAAAAGAGGATGTCTGGTCACCCTACCATATTAACAATTTGATGTTTCAGTGAGTGAGTGCTTGTTGCTATGATGCGTCTTTGCACATCAGCTTCCCTTGTTGTAAACCAACCAATCAGCACACGGCTCATCTAAACATTCATGATCATACCATAAAAGTAAGAAAACCTGTCGTTTTATTTTAGGGCGTATAACCAGGCTTGCATTAGGGCTCATAGAACAGCAGATATGCCATTTTCAGCCCATCCAAAGACATAGACATGCCCTTGTATTGCTTGGAAACATGCAAATTGAAACCGTCGAGCGGGTCGTTTGGTTCCACTATATAAAGCCTCAAACTCACTGCACATCCAGACATTGGAATTGAGAAAGCTTCTTAGAGAGGAAGCAAAACGTCTTCAAACCTTTGAAACCAAGGCCAGTGTATTGTTTTTAAACTTTTACGGAATGACTATGACCTGGATGACTGAGAATCTTCATCAGCATCAGTTCAGTTTATTTATATTCACAATTCACAACACATCATCTCAAATCACTTCACAGAGACTATTATACCAGATCTTACAGTCAAATTGATTTAAAGATTTCTATCTAAGAAAAACCAGTTGATTGCATCGATTCTTTGACTCAAAGGCAATCCCTCACACCGAGCATGCTTGTAGCGACAGTGGAGAGGAAAAACCTTCTTTTTAACAGGATGAAACCTTCAGTAGAGCCAGGCTCAGTGTGAGCGGTCATCTGCCGAGGCCGACTGGGGTTCAAGAAGACAGAAACAGACATATAAAAGAAGCAGATATACTGTACAAAATCACCTTAAATGCATACAATTTGACTCTTTTTGATGTACTTAAGAGTTTTGGTATAGATTATGTTGGGATCTGGGGATGTACCACCTTCCTCCAGCAGAGTGCGCCGTGGGTCTCCTGGGCTGGAGCCCTCCAGCACACCTGAGACGCATCTTCTCATCAGGAGACCTGCCCTTCATAAGCAGCTGCCAGACCTTCCTTCAACGCTGCAGTGTTGACCTTAGTTTGGTTAGCAACCTGAGCCTCTGTTACCTGAAAGAATCTAAGTTGTCTCGAAGTGAGAAAACTGGTTCTAACCTTCCTCTGTCTTTGCTCACAGGAAACCTGTCTCAAGCCTGAAGCTCTGGGTGAGCTTAACCTGCCTTCCAGCTCTGGTGAGCCAAACCTGAAGATTCCTATTTGGATTTCCCCTGCTGCTCTCTGAGAAGAGCTTGAAACTCTGATCAAGGTCTGCCATTCAAAGTCAGAAGCTAGATGCTGCAGCTGCTTGTGTACTCTGCTGAACCAACAGTCTCTGGACCCAACGGTTCCCTCTCTCACAAGAGAGGCCTGGACCCCGTCAAGGTAGAATCAAAATTAACTAAAAGGACTCTTTAATCATCTGCCTGCCCAGCTAATCAAACTATCATCTCTGCAGACTTCAGTGAACCCAACCCCGGACCTGTTCCAGATCCAGTTCATGTTTTTGTGTCAACATCTTAAATAAACTCTGTTAAACTTTTACCCAGCCTCCGTTGTGTTCTGCATGTGGGTTTGATATAAAACCAATCATGACAGATTAAAAAATGATGTGTTATATGTAATGACATTTAAAGTGCCAACAAAGTTTTTTCTGTGATAAATAAATAATTAGATAAATATCTAAAAATTAAATGACTCTACATTATCTCAAAACTCATAAATATATGCATAAACAACTCTAGGCCATTTTTAAAAGGTTATTGTAAAATAACATTCTCAATTTTCTAATAAAAACAGCAGAAACAAACAAAAAAACCCATGAGGAATAAATAATATAATAAAAAAATGAAACACTACAGCTGTACTGTATTTAGGCTACTGTAAGAGGAAAAACAATAAGTGTTATGTTGTCATCTGAAAACAGCAGTAATAAGCCTTACACCAGCATTTAATAACTGACTCAAATTCAAAACAATTATGTTTTTCCAGGTTACTTTACCTCACTGCAGAGAACTGCATGAGTTTTTAGCAAAATCAGCAGCTCTCTGTGATGTTTGTGCCTCAGCACACACTTTTTCTCATGTGTGCAGAATTTTGTGTTCAGGACTGTGGATTAGGGCTCGGTCTCTGGCTCTCGTCAGCAAATGCTGGACAGGACGCTCTGAGGCCCTGCATTCATTCCGTGTTGTTTTCATTCCCCCCACCTTTGCTAGGTGCGCAAAAAATGTTTTCTTAAGACTGCATTCCTGCAAAAAGGTGCCAGGATTTACTTTTACATACATCACTTGGGCTGTGCCTATTCATTTGATACCCAATATTTTCAGTTATGCAGTACAGCCCCAAAGATACAGAGCTTTTACTCCCCCAGGACTAAAAGGTTCTGCTACTCCTGAAAAGCAGGCAAACTGTGGGTGAAGCTTTGATAAACACATTTCCTAACCACTAATTTACTGGGGCAATCTACAGTGCATTTATCTCATACCCACTAGTAGAATAGCACTGCTGAATATAAATGAATAAGCAGGATTTTTCTCCAGCAGACGGGCCCTATTACTCAGGAAATATACAGGCCTGTAATTACAGTGAGATACAGAAGGTAAGGAAGTCAACCCACATTCCTAATCCAAGTGAAGCTCAACTAACATAAAGGTTTTACCAACAGTGACATGTTAGTTCATTATTTTGCAGTGCTTATGTTTCACACCATAGTCAAGATTTTAAAGCAGGCTCATACAAATATTACAGTTTTATTCAAGAAGAGGGAAAAAAAAGGCCATCATTATGTGTAGATGCAAATTCCTATTTGATGGAATCCAGCAACCAACAGGATACAGTTTGCACGCTGTGGGACACTCTGAGTCAGACCAGATGCTTGAGCTGGACAGGTTGTGTCATATCATTGCCCTGTTTTCTGAATAAGACTTGACTGAACACCTTTTGCCCTCAGCAAGTTGTCCTTTGTCTTGCCAGTTTTCAAGATTAGGCTTTAAAATGTGGATTCACTCTGCCTTCACTGCCTATATATGTTTTTTGTGAGCCATGAGCCAGTTTGCTGAACAGAATCCAAACAGAAGACTATGAGAGATTATAATGTAGCTCATGCTTGGTTTTTGAACTTCATCCAAGAGTTTCTGATGAACAAGGGCTCTCTTTCATACATCAGTGCCATGCATTTTTTTGTCTAAGCATATATCAGACTTAGACTTATCAGATTTATCCTCTTTATCATTGCCTGATTTCCTGACCTACATATATATATATATATATATATATATATATATATATATATATATATATATATAAACAAAAGAAAAAATGTTTTCTCACCCCTCGTGGGGTGGTATGTGTCATCCTCAAGCTCGGGTCCTCTACCAGAGGCCTGGGAGTTTGAGGGTTCTGCGCAGTATCTTAGCTGTTCCTAGGACTGCGCTCTTCTGGACAGAGACCTCTGATGTTTTACCTGGAATCTGCTGTAGCCACTCTCCCAGTTTGGGGGTCACAGCCCCCAGTGCTCCAATTACCACTGGCACCACTGCTGCTCTTACTTTCCACATCTTTTCTAGCTCCTCTTTCAGCCCTTGGTATTTCTCAAGCTTCTCGTGTTCTTTCTTCTTGATGTTGCTGTCGCTTGGGATTGCCACATCTTTCACTACTGCCTTCTTCTGCTGTTTGTCGATCAACACGATGTCTGGTTGGTTAGCCATCACCTGTTATGTATGTTATATATATATATATATATATATATATATATATATATATATATATATATATATATATATATATATATATATATAAAGGATTTTATCCCATGGAATCTAACTGTGTGCTACTGAATGTACTATGCACAAATTTTAGGTGAGCTAAATCTACCAAGCAAGGGATGTTTTCTCAAAAACATTTGAATGTCTTTTTTCATAAAAAGTCTTAAATGTAAAAATACAAAACAAAATGTTACACCAGTTAGAATCCAGATCCAATAAAGAAAAGACTTAACTAATTTTACTGTATATTAGCCAATCATGGTCCCCCATACTAAAAAAAACCTGAATAGATCTTTTTTTATCGCCTTCAGAAAACGGCACATGTGCTCACTGTATTTTACAAATGAAGCATATTTTCTCATCACAAGCGAAAGTTATTAAGCATGGTTATCAAATTATTTGTGATCTTGTGCTGGTAGGATAAAAGGTGTATATCTGTGTATATCTTTAGGTCAAAGGAATGTGCGTCTGTGTGTCTCTCAGTGGGCCTGTTGCCCCTATTCACCCCGGTTCACACTGATGACCTCATACCAGAGAGATGCGTTGTGCTGACGGGAAGCTGAGATTCTTGCACCACACAAACAACCCTGAGCCTGGTTGGCTTTCACAACAACGCTGCCTATTCCGGTTTTCTCTTGCTGATGGTGTGATTTCCGGATGTGTACTCTATTGTATCCGCAGCATGTTATTCAAGGCTGTCCCTACTGTAAAAGTATTGGAGAAGTAAAGAACTTATTAGAAATATCTTTACATGAATTTAGTGTCTGCCTTCAGCAGATATGTGCTGTTTATTTTTTTTTTGTTCTTTAAAATAGAGCCCAATATTGCTCTCCTGTGGCACACCAAAGGCCGGACAACATCTCTAGTCTCACAGATTACCCTCTTTTTATGCAGCTGTAAAAACGGCCCCTATGTAATATGACGTAAAATAGATACTATCAGTTCTTTTTCTTTCAGATTAGCAAACCCCTATTTAATATCACTTTTTTTTTTTGTAGAGGCAGCAGTGACACATAATTACACCATAATGGAGAGGGTAAACAGATAGAAGATAGAGATGCATAATCCGCAGCCATGAGGGCAGAAAGTTTTTAAATCATCATGAGCCAAACAAAACTGCAGTATCAGGCTCCATCATACAAAACATTCATATCATACAAAAAAAAAAACATCCTCATCGGGATAGTAAAACAGTTTGCGTCTTATAACCACAAGTTTCATGAAAGGTATTTGGATTTTATAAGTTGTTAAGAATTGTGAAAATGAGGGGAAAGGATGTAGCTTTCTGTATAATTCAAAAATGCTTTTACAGATACAAATCTGTAGAGCATATTTAGCTCACGACTCAATCCTTTGTAGAACCCCAGTTGTTTGCAACTAGAGCTACAGTTCTTTTAGGGTATTTTTATACCAGACCTAGAGACCAACATTTTTGCCAATTTTTCTTTGCAAAACTGTTCAATCTCAGTCAGACTGGGCGAAACAGGGGTTTCCAGAAATTCTAAGCATTTATGTGCCTCTGCTTCAGCATTAATGACTTCAGCATAAGCTCATTAGAAGAGTGTGGCTGTCGATGGTGAGATGTTTTAGTCATTTCATTTAGAAGCAAGGGACACATCTAAACGATATAGGATAGTTATTGGATTAGACTTTGAGACCCTTGGTTTTAGGGTATCTTTAAAAAGCAAATATGCACCATGTGTAGCAATTTTTAGCCTTCAACCGTTCAATCCATTTCCTCATTGATATGACATGACTGGAGACTCACCATAACATAATACTGCTAATTTAGTACAACGTTTCCAGGTGGTAACGGTGTGTTCTCTAACAAAAGAGTCCTTTACATTGAAAATAGCTTGTACTTGTATAATGTTTCTCAATTCCATGGACCTCACTTTAACTAGGTTCAGCCATTCACCCATTTACATTCTGATAGTGGCTCTGTTGCCACAGGCAGGGCAGGTGAAATGTCTTGCCAAAGGACACAACCATAGAGACAGTTGGAGTCCTAACCAGCGACTAACCAGTTGTAGAACAAACCTCTTATATTTGAGCCACCATTGCCCCACTTAGAAGTTGTTCTTTACTGGGTGATTTTGTTTTTACTGGGATTCAGTCATACACTGTGGAAGTTTTTTTTTCTTCAAAAGATTCTTTTGTTACATTACATTTTATTTTGGAGAATCATAGTAAAGGAGGCTATTGTTTAAAGGTAAAGAATTTGAAAATCCTTGTGTCCCTGCAATCCTATTCACAGGTATTCACTATTGTGTGTTGGTTCAGAAAAGTCATAATTGTAATGATTCTGCACTTTTTGGTTCTGTTTAAGTTTTCTTTTTGAGTTATCAGTTACACTTTGATTTATGTCATTCTGTGTTTTCTTGGTAATTTTTTTCATTTCCATGTAGTGTTTTTCTATTTTTTTCTGGTTGTATTTGAGTTCTTGTGCATTTCTTGTTTACTCTCTGTTGCCCCCTGTTGTCAGTCTCCTTCCTCCCAGCTCCCTTCTAGACCCTTTCCTTCACACCTGCTCCCAATCAGCTGATTACTCCATTGTTTGTTCTGTTTGGCATTTATACTCCTCCTCTGCTGTTACTGTTGGCTAGATTCTTTTCATTCCCTCCTTAAACCATGTTTTCCTTGATCAATTTTTTTTTTGGATTTATACTTCTGTTGCAACTGCTCCTTATTAAATCTGCAAGTAATCCCCTCAGCTTCCATCTCTGCATTTGAGTCCTTTACTAACTCCACACAACCTGACAATAATAAACTGAATGCCAGTTTTGCACAGCACTGTGAGTTTGGTTTCCTTTCTAAATGTATATATCACTGGGGGAAATAATATAGTTCTCACAAGTTCTTTATATAAGATATTTATACTTTCATTTAAAAAATCTGAGTTATCAGTTGCAATGAACAAAGCACAACAGTCACTGCAAGGAAGGATTGCTTGAAATTCTATTCAAACTCCTTATGGAAAATTTGACTACATATTGGAAGTGTTAAACATCAACAAAAAAATGCTTCTGCTTAATAATGCCACAAAGTTCCAGCAGTCCGACCTTGAAGCTACGCAGGACCTGATGTCTCTTTTAGACAATTTAGGCGTCTGCCTGGTTCTCAACCAGTTGTGAAGGTTCTGCCCTCAGGGGTTTAGGGTTCACCACTCCATGAACTCCACTGAGTCAGGGGTCAAAAGCCTGAGGCTAAGTCACTGCCTGCATAGCTGACAGTTATGCTTTAAGATCATACTCAGCAACCTGATTTGTGAGGTTTATATAAAGAGTGGGAAGAATTGTCAAACAAAGCTGTTTATAACCTTAGTGTTTATCTGCTTCATCCCTCAGTACACAATTTACAACCTATTATTTTAGAGGTAGAATACAGAGAATGCTGTTAGCGATGACTCAGTGGTTTATGACTGAGCCCATAAGTCGCCTACATTGCAATTTACTCCCCTCCTCCAAAAAGTGTGTGCATATTATAGTAGAAGCCTTTGCACAGTTAAAATGACAAGCCAATTATCTTTTATATAGAGACAACAAAGTGCACCTTCTCGAAAACTTGTCCTGTATTTTTGAATATCGCTGTAGTAATACCCTTAACCCTGGGGGAGAATAAACATTCAATTAAGCCTTCATGTCTTGCCAGCAATTACCCAGCCAGCCCCAGGGTCTTGCTTACTGCCTGCCCGCCCCACTAACTGGCTGGTTGTACTTGTAAACAGACATAAGAAGAGAATACGCATGAATTATCTGTAACAGGTCTACCCCCACATTAATGTTCTTGAGGTATGTTCACAAGGGGCTAGTAAAGTTACATTCATAAACCTCAAAGCAGGCTGATTCTGCCTAATGGGTCACAGCGTGTTTAGGACTTTTATTGGATGTGTTCTTGATTCCTGGCACCAAAAGCTATATTTTAAATAAAAACCAGGTAGAAATTCAACACAACATTCATTGTTTGCAGTTTTGATTAAAGACACAATTGGATCTTCTTTTATGCACCTATTAAGGTGATCTGAGCATGTGGGAAAGTTTTTGAAAGCAGTGGTCATTACCGACTGGCAGCAGTGACTGATATACTGATGATTGTTACTGCGGATCTGTATTCCCACACAGATCTGATTGTTCGCTGTCTGGCTCCACTCCCTTATTATCTGTATCTCTGCACGTCTGAGAATTCCACTGTGGCATTAAAGTCACCACGGACTAAATATGCCAACAACAGACATTTAAAACTTAGAACATCAGTTTATCTCTTTTGGGGATTTCATTGAAAATTATATTTTGTTGAGTGTTTGACTTCCTTTCACAGAAAGCATTACAAATATTTTTTTTATTTATTTACAAAAGAAATTATACAAAATAAACCTGCTACAGTATAACACAGGTTCTTGCTGTTTATAACAAATATCTGAGACAATTTTCCCAATACATCTATTAAAAAATAAAAAACAGATTTGTCTAATTTCTCTGTGTATGTTAAAATATGTTCTATTTTATATTTTTGGGATGAAGGGTGTGTGCTACATCAGGATATAGTAGTGTTTAAAAATTATTTATTTCTTATCCCATTAATGATTTTTCCCTCAGCCATCCTTGCAGGGCTTCGCATGGTCAATAAATGATTTATTAAATTTATAAGAAAGCATGTTGGCCAGAGAAGGCAGGCCAGCTGACAGCCTTGGACCAAAAAGCCGAAAATTAGTCACCATCCATGACATTTAGATTTCCTTAATTGAAAATACATATCACATAAATATATATATTTTTGAAGGTACTGATTTATAATCAGTCCATGGCTGGAAACCTAATGAATAATCTGTATAAAATATATGGAAAACTATTCATACCTCTTTTTTTTTTTTTGTTTCTTACTACTTTTTTTATCCTACTTCACAATAAAGTGACCTTCGGTTTCAAAAACAGAACCCTCCAATATAATCTGGTATTATTTTTTTTCTGCTTGCTGTTCTAAAGCATATCTGGCAGCTGAAAAAAGCCTAGAAATCACTGAACATCACTATAACTGATTTTAGAATGATTTGTCTCATAAGTCAGATAAATAGAATAAATGTCATACAAATGTCCAACACAGTAGCCAGAAAGTAGAAATATGTATTTATTTTAGATAAACAAAGAAAACAAAATTATGCAATATCCATATATTAAGGATAAAAATTTTTTTTTATCACTTTATGCATGCATCTCAAGTTACCATAAGAAAACCAGTTTTATAAATAGCAATGTTGTTCCTTTGTACTTTATTTTGGCACTGTGGCTTTCCAAACCTCCTGCGGTCCAAACTGTGTCATTTTCTAAGGATTCTGTTTATGTGAATTGTTTAGATTTCAGCACAAAATGTGATGGCAGAAGCTTTATTTAGCATTTGAGGTTCTATAGCAGAATCTGGGCTCGCGCCCAGCCCAAATCCAGTGTCCAGGTGCAGCGGAGAGGACAAACCTGGAGGAACTTCAACCAGGAGTAAAGTAGAAGCAGCAAATCCATGTTTACAAGCCTCTAAATTTTACCCATCAGACATTACATGACTAAGTTCCACTTCCAAAGATACACAACGTCCCTACTCGACATGAGTCTCAGAGAAACTTCTGAGTTTATCTGGAATAGAAGCCTGAGCCACCTACAGTAGTAGCCATTCAAAATTTCGCCATTTTCCTTGATGGGCCCTTGACTGGTCCTTTGCTGATCCCCTACAATTCCTTTTTAAACATTAATATTTATACTGAAATATTGTTTCGTCATGATTTGTGGACAGTAAGATCTAAAGAGAAGCATCATCTCCTTGTCAGACCCTGTAATTCAGTGAAAGGGTGGAGGCAGAGTAATAAAATATGCAAGAGGGGGTCACTCCAGTGGCTGGAAGTTGGAGGGGATTACGCTAGGAGTTGGAGTGAAGTGGGTTGCCATTCTGCTGGCTTTTGACTGGCAAGGGCCATTTTGAATGGCTGCTACTGTAAGCTGGCTCCTTTTGAAGTGGAGGAGCAACAGCTCTACTCCATTAACTAAGGTCCTCACCCGACCTCGAAGGGTGCGCCCAGCCACCCTGTGAAAGAAACTCATTTTGGTATTAATCATCTTGTCCGTTCGATCATTACCGAGATCTCATGACCATAGGAGAGGGTGGGAACGTAGATCAATCGCTAAATCAAGAGCTTTTCCCCCTGACTCAGCTCCCTCTTCACTAGGACAGTCAGATACAGCAACCGCATCACTGCCGATGCAGCACCGATCCATCTATCGATCTCACGCTCCATCCATCTCTCACTTGTGAACAAGACCTCGAGATCCTTGAACTTCCTCCACCTGAGACAAAAACTCTCCACCAACCTGAAGAGGGGAGTCCACCTTTCTCCGGTGGAGAACCATGGCCTTGGATTTAGAGTTGCTGATCTTGTTAGTGTTGATCAAATCAGATGCACCGTGTAACATTACATTATAGGCCTAACACTAGTTTTTTGTTTTTGTTTTTTGAACTCAGTTTGGGATTGTTGAAGTAAAGTTATGTTAAAAGATTGTTCGAGCTAATTAATAAAAGTATTTGCATTAAATCTCTTAAAGTTTTAATTATATTGTTATAAGCTAATGGGTAGTTTATGAGAAGCTAAGATAGTGGTCTTCAGTCAAATTATAACATATCTAGAACAGGAGTTGCTGCTGATATTTCTGTTGAAGGATCCAATCTTGGCATCAGTGGTGATTTATTTTTGTTAACATAATTATTTTCCGTATTTGGGTAAATACTGCAAACATTAGCATATATATATAGCCTCTTTTCCCTTAAAGTTAACCTTGAGTGAGTTGTGATTTTCTCCTTCTGTGACCAAAACCCAAACAGGCCCCTAATCTCAATCCCTAAGCACTAACCCTCTGTTTGTGCATTCACGCAGAGGTTCCGCTAAATCTGTTAATCTTTGTTTTCTCTATATATTGAAGCCGATATAGGAGTTATTTCTGCAACTAACACAGAAATTACCACTGGATCAGTGCATCTGATTTTCCTTGTGTCTACGTTCTGTTTTCTCCGACCCCCAGTCAGTGGAGGCAGAGAATCATTAAAAATAAGCCTGGTTCTGCAAAAGTTTTTTTCTGTTAAGGAGGAGTTTTTCTCCCCCCTCTCACTACTTGCATGCTTGTTATAAAGGACTGGTACTAGTCTGTAACACAATGCAGGTGGCTATCCACTGATGCTGCATTCTCATCCAGGAAAAGTGAATCCTGCAAAGTCAATGACTCAATGCAATCAAGTGGGTTTCTATTGGAAGATAACTTTTTCACCAATTTGTCTGCATAAGTTGATTGAATAAAATCTGTAAAGTCCCTGGAGATGACATGTTGAAAAAAAAAAAATTTGATATGATGCATCTAAGAACAGCAGACACTAAACAAGCAGAAATCTTTAGCAGAAACGGGTTTAGTATCAATGACCATCAGCCAAAATACTCAGTTGCAGCACAAGGAGAGGTTAGTAGCAAACAACAGCCTCATTAAGGAAGTGAAGGTGTAGCATGTCCCTCGACACTGTATGAACTGATCTCTGTGTACTCTGAGTGGACAGGACAGAGTTTTAAGAGAAAACACAACTGCAGAAGGTTAACAAATAGGCATTAAAACCTTTGCAGTTTTAAAACAAACAAACAAAAAACAGGATTCACAAGATAATAATAAATAAAGAAATTCAGGATCTCAATAATGTGAAAGTTTAACAGCATCACACAATAAAATACTGCTGTGGCACAGACCTACAAGATTATATCTACAAGTTACATAAGTGGTTTACAATTAAAACGGAGCTTGCATGAGCAGTTAAGCAGGTTTGCTCTCTTAAGAGATTCTGGGAAAAAGAAGACAAATAAGGTGAACCTGTAATTGAAAACAGAATTCACTTAAGTCTTTTATATTGGCATTTAACTCAGAAATTGTCTACACAAATTTAATATTACAATGCCATGTTGCCACATGTAGGAAAGGGTGTTTTAAAGGGCATTGGGGAGACAGGCGGGGTGAATGCAGGTATTGTTCGCATAAAGAGCCTTTCTAACTACTTGTTGACTTAACCGCTCAGATATCCAAATGTAAGCTAAAAAAAGTCATACTGCATTTTCCACATAGATTAACCTTGAGATTCAGGTTAACGGCTCTCTAGTGCAGGAAATTCCACTGTTTCAAGTGGCAACTGGGTCACTTTGCTCATTAAATGTTGGCCTGTGCTGTACTGCCATGTGACTTCAGCCTCTAAATTAGATCTCAAATGTTTTTGGTGTTTGAGAAAATGACACCTTTAAAAATTTCATTCATCATTGATCTTATAAGACATACAGTATACATCTTACAAAAGTATTCACACCCCTTAAACTTTTCACATTCTCTTTTGTTGAGTCCACATTGTTAGACGCATTTAGTTAGATTTTCTCACCAGCTTGAGGTGGGAAAACTCTTGATAGGACCGTGTTCCATCTAACACACAACAAATCTGATTCTGTGAGGAGGTGATAGCCAAAACCCCCCCATTGTCCACAGTCCATGTGGGGAACAAACATTCTGAAGGAGATGCTCTAGTTAGACACCAAACTTCAAATTGAACATAGGGCCTCTATTTAAAGAAAATGTGTGAAGTTTGGAGTTTTATAAAACACTGTGCATATCCTTAATACCCCTTATCTCCCCTTGTTTCAATATTTTTTTGTTGGTCAGCACGTTTTGCAGACCTTCCTTGTTCCTCATGCCAAAACTCTTTTCCGGAAATAAGTTTGCGCAGTTTAATTTTCCAGCTGATTGTCAAAGTGAAACAAATAAATGTTTAATATTTATTAAACACTATTAACCCATATTTTACTCCCATGTTGATTAGCACAGCCAATGTGACTAACATATAAGGCTACCTCTGATTCTGCTATTCTAATTTCTCAGTTCATATAAGACATTTCCAGCTGCGGTTTTGTTCATGTTTCTCACCTGTGAATAATACAAAGTCCTTATAATAGAACATCTAGCAGTCATCTCCTGTGTCTGACCTTCATGTGGTGCATCTCAGGCAGCAGCTGCATTCCTATTGGCTGATCAGTAGACGTAGTTAGCAGCAGCCGTTAAGCTGTGGAACAGTCATTCTAAAGATCAGACACTGTCAGATAGGGGGATCTTAGGTCACGAAATGCTTTAAACAGCTGTTCTAAAAACCTGTCTCACAGTGGGATGTAAGACGTTCAGGGCCAAAAATTCCAACATGACCTTACTCTACAGACCTTATCTTTTGCCTACCGTAGTGTTTACCTTACAAAGGACTTAAAAGACTACTAAAGACATCAGACTATATTAAGTACACTGCACAAAATAAAAAGAAAAATCGACAACCCTAAATATACAGCCAGAGGTATGATAGCTTTGTTTTTTAGATACCAAAAAAATAGTACTTATAATTTTATTAGTATAAACTAAAATGTGAAAAGGAAAGGGAGGGTACGATTTTAGGGGAAGGGAAAATTTTAGGACCAATAGATGTAAAACAACAAAGAAAAGATTATGTTTATCAATTCGTGGAGTTAAATTGTGGAACAAACTAAATGAGAACCTAAAGCAATGCCCAAACATATTCCTTTTCAAAAAAATGTACAAAGAAATAATTTTCAGAAGATATAGAGAAGCATTATAGAAAGTTTTGTTTGTATTTTTTTGTTTTGTTTATTTGTATATATGTATGAGGGTAAAGTAAATGTGTATAAATATTTATGTATATATATGTGTAGGTAGGTGTGTATATATATATATATGTATGGATATATATGTATATATATATATATATATATATATATATATAGCAATATAATTATAAATATTGTAAATTGAAGAAATACAAGAATTAAAGGGGTAGGAGTTACTAAGTTTTACTTCTTCCTACTCCTTTTCGCACATGTAATAGAGGTATATTAACTCAGGAAAAAAGGGACCGTGTTTGTTGTTTCTCTCTCCAATGTTTTTAAACATTGCTTCATTGTTTTTTTTTTTTTCTCTTGCATGTTCGAAATAAAGATATAAATCTGAACATGGCTCATAGTTAATGTGATGAACACTGAGCAAGGGGAAATACTTTCACCCACACTCACTAAAAAATCATAAGACATAGCAAAATATGTGCTTTTATAACAAACATTGTAGAAAGAATTAGAAAAAAAAGACTGAGGTGATGAGCTGCACTACTTTAGAAGTGTTTGATGATAAAAGTACTCCAAAAGCTTTTGAAGTAAGGCTGATAGAGTGAATTTTCCATGCCTCTGTGCACCAAATGTCTTTGTAAATAAAGGGAAAGAGCTGGTAAGGCTCTCTGAGGGCTGTGGTCTGGTCTGTGATCAGACCTTATAAGGAGGCTTACTGGTCAACACAGCAGTCGCCAGGACATTTGATCCTGAGAGACAAATGGAGAGCGCTTGCACTGGAAACAGTGGGCAGGGAAGAAAATTCAGGTAAAGGGAATGGTATGGTTGTAATCCTGAAGATATCAATGGCATATCTTAAGACATTTTTCAGTACATTTAGAGTAAACTGCTGCAGGAGTAAAAGTCTTGGGATCATTATCCATAGTGCAAATTCTTAGCAGAAGAGGCTAATTAGACTTTTAAGGTATATATTACACAAAGTAATCTTACTTCCACTTGAATAAAAATCAAAGTTATCTTCTTTGACCCGGAGGCAGGAATTGCTGAATCACCGAAGATCCAGTCCAACTTTGAAAGACGTCAGATGAAGGAGGTGAACATGTTCATTCCTGACAGCTGCTGACAGCAGGTCTGACGTGCAGGTAAGGATGGACAAACGTCATCCATAGAGCTAACAGATCTGCTGTAAACAGTAAAACAGTTGGTTCTAAGCCTCCCTAGTGGCCTTAATCCATTCCTGTCATTTATTCCACTTAACAACGATTGAGTCAAGATTGAGTCAACCATAGCTTGACAATGCACTATTGTTGCTGCCTTACACCATCAATGAAAGCTTGGATATCTTAGTATCTCTCACATCACTTTGTGTGCATATTCTATGTTGTGTGACTTTTTTTTCAGCAGTTCATTGAACTTTGGAACCCAAGAGGACAAAGCTAATTAAGCAACTGTGGGATTTATTGTAAGACAGACAGAAAGTAAGAAAAGTTAGATTATCTATTTCAAAGCAGCAAAAAGTGAAACTTAACAGATAGTTCTTTTGCTCACTGATCTGAATGTGACATATCCCTATGATGGGGTTAAGATTGATAATCCAGGTGCCAATCAGTAGTCAGTCAGTGAAGCCACAGCATGTTTAGTATAACGTGGACCTACTGGTAACAAAGATGCTGTTAAGATCTGGTGTTAAGTGAGTGACAGGGCTTTCGTGCAGCTGTGTGTCTCTCAGGTTTATTACACATAGGCAGGTGTGAGGACCAGACCACCTATGTAACAAGCTGAAGTACGTTCAGGTAACCGTATCTTCACGGTCCTTCTCGGTGGACCACAATGTTTTAATCAAATATGCTTGAAATTGACTAGGATTTGCTCAGGCAAACACTCAGATAATGAATGTATTTTTTGTGGGTTATTTATACCAATTGAACTGCCAGAAACCTGCTGCATTTTTCCAAGTATAAATAGTTAAGACCATAAACAACTCTAAATTTGTTTTATTACATATATGTAATATATATATCTTATGGTTTACCGTGATGGTAAATTGTAATGGTCAAGATACGACTGAGAGGTGTATCATCTGCCTCTACTGTCTCTGACCAGAAAACCACCCTGGAAACCCTGGAAATGGTAACAGCTTTACAGCAGCCTGATGTAAGGCATCATTAGCCTATGCTCTGCTACTCACAGGTGCTCAAAGAACACTTTGGATTATGGAGGTTTATAACATGACAGAACCAGCAAATAAGTCAAAGAAAACCTTTTTCCAAAGAACAAAGTAAATAAAGTCAGCTTGAATCAGAATAAGTCAGGGCACGTTTATTCCATGGTGAGATGTAAACAAAAAAAAGATGCAAAACTGAAAACAGACCTGGCAATATAAAACAATTATATCATATATAGCACCCACATTATGATCCATTTTCCAGCTGCTTTGAGAGTGACAGTATGCTGTAGTTGTGGGGGTGCAGGACACAGAGGGAAGTCAGTGTTTGAAAAACAGATCAAGGTCCTTATGTAACATCCAGATTCTGTAAGTTTTAATGTACAGAACTGATTGAGTCTTCTTTTGTTTAGGGTTATTTCTATACTTAAAGAAATACCCTGTTAAAATGAGCACAGGTGTGGTTGATCCAATACAGGTTTTGTATCTGGCCCTCGATTCTGATGTAGTCTTTAATAAAATATTGGGCTCAGGCCACCGATCCATCTACTGATCCAAATATCATGTTCTTGTACAACTGAAGGTTATATATGAACCTCCAATAGCACCATAAAAAATGCTATATGCCTACCTGTCACATGCTCCATAATCAAATTGACCATATAGACATGAGTTTTTGGACATATTAGACAATTATTTTAGATTTTGCAGTCTACCAAAACAGACAAACACCAAAAACTTCGAAATAAACATTCAGCATTTTTTGGACTATGGTTAACGTGTAAGAAAAGCCTTTTAAAGAGGTTCAGCCCAGGCTCACTGGAAAATGAGCTCAACACAAATAACATATTAATTTCAGACAATCCAGTAAATGAAAAAATGATATACATACAAACATGTATATTATATAATTATATTCTATGTATATTTTTCTTCACTTGAGATATTTTATAGTTGAAAAGGTTTAAAAATAAAAGTTCACTGGATCAGAATTTCACTAATATTTTACTTTAGATATCAGGTTTGAATCAGAAATCCTAACTCTAATAACAGCACATCACTATTTATAGGGTTTTGACTCTTTACTATATTAGCAGAAGAAGTTGAAAAGAAGAAGAAAAATTAGGAAGTCTGAGTCTGCTACTAGAAGAACGATTGAAAAGAGAGTCTCCTGGTTGTACTGCGTTGTCAGGGATCTTTCTTTCTCGTCTTCCTTTTTGCCCAAACCTTTCTAAGTTTCCTAAGGGGTTTGGAAAATGAAAAGTTAATGAAAAGACAACATACTCTAGATTAATGATGTTCTATATTTGCATCTGAACTGCAATAGGAGTGTTGAGGTTATGTAAATGTTACTCTCACCCGGAAACATCAAATCAGCAAGCTGCCAAAAATCCTGCTTAAAAGAAAGAATATTATTCATTCAATTTCATGCACTTTAATGTGAAATACTTTATCCCTTTAATATCAGCAAGAATACACTTTGAAGTTAACGTAGCGCTTCTTTGTTTTGGCTTAGTTTTTTAGGTAAACAATGACATTGTGTAACAATTCATTTTTATTTTTCATCTAAAAGTTTACAATCCGAAAAACATCCTGAAAAGCAAAGAAAATTATTCCAAATCAAACTGAAACCACATGTTGTTCTTGTAGTTTTAGAGTAATTTGCTGTTTTCATTTTATTAGGGAGGTCTGCTTTGCCCTAAAGTGATGATTTATCCAGCTAGAGGTTCCCCAATAAACAGAGGGAGCAGACGGGCTGCTTAAGGGCTGCTCATTCATCTCCTCATCCTGAGAACATTGACAGCTGGCTTTCGTGACTGGACAATGGGTCCAAGGGGAGCTCCTGCAGAGAGAAGCTGGCCCTTTTTCCTTTCCTTCTGAAGAGGTTAAAGTCCTAATCCACCTCTATTCTCTACGGACTGGGGATTAGCAATGCTAAGGGTAATATCAACACCTTTCAGTTTGGGACTGAAGCAAAACCCCTGTTCTATGGTCACACAGGCTGTCAGAAGTTTGCAAACAAAACAGAACCATCACTGTCCCTATTGGCTATAAGAACAAAATGAGGCTGTTTTCATTGGACTGTGACCAGACCTACTCTGTTGACCTCAATGTAGAGAGAACAGATTGTTTGACTTTTAAATTAGCACTTTGTGCATGGACTTAACCCCTGGGCAAGATCATGACTGAACAAAGAATTTGCATCACCTTATTGTTGAAAAAAAAAATTTGCAGTTATGTAAACAATTGCATAAATAAAGAGATGTCACGTCTCGCACTGTGGAGCCTTATAGGTAAGTTTGCTTTCTTCATTGAGCTCTGCTTAACTATTCAGTGAAGAGTTAGGCACAGCTGCTGCTGCTGAGTTCAGGTCTCTGCTAAAGTAGAAACACAATTAAGGCAATAAGTAATAAGTTCTTAGAGGCTTAAAAAATCTAATTCTGGATGTTCTACGCCATGTAAAACATACAGAAAAACAATGTTCAGTCACCTCAGACACCCAGAGTGAGCTTGTATTTGCAAACGCTCTACAGCCAAAATATACTGTTAGCGGTGATGATAATGATTAAAAAACACAGGATTTATATGTCACATTAGAATCAGATAACACAGGAAGAATGCACATTCAGACATATAACAATAAGGTTTGACTAAGATTATACCACTATCAAAATTTTACCACATGATTGACATGTCAGATAATTTTCTGACAGTCTGGCTTTGTTAAGTGTAACAGACTGTGCAGCAGAGTTATGAAAGACATTCATAGAGTATTATTTACCTATTCTATTCTATTCTATTCTATTCTATCAAGTCTGGTTTATTTCTTTGAGGATTAAGGTATCCCTAAATAAGGAGTAGCTTTGATGATGACTACTGGCTGGAATGCACAAAGTCTTGTGCATAAGCCAAGGCAACAATTACCAGTCGACTGCGAGTCATTAGGCAGGGAGCAGCTGCCCACATTTCAGACAGTCCCCTTCCTCTTTTACCATTACCAACAAGGACGTTTGATAACATCACATCAAACTCTGCTTGTCCACCACATTTAGACCAAGTAGGGCTGCTTGATCCAAATTGCTACTGTTTAAGACTCCACTGAGATCCAGCATTCCCTATAGATAAAGGGGAGAGGAGTGGCCCGACAGGAAGTGTCCAGGGTGGGCAAAAATGGGGGGCTCAGAGCCAATGGAGAGCTGCTAAGCTGTGGTCTAAACGTGATGCTATCTTTCCAGAGTTTAATCGGCTTTGAAAAGCCCATCGGCCTGGGCTGATGGAGGCTCACACTGGGCCTGGTTCTGCTGGGGGTTTCTTCTTGGTAAAAGGATGTTTTTCTTCTCCACTGTCACTGTATGCATGCTTGGTGTGAGGTATTACTGCATAGTCAACAATACAACACAAGCAAATAGCTGTTGTTGCTACCTGTTCATCCAGGAGAAGCAAATCCTGCAAAGTCAATGACTTGAAGATGTGGTGGCGAATTTTTTAAAAGACCCGCCCTCTCTTCTTTAAAAAAAAATGCACATGTACAACCTTGTGCCCGCTCCCTAGAGGGAACATTTGTTAAACCCATGCAAGAGTGTGAACAAGCCAATTTCTCCTTGTGCTCGCTCTGTTTAAAAGTTGCTTTTTGCATTGCTCATACAAGGTTACTTTCCAAAAGAAGATTTGCAATTTTTCAACTATGTAAGTGAAAATGAGGATGAGCACGTAGGACGGCCTTACATAGACATATCACCTGAATAATCGACAATTAGGAGGACCACTTATTTTGATGAACCTGGAAAAAGAACATTCTCTCTTATACGTTTTAATGCAATCAATATCAAGTATCACTTGATAGAAAACTTGTACGGTAGTCACAATCTGTCAGTATGATTTGATTTGATTATTTCTGTAAAGTACCCTGAGATGACACCTGACAACTGAAGTGAACTTAGCTGTCAAGCCCCAAAGCTCCCCTGTTCAAAACAAACATTTTGCCTTAAAATCTTATTTCCTCAAAACAAAACAATGATGTGGCTGTTTAGACTGTGTGGAATTGCCCTCTATTTTTAACTGGAGACCAAGTTTATTCGTGCTACATTAAAATTAAATTACTGCAAATTCCTGTGGGCAAATTTTAGGCATTGAGGCTTGTCCCATATTTTGCTTAAAGTCTCATCTGCATTTGGAGACTTTGCCTTTTTTTAATTTGAAATCATTCTTGCCATCCATAGGTTTTGCCAATTAATAGCTGAAAAAACAAAGTAATTATTCAGGTACCTCTTGCAAAAAAAACTTACAAAAGAACATTTCAAGATATTTCCAGTAGTTAATCAAGTGTTTTTTTTTTGCATCTATTGTGCCTTCTAAAACAAATATTGTTGTTATAAAATAAATGAATACACATACACAGACAATCAATAGATATTTGATTAGATTCAATTAAAGGTTAAAAAAAGGACAAAGACATAAGTCCGAATGATTGACTATTTCGATTTTTTCGGATGCTTTCCATCGTATGGCTGTTTACCTGGAATAACATGTTCTTTGCCGTTCTTGCTTGACTGCAATTGCATCAAGAAATAACCTAACCTAATTATAATTCCAACAGCTAGATCTCCAATTCTTTGAACTACCAATCACACAAACACAGAAGCTTTACTATTCATGCAATTCTTGGCATGGTTGATGCTGCAGTATGATATGGAGCTAAGGGGATTTAATGTAACTAACAGAATGGTTCCATCTCTGCGCTGAGCTGAATAACCTTCTTTCTGCTTCTCTGCATCCACAAACAGCTGCGCTGCGAGATGCAAGGCAGCCCAGCAGGATGCCTTAAGCTGCTTGAATAAATGCAAAGTCTGGCAGAGGACAAAAAAAGAAAGACCTCTTATTGGTGTTAACCATCTCCTTTTTAAAATTGATTTGAGGTCAAGCTGTGCTTTATGGAAACCTAGTTTGTATTCATAAGATACTGAAGGCCTGCTGTCTTTGTGTAGTTGATGATAGACCTCAAAGATGTACATATAATAAGGATAGTTGGAGCAGTTGTTGACAAAAACCCTTTAAAAAAGTGATTAATTATATGGATTTAATGCAAGGCTCTGTCAAGCTACTAGACTTTTCCAAAATCAAAATATTCACACATTGATGAAGCTTTAAATACGAGCCATGAAAAGAAAAGAAAGAAAGAAAGAAAGAAAGAAAGAAAGAAAGAAAGAAAGAAAGAAAGAAAGAAAGAAAGAAAGAAAGGCTCAAAGGAAGGAAATCATGATGGACAGACGGATGCAACCTTTTGACCAAAATTGGGAATTTTTAAATTTTGCATGAAACCATTTTTCTTTTCAAAACTTTTTAAACTAAGAAACTTTGATCAAATACTTCATTCAGTTCTGTGAAGCAGCTCTTCTATGCTAGCTAGCTGTTGTGATAATTAAGAATTATTTTCCAAATTTCTATAATTTTTGCTAAAAAAGTCTGCTGTTTCTGTAGCATGATACTGTTTAACTGATCCGAGCTCCTCTCTGGAGAGATTTCATCATCGTTATCCTCAAAGTGAAGAAACAAACTCATCTGATGCTGAGCAAGCACTTCAAAGAACATGGATAAGAAAAATAGCCACTTTTACAATTGCTGCTTTCCTATGGCTTATCTCTATTTCTGAGGAATCTTTAGTTCCCAAATAGACATGTCCAGATTTGATCATTTGGATCCAGAGCCAGACTAACATTTCTAGTCTCTAAGATTAGCAAAACATTCCTATTACTCTATCAGATTCAACTGACAGACATGACCAATGGCTTTCTCACTGTTGTGTGAGTAGTTTTTTATTTCCTTTTATCTTTTCTCACACTTGAGCCTACATCAAAAGGCTAAAATATGTTCAAAGAAGGTGGAGAAAATGGCATCCGGTCTTCATGTGAGCTAATCCAAGCCAGGTGGAAGACAGAGGAAGGAATAAGTGTTGATGAAAGACTTGGTGTACAGATGTAGCTTGGGCTGCCAAATTTATAGTTTTGTGATTTTTTTCTTTTTGATCTACCAATGTATTTTACCTAGAAATGTCAAAGTAAAACCTAACTTCCACCTTTATACTAATATACTACATTTTATAATTTATGGACTATGACATATTTATGTTTTCAAATTCAAGTAAAGTTTTGCAGTGCAAACTTCAAAACTGTTCAATTTTGGTTCAATCTTAAAAGCAGAAATTTTCATTTTCTTTGTTAAACTGTGGGATTTATCTGGTTGCACAGTGCTCCTGATGTCAGCTGGCACAAAACAATTTTGCCAGAAGCGTGTACACTGGAAAAACGATCTATAAATAAGTACAAATTTCTTAAATTAAATGTATTTACCCTTAATTTGAGTAGGTAAATGAGATGATTTGCCAATGCAATGAGTATTTTTACTCTTAAAGTATGATAATTAGATAAAATGCACTTGAAATAAAACAATGCAATTGTGTTTTTTATTTATTTTAAATGTAAATTGTCTTGTTCCATTGGCAAAATGTCTCTTTTACCTTCTCAATTCAAACGCACTTACTTTAAGACAAAATGACTTATCTACATTTAGATTTTTTTAGTTTGCATCCTAACCTTAAGAAATGTGGGTTTAAACCTGAATAAGCTCATAAAAGCTTTAACTCTACCAGAAGTTATTTCCTCAAGGTTTAGATCCCATCCACTTAAAGCAAGATCATTTGGATTTGAAAAGTTTTTGTGTTTCCAACATTGTGTCTACATAAGGCATTTTGGGAGAACACAAATGATTCATTGAAAAACAGGTCTAAGAATGGGAAACTTTTAGTGGTGTTCAGGTGTTCAGATGCCATGTTCTTTATTAAACTATAAGCTTGTAGGTCCATCACTGTAAACCTGCATGGGCCTCTCTGCTGCCATGTTGCTGTGTTTCCCTTACACGACTTTTCTTTTTGTTAACAGTTAACCACAGTTAAGTAAAAGATAAAAGAGAACTTTATAAATTTGATCCATTTTCTATTACGTTAACCTTTTAGCTAATATTTAGTAGTTTTATTTGTTCAATCAGTATTTTCAAATCATTACATCTCAGTTCCTTGTTTTAACTCTGTTCTTTACTCTTCCTGAAACAAAACCACCTTAAATCCCCATGTGCATCATTAGGCAGTGGTTTGCACAAAATCAAAGTGTTTTACACCAAACACGTTCATTGGTGTACTTTCAGTATGGACCTTGTGTTAGGAACTGATGCATAGTCATGTTGAAACAGGAAGGGGTCGTTCCAAAAGTGTTTCCATAGAACAGGGAGCATGATACAGCCCCAGAAAAATTAGTAGGCGGTTTCTAGAGAAACTCTCGTCAAATCAGTACTGAAATTTTTGATCTACATGTAAAACATCATGTGTAGTAGAAAACTCTGTTGAACTCATCATCCAGATGGTGAAACATGGTGTAGGAGCCTCATGCTGTTTAGATGCAGGGGCCACAGGCCAATCTGGGACAAACAAATGATTTAGACTCAACTAAGATCTTGAGACCAGGGTAAAAATTCATCATTCTGCAGGACAACTAGCCCAAGAATACAGCCAAATATACACTGGAAAGACAATATCAATTTCCCACACCAATTCAACTTAGAATACTTTTGCTACAAGATAAAAAAAAAAAAAAAGATTTTAAAAAATTTGATGGAGCCTGAATATAAATCCAAATCACTGTTAAAAAAAAGATAATACCTTCTGTTATTTACCTTTTACTTTACATCTCTGTGTTTCATGTGTAAGTCTCTGCAGCCAAATCAGTGGAGCCCCATGCATAAGGAGTAACACAATCCTGTCCTCCTTACAAACTCTGCACAGCGTTAAAACAAGGAACAAATTATTTAACAATATTATACAGTACTATGGTAATGTGCATGTCTCTGAATGTTTTAAAGAGAAAAGGCAAGCAATGCTACATTTAAAAAAAAGAAAAGACCATAAAAATGAATACAAGAGACGCTGTCTTTTGTGATTTGCAGACATTATTTAATTATACATTTTTCAATGCACTTTGTCAACCGACGATTTATTCAATTCTAGCATAGGAAAGATTTATGTCTCCTCTTGAGTCTGTTTAGTTACTGCAGCTTGGCTGATAGCCCTCTGTATTTAAAAAGCAAAAAGAAAGAAAGAAGAAAAATGAGCACTTGTGTGCTATCGCTAATGGTTTTCATTACAGCATAAAGAAAAGACTGTGTTAAAAACCATCTGTGGTGGGTTAAATGTTCATTAGTCTTAAAAAAAACCAGACAGGATATTCTTCAGGCAAATGACTCAGCAAACAAGTGTTTTCTTAGGGTTTCCAGCTGTCTTACTTTTTTAATTTACATTAGCTTAGGTTTGGCTTTGAAGGATATCAAAACCTTGTTTGCATTAACAGTAATTGTTGTGGTTTAGATTTCCCTGTAAACCAGCCTAACCCAATATAAGTATATGAACCTAATGAAGTGGTGCATATGTCCAAAGTTAGTGACTGCAAAAATCTTTCACCCCAATGCTAAACGGCCAGTGAGAGCATACAGAGACCAGATGCCGGGGGGGCTACAATCACTCTCAATTGTTTAAACTTGAACTCCTGCAGGCTGATAGGAGGTAGGGTTTGGGGTCAGTTCCTCCAACTGCACATCAAAGATTGCCAGATTCGGCAGATAGATGGTCAGACCAAGTGAGCAAAAACAGCTGGGCCCTACCAAAACAAAGATGATATAAGTGGCTTCCTCCTCAGTGGCGGCTCCAGAGCAGTCAACAATGATAAGCTGCAGCTTATCATATGTTTGAAGCGCAGAACCACCCCTCCTTACACCTTACAACCAGCACCCTGAAAACCAGACAATTTAGAGCCTTGTGTAATGCAGGAGGAAACATAGACTGTGATCTCTTGAACCTAGTCAAAAGAGAAAGGCCTGGATTTCATCCGTACACCATGTTGTGGAAGTAGAGGTTGTGACTATTACTTAAAATGAATATGATTTATGAAAGCTTTTGAAGCTCTGAAATATGTTGACATGTTAAAAGTCTTTTTTATCATTTGGATTTTTTTCTGTATTTGTGGGTGTTTCTCTCACTGCAAAAAAAATGAAATCTAAATAAGTAATTTCTTCTTAAAATAAGTGCATTTTTCTTGAATTAAGGATTTAAGTGAGACAGTTTGCCAATGGAACAAGACAATTTACACTTAAAATAAGAAAAAAAAATTGCTTTGTCTTATTTCAAGTGCATTTTATCTAGATACCTTATTTTAAGAGTAAAAATACTAATTCCATTGGCAAATCATCTTATTTACCTGCTCAAATTAAGGGTGAATCCCCTTAATATAAGACATTTTTACTCATTTTGAGATCATTTTTGCAGTGCTTTTTTAGGTTTAAAGCGCATGCCTGAAAAAACTAGTCACATGTGTTATTATCACTTTGACTCCACTGGGTTTTAAAAGAGGTCACCCCTTGGGCTGATGGACAAACACCATTTTGCAGTTGTCAGCATATAGTAGTATATACTTAAAGGATATAATATACTACTCAGCCACTTTATTAGGTGAACCTTGCTACAATGAGGTTGGATCCATTTTATCTGCAGAAGTGCTTTAATTCCTCGTTCACAGGATCCTAAACATCCTAAATGATTTTGGTCCAAATTAATATGAGAGCTCAATATTTTTTCTCCTGGTTAAATGTTTCCATACTTAAAGAATTTGACATTTTTTGTGTGTAAAATTAGCATAAATATTTGTTTTTATAATTGTGTTGGTTGATATACCTTTAAACATATGAATGGTTTTCTCATTCAGTGTGTGACCTTTATAAAATGTTTCTTTAATAAAACACACACATTTACAAAATGAGAAGGGACTGCGATACAAGACAAGTTACCAAAAGCTCTAAACGTATTTTATTATTCAGGCCACAGATTGTGTTGTGCAAGATAATTATATATATGGATGTAGAGTTACAGGAACTTTCAGGTACTGTATGTCTCTTTAAGAGCATGATCATTTTTATTTATTTATTTATTTTTACATTTTATACCTTAATTTACAAATTAGGAAGTCTACCTATAGGATGAAATGCTTACATTTCTTGGGCCAATAACTGGGGATATCTGATCCCAGCTGAGACTGTGGTAATATGTAAAACAATCTCACTCTGCATGTGTTAGGTTTGCTCTCTGGGATGATATTGTCACTGTTTTCCCTGTGAGCAGTGCAGCTGGGTTTTTCACAGCTATTTTAACATTTTAGAGAAAGTCTAAACTGCAAATAGCCATACACAGTTTATTAAATAGATAAGAATATCAACACTGTTATCTATTGCTAAAATATTTAGTAAGTTACTCGAGCTATGTGATACAGATGTTACAGATTATCAATCATGTTTTTTTTAGATAAAATTAATTACTAAAATGAATGAGATAGACCTAAATTGTAATGCATATTCATTCATAAAGTTTTACTCCTAAATGTTGTCTACAGGCCAAATGGCAATCTGACAACATAGTGATGTCACACTGCAGAATGTTAATCTTGAAACTTGAGCTTGAGCGCAATGTGTGCCTGTCAAAACAAAAAGTATTGCAATGTCATAGAAGTCCTTGAGGGATATGACCACAACAGTCCCATTAAGTTACAGTTATATTTCTCAAATATGAGTTTTTGGGGCATTTAAGCTCATCTTAAACACTTTTGACAACATCATCAATGAAGCCTATCCAAAATGAAGGAGTAAAAAAGAAAAAAATACCATTTGGTTTTCTTTTGACTGCAGAAGAGACCATCCAGACCCATTTATCCCCTGGGGCCATCCAGAACCATAGCCATGTCTGGTGAGAGAGATCATTAAAGATCTCCCAGTCAGGCTGCTTGGGCTCCATCTGGACCTTGAATTAAACATCAGCTTGCCAGACAGACTCCCTGCTCCAGAAATTAAGGGACAAGGGAAGCAAAGCCAATTAACCTCTTTAGATGTGTCTGTGAAGCTAATAAACTGAGAAGGGCATTGATTAACAAAAGTATTTGATCTTAGAAGTGTATTGTACTTTATCTGTAGGAAATCATTTGGCCTGATGGGTGATGTGATTTCACTCACAATGACTGCAGTAATAATAGTCTGAGTACATCATTTAAAAATAATTTCTTGCAGTCACGAGATGTTAAGAAACCTTAAAGGTCAAGGTTGGAAAATATTGCAAGTCATTTATGAAGAATGTCACAATGTCGTCAGTTGTCTGTCACCACGCACCCAAGCTCATGTGACGCAATGATGCAAAATCGCCACACGGGAAACATTGCCTAAAAAAGCAGAAGTCAGCAGCTCTCGGACACATTTCCTTCTAAGCTTGTTTATCTCCTCTGGTCCACTAAAGTTTGGCCCAGTGAATTATACTGCTTAAGGAGTTTGATTTTTTTTTTTATGAGTCTAATGGGAAAAAAAAATATCAATTATCATATTTCTTCTTGATTATGTAAATCACCTTTCATGTTGGAGCACCGGGATGTAAACACCAGATTTATTCATCCATGGAAAAATATTTCCAGTTTAACAGGATGCAGGAAGTATGATTTAACTCTCACTGAGTGGTTCCATTAACATTCCAAATAAAATGTCCAGGATTTATTTCAGCACTGAGCAGTCTGAGTGTATTAGGACAATAATATGTTTTCATGGAACTGGCTCTGCTCCAGAAACACTGAATTTGAAGGGAAACATATGCTACAGGGTCAAGATGCTGACCTTTAGTTTTTTTTCTGTAATCACACTAGAGCATGATGTTGAATAGGGAAATGAAAATATGGCTCAAAGCATTGCAATGTCTATTTGAATGGTTTGCAAGATTTCAATTTTGAAACTTTATTAACTGGTTTCATTGTTTTTTGCCTATTAGCATACAACAGAGTTATGAAGAATGAAAACAAAAAAGTAGAACCTTTTTAGCAGACTTTTCTATTACCTTTGTTGTTTTTAAATTTTCTTTGTTTAAGATCGGAATTTAAGGCCTTGCTTTCTACTTGTCTTTGTCTTTGTACTCTGCACTCCTTGAATAGCTGACACTGCAAATCCAACCGTCCCCTCAGGGAGGGAAAACATGTAATGATGGTGAAGCTTTGAGAAGCAGGTGTTCGTCATGCTTTGGATGTCTTTGAAAGTTGGGAGAGTTACAGAAACAGTGTGACTCACTGCTAATGTGAGAAATGAAACCATGTGGGGGTGAAAATGAACTCATTCAAATGTAGTTTATGCCAAGATGGTTCAACTCTGAAGGGTTGGAGATAGCCTGGATCGTAGAGTTATATAGGTATTCCTGGTTGTTATCTAAATAATGACAACAGTTTACAGGAATAGCTGCAATGAATTAATTGAATGGTTTCTTGCTTTGATTATAAACTCTCTCACCCACCCCTCAGTCTCCTGTGTGGGGTGGGCGGTTCCTTCATCTGCAGGTCAGGTTCTCTACCAGAGGCTTGGGGGCTTGAGGGGTCTTCTCAGTATCTTAGCTGTCCTTTCACTCCACACCTCTGGACTAAGATGTCTGATGGTTCCCCAGGTATCTGTTGAAGCCCCCTCTCCAGTGTTGAGGGTTACTGCCCCAGAGTTCTGATGACCATAGCCATTAATAATAATAATTGAACTTTATTGAGCTCACATCGGACAAATTTACAGTACCTCTGCACTTAAACCATACCCTTAGGAAGCAGTGGGCTGCCATCGTGCAGTGCCCGGGGAGCTCTGTAGGGTTAAGGGTCTTGCTCAGAGACCCAGAGTGGCAGTCTGTGGGATGGATTTGGGCTCGAACCCAGAACCTCAGGATTCCAAGCTCTATGCCCTAACCACTAGGACACCACTCCCCCAACTGGGGTAATGCCCTCACCTTCCAGTTGTAATGCCCTACAGAGCATTACAGTTGCCCTCAACTTTCAGGGTCTCTCTAGTTCTTCCCTGATGCCTTGGTTTTTCCCCAATTTCTCTCGTTCTTTTTTTATAATGTTTGCATCACTATGGACGGCCACATGGATCACGGAGGCCGTCCTCTGCTGCTTATCAATTATCATAATGTCTGGCTGGTTGACCACAAGCATTTTGTCCGTATCTGGAAGTCTCACAGGATCATAGCTCTATCATTCTCCGCACTCCTAGAGGTGGCTCCCATTTTGACCTGCGGGTCTCCAGGTGTATTCTGCGCAGATGTTTCTGTGCACTATACCACCACTATATAGATCTGTTCCCCCATTGCTCTGTTACTCAGGCATACTCCTGTGCTGCCATGATCAGTACTTCTGTGTGTCCTTCAGCCTGGTCATCTCTAGCCCATGTTAGGATTTGCTCATTAGCCACTTCAACTTTCTGTTGCTGGTACATCCCATGCAGGGTTTTTTCCTCTAATGATTGTTCCTCCATTTCCTTCATTTCCAGCTTCCAGTGGAAGACATTCACTAAGCACTTCATCACTTGGTGCCATCTTCCTGATGCATCCTTGGAGCTTGGATGTTTCATCTACAACGGTAACTCTGATGTTCACTAGGCCACTGTATCCTTCTTTAAGCTTGGTGTTTGGCCTGTGGATACTGAAATGTGGGTGGAATCCACCTTGCATGGTAACCAGCTTCCATGTTTTAACATTAGTGTCCTGAATTTTCTCCTGAGGACAAATCAGTACCACAACAGGGTATCTGGTTACTGGCAAGGCATAGCTGTTGATTGCCTAGACCTTTTTCTTACCGTTTAGCTTATTTCTTAGAGCTTAGATAAAGCCCTGAACATGCTGAATCTGATTTCTGTCTGATCTAACAGAAAATCATGTCAGACTAGGTCGTGGCGTTTAGCCCTCATTGAGAATCAATGGAGATGAACACACCTGACAGGATTTTCTGAAAGGGGCTGGCGTAGCTTTGATTGAGATGAACCCCCCATCTATTTTAGTCACACTATGCAGCAATTCAGCAGTAATTTCATGGGTCTGACAGGAAGACAGACACAGTAACGAAGTAAAACACATCCGCTGAGGGAAAATACAAAATCAAATCCGTCAATCGCATGGGAAAACAGTCAGGTTTGTCGCACAGCACATATATTTCAGGGGGGACAGACTCATACTTTGATCCTTTCAAAAACAAAAGGGGACAGTAGAAAGCGCAGCTTATCACTCCTCGAGAGAGAAGAAATTCAACAAACATCAGGTGGACAGAAAATGGATATTAAATAGCGATCCTCTTTGAGCCTCACGAAAAAAACTAAATAACAAGGGGCAGAAAGTGCAAGTAAGTGCAGTTTATCATTCTCCCCTCTATCAAAAAAGAAAAAGAAAAACTTTGACAAATTTTACAGATCCCTTTCTAAGAATCACCTCTCATATAGAGACATATACTGTAAATATTATATGTTATAGTTTAAGAGATGCTGCACAGATTTGTGAAGCATGGCTTTGCTTTAAAGCTGCTGAGGTTGTCTTTAATTATTTTTTTTTTTTCAATAACTTTTCATCATCTGTCCCAGTCAGATGTGGGGCACAGAGACAGGAGTGGAAAAAAATCTGCACAAATCAAACTTTTACTTTTTCTCTTACAATTTTTACATTCTGATCACTGCTGCACTTTATAAATGGAAATGTTCATTTCACCGTTGTAAGCTGTATGCATTGACATTTCGATGCATACCATGTACATTTAGAAAAGATGTGGCAAATACTTTGGTTAATTCAGTTAAAGTGCAATATGAATATGTGATTGACTTGGCAAGGCAAAAGGGTTTTGTTATTAACAGAGTGATTCCATGTTATGGTTTTGGTGAAAACGTAGGCTGTCACATGATGGTGACAGAACATTTTTGGAAACTGACTCCAGACTTTTGAGTAACTGACCCCGTCTTGCTTATGATGCACTTCCCTTTTAGGATCGGAAGTGAGTTTTTTTTCAGCAACATATATCTAAGCTTTCGAAAAACAGAAAATCATTACAAGACTTTGCCCTGATCAGAACTTAGAAGCCATCAGGACCTGAAAGACATTTGGTGACCTTAAAGGATATAATTTTATGCAAAGGATGATGTATTTTCTTGCCACATTTGGTCAAATACTTTTGTTGGGATTGATAAGCTTTGCAACTGCAAATAGCAGCACCTGTCAAATATATGCTGCTGTTGGGGACAGTGCGACTCTACCATTTTTTTACAAAGGACTGACCAAGTCAAACACTCTGAGATGGACTCATGGCAACACGATCATTTTTCTCAGACAGAAAGGCAGAATCACTGTGGGGAAACCAGAAAACATCACTACAACTGGATCTTTTTTGCTGAGGAATGTAAAGCTGCAAAATGCTGGGACTTACCGAGTAGAAGCTCTGCATCTTAACAACACTCTGGCTAAAAACTGGACTGGTCAGCTATGTGTGATGGAGAAAGTATCGAAGCCTCAACTGCAGTATAGCTGTGACACTGTAATGCTTAGCTGTCAAGTTGCCAAGCCTGAGGGTTTGGCTTTTTCCTGGACTATTGATAATAAGACCTTACCAAGTGAAACCAGACAAACTCTCACCATTTCACTGAGCCAGCTGAAAGAGAAGAGCAGCATTTCTTGTAGTGTGGCAAATAAAGTGAGCGCTGAGAGCAGTGAGACTGTTTGGCCGACATGCAAAGTTTTAAAGCAAAATGTGGGGACACTTTGCTTTCAAACTAAAACTGTTCTGGGAGTGATGGCTGTAGGAGTAGTTCTGATTATTATTTTGCTTATCGTTAACATCGTTTTATGCTCCTTATACAGACGCACCAAAACCAAAATGCAAGTCTGTGATGAGGACAGAATCAGCATAGTTTTTGCAAACAAGAGAGAGCCTGAGTGTAGCACAGTACATGAGAACATTGACAATAAGAAGAGCTGTTCATCTCCAAATCCACAGCCTTCACCAAGAGCCCAATACAAGCCTGATGTTGAGACAGAGACTAAGCCTTCACAGCTGTCCACAGCTGCCAAGGGGCAACAACCATCTCCGGTGCCGAAGCCCAGGACAAAGAATGCCAAGCCACTAAACATCTGAGTTTGAAGACCTCATTTAACCACAAAACGTTCCAAGTGTGATTGAACAATGAGGATATAGTGGAAATCCAAATAGCATAATTGTGAAAAGGAAAATTATTAATGTTTTTTGTAAATGCTGTGGGGCTGTTGACATTAAATGTTTTATATAGTGATATTGGTTGAAGCAATTTGTTTTATTTTATGTTTTTCTTAATAAAGAGGTGTTCTATTGTTTTCACTGTAGTGATCATGTGTTTAGAGCAGTGTTAATTTCCCACCACAGTCATCATATTGTATTCAGGGTTGAGTTTCAGTTTGAGTTCTATCTACCAAAGCCCCTTCTTCTTCACATTTGTAGATCCCTAAAGGACTTTGTTTAAAGGGAAATACTGTTGAACCTTTAATGTGTTTTGTACATATTTATTTCTTTTTTCTTCACAGCAGCTGACACATATGACGTTTGATTTGTATTTAATATGTGAGAAAATGAAATTGTGGTTGGAATAGTCAGGGACTGATTTTCTCACTTCCTATTTTCCTGTAAAAAAAAAAAAAAAAAAAAAAGAAACCAAGTGTTGTTTTTTAAATAAAAAAAAAAATCTTTGTAAAAGTAAATTCCTTGCGTTTGTTGATTGTTTTCTAAACCAGGACATTGGCACATCTATGTTAATGGTTGTATTTTTTTATGAAAGTCAAAGATTTACAGGGACAAGTACAGGAGCAACAGTCCAGCACAGAAACACAGAAACCTGAACCAAGGAAATCAGGCAACATGACAAATGGAAAACCAAAGAAAACATCAATGTTTGTTCAAATTAATCATATCATGAATTCTAGAAATATGCAACTTAGTCTTAAACAGGAAGTTTTACTCCTTCCTAATGTTTTAATATAAATCAACAAATCCTTACCAGCACCACAGGTTATATAAATGTACCTTAAGTTTACAAAAAAAGGATAGAGATAACCTTATATCAAGAGTTTATAATGAAAAACATTTGAAAAAAAAAACTATTTTTATGAGGCACATTAACCAGCCTAAAACTCCCTTTTCAGAAAAACTGCCTTAAAATAAGTAATAAATAGGCTCCAGATTTAGGCATGAACTATTTTTTAATACTCTGAGACATTTCTGAAATTTTCATCCTGGTTTAAACCTTGCGTGCGCCACACTTATAAAAGGCACTGATAACAGGACGACTTAGCAATGGGCAGCTGGACATCTTGGCAATCTTTGTTGCTTAATTCTAAGCATCTGGCTTTACTTAGAAACAACTTAGGATTGTTGTCTGCGTATTTGATTTCTTTGCATTGTTACAAGTGTGTTGTAGAACCATATGGACACACTCATGTTTTGTTGCCAGAAAAGCCAGAAATAAAGAATGAATTATTTCTTATTGTTTGCAAAATGCTGTGCCAAAATTCTTCAATTATTATAAAATATTTTTGAATTATTATGTAATATCATATAAGTTTTGTATACTATAATTATTATATGTGTTTACATAATTTAATTATAAAATATAATATATGTGATTATTAGATCAACACATACTGTATTCTTTTTACAGTTATCTACAAAGCAATTTTTCACAATCTGATAAGTGTGTTGGTCCATTGAATTCAGCCCATTTTTTTTAGAAACACCTTTTACTGAAATTTAAACTGCACTTGGTTTTCTGCGGTTTGCTACCACATCTATGGCTTTACATGTTTGCCAATTCTTCTTTGTAAAATGGCTCAACACCCTCTGATTGAACTGAATGTTGAAATTTTGAAATATGGCCACTCAAACAGTTCTACTTCTTTAAAGGTAAACATCCACTCCAGTCTCTGGTATTTTTTATAAGTGTTTAACAGTGTTTTCTTGCTTATTTGTGCTAAAGCATCCTCACAGGAAGTAGCTACCAAAACCAAGTATGTACGCGGTAACAGCTGTTCAGTGTCAGGATCCCAGTTTTTGTGTTTGTCTGTTTGTCTTGTCTTTTGTGTCTCTCCCTCCCACCACCAGGAGGCGCCTGGCTCCGCTTCGCCTCCTCACACACCTGCAAGCGGTTGCCTCATCACCGGACTGCTCTTAAGCTGCTGGTTGCCACTACTTTGACGCCAGAGTGTTTGCCAGTTTGGGGTACTCTAGCCAAGCCTTGTTTATGCTGAGTCTAATCTGAGTTTTGGCTTTTTGAGTTTTAGTCCTCTAGCCAAGCTGAGATCACATTGAGTTTACTGAGCGCTTGATTCTCCCTGAGACTTAACTTTGTTTGTTCTTTGCCTTTCGGCAGGAAGCCTTCCTGCAAACTGGACCTTTTCGAACCGCCTCCTCCCAAGTGGGATCAACGGAGTCTTACACTGAGCAACGGATTCCAAACAGGAGGTTTGGATCCTGCCACCTTTGAGCACGCTGAAATAACTCTCTGAGTAAGGAAGTCATCTTCACCACGACCCGTTCAAGTACCACAGGAAAACTGAGTTGCAACCAGCGGCTGCATCATTCCACTCCGTCCGAGTCCCGGGTAAACCCTGTTCCGCCCTCCACCGAATCAAACAAACTCTGGAAGACCAACACACAGACTGGAGTCTAAGAGTCTCTTCTTCTCTGGAAACGTGAGTGGCAACAAATTCTCTCCTTCAAGATTAACAACTCCAATTTCCCACAGAGCCTGAATCTAACAGTCTGTCTTCCCCTCGTCTTCCAGTTTCCGGCTAAGCAGAGTTCGGAGGAACTCTGCACCGAACACCAAAATACTCTTCAATAAAACCTGTTGAACTTTTATACTGTGTCTCTCTGTTTGGCTTCATTGCATGTGGGTCAGAGCCTTAGAAAAATCATGACATTCATGAAGATTTGTAGTCCTCGTTTTTCCACACATAGGCCTGATTTTGAACAATTTTTAATAAGGAGGGCTCTAAGTGGGTGTGTTGCAGGTGGGCTACAAAGAATGGTTGCGCAAATGTTAAGAATTACAAACTGTTGTGTTTCCACCCAAAACCAATGAGCAGACTACGTGTTCTACCCAGAGCTTGAGAGTAGCCGTTAAATGGTAACACTAAATATTTTTATAGTGCGCTTCACACAAGCATTTAAAAATGCCAAAAACAAATGTAAGAAAAAGAAAATGATGAAAATAACAAAAGCAAAAGTTAGATATAAAAGATAAAAGATAAAAAAAAAATGGGAAAGTTGTCTTTTTCTGCTTATGGAAGAAAATATTAATAAATTAAGAATTAACAAATTTTCATCAAATTTTCTTCCTCAAAAACAGTAACCTACACAGTACTGCACAAGATATTGCCCAAAACTATAACAAATAATTGAAAGAGCTCCACTGTCATAGTCAACACTGTACTATTTTGACCTTGTTCTAATTTACTAAGTGATGTTTTCTATGTTAAACTCTTTTTGGGGTAGCATTTGTTTATTTTATAAAATAAGGATGTCAAAATAAATTTTGTATGTGCTTTGACAAGTACATTAATAAGCTTATCTGTCTTGGGCTCATTTGGTTGTTCAAGCATCCCACGTGTCAGCATTCTTGCAGATAAAATGTGCTTGCTTGCAAGAAGTTATTAAAAGGGGAAAGGAAACCAAAGAGAAATGGATTTGCTAAGGCAAATATCTATTATCTCTAAGGGGTGAACGATAATCCACACTTGAACATGTTTGCTGTCTTCCCTAATGCTGTGTGACAGCTACATAATAGGATCCCCCTGAACTTCATCTCCCAAACCAATGTCATTCTTTGTCAGGTCCTGCTCCAATTCTGCTCCGTTTTACATGACTGAAAATTCAATTCCACCCGTTAGGGATTTCACAGTAAGCTGGTAAGACAATTCTCTTTTTTTCTCCGATACTTCATCTTAGTCTCAACTTTTCTTAAGGAAAACTGCTGTTTTAAATCGTATTATTTTGTAAAATCCCAAACACTACAAAGGAACCTAAATTTAGCTACTCTCATGCACATTGGACTTCAATTTTACATTACAACTTAATGAAACACATCTCTTATGGGGATGCCAGATCTATCCAGGAAGTGAAAGGGAAATACTTCTAAAATGTTTAATCAGTGGCTTTTGGAGCCTTGAGGATAGACCCTTTTGATGTTGGATTGCGTGTGTCCAGGAAAGAGGTTAATTACCCATGGAAAGTATTTCTACTCATGTCAGAACCTTCTTATTAAGTTGTCATTGGCTGCCAAGTCTGGCCGAGCCTAATCCAGAACACCAGTGGTCAACCAGTAGTGTAGCCTTTTTCATCAGATTTATCCAAAAACAGACATTGTTTTGACCTATTAGAATTCCTGAGCGCTGTGGGGGTTATGTGACTTATGCATAGAACAAAATCAGCTCAAGCAAAGATCTTCCAATTCAAGTCATTAATGCCAAAGCAATGCGGTCAATTACTGTTAAAGGTCATTAACATAATGACTTTAAATGGTGTTTTTATTTCAGTTACTATCTTAAGCAGTCCTTTTTTTGGCTCTGAGTAGATTTTATCAATAAATGAAAATGGGGTTTTGATTTTTTTCATTGTTTGCAACACCACATGTTTCTTTTATCTCCCTTACCTGTAGTCTGCAAAATGTCTATCTATAGCAATATGTGCAATATGCGGACTTGCCTTATCGAGTAAAGTTTAATATTCTAACTTCTAATAGTTCTGTAGGTGTCTTTGTGCTTATGTCGTTGCAAAATGAGATTTGTGTTGAGTGGCCCTAATATTTCTGAAACCTACCTGCTGCTTAAACATAAAAAAAACTCTCAATTGTAACATACTATCATGAAAAGGTGTTGTTTGAGGACCCAAATGCAGAGGCAAGTTGGCAGAGGTGAATTAAAGTGGGTTTAATTAGGTTTACAGGAACTGAGGCAGGAATCAAAAAATCCAACAAAACAACAACGAACCAGAACCAAGGAGACATCAGGGGAAAACCAAAACTCTAGGAACCAGGGAGAGACAAGAAAGGCAGACAGACATTAGACGAGGATCCAGCAAAGAGGAACTGAAGAGGGAGGGCTTTTAAAGGGGACAGAGACAAAGAGAGGGCTAACAAGGGGATTGAAAACAGTTAAGGGCAGAACAGAAAACAGAGCAAGGGAAAGAGGAAACAAGAGGGCAGCAGAGGACAACAAATGGAAAACCAAGAAAAGCAGGAACTAACAAACCAAGACTCTGACACATACAGTTAAACCCAAAATTCATACCTAGACAGACTTATGTTTGTCTTTGAATTTGGAGTATTTTATCTTTTTGTAATCTATCCCTTATTTTGCTGCTTATTTCACTAGGGTTGTTGTGAAAGTGGTGCCTATCTCCAGCAGTGCATGGGCTAAAGGCAGGGTATGCCTTGACAGTTCGCCAGTCTATCCAGGGAAATGCAGAGACACACAACCATGCACTGAAATGCTCACAGCTAACGAAAATTTATAGAAGCCTGGTAACCTAACAGTCATGTTTTTGGACTGTGGGAGGAGGCCAGAGTACCCGGAGTGAACCCATGCATGCACAAAGAGAACATGCAAACTCCATACACAAAGACCCGGGAACTGACCCAGGACCTTCTTGCTGCAAGGCAGCAGTGCTGCAACTACACCACCATGTAGCTCTCTTTTTATCATTTAATATTCAATTTGAATCTCACATAACATTCGTATATAGGAAGAAACGTGTGCCAGAATCTGTATTTAAAAAATTCTAAATTTTGTATTCAATAACTTTTTGGTCTTTCTCAAGAATTTTCTCTAGAATTGAAATTTTTATAAAAGAACTGAAATTGAAATTAGTCAAACTAATTCCCAATGCAATAAAATTCAATTCTGAAGCGAATTTGCCCAGTTTCAAGTAATATTTTGTTTTTTCTTTCATTTTTTAACTGATTTATTAGTAAAATTAAAGTGTTGTTTTTACTGTGACATGTACAGATCCACTTTGCATGGATCAGTTTCTGATGGCACAGGTGTCTGCTCATAGTTTTAACATGTAACAAAACAATTCCTGTGGTAGTAAAAAAAAAAGTACCATAAAATTCAACTCTCTGAATGTTTATGTCAAAGAAGCAACAAAGCAGGCAGTATAAAATGTTGTTTCATGTCTTCACTGCATCATACTCGTATTGCAAGAACAATCATTTTTTTCAAAACCTTTGTGTAGTTATATGTTTGTGTTTGCATAAGGATCCAGGACTGGGATATGCCATGTGCCAGCAATTACCAGCAGCTTTATCATTTATTTGAATTAAATGACAAAACCAGCTGTTGTAAAATCAATTAACCTTTGACTAAATAAAAGGACAAGTTTTTAGTCATGTCACAGACAATGAACAAAAAAAAGATTGTTTCAGCGAAGTATTTGCCAACAGTTTATATTTGCCACTTATCTGGTGAGTCTTTAACTGTTTTTCTTTATCCTCGGTTTTAGAAATTGTAGATAGAACCCTTGTACCTGGATTACATCTAATAAATGTCCCAGAATACCCAGCAAAAGACAAAAGAGAGGCAGACTCCAGGCCCAACTGCTTTAAAAGAGACCTATCATTTCTGCTGCAGTCTGAACTCTCTAATAAAAATGCTTCTATCAGACAAATTACCCAGCTATGGTCTTGCACCTGATATAAATCAGATGGGAGAAAAATTCCACCTCCTGCTCTAATAAGCATCCTTCTCGGTGTTCATGCAAAGATCAAACATTTCCCCAACATTCTTTTGTAGATAGTGTGTTTGTGCCAACATGAAATTACAGCCTGGCAATGAAAGAAGTAAATTCAGCTCCCTGCTGGTTATTTTGCCTATTTTGCTGACTTCCTTCTTTTTTTTATTTTTGACAAAGAGGGCATTAGTATTCAAGATGAATGCGCCAGATAACTACAGACAGAAGAAAAAAAAATGTTGCTGCCCCTGGTAAAGTTGGTAAAAATCCTAAACAGATATTCCCAGTACCCTTGTTTCAAATAATTGTCAGATATTTATATTTTATAAAAAGCAACAGTTCTTTATACCTCTAAGAATCCTTATAAATTAGGCTGAAATTGATGATTTCATCAATAATCTAATTTTTAAAGATGCATTTTTTTCTAATTTTTAAACAACATTTTTTGTTTCATGACATCCTTCAGAAATACAGCACATACACCATGATGCAACTCAGAGACCCATGTCTTTTAACCCCTTTACCATTAGACATGACAAAGATCTGCATTTATCACTCAAGAACATACAAAATAAAAGACTAAGAAAACATATACTGTCAAAAAACAACCTCTCTTTCTACATCACATATATTAACCTGGAGTTATTTTTTTTACTACACCCCCAGCATCAGTTTTACCTCCTTTTGCTCCTTTGAGATTTCCTCAGGCTGAAACAGTCCTTTTAATATATAAACATAATCATGAATCATGGCAGCAGGTGATGGAAAATTGCCTGATTAGATAATGTTAGCGAAACCCTACTAACTATAGCTGTCACTTCCTTTATGTTGTTTCATAATGAATTCATGCTTTTTTCATCCATGACCCCATTTTCAAACAATTGCACCCTAAAAATAATTGTTTAAAAGCATATAAAACACCACTTCACACTATGAGATACGATTGGATTTTTACCTTCTAATAATGTATGATCACCTTCTTCCTAGAACAGAGGAGAAGCCATTTGTCTCCGTATCTTCTGATGACACCAGAACCCAAGTGATATGTGGCGTTAACACTGTGAAATGGCTTCACATCTGCTTTGATATACGTAAGATTGTCACCAACTTCCTTAAAAAAATAAATAAATAAATAAACCCAGCAATCTTACTGTGTGCCTGTATGTGCACTTTTAAGTTATAGCTTCTTCCTGTTAAGGAATAAGATAAAAATACACTGTCAGAAGTTATTTCTTTTCTCTAATAACTGTTAAACAACAAGGTTGCTGGTGTATTGATTGTCTTATGGAAGTTATGACAGCTGATGTTTCAAGTTTATCCAAATCTGCTCAAGGAGCGACTCTTTGTCCTAATGTGAGAGCTCTGGTCCAAAAGCCTAATATTAAATTTATGAAAGCTTAGAGAATGATAGACAGGTGAGTCTTATGACAACTGTGCCAACAATTGTGCTAATGGTATATTTGTTAAAAATACTTTTTATTTAACATTTCCAAATACTTTTTGACCAGTGACAGACATGGATTTGTAGTTATGCCAGATAACAGCATGTCAGTCAATCCCTGTGCAACAATAGCACAAGATGAGAGAGTTTCATAGTGAAACAGAGAGCCAGCAACCAGTGGCGGCCGGCCCATAGGGGGCGCTGGGGCACCGCCCTCCCTGATAAGAAGAGAGAAATGTAAAATATATTTTTACAAATTAACTCATAAATGTCAGTTTTACTCTCTAGAGTGTGTACCTATAAGCAAAACAAATTATATAAAATACATTTCCCTACCTACTGTCATTCATTTGTGGATTTCCACAGACAGACTCCTACCGTCTCTGTCTTGGGGCGCTGATCAGACTGCCCCACATGTGCAGAGAATCTGCCAATCATGTACTATTGCTAGGTCAATTTAATAATTTAATGGCCAATCAGCGTCTCAGAATTTTATGGTCTTGGGGCGCTGAAAATACTGCCCTTTAACAGGCTTCTGCACCCAATGCGCAGGTGCAGACAATTAGAGGGACAATGGCGAATGTAACGAGCGAGGTGCAGCTTCCACCAAATTCGGTGAGATCCTTATTTATCTACTCGTTTGCCAGAAGAACATCACTGTTGTAGGATATGAAAATTTCATTTCATGGTTATTGTGACCAAAATCATCACTGTTACTGTTATTATATAGTAAATTAAATAATTACTGTTAAATTGTATTTATTGTCCAATTATTTATTTAAATTCTTATTCTGGATTAGTTGGAGACATACACTAAGCTATATCAGCCCCACAAAAAAATAATTTCACCAGCCGCCACTGCCAGCAACGTAAGATCTTACTTTGACTATGGTATACTTTCCAAATAAAGCATCAACATCAGAATCCAACTATCGCTCTGTGATGTCTAGCTAAAGTGCCTCAGAAAGTATACTGTGATTAAAATACTTTTGACTATGATGCAATGTTGAGAGATGCAATCTAATTCTGCAATGGCAACTCACAGCAAAAAGAAAAACTTAAAAAGTAACTACAAATTAAAGCTGATTATAACAAGCATTTCATACAGTTTGCATTGTGCTCATGCAGCAACAATAACAGTCCTTGTTGGTTACAGGCTTAAAGGGAACTGACAAAGGTTAACATTGCAACATGACTTTCCAATTAGGAATACAGCAAACTATGTGTCTAACGAGTGTTCTGGACCAATTACTCTAAGGCGAGTCTCATCTTTAAGACAACCGACAGACAGTCTGGTCAAAGTGGCTGCCGATGTCTCACTTTGTGCCAAAAAATGTGTCATAAGCAGCTGGACAGAACATGTAGCTCTCCAGCACCAGATGGAGTGCTAAAACGGATTTATTCCTGCTGTCAATCGCAGCACGTGAGATATTTTCCAACACTGATGAACTGGGTGTCTTTTTATGTGCCGTATCTCTTAACAGTGTCGTAAAATTGAGTGGTCCTCAAAAGCTGTTCACAATTATGAAATTATTAAAGTGGAACAGTACAGAGCCTGTTTGCACTTTTTCAAAAGAAACATGTTTGATACTATAAGCAAAGACCTTGGACTGATTGAAGACCAAGCCATACCAGGACCAAGCAAAGATTGGTCCAAAACAAATTCCAAGACTAACCCATTGCAACAATACTAATCTTAACATTTTCGATATTAGGGTGAGCCAAAAACTGTATATGAAGAAATCCCCACCTCAATTTCACTTGTCCAGTATATCTGAAAAGCTAGTAAATACTCCTACAGACAAACCAGATAACAGCTTATATATCCATCTTAAGGATAATTAACTTAAACTGCAGGCAGTGAATGGAGGCAGCAGGTTGACATGGACTTTAGTCCCTTAAGCCGGGCATACACTGTACGATTTTTTGCCCTTTTCGAGCCGATTCTCCAGTCGTGCAAGAATTTTTTGATCGGACTTTCAGCGTGATTGTGCGTCATGTAGTGTACAGGGGGTAATAAGGGGCGTTCAGCCTGTGACAACCACCTCCCGATCAACACTCGTAAGGTCAGGAGAAAATCAAACATGTTTAAAATTCAGCCAGCCGTCGTAAGATCGGATCAGAGCACGGAGCCGCACATTGTGAGAACATGCATCATGAGCTGTAAACTTTTAAACCCTGCGGTTTGGTCTTACAGGTTGAGCTGTAGCTGCGTGCAAAAATGTAAAATATTGCACAGTGTATGCCCGGCTTTAGTGTTCCGTCCCCATACAAATTGGAATGGCAGCAGTAAAGTTGAATGAAAGGAATGTTAGAGAGTCTTAAGTCCAGCATTATTACCAGTTGTGAGGTTAAAACATAATTAAATAGCAGAGATAAACTCCTGAAAAAATTATTTAAAGATATAAAAACATAAAAAAAACTTATAGCTAAGCAGGGGGAGAACCCCATATAACTGGGCGGAGTAACGTTTGGCAGTACAACAGAAGAATCTAGAGGAAAATAATAAGCCACAAGCTTATTGTACATGCCAAGGCAGGGTGGAAGAATGGGAAAGGAATCAGAAGAGCTAATCAGAGAAAACATGGAGCAGCTAAGAAAAGATGAAGACATGGGAGCTGAGGTAAAGAGACTTATTAACAGTGGAGGCTGAACTAAGACGCCAAGATGTTTTTCTTTAAGCTAAAATATAAGAGAAATAAAAAGAAATATAAAATCCTGAACAACAAAACACTAGACTAAACATAGGAACTAAACAAGGATTAGATTAAAGCACATAAAATCAGATGTCATAAGTGAAAATAAAATTAAGGTTAAGATAAAAGTCAAAGTGTTTTAACTGCAATATTAAGACTAGACCTGAGTATCAGAAACCTCTTTGACTCTTATCTTTTTTTTTTTTTTTTTTAGAAGAGTCTACAGTTTATCCATGAGCGGGAATGGGCTCAGCTTGAATGGCTCACTATAGAAAATATCTAGTTACAAATCTCTCTTTTTGTTTTGTTTGTTTCACATGTTCACTTCAACAGACTTTTATGAGGCCCCTGATCCCACGTGCAATTTCTATTTAATTTATATCTGTTTACACAACTCAACTCAAAACTGTCGAGCAGACATGATTTCCTTTTTTTCAATTATACAGAACATCAGCGGTTGAAATTATGGGTTTGGAACCAGTTCATCTCTCAAGAGGACACATTTCTTACAGTGTAAACATGAGCAATACTTAATCAGTTTAGCTGCTGCTTTTCGCCCACTTTTATGTTTTCTTTATGATGCATTTTAAGCTTATTCATCAATGATTGGCTTTGAAATTTGAATATGTTGAAAAAAGTTTACAGTTTGTTTTGCTGAGTCATTATTGGATCTTGAACCCTGATGTTGGAGGCCATGTCGGTTGTAAATTACACTATTCAATGTTAAACTTTTATATGAAACATTTCGAGATGAAAAAATCTTTCGGCTTTAAACAAATTCTCCGTCATGTGTTTGGACATTGTGAGTATAAAAAAAGACAAACTTAATTAATAAATTAATTTGGAGGACTCCCCATTGCAAAGTATAAAATTTTTCAGAATAGCTTGTTGACTGTTTTTAAAGCTTGTCATTACTTTCTTAAAGCACCACTAAAATGGCCTTTTCTCTTCTTTTGAGTGACCCTCATCAAGAGACGGGCTGCTGTGAGTATCCCTCTTGCCATTCTAAAGGGCTCTTTGAGCAAAATGCGTGGGTGAATCAGCTGTGTCTGAATAAAAGGTAAAGTATGTTTGAAGCACATGTTCATAATCAAACAAAGAAAAAAAAAAAGACTTTTGAACATGTGCACATTTGCCAGAGATGGATAATCCAGGTCCAGAAAGTACATTGCAAAAACATAGATTAGTTCCAACCATTTGAACAGGATGAAGGAAAGGGTTTTCCTTTCTGGACCTGGATTCTCGACCACTCCTTTTTCCTTTTTCACAATTTGAACCATCATAACCACCATGTTTTATTGAGATTTTTATTCATGGCATATTGGAATCATGAAATTGATGTTTTTCTATGTAAAAAAAAAATGTTTCTGTAAAAAACAATGGGTGTTTGTTGTTTTTTGTAGCTTATTGGATGCATTTGTAGTCCCCCTTTAATCTGATCCTTGAAAATAACATCCAACTCCCATCAGAAGTTGCTTTATTGGTTAATAGAGTCCGCTTGTGAGTAAATTGGATCCAGTATAAACACAGCTGCTTTTATGAGGCCTTAGAAAATGTTCAGAACGTATTACTGACTAAACAGTAACAGGGAGAACAAGAGGAAGGTCCAAGATAAAGCTGTGGAGAACTTTAAAGTAGGGTTGGGTTACTAAACAACTTTGCAAGCTTTGAACATCTTACAGAGTGGCAGCCTACAGTGGCTGTCCACCTAAACCGTTGGTGTAGGCTGAGCACAGGCAATAATAAGAGGAGCAGGGGGGAGGCTAATTGGTAACTCTGGGGGAGCTTAAAGAGTGCAGGTGGGAGACAGGACAAGTATCAGTTATACCTTCTGCAAATCTGACTTTTATGGAAGAGCAAAGAAAAAAGACAATTTTCAATATAACCCTAGATAAAGAGGTCGTCTTTATAATTTGTACATATGGGGACACAACAACACCCACTGCATAGAAGATGCTCTGGTGAGGTGAAAACAAGATAGATTTTTTTCTTTTTAGGCCTACATGGATAATGGCATGTGTTAAAAAAAAAACATAAACACATAACATCAGGAAAATAACATCATCAGCATCAAGCTGGGGAAATGCTTTTCTGCTGCAGGGAGCAGAAAGTTGGCCAGAGCATAAGGAGAGATGAGTGGAGTAAAGTATAGAGATGTCTGGTAGACAACTGACCAGAGGTTTCAAAATACTTGAGGCTGGGTAGAACCTCTCTTTCCTGCAGAACAACAACCTTTGACAGAGCCGCAGCTACAGAAAAATGGTTTAGATGAAAGCATGTCTGGTGTTAGAACAGTCCCAACAACATTTAGCTGGGAATTCTTGGCATCATTTGACAATGTCTGAAGGAAATTGGTAAAGATTTAAAGGCCTTTAGATGGACGACTTGTGGTAAAAGGTTAAGAGGAGTTAAATATCACGGAACACAGGCCGAGAAAGTAAAATCACTGCCAAACATTATAAATAGTCAAGTTGGAAAACATATTTTCAATCTTTGCGACATTCCCTGCCTCTCTCTCCAGAGATTATATCTTATTCAAAAAATGGTTTTCTCTGCACGTCACATTCCTACAAGAAACTAGAACCTATCATTTAGTTGAAGAAAACATTGAACCTTGGAGTAGAGGAGCATGGAAGGACTGATTGATCTGACTTAAATCTATCAATGGAGGCTTATGGATCAGTGGAAAACAGGACTTGAATGATACAGAGCTTTTTGGCTTGTCTTTCAGGGAATTTATTCAGATATTTTCCTTTATGGATTCCAAAGCTACAGACATTACCTTCAAGCTACAGACCAAACATAGAAAATATTCATAACATTTTTTACACAGTATTATCCAGTAACACCTATCATTGTAAGATATAGAGACTTGCATTTTTGCTGCAAATGCAGCGGTATGCATTTTGATGTATGTCTGGCGGTCTTCACTTAAAGATTCAAAACTCTTTCCCCATTTTTTAAAGTAGCTTAAGCTAAGTCAAATAGGATAAAGACTCCTGCTGTGATTTAGCTCCGGGCTTTAAAAGGACATTTTTAAAACATTAATATGTCAGATTTAAACCACTCCATCTGTGCTTTGTCTGTATGTCTAGAGTTCTTTTCCAGCTAAAGGGGGAATTTCTGTCCCAATCTTAACTTTTAGATATATTTTCTTCTGAGATGCCCAATGTTTAGCCGTAAGCATCCTTTTCTCAGCTCTGACCAACCTCCCTTGCTGAAGGAAATCATCCCTACTGCATAATACTGCCACCACTGTGTATGAATATAGGGAATGTTTGTTCAGGTTAATATGTAATGTTGACTTTCTGCCACACATAGTGTTTTATATGTAAGGCAAAAGTTGTTTGGAACCACATTACCTTTTTCTGCATATCTGCTACTTGCCTTTCATGGTTTATGGGGAACTTTTAAAGTGCATATTTTCTCTTTCTTGCTAATTTTTCATGGGGTCAGATTTGTAGAGTGAAGAAATATTAATTTTCCTATAATTTCTACTTGAGATGTGGATCTATGCTGCTTCTTCAGAGGTCTGGTGGATTTCCTGGTTGCTTCTCTGATGGGTTTTGATACATTATTAGATTTAATCAGAAACAGCTTAGAGAACATTTTCTCTTATTTTGGGGTTTCACCGAATTGGATTGAATGTGAAAGTATGCCATACTAGTTGGAGCTGCTCTATTACATAGAATTCAAACAAAACACTTTAACAATATAACTGTAATAATTCAGAAAGGTTTTGTATTTGAATGCTGCTAGATAAACTTACTTTCAAAGAAAAAAAAAAATAGATAATATTTTCAAAAATATATTATTAAGTTTAAATATGAAAAAAACAACCATCTAAATACTTCCATGTAATACATTTTTCTATCTACCCTGACAATGATCCGTTTATGACCACTGACATCTTTCTAATTTCAGTTCCACATTTTTTCCACTAAACACATCCAGAATGTCACAACTTTCCCCCCCTCCAGGACACCTCGCAACACACAGAGGAAAAGTATTTTGGAATTTGCTTGTTTGCCCTGCCTGTCCAATCAAAGGCCTTATGTGACATTTACTGTACATGCTGTCACTAGAAGCTATTTTTAAGTGACTTGCTAAAACAAAGGGGGCATTATTTAGATTTAAAAGATCCTATGTTAAAAAAAAAAAAACCAAGAGCTCAGTTGGTTAAAGTGTTAAGCTGTTAGAAATAATTACCCTCACTCCTTGGTGTTACATAAAACCCTGCCTGCTGGGTTTGCACACAATAGAGCAGCCAGAGCTCCAAGCTGTAGCCATGTCTGGCCTCTACCTCTGTCAGTCTAACTATTCTAACAGAGGGCAACATTTTCCAGGCTGCTTAACAGCCTAACATTTTACAATGGGAAAGTATTTTCTCAAACAAAAACACTGCCACTCGTCATTATGTGCACATTTCCTAAGTGACTGTAAACAGACTTTTTATGGCTTATTTGCTAAGAAAACTTTTAAATGTGCAACAAATGTAGGACTTCAACCACACTAATGACCACTCAAATATGAACTCAAATACATTAAAAGAGCAAACAAACATTTTTGGTATTTTGTTTGATACTCTGTATGGATTAATTCATAGAAGTCCATTTTAAACTATCCCAAATGGAGATTAAGGCTACATAGATGTGAAACCCAGAGATCTAATTCTGACCTCCTCCCCTTCATATCACTGCTGTGCCGATCTCCCCCACAGAGCAACCTTGGACCTCCTCTCTGAAAAGGTGGTCAGCCTGCAGTGCCCCACACATCGCATGCAGCTGTTCTAAAATGGACACATTATAGACATGTAACATAATACCCAAAAATGACCTCATTCTATCTCAGCCAGTTTAAGTCAAAGTTAGCTTTATTTCCTTTTGAAAGGCCTGGCATGAAAGACAGACAGAGCAGTCAATAATGCTCCATTCGGCAAAGCGCCAACTGCCGATAGTCCAACAGGCTGAAGAATAGCTGCTAAATTGTGCGGTTTCAGAGGTTTTGATGCAGGCAAGGTACATCAAAAGATGGAAGTGATACTGTTGAAGGCCAGCTGTTTCAGTATAAAATGCATGTGAGGGAGTACATGAGGGCAAAGGTTTGAGGCAAGGTATGTGCATCTGTGTGTGTCATATGAATAACTCTACAAAACACAAAACTTTCAGTGTGAAGTTGAGATTAGAAAGATTTGAACACATTTTGTTTTTCAAGAAAGGTTTTCAAAACTCCTGGTAGACACAAAACTTTAATCTAGTAAAAAACTCGGACGACACCCTTTATTTATAATGTAAATCATTAGTTTTTGCAAGATTTTGGAAAAACAAAAACTTCTTAGGTAATCACAAACTTTCTGATTGTCTGCTACCCCCTGCTGGTCACATAAGAGTATAGTTTGGAATTAAACTCATTTTTTCTAATAGTATATATATATATATATATATATATATATATATATATATATATATATATATATATATATATATATATATATATATGGAAAGTAAGAGCAGCAGTGGTGCCAGTGGTAATTGGAGCACTGGGGGCTGTGACCCCCAAACTGGGAGAGTGGCTACAGCAGATTCCAGGTAAAACATCAGAGGTCTCTGTCCAGAAGAGCGCAGTCCTAGGAACAGCTAAGATACTGCGCAGAACCCTCAAACTCCCAGGCCTCTGGTAGAGGACCCAAGCTTGAGGATGACACATACCACCCCACGAGGGGTAAGAAAACTGTTTTTTAGTTTTTTTTTATAAGTAGAATGGGAGGCAGATCTTTTAGTTTTCAGGCTCTTCTCCTGTTGAACCAACTACCAGTTTAAGTCCATGAGGCAGACAGCCTGTCTACTTTTAAGGGTACTGTAGGCTTAAAACTTTCCTTTTTTAAAAGCTTAGAGTTACAGTGGCTCAGGTTATTATGAGCTATCTCTATAGTTATGCTGCTATAGGCTTGGACTGCTGGAGGACATTCTCTCTATTCTCCCACTCTGCAGAATCTATTAGTTCAATCTCTAACGTTCTGCTCTCTCTGCTTTTTCTCATAGTAGCTTTATCTGGTCTGTTCCTGTTTGGCTGTGACTCCATCCTGGAGAGAAATATCAGCTGTGCTGCTGCCATCAACACTCTTCACCAAGTTTTTCCTCTTCACCGTCACTACAATCCTGCTTAGTGTGAGGGATTGCCTTCGAGTCAATGAGTTGATGCAATCAACTGGTTTTCCTTAAATAGAAAACTTTTAATCAATTTAACTGTACGATCTGGTGAACTGTAAAGTGCCTTGAGATGACGTGTTGTGAATTGGCGCTATAGAAATAGACTGAATTGAGTTGAAGTCCCACAGGATCTCACCTTGGTCATTCTCTGCCACCTTGGTATCTATCTATCTATCTATCTATCTATCTATCTATCTATCTATCTATCTATCTATCTATCTATCTATCTATCTATCTATCTATCTATCTATCTATCTATCTATCTATCTATCTATCTATCTATCTATCTATCTATCTTTTTTCTTTTAACTGATGAATATAGATATAGTTACACATCACAACCTCAAGGGGTCACTGTTTACTAACTTTATGGACCTATGCTTACTTTAACAAGTTGCCTAACTGTTAAAGTGGTCAGTGTTCACTTATCTCTTTTTAACTTATTCAAATTGTATTAGTTGCACATGGAATTACACGTGCAGTTAAAAGTACATTCTCTCTCTTTACATCCATCTGTCCGTCCATCCATCCATTCTTCCATACATCTATCTATCTGATCACAGCTGTATCTCCCAAACAGAATGTGGCTCCTGGTTAGCATCAATCAATGGTGTCTTTGATGAGGGTGCAGGTTTTTGTTTGTCAGTACAGTCAATAAAGATTCCTGGTTTATAGCAGTGTCTTGCAAAACAACTGATTGTTGTGTGCAGATCAGCAATCCAAAGTTCTTTTTATCTAAAAACTGCTTTGAAGTGAACAACTGCCAGGCTTTGAAACCAAGCAGTTTTGGTCACAATTCAAAGAAAATCTCGAGGAATCTCAGAGTCTGTTTTCATTTACTGTCAAAGCTGTATTGGGTCTATAAGCTCTAGGAAAATGGACTATAAACAAGCTAAAGTTTCTACATCCTATTAAGAAATTAAGATGCTAATGCACTTCCCTGGACAACTTTCCAAAGCTTATAGTTAGTAAGTTGGGACTTACCTCATTTTTGGATTTGGCATCACTGTTTGAGTCACCGGCTGATGGACAGCTTTACTTTTCAGATCACAGGGGGAAAATGCTTTATAGAATATTTGCTCTGGCTTTTTATAGGACTCCCAACTATAAATAAGCTCTTGAAAGTCGTGTAATGAAAATTCAGTCTGAATCAGTCAGTGGATCCACATGGAGCCATGATATGGCTAGATACAGCTCCCAAATAGTGTTGACCTACTGTCCTCTTTTATCAAATGGATCTCTGTTGGAGGAACACTGCAGCATTGTGACTACAGAGTTGATCCTCTTTTTCAGTGCTGTTACTCTGAAATGATCATTTTGATTTCACATCAGAAGCCAAGCCTTCAATTCAAACTGTTCAAGATATTGTGATTGTTACTGAGGTGCGTGTTCTACATTTTCATGACTGTAATGACTGATTACATATGCCCTGCATTTTAGTTGAGAATAAATACTGTACATGATGTTAAGATAAGATGCCAAAAAATCCTTTATTACTATAAATAAAATAAAAAAAAGCTCATGCAAGGGTTATGCGAGTGAATTTTGATTCAGAGTGAAAACTGTCATATTATTCCAGGTTTGCACTTTGCATCAGACCCCTTCATTAAATATGGAGGCTGGGGTGGCAGTATCATGCTGTGGCAATATTTCATTCTTCTTCCACTCGATTGAAAGTTGCTAAAGAAAAAATAACATATATTTACAGGCACAGCTAAGCAAGGAGGATTTAGATCAAAGCACATTTATGTAATGGGATTTCCAAGACAACGTCCAGAACTAAATATGACAATCTGTAGCAAAGTGTAAAAATAGCTTCTTCATCTAATACTACTGGGCTTGTTTTGCTAAAGTTTGTAGAGACATACCCAAAAACTCACAAAGGCCTTTTTTCAACGTTCAGAGCCTGTTACATTTTCTTCATGTGATTTCAAACCAGTCACGTGTTTCCACAGATAAAAAGAGGTAAAGAACATAAACTATTCTTCTGTAGAGTACCTGGTTATTTTGGTGAACAAATGTGTTTCTCTTAACAAATTTTGAAAACATTTAAACAATATATTTTTTTAAAACAGGGTCTGCGCAGTGGTGCAGTTGGTAGCACTGTTGCCTTGTAGCAAGAAAGTTCTGGGTTTGATTCCTGCAGTCATTCTGGATGGAGTTTGCATGTTCTCCCTGTGCATGCATGGGTTTTCTTTGGGTACTCCGGCTTATTCCCACAGTCCAAAAACATGACTGTTAGGTTAATTGGCTAAGTGCATGGTTGTGTGTCTTTGTGTGTCTCTATGTTGCCCTGCGACAGACTGGTGACCTGTCCAATGCGTACCCCGCCGCTAACCCATAGACTGCCACAGATAGGCACCGGCCCCACTGCGACCCTACAAGGACTAAGCAGGAGATGGATGGATGTTTGCAAAAAAAAAATTAATACACATTGTATATGCAGTGTAAAACTACTGATTTCATTTACAATTTTTGATATGAATGATGATGCTTCTTTTTTGCATTCGGCATCTGTGAGGTTAGCAGTAACTCATGCAGGTAATAAAGCTCCACCATCTTTCCACAATGCCTGTGTTGTGTAATACAAACGGTTGGTAATGTAGACTGGGCTTCAAAAAGATATGGAAGCGGCCGTCGGTTCTTAAAAAAAGCGCAAAGGTTTGGGAACCCAAAGTCAACAGGCTTGAGAATGAAAGTCCTGTCTGTGGAAAAATGACTTAGAATGTTAAAGGTTACTACTTCATCTTATGCTTCGCTATACAGATGCTCTGTCTTCACTGATGAAAATTATCTCACATGAGCAAAAATAATTCTTAAAGCGCCTCCAGGGTCAAGGCAGGTGGACATATTTTCTGAATAATTCAAAATTGGGAAACTATCTGTCCAATCAAAAGCACTATATGTGGCAATCATGTCCGATTTTGTAAAAATGTGGCGATTATTTTGACTACTTGGGGTCACTTAAGCATTAACGATTAGAAACCCACGTCAATGATGTCACAGCAAAAATAATACATTAAAACAGGATGCATCATTAATGATGCATATATATGGTAGGACTTTATATAGCCAAGACCCACTTCAATTATTAACACATTGGCAGAGCAAAATTCTAATATAATAGGAGTTTTAAGCTTGTATACTATTAAATGGAACTTTCCAGAATACATTAAGTACTGTTAAGATAAATAACATTGTGTGTTTTACGTTAATAACTAAGTAAAAGCTTCTAAATTGTTTACTTTAGCTTCCTTTTGCAGCCCTTTTTTATTGTCTTTATTTAAGTAATATGTAAACATCCCAAAACTCTGTAGTGGTAGAGATGATATACAAGGAACAGATTTTAATGTAGAAATTTAACTACACAAAATGATATAGGAAAAAAAGAAAAATTAAGTCTTTTTTTTGGCTTGAAAGCAGATATTTATTTTTCAGTGTTTCTAACTTCCTGTTTTAGTAAAACACATACAGCAGCTGTATGATTAGTAGCCATATGTAGCACCAGAGTTATGCATTTCTTACAGGTAACATTCAGGCCTCCTCCATACATGCATTTATATATACCATATTTGCATACAAACGTTATTTACATTTCATTCTTAAAAACATCTTTGGATAAAGCTGGGCACACAACCATACAATCTCTGTTCAATGCCCATTGAATACATCACACACTGTTTACAATTCAAGTATTGAAGAATAAAACAAACACACATATATAAGTTACAATGTATAGGTATTACAAAAACATACAGGATTACATTTCTACAAAATTAATGGCACATAGTGCGTCAAGTATTCTTTTAATTTCTGATACAGATCTTATAGCAAAATTGACTGTAATAAAAAAAAGACAACAGCCAAAAGTTTTCTAGCTGCTCAGTGACTTATCATTTTCAGATGTTCTATAAAGTAGAAGAAGCTGCATTGTCTGAGGAGAAAATGTATTCTAGATCTGTTTCCCGACTTTGGTTAAAAGCTCAACATCTGCATGCCGTTGAGTTACATGGTGGTTGCCCAGTAACAGTTGTTGATGAGGAGTTAGCTTCTTCTGTAGGAGATTTCCCATCTACAGGTTCAGCTCATAGATCTAAGACTCGTGCATTAAAAACAGAACACTGACCTGCTTTATAAGCAGATCGTACATCAGCTGAAGAGATTTCTAACTATGTCATTCCAAATGATGAAGGCTCTGCAACAGAAAGTTTTACTCTAAAAGTCAATATTTTTCCTTCTTTAGATCAGAGGTAATTCCAGTGGTTAAAAAAGCACCATACATTCAGGTTAGTGGTTATATAATACATTAATAGAGTCAGTTTTTTTGGCAAAACAGACAATGTTTTCTCTGCTGATAGTAGTCATTACATCAAATAAAAACAATATACTCAAAAATAAGTACAGAATAAATACAGATAAACATAAATATGTTACAACACTTTTCAGAGTAGAGTTGCTTGTGAGAGGTAGGGTTGTGAGTATCTAAAACAGGCCAATGGAGTGGGTGAGGTGAGACCCACCACCCGAAACTGTGACATGTACTGTAACAGATGAGAACATGTGCATCACTGAATAACACTTTTTTTTCCCCCATTAAAAGTTAAACTCTAAGTACTAATCAATTTATTTGTCCTCATGGCAAAGGTGTTTATTTGAACAGTCTATGTGGCTCTCAGTTGCATTTAAACGCTTGACACATTTGTTAGCAACCCAGGTAAAGATGTGAAAAAGCTCGTTTATTATTGGAGCACAATTTAGAGCGCCAGGATCCTTTCCTACGCCATTTCTCCTCTTTAGCTCACCTCCAAGGACTTTTACAGGATTTTGGTTTTATTACTAAGTTCGAAATTAAAGGGGGGGTCAACATTTAGATAACAGCCTTGGTTTGGCAATATTGTCTCATTATTCTAGATCAGACATGGGCAAACTACAGCCCCCGGGCCGTATACGGCCCGTTAGGCTTTTTAATCCGGCCCGCCGAACCTGTCCAAATTACCGTATTTTCGGGACTATAAGGCGCACATAAACATCTTTTTTTTCTTTTTTTTCCCTCAAAATGTGCGGTGCGCCCTTTGGTGCGGTGCGCCCTATGTGTGTTGTAACTGCGACTTTTGAGACTACCTCATTGAGGAGATGATGAAAGAGTGGCTGAGGGAGGTGAATGTAAGGAGACCAGGTGGTTTTTTTCCACTCATCACCATCTCTGGTAATCTGTGACTCCATGCGTGCCCATCTCACAGCTGATGTGAAAAACATGGTGAAACAAATGAATGCTGTGCTTGCTGTTATTCAACCGCTTGACATCGGTGTGAACCGGACGCAGCAGGTGCAGCAGAAGCAGCGAGTTTACATGCAAAGTCAATGGTTGACGCGCGTATAGGCGGAGCAAAAGGTCCCGCAGCGCGTTTTGAGCAGCAGACGCAGTGCGTCGGGAGCGTTTAAGCATCTGACTCGCCGCCAACACGCTGCTGCTGCTCGAGATGGAAAAGTTGAAGTTTAGCTGCTGGAAGCGCCGCATCAACCAATCAGAGAAGCTAATCTGGGAGCTGACAGCGAGACAGACACATCACTCTGATGACATATGATATTAAGGCAAATGAAAAGGGCTGGATGGATGAGGAGATGATGAAAGCGTGGCTGAGGCAGGTGTATGTGAGGAGACCAGGTGTTTTTTTTTCCACGCATCACCATCGCTGTTAATCTGTGACTCCATGCGTGTCCATCTCACAGCCGATGTGAAAAACATGGTGAAACAAATAACCGCTGTGCTTGCTGTTATCCCGGGAGGTCTGACAAAGAAACTTCAACCGCTCGACATCGGTGTGAACCGGCTGTTCAAAGTAAGGCTGCGAGCGGCGTGGGAGCGATGGATGACAGACGGAGACCACAGTTTCAAGAAAAGTGGAAGGCAGCGCCGGGCAAGTTACGCCACCGTTTGCGGATGGATTGTAGATGCTTGGGCTAACGTGTCTGCTGGCACTGTTGTTCGAGCTTTCGCAAAAGCCGGCATTATTTCTGAGGAGCCGGCACGGAAAGTGACTCTGACAGCGAAGAAGGGGAAACTGGCATGTCTGATTTAGTGCAGCTGTTTAATTCAGAAACAGAGGATGATGACTTTGATGGGGTTGATTAATACTTTGTAATAAATACTTGAATAAAGCACAATCATACTCAGTTTTGCTCCCGCTCTATTTTTCTACCTGAAAACTTAATTCAACAGCATCCTCTGGGCCGGGTCTCCTCCGGGTTCACCGCGGCGGCTGGCGGGTGTTTTTTCATCTAAATTATCTAAATCTTGCAGCTATATTTGCTGTGATCAGTGGGAATAAAGTAGTTTTAATATGTTTTTAAGTGAGAAAGTCCACCTGAAAACGTAATCATTGCAGTCAGTTCATCCAGATTATCATCCTGCCTATACTATTTCTGTCGGAGGCGCTCAGACCCCCACATAACAGCGGTGCGCTGACAGTAGAAATTCCTTCAACAGCAGCCTCTAGGCCGGGCAGCCTCCGGGTTCACCGCGGCGGCTGGCAGGTGTTTTTCATCTAAATAATTTAAACTGCAGGCACCAGGATACCGGTAATAAAATCGAACATATTCCGTCGGAAGGTTTCAGGATTTTAAGTTAATTTAGGAGTGATCACAGCGCTCTGTGTCATCAGCGATGTGTCTGTTTCACGGCCAGCTCCCAGGTTTGATTAATACTTTGTAATAAATACATGAATAAAGCACAAACATGCTCAGTTTTGCTCCCGCTCTATTTTTAAATACGCAGTAGAGGTATTTAAACGTAGTAGAGGACATGTACCTGTATATAAGAAAACCCTATAGTCTGGTGCGCCTTATGTGTGTGTTAAATACAGAAATGGCACACATAACTGAGACTGCGCCTTTTAGTACGGTGCGCCTTATGGTCGTGAAAATTGTCTGTTTTTTTATACATTTCAATTCCCAGGTTTAATTAATTACATTGCTTGTCCAAATGCTCCTGGCCCGGCCCTTCTGTCAAATTTTAGAACCCATTCTGGCCTGCAAGTCAAAAAGTTTCCCCACCCCTGTTCTAGATGATTGCACTTTGTTTTACACTAAGCCCCCTAGTGTGTATTGTCCAAATCCAATGGTTTATTTTGCTGCATTAGACCACAGCACTACTGGAAAAAAGTCAACTACTGATATAAGTTGAGCGTCTACTGTATGTGATTATGACAGCGGCTGGGTTTTCTGCAGATTTTTAAAACTCAAGGCATATTTTCTTTTGAGCAGAATACAAACTCTATCAAAGTTAATGCGCCTTAACTTGCTTACTTACGGTAAGCCTAGTGCCATTCTTCCCGCTTTACAACCAAAATCAATGGGAACTACCAGACATCCCTCCAATCAACAATTATTTAAGATTTTGAGAGGACTTCACCATTAAAATTTGCGAATGCTGTAGTTAAACTGACAATGCCCACGTGCATGGCAGTTGGATGTTGTAATGCATTGGGTAAAAGTGAAAGAAATGTAGTTATTTCACCTTTCTGATTCATTAGTAAGCACATTCAAATGAAAATTACTCTCAATTAAAAATACTTATTTATTGAACGGTATGTAATCATTTCATATTTAGAGTTTTGAATTCTGTCATGATCTGGCCTGTTTGCTCTCCCTTAATTAGTCATTCCTTTCATCTGTCGTTTTCCCTCCCTGCCTCAATTATAATTTATCCTCTCACCTGTTTCCTCCGGTTTATATTCAGTTCAGCCTGAGCATTCAGGGCCAGATCATTATTTGTCTTTCTGTTAGCCTTTCTGTTATTTTGATTCCTTGGTTCATGTTTTGGATCCCGGGGGCCAGTGGAAAGAGGTTTTTGTCTTTGTCTCATCTCCTGATTGTCCACTGTTCCTGGAGTCCTCTGGGTTTTGGCTCTATATGTGGGGAGGTTCAGTTTTTATCTCAGTAAGCCTGGCTCCAGGGAGGAGACCAGTTTAAAGGTCCTGCATCAAGTTCTGGTTCCACGTCCTGTCTCGGCTACCCTCTTCCACTGAGCCTGCTCATCTGCACCTGATCCTGTCTGCTCCTGTGCGTGACCGCCTGGGAGCTCTATGATGCCTGGAAGCCTGGATCCTGCCACCTGTCTGTTCCTGTCTGTTCTGAATCCCTGACCAGGTTCGGGTTCCTGCAAGACCTCTGGAACTGCAGCACCAGGGACATCCTTGGACTGGACTGTCTCTCCTTGAATACTGGGTCCATCTGTCAGCGCTTTATGGCAAATTCTGAATATGACCGGACTTCTCCTTTAAATCTAATCCCGATGAAATATACAGTATTGGGTTTATTTGCAGCTACAGAGTTTCCATTTTTAGTTTATACATGGCACTTATTTCTATAATTTTAACAAGACTAAGACTCTCTCTTGGCTGAATTTATTCTCAAAACTAAATTACAAACTTGTAACGGTATGCAGTTCTTTAGCCATCTTTAGCAGGGATGCCGATGAAAATCTACAAACTGAGGATGGAATACAGATTGCCGTAGGAGCATAGACAGCAACAATCAATCTAAAGTTCCTCTAAATGCACCAAATGTTTTCTTAAACTTTGACCTCTGATGTGAGGCAGGTCAGGAAATCCATTTTTTCTTTGCTAAGTCCTAGCTAACTATTTGAGAGATTCTACTGTCTAGGCTGTTTATTGATGGTTATAATACTTATAAATCCTGTCAAAGCCATTAATGGTGTATACCTCTGACATTGTAGCAGTAAGAAAACTATTCACTTATTAATATTTTACTTGTGCACCTCCTGCAAAGTGTTGTCTGAAAAAAAATCTTTTGATGAACTTTGCCGATAGAAAAGGTTGTTCTAAGATGGAAATGTTTCAGATGAAAATAAATTGGATGAGGATGCTTTCCTTCTGTTTCTAGTTCTTGTAATCCACGGTGGCTGCTAGGTCCTGGTTGGTAATTTAACGAACATTTCCAAACCACAAAAAGTGCCTTAGCCAAATGGCTGGAGAGCAAATAAAACTGGCTCATCTTCTGTTACAATGAAATGCTTAACAGTGGCCGCATGCTGCAAAGGGGCCTGTCTTCTGTACCTTTAGCTGCCATCTGGGAATTGGAGACGTAAGTTGACCCTCCTCCATTTATGTTCACAGCCATCGAGCGGATTCAACAAATTACTCTTATTTTATATTCCTGCCCCGCTGAATTCAAACTGAATTCAAAGATCTGTTTTCAGCTCAGCTCTCAGTGAACTTGGAGGAGAAGACCGCTATGAGCGTGGGGAATGCACTTCCCACAGAAACCACCACAGCGGCCGTAAATTCTTGTTCCATCCTACGCAAAGAAATGAATGAGAGAGCAGAAAGTCGGCACAAGGGCAGCATTTTATGCAAAATGGACACTACATGAATAACAGTTCATTTTCCAGCTCACTAAAGATGAAACAACATGATGTTTATAAGAAAAACCCCAACACATTGGTATCCCAGTGCCAGAAGAGGGGGCTGAGATAGCATAATTACACCACATTAAAACTTGAAACAACATCAGAAGGAAGTCCTTACCTCAGATCTGTGGACTTTAACAGAAACATAGTTCCCTTGAGATGTCCATTTGGCATTTGGAGCCACCTTAAGACCAGTTCCAACAAGGTTAATGCTAAACTGGCCCTAAAAACAGAATATTTAGAAAAGCAACTTTGTTTATAAAATGTTATCACAGAGAAAGAAGTATACAGCGTAACATTTTAAATGTTACTGAGTATCCAACAAACATAAAACTGTAAATATGACAAGCAGTTTTTAACGTTGAAAAAAATAAATAGGTTGAAACAGGTTGTCCGGTCTTTGGGTTCTTTGCAGTCAGCAGGGATTTTTGCCTTAGGACTTTGTCACAGATACTATTTCTGACAAATCCCATTCTTATTCCATGGATTCTGACATTCTGGACTATTTTTTAGTGCTCCGAACTTTTTTTTACCTAAATGAGTTGTCCATTGAATATTTGAGTAACTTTAATAAGTAACTATAAAGAAAATGTACCCCTCATTTCTTGTTTACTTCATTGGTGGATGCTACTATGATTTACTTGTGCCCTTAGAAAACGCTTTGAAACCATTTCCAGACCAACCGATGTCTTCCTTTCTCACATATTCTTGAATTTCAATAAGATTTTCAATAAGCCTTTGTAAACCTTTTACCCTACTTCATGCTGTCAGATGGGTTATTTATTTCCCCCCCTTTTTTTTTTTAAATCTGCAGGTTTAAAAGTGATCAGATCTAGTAGTGGGCAGTGATAAATGAACAATTCAAGGTTAATAAATAGGGATATCTAGATACAATATTTTAATTTCCAATACCAATACAGCAGTACTGAGTATTGACCAAAAGTGATATTCACCGAATACCATATCAGTCATATAGATATAATTTATTTTCACTGCAAAAAATTTCAATCTAAATAAGTCATTTTTTCTTAAAATAAGCGCATTTGTTCTTGAATTTAGGTGGTAAGTGAGACACTTTGCCAATTGAACAAGACAATTGACATTTAAAATAAGAAAAAAACAATTTGTCTTATTTCAAGTGCATGTTATCTACCGGTAATTATCTTATTTTAAGAGCAAAACTACTCATTCTATTGGCAGATCATCTTATTTACCTGCTCAAATTAAGGGGAAATACCCTTAATTCAAGATATTTTTTTACTTATTTCTAGATAGTTTTCACAGTGTTGTATTCTGAATTGTTAGGAAAAGTTTGATCAAAGACATTACTGAAACAGACGCGGCATCAAGGTGAGGTCCTTCCTGCAGTCTGTTTCTATGGGACAGGTAAACGGCCATCTTTGCTTCACTATTTAAAAAAAATTAAAGGTGGGCCTTGAGGGTTATTCCTTCTGTTTTGACAAAATCCCCCTATAAAAACGTGGAAGAAGTTTTCAGACAGATCGCAGAAAGGACACTCGTTTAACACCCCGATTAATAAAATATGGAAACGTTTCAAGATCAAGCATGTTGTCCTTCTGCAGGGGCCATCCTAATCTTCTCTGTATCCTATCCAATTTTGCATATGTCGGACCATGGATTAGATATCATTTGGTTACATAAACTGTAAGTTTGCTCACATAAGAGATTTGAGATGCAGGCTGATATATTTTGATTTTATCAATATTGGATCGAGACATCAGAGTTTTTCCACATACAGAGAGATAACTGACAGATTACCTTTTTTAACCCTAAAATAAAATTACTATTTAAAAACAGATTTTTTTATTTAATGAGGTTATTGTTTTCTGATATGAACATTTGTTTGATGATCTTAAATAGCATGTGACATAAAAGCAAAGTTCAAGGCAATCAGTGAGCGGTCAAGTCATTTTAATAATACAGAACAAAATATTCATAAGGTTTAACTCGACCAACCTGTGGACACTTGGCTGCACTATAACAATCTCCGGCTGTAGCAAATTGCACGGGCCGGCCATGAATAGTCTGGGAAAACTGGAGGTCTGTGACTGGTAAACAAAAAGGCAGAGATCTTGAGTTAAACTGTGCAACAGCCAAAGTAAACACATTGAAAGCATCTGCTGGAAGAAAACAACAACAATACACAAATAACTGATGTAAATCTGCCAGATGTTCTTGCTCCATCTAGCAGAATTTTCCAATCAGTGTTTTTCATATGAAACTGGAAAGTGATGTATGAAAATAGTAATAAAAATAAAATCACAGCAAGTTCTTTGCATATTGTTTTCATTACACAGTATTTTTCTTGGTTCTTTTTCATTCAATTTAACACTGAAAGAAAAGTTTGACATTTTCAGTCTCAATATATTTTTAGACCATTTCTTTAAAGCAAGATTTTATTTTATTTTTATTTGGTCCATTGCATATTTATAGGGGTTTAGAACATAAATAGTTCTAGATCTTAGACAGGGCCAATTTAATCCACTCAGATACAACAACAGCTGTACGCTTTCAGCCCATCATTAAATGCTAACTCTCAATTTCTTTTTGTCGTTTCCTTATTTTTTTATTAACAAGATTCTAGCATTTCCTATGAGAATACTACTAGTAATAATAGGATTTGCTGTTATTTTATCAGTTGTTTATTATCATCTTAATATGAGGAAATAGCAAGACTCCCAGAGTTTCTTTCATCTTGGAATTTGTTAAATTGTTTTTTTTTATATCAAGATAACAAAACCTTATTTAAATAAAACTGCCTGACTAAATAACATTTAGTTTGATTATTTTGTAATCATAGAATAGGACAGAAAATAATCGAAATCAACTTGATTGTCATTACAATGTCACAAGTACAAAGCAACGAAATGTAGTGAAAAGTGAACATAGTTCCTTTTATTGTGATGACATATTCAGTATCTTGGTATATTAAGGTAATATAACGTCAAGTGTTTTTGTCTTGATAACCACTTGTAGCCTGGCTAGACAGACTGACTAATACTGCTGGTCTAGAAAGCTGACAAGCTGGATACAAAATTACAATTTCAAGAGCTGGCAGCTTATAAAGAGACATTTGTTTTTTGCTTCAAATTTTTATATTGATCTAAATGGTTCCAACTGTTATGGTTTTGTTCAAGTTTTATTTTGGGTTTTCATTGGTGTTATTTTGATTCTTGTGTTCTAGGTATTTTTGATTGTATTTGAGTTCTTGGATATTTCCTGTTTACCCTCTTGTGTCAGTGTACTTTTCTCTAGCTCCCTTCTTGCCTCTGTTCACACCTGCTCCCAATCTCCTAATTAGCCTGGTCTTTGTTTCTCTCTCCCATATATCCTCCTCCTGTTCAGTCACTCTTTGCTGGTTTGTCATCATTACTTTGTCCCCTTCTGGTTGTGATTATTCTTGGTTTTGAGCATTTTTGGATTTTTGTGGATTCATGTTTTTTAATATTTGCTTTTGTTGAACTTTTGGTTAATTAAACCTTTAAGTAACCACCTCTAGCTTTGTGTCTGCATTTGGGTCCTGTCAAACCTCCACCCTCCACTATGACACCAACCAGTTTCCGCTGACTGTATTAGGCTACGTTCACACTGCAGCCTGAAGTGACCCAAATCTGATTTTTTTGCCCATATTCGACCTGGATCTGATCTTTTCATGGCAGTCTGAATAACACAGCCACTTGGCTATGTGGTCCTGAATTTGATACAAATCTGATCTTTTCAAATGCGACCTGTGTGTGAACGGCCAGGTCAGATTCATCCGACCTGAACGTCATTAATACCCGACAAAGGTCACTATTGTGCGTCTTGCTACGCTGGCCTGTGACGTCATTGCGTCCTCTACTGCGCATGCGGGACACTTGCATTGTATGACTGCAGTTCACACAGGAGATCACATACAAGTCGTATATATTTGGAAATAGGAACGGCAATGTGAAAAAATTGGAGTTCACAAAAAAATCGGAATTTAGCATCAAGGCCTACAGTGTGAACGTAGCCTTAGTCCTGCCCTGGTCCCACCTTTAAACTTGAGTTTGACCCACTCCTTACAAGACTCATATGTTTATAGGACGTAAGTCAATCAGTCACAGTGGTTATCCTCTAAGTGTAAAAAAGCAGAGAACCCAGAAATAAAATTGCACTGCTCTATGTTAATCCTTACACTGCAATCAATGCATACCTGAACAAAACATTTTAGAAGAGGAATATTTATTCTGAAGCTATGCAGAGACTTTGTTTTAGAGTATGACTGCTCGGATGCAAATAATAGTAAGAGTTCGAAGATCGAGTTTGGATTAGTGCTGTAAGTCATCTCATTTTGCCTGGATAAACACATAAAGTTAATGATCCTACCGCCCATATGTTTGTATGGTGGAGGCCTTTTGATTTGGACACTAAAAGTTGAAGATTTTCAATTTCAGCAGAGGGGGTGTGTGAAAGCAAAACCTCAGTTGGTTGCATCTGTACAGGCTTGAGCTTTTATACTGGCCATTATCGGCACACTGGGACGAGGTGTGTGAGAGTTTAAATCAACAGTGATGTGTGGTCCCATTACAGCAGGCAAACACACAATAATTACGCACTGATTATCCGCAAGGAGTTTAGATCCAGCCGAACTTTGTGGAAAAGCGTGTACCCTGCTGCTGAGTAGTCATTCTTACAGGCACAGTCCTGCCTGTGGCTGCCATTGTATGGACATTCAAATGGGTTAATCAACCTGATTGGGAAGGAGAAAAAGTGTCAAGATAAATTAAATACAAAACATAAATCTAAACTCAAAACGTAATCACAAACCTGTGCCCATACACCTCTGAGTAGTTGTCTGTCTGCCCGCTGCGAAGGGTCACATACTCCTTTGGGAAATCCGTCTGCATTTCAGCACAGTAAATCTAACAACAAAAAGAAAATGAGACGGAGGCCATGATGTGCACAGGAGGATATCTGTCAACAAAAACGCACTTGCAGGGTCCGAAACTTGATTTTGAGATAGTATTCTCCATCTATTCTCACACCCTGGCGCAGCTGCACTTCTCGGCAAGAAGTAAACACATGGCCTGAAAGAGGAATTATGAGAAAGAAGACTTAAGTGCAATCTTACAAAAACTGACAAAAATATCAGAAAACATTAAAGAAAAGCCAAATATCAAGATTTTCTCTCTATTAACGGAATTTAAAGACTCTCATAGTGCCTACAGCTGGTTAAAAATGCAAAAATAATAACACTATCTTAATTCTGCCAGTGCTAGACTTGGCAGAAAGCTAGTTGAAAATGTCCCTTTGTACAATAAGTGAGACATGTGAAAAGTGGTTAAGCAAACTTGGAAACTTTGTCCCCATACAATTAAAGCTGCCTTGTTCTGTACTCAGAGTCCATGCAAGATGCTTTGGTAGAAAATTGCTGACTTGCTGTTCCTTTAAATTATCACTTTAAGACGCATTACGTGGTGCTAGCTGTTCTGCCTAATGTGCTGCAGGAAAGCAGTTATATTACTGTAAACACAATCAGACACAGTTTTAGTTGGTGCACACAGAACACTCAATTTATTCCCATTATACTAAAAATCCCACATTCCCAGTGTGTAAATGCTTTAGGAAAAATAATCAAGATGGCTTAGTCTCTAAGGTACATAATTAGCAGGAAAATCCTAACCACAGGAAACAAAAGAAGAAGATGACTGACTTTTAGCAGATCTGAGAGTGCAATTTAGCTTACCAAGAATATACAACATAGAAGCAGATGCAAAAGTCCTAATTCTTTTCAAATTTTCTGACCTTTTTGTGAGGTTTAATGTACTTTAATGGTACTTTGTTTCACAAGAACCTTAGTCAACATATTAAAGGGTACTGGCCACTACAGAATGATAAAAACATGTAAAACATTTCCTTGTATGGTTTGAAATATCTCTTTTCCCGGACAAAAAGAGGTTGATTGGCAATTTCCAATAGAGGGCACTGTTCTGGGAACAGTCAAATAGTCTGTCTATCATCACTCAGGGTAACCTCCTTTACTTAGATATTTTTGAATAAAATCCCAAATGATTATTAGATCGTATTCTGTGGCCACGACCTCTGAAGTTCGTAGCCACTGAAGGAAGGAATGAATTTCTTTTTATGATTATAAATAAATGTAGGCAATAAGGGAAAAGACCCAAAACAGTAAAAGTTAGAGGCTCACACTGTCTCTCTTGACATGTAGCTTGAGATGCAGGTCTTTCTGATGGAGGGCAGTGTTTAGACAGTTGGCCTATGGAGGTCACACACTCTATCCTTCGTTCCATCACTCCGGACCCACAGGTCTGCGAGCACTGGGACATAAACATTATAATTCCCCAAAAACAAAAAAATCAAAAACAAAACAAACAAACAAGACAAAAACAACCTAATATTTTGCACAAAATTCAGACATACGGTAAGTTTTTTCTTAATAAATCAGTTCTGTGCTTCACCTTGGACCAAGGGCCAACTTTCCAGTAGGAGGTGTGAGGACACTCACTGAGGAGGCATGACTGGGTGGTAGGAGGTTCAGGCTCAGGGCAGTTTTTACTGTTGGTTGAAGGCTGAGTATAGAAATGCTGTGAGTGGAAGGACGACGGCACCAAAGAGCAGGAGATGATACGTTGCTGATAACCAACACCACAGCTAGCGGAGCACTGAGAGACAAGTAAATATATACCAACACAGCAAAAGGGATGAGAAAAGGGCTGCTTTCCTTTGCCTTTTCTAAATCTGATGTTTGAGATCAAATTTCTATTCTTATATTCTTTATAAGAGCTATATTATTATTTTCAGTGGACTTTATTATGTTCTATTATTTAAGACACTATACAAATCTAAACCCAACACTAAATGTTTTTAACTGATGGAAAACATCTAGGAACAAAAGAAATTCCTGTCAGTTAAACTTTGACAATAAAACAAAGGTAGACTTTTTAAAGACCATCTCCAGTTTTAATTCCTACCTGTGACCATTCCCCTGTGATCCACATGTACTGACAGGGCTCTTCTCTACAGTGCTGGACGGAGGTAGGCCTAGCTGATGGTTCACAGTAGTCATCCTGGGCAGGTGAAGAACTTGGTCCTTCACATCTCACCTTTCTGCTTTTCATACCTTCACCACATGTTGCATTGCACTACAAGTCAAGAGGAATATCACATTTACATAAATTTAAATGATCTATTTTCTTCAGATGTCAAGACTGAACTTGAATAGGGCACACCCCTATATTAACACTTGAAAATGTTAAAACTGGTTTTCAAAAGACATTTGCCAACAAATATGACTGATTTAACGTCTTTAGATCCGCATAAACGACATACCCAAACAAAAGAAAATACAAAAATCCAATAATGCTCAGACTTTTATTTGACAAAACAAACAAAAAAAAAGCCCTTTATTTTCCACTTCACAGTTACTGTATGTGTAAATTGGTGTTGGTCTATTAGATTAAATGCTAATACAATACATTAGGATTGCATCAGGTGTATGAATAGAGTTGGATGTACTCGTGTGGTTCAGAATCCAAAGACCACTTCAAAAACAGCCTGTTGCTTGCTGGACTAAAAGGAGAACTTCAAAAACTTCTAACCTTCAGGTTTCACATCAAAATAAACATAAATTGATCAGAGAGGACAGAATCATCTGTCTCTGCAGGAAACTTTTAATCTGCCTGCCCCTAAAGAGCACAGGGCTTTTGGTTGAGCCTCGAATATAAACGTCTTACACGCATAGGAAGCGAACAGTCAGCAGGAGAAAAGGAACAGTGTTCATAAGTGGTTTTGAGGTTGGATAATGTATAAACTGCAACCACATGTTTGGGTTGCCAACTTCTTTATTTAAGAAAACAGGGCAAATCTGTCTGAATATTATTTAAGCAATGAGAGACAATTAAAGATAAACAGATACATGAGGTAAAAAACAAAAAAACAACTACTCACTTGCTCCCATTCACCCACTGTCCAGATGTAATGTGTACATTGTGGTGTGTGGCACACTTGCATTGTTGAAGGACGTAAATGAGGATTACATAGCTCTTCGCTGACTCTTCCTGAACCTTTGAGCCTGCAGTAAACATCTCGTCGCCGAACTCCAGACCCACAGGTGGCAGAGCACTGATGAAACATAAAAAAATTAAACAAAACAGAAGTAAGTTAGAGAAAAAAAATCTGTACATTTTGCTAGGACTGGGCAAAATTAAGAATAATTGTATGCATCATGTTTTGTTCCACGTCCAGTTTCTGAAATGATAATAACATGACTTTGAAGTAAAAATATCAATACCAAACATGGTCCCTGTGATTCTAATTCAGCGGAAGTTCCCTTTCTCTTGGCGTTTCTTTGTTTCTACATTTTACGCATCACTTTCCCCTTTTCTGATCCAATATTGTAAACTCCAGACCAACAAAGTTTACCAGACCAGATGAGGGAACATGGTAAAATATAAACAGCCCAGCAAGAGTAATTAAGTTATCAAGTGTCACATATGTTTAATCAAAAGAAAACAAGTTTGTATAAGAAAAGGTGAGTGATTTAGTTATTAGTAATTCCCTGCTTTTTTGAACTTCTTAAAAGATCTTGAAGGCTATGGAACAATAAAGCCTAGTGTCATATTGTAGAGCGGGGCTCTCCAACCCTAGTCCTCAAGATCTACTGTCTTGCAGGTTTTAGAAGTATTCCTGTTCCGACACACCTAATTCAAATAAAGGGCTTGTTAACAGGCCTTTGCCAAACTTGATGGCAGAATAAAGAGATAATTACGTGTGTGTTCGATTTCAGCGGCTGCGTCCCCCAAGGAACCGGTCTACCTGGACAGGATCCTTGAAAGTATGAAAATGGTATGGATTCAAATAGGTCCAGCCTTTTCTGGCTTTCACTGCCCATACACTCTATCGCCTTGCAACCATTACAGTTGACACACCCAGAAGCAAAAATGGATGCTGAACTTCTCACTACTGTTCTGGGTGCTAATAAAATTTGCGTGGAGTTTCAGCAGCAGTGCCATTGTCGCAAATATCAGATTTATAGTCCACACACTGCAGAGATATTGCAATCTGTGCTTAAATGTTAGCCAAACTGATTTGCACAGGGACAGATAAAACCTTTCAATAAACCAAACATTACCCACCACATATCTGACTCAATAACCATTTAAAACAACTTTTTTCATACATTTCTGATGAAATTATTCACATAATTGTATTATTTTAAACAACACCTAAAAATATTCACCACTGTTCAGCGCCATTTGCTTTTTTCCTCAAAGCACTGAGCAGCCGGCTTGCTTGGACTCGCAATAAATCACGGGATACCCAAGGCTACAGAGGATACACTGGACCCGTCCTTCGAAAATGGCTACAAGAAGGCTGCATTTGTCAGCCGCATAACCAGGAGTCTTCCAATCTGAACACGAAAAGTCGCCGTGCTATGAGGTAATTGGTCAACGAATCTGGCCTTCAGAGGTCTTAGCCACTGAATATGATCTCACCATGTGTCATCTGAATTAGCAGTCCATAAGCCCTAAATTGCTGAAACATGGCTGAAAAAAACTAACTAGAATGACATGAATTCCCAGAGCTGAATTTTATTTATCCGAGACTTCTGCGGTTCAGAGGCTCTCAATATCCCCCCACTGTTGCCCTCAAGACAAATTCTTTGTTGTGCACCAAACAAAATCTCAAGTGCTCTTCGTATCTTTTGTAAAGTTCGCAATTCACAAACATAGGTTTACTGACTTTAAAAAAGCACTGCTGGTTAATATTAAGAAGAAACTCCTTGAACCACCACCTTAATGTGATGAAGGGGTTTCAGTGCTCAAGTCACATGATGTTGCCTCCTTGTGAGACCTGGATATCTTTTAGGCTTCGGCCGACTTTCTTGAGTAATTTAATGAAGGGAGGAACGGAGCTGTCAACCAATCAAAACCTGGTGTTCAGCTGGGTACACTGGATGAGAAATAAGTCCAACGGACTAAGGAGGCCCAAGGGAGTAGTGGCGGTCTGCCGGGAACATATGGTGGAGCCCTCAGTCAGGGATATATTTAACTGCCACCGCTGGGAGAGCTACTCCCAGATTCTAAAGGAGGCTGGGAACATGTAGTCTTAGTGGAACATATTCGCTGCCTCCTTTGTTGAAGAATTTACATGTAGCAATTGGAGCCGTTTGTATTGGCAAACCCTGAACCCTGGATTGGCCTGGGTTGACACCGACAGTAAGGGATGCTGTCAAGCTGAAGAAGGAGTCCTATCGAGCCTTACTGGCTTGTGGGACTCCTGAGGCACCAAGGTACTGTGAGGACAAGCGTGCCGCTGCCCTAGTTGTCACAGAGGCAAAAATTCAGGGCTGGAAAGACGCTGGAGATGAAGAAGGACTATCAATTTACCTCAAATGCTGCTGACCTGCTGACCATGAAAGTCAGACAATGGAAGAAAGGCTTTAAAGATCTCCTCTATCTGGCTGACAAACCTTCCATGGTGGAAGAAGAGATTGGATACTCAGGCTGGATTCATTCATCACCAGGGCTCAAGTTCCCTAGGTGGCCAAAGAACTGCATGGGTGGCCATGCCTTGGACGTGGATGAGATTAGCCCCGAGTACCTTAGGTCTCCGATTGTTTTCAAGCTGTTGTTGCTGACACGCTGCTTCAATATTGTGTCGAGGTTTGGGACAGTGCATTCAGACTGGGAAAAATGTGGTGGTTTCTGTGTGTAAGAAGGGGCACCGGTGGATGTTTTCCAACTATAAGGGGGTCACACTTCTCAGCAACCACAGAATGGCTTATTCCAGGGTGCTGAAGAAGAAAGCCCAGCTGACTGTTGAACCTCGGATCTAGGAGGAAAACTGTGGTATTCATCTGGGTTATGGAATACTGGACTAACTCTATACCATCTGCAGAATGCTCAAAGGTACTTGGGAGTTTTTTAAAAAGACCTGTCCCCCCCACTTAAAAAAAGAAATGCATTTGCGAGAGCATGCACAAGCCCATTTTTCCTTGTGCACGCTCTGTTTAAAAGTTGCTGTTCTCATAGCTCATACAAGCTTACTCTGTCCGAACGTCCACCCAAACCCTAAAACGATCAATCGCTATGCCAGGACTTTATAGTGAACTCAGTCAACTTACTGTTCAGACAGATGATCACTTCCCCATTGGTGCACTGCATGGTGCCTGCACCATCTTTGTCAGGATGAGCATGTAGGACAGCCATATATAAACATATCACCAGAATGAATGACAATTAGAAGGAGCACTGATTTAGGGTGGGGTGGTTCACATGAAGTGTGGGTCATGACAGAACAAACAAGATCTAAAATACAAGCAGCTAAAATGGGCTTTTCCTGCAGGCTAGCAGGGCACTCCCTTAGAGACAGAGTCAGAAGCTGTCAACCAGGAGAAGTTTGGAGGGAGCACCTAAGGCTTCCCTGAGCAGAACTGGACCAGGTGTCTGGGAGGAGGGACATCTGGAAGTCTCTGCTAAGACTGCTGCCCCCACAACCCAGTCCCAGATGTTTGGCAATACGGTTCCTGTGCTTTTCATATTTACCTTTAACTTTGAAAAACATGTATTCTTTCCATTTACAATACTTTAAAACAATGTGCAACTTTTCTTGGTCCCTTAAGTCCTGACATAATATACGAAGGGGTTCAACATGACATAATGGGGTATAGATTCCTAAAGCAAGGCATTGTCTTTATTCTTTTCTTTGTACAAAAAATGATGGAGGCAAAAACTCTGATCATTGTTTGTAAATAACTGAATGACCTGAAGATTTACAGAAGCACTAGATCTCTGTTATTTTGTCTTTCAAAAGGTTCACTGAGTTAAACTTCTGAGAAAATTTGTTCAGTCTTCCTGCTGAATGCACTTTCCTCCTATCACACAAATGTCTATCTCAGGCATCTCTTTGATGTTCTTTGAGAAGCATTCCTTCATACTGTGAGGAAGCTTTCTGTGAGGCTCGTATTTGTATTTGATTGAGCTGATTCCTTTGTATGCTGTGCTCCTTACCTCAAAGAACTGTTCTAAAGCCTCATCAGATACGTGCAGTCTAAAAACCTGCAAATTATACAGCTGGATCAAATTACCAGGAACTTTTAGATCTATTTGTGTTGATGTGTTCTTGGGGTTTGGGGGTTTTGAAAATGGTAAGAAAAATCCCCACAAATATCTGACCTTAAAATCAAACATGCATTCTTTCAAAAACATTAAGCGTGAAAACAGAACCTTCTGTTTAAAGGCCCCTAGTCCCTGAAGTAAGAGAAATCTTTTACTCTGTCCCTGCAAACAATGTATAATTATTGTTTCAGAAGAGGAAAACATTAAAATGCACTTAAAGAAGAAAAACAGTCATGATCTTTCTAAGAAATAAGGAATGAACTGTAGAACTTGTAAAGTAAGAAGAAAAATTACAAATAGTGTTTACTTTCCCATTAAGGAGGAATGTATGGGTTGCTTAAAACAACATACATTCTAAGTAAATTATTGTTTTGTATCAACCCTTAGCTGGAGCATTTATGGACTCTCTGCATTTGCAAGTCCCCCACCCATACATTTGTGGTGTTTGGTAATTAGAACATGATCTGCATATTGAAGAAGGCACACACAGACAGACAAAAATGGTTGCACACACTGTCCGTTGAATTGTATTTAACTTTTTGCCCTTTTGCCCTTTGTTGAGGATCTGCTCTTTATGTGCACTTGTTCTTTTATGTCGAAACCTAATCCATAAAACCATAATCACCACACAGAAATATGGTTGGTGGCAGCTGTAGGTGGAGGGACAGGCAAATTAGGCAACAAATTTAAATTCTCTTTTTCTTTGTGTGATTAAACACAACCCAGTTACAGGGTAAACACTTATAGCTGTTCTTCACCCAAATACAGAAATGTGCTTTATGTGCATCTGTTTTGAGATGACAATTTTTCAATTAGTATTTTAAAATAAACATTTTAGAAAGAGTAAAAGAAACCCTTAAAATACGTGTAGCCCAGGTTACTTTGTAACATTCTTACTGTATTGTCTCCGACAGAAGTGACTTAGACTGGTATGCTGCTTTGGAGTAATTCCCACAGGGCGCTGTGGTTTCCAAGTTGTCATATGCATGAATATTAAGATATAAAACATGTCTTCTTGAGCTGGCTGTGGATTTCATGGTTGCTGTTGGTATGCGGGGGGAGGAAGGCAGGGATGATTGCTTCCAGACATCAGCAGGAGCAACAGTGAGAGGGGACATACATAGACTGGGGAGGGGCAGGACTCCATTGGAGGGAGGCAGACATGAGGTTTGTTCTGGAGAATATTTATTTTTTTAATGATTTCTTCTATTCAAAACATGATAAAGAAACAAATATAAAAAGGAACAAGATCCTGTGGTTTCTTTTCAACTGTATCTATGATCAGCCTTAACCCTCTTACAAAAAGCATATAGTAGAGTGTTAAACAGGTCCCTGAAGAATTATTCACACCCTTTTATCGAACCCCATTCTGTTGTACTGGGATCTTATGTGGCAGACCAATGCAACAGAATGCATAAATAAGAAGTCCATGCATCCATCTCAATTAGATTTACCTGGATAAATTACAGCGCATTCTCACTCTCAACCTGTCAAATGTTGTCGCTTGGTCAAGCCCCCTGCACATAAATACACAACTGGGGAAACTCCTCCTGGATTTATTGATGCACAGGGTGCAAGACGGGCTGTGGAAGGAAACTCCTAAATATTTTCATGAACTGTAAAAAACGAACACTCACCTGTTCCTTACCCTAACCCCAAATGCAAAAATAAAACACTAGCATACATGTAATCATGTGCTTCTAAAGCTATTAACAATAACTTTGTAGGCTAATAATACAAAAAAATGCAGTTGCGGTTCACCTGTGTGTCATGTAATACAATGTCTGCAACCTGTCATTTACCATGAAGGGTACCCCAGCCACATCAGTAAGTGATGTGGAGGGAGCTTTGACCAAGAATCGTTATTTAACAATTTGAGAGGGAGAATATTGCTATGTTCTTACCGGACGCAGCAAGAGCAGCAAAATCACGTCTGCTGCTTCATTTTCGCTGCTTGTATCAGTTAGTTCTGACGCGCGGCTGAAGCAGCTTTGCTGCTCTCGCTGCGCAGTCCAAAAGTGTGTCTGACACACGTTGGGCGGAGCTTAACTATCCTTTCTTTGCCTTGCAGCTATATTTGCTGTGATCAGTGGGAATAAAGTAGTTTTAATAAGTTTTTAAGTGAAAAAATCCACCTAAAAACTTAATCAGTGCAGTCAGTTCATTCAGATTATCATCCTGCCTTCTAATATTATTTCTGTCGGAGCCGCTGAGACCCCCACATACCGGCGGTGCGCTGTCAGTAGGAATCCCATTCAACAGCAGCCTCTGGCCGGGTCGCCTCCTCGCGGTTCACCGGGGCGGCTGGTAGGTGTTTTTCATCTAAATAATCTAAACTGCAGGCACCAGGATAATAAAAGCCAACATATTCTGTCGGCAGGTTTCAGCATTTTAAGTTAATTTAGGCTTTAATAAAGTGTGTCACAGGAGTGATCACAGCGCTCTATGTCATCAGTGATGTGTTTGTCTCACGGCCAGCTCCCAGATCAGCTTCTCTGATTAGTTGACGCGGCGCGTCGAGGAGCAAAAGTTAATTTTTCCATCTCGAGCAGCAGCGCGCTGCACCTGCTGCTCAAAACGCGCGTCAACCATTGACTTTGCATGTAAACTTGCTGCTTCTGCTGCGCCTGCTGCGTCCAGTATGAACGCAGCATAAGTTGTAAATCAAGGTCCATCCATCCATCTGTCCGTCCGTCTGTCCATCCATCCATCCATCTAACTTGTGTGTTTTATAATCCATCATCTGAACTTGAAAAGAGTTTGGCAAAACTGCAATCCTACCAACTACGGTAAGGCAAATGTCCTAAGAGATCCCTGGTTGCTACAGAGGATCTTTAATGTTCCACATGTTAGATGGGGCCAACTAGGGACAGGACATCTGTTACTTATCTATTCTACAAATCTGTCCTTTATGGGAGAGCAGGAGAAACACTTTTGTTGAAAGAAGGCAACGAGAAATCCCTTTTAAAATTTTCCACAATGTAGAAGACACAGAAAACATGTCAAACAAGACTTCTCTGCCTAATAAGAATGAAGTTGCCCTCAATATAATTCGCTGTATGTGGCAGAAGGCGACTGTACATCACCCTACATGTGCTGCATCATGCCGTATGTCTCTTAACCCAGAGGAGAACCAGATCAGAGTTGATAGGGAGAAGGAAAAAATAGGCCTGAAAACATTGGAAATAATTCAGCTTCAGATCTGATAGAAAATCAGGTTGCATAAAATTGTGGCAGTTTCATTTTGCATCTCATTAACCCTTTAAAACCAAGTATATCATATTTGATACAGGAGATTTTGAGATGTCTGCATGTGTTTGATATTTTTGTTCTTGAAATACCTGACTTAGACAATCAGACACATGTAGTGAACAGAAAAAGTATAAAATGTTATACAGAAATGCCTAATTCATTAGCAATGATGCTAATAAGTGATATAATTTAACTTATAAAAAACAATTATCTTTCTTTTCCTTTGTCAGAAAGTTTAATGACAACCCTAATTTGAAAAAACAGAATTTTGTCTCAATTACTTCATTTTCCAGGCTTTCAAGAGCTAAAATGGATACGGCTGGTCAAACTGATATGGTCCCTGCAAGACCCCCTGTCAGCCGGACCTAAGCCTCAATTTGATGGGAATTTCCTAAGTCCAACAGGCAGAAAGACACACTGACAAAGTAAAACAGAATTGGAAGGTGAACCAGGCAGAACCCCCCTCTTACAGGTTTGTCTGGAGAGAAATTGTAGGTTTAAACAAATAGGCAAAATCAAATAAATGCAATCAATAAAACTTTTCAATTAGCAGTCAAATTGAATCATGGTAGGAGCTCAGGATTAAACAGATTAATTGAAATAGTTACCCTATTTCAGCTTCAAAAAACAAATGTGTGAGAAGATTGATGTTTTTGAGGGACAATGAGTGACAATGCAGAATGTGGGTGGCTTTTTAAGCTCAGTTTCTTGTACAACTCACTTTTACAGTGTTGCTCTAAATAGTGCTCCCTTCGTATGAAACAAAAAAATATCTATCTATCTATATTCAATTAAGAGCGGCTGGACTGTATTCTCTATGTTCTCAAGAGTCTTTGCTTCTGTCTGTACCTAGTGTCCGCACTGAAGCTGGAAAGACAGCTTTTCAGTACTCTGCCCCCACAGCATGGAACAATCTTCAGAAAGACTGGAAGTTGAAGGATTGGATTCCAATCGGACATTTTAAACGATTGCTCAAAGGTTTGGAAATGAAATCTATGGTTTGTAACTGTTTTATGAATTTCTAATTATGTAATTGTAAACTGTAATGTAATTTGTAATGTAATCTTTTGCCGCTGTCTTGGCCAGTACTCCCTTGAAAAAGAGATTGTTAATCTCAATGGGACTTTTCCTGGTTAAATAAAGGAATAAATAAAAAATAAAAATAAATAAAAAATCTTCAGCAAACTTCCCCAGAAGCTTCCTGGGAATCACCTTTCACTGTTCATTGACTAGAAAAGATCCTCTTGCATATAGTCTAAGAATTGAAGTTCACAGACACGTTCATCGACAGACTATAATGGGACAAAATTTTTAAAAAGCTGAAGAGCTTATACATTTTTCCTATCACACTGTATGCCATAGCTGACATCCTGTCTCAGCCTATTTTAGAAGTCACACTTAGTTGCATCTACTGGAGCTAGACCTCTGTTAATCTGTTTTATTAAGACTGTTTGTATAACACAATGCAAGAGTTAAGTGTATGTTCTGCCTTAAGCTTGATTACAAAAGCACATTTAACCCTTTGCCAGAGTGTTATAACCTTGAAATGAAAACCTCACACACATTGTATAAACAGTTTTGCAAATCAGCCCTGCAGTGTTTGGGTCATGCATGGGGGAAAAAAAGACACATTACTCTTGAGCAGAAGTAAACTGAGCTATGATTATACAGATACTCTTTGCATGCACATGTTCCACATCTTTCGCCTCTGGAAGACCTTCTGTTGTACTTGTGCCAGTATCTCTGCTGCTAGGCCACAGTTTGCAATAATGTAGCTTGCCAGATCGGTAGGTTTTTATTATCAAAGCTAGTGAAAAGAGCAGAAAGACCAAACATACCTCCCGCCACCTGTTGGCTTTCCATGCAGGGCATCCTCTAGCTCTGCAGGCCTTTTGTGTTCTTGGTCGGGGCAGATGACTGCAGTGGGCTTCCTCTATTTGGGTTTGGTTCTGGAAAACACAGGCTATCTCCCGCTGTTTGGTGCCACGGCCACAGCTCACCGAACACTGTGAAGATAAGAAGCCCCACTTTTCATCAAATTGTTTCAATAACAATAGAATGGAATAGAATAGAATAAATCTTTATTGTCCACCAAGGTGGAAATTATCTTTAGCTCACCATACAGGCAGTACTAAAATACAAATGCAGACACAAAATTAAAAACAAAAAGAACCAAAAAAAAAGAAAGAAATTACAGATAAAAAAGCATTACAATAAAATAAACTAAGGTACAAGAGTCATATGAGTTGCTATATTTGGTCGTCTTCCACCTTCAGCCACACTCAGTGTCAGCAATGTCACTCAACGAATGCATCTAATTCAGAGTGGGATAGATCATATGATTTACAGCACCCTCAATTATTAAGATACCTTGTAGGAAATAGACTGGCATAATAGAGAGTTTTAAAGAGACTTAGTAGACCTATTTTACTGTATGAATAATGCCTCATAATTTATGGTGGAAAGATCAAGTTGAATCAGCTTTGAGGGCAAGTTTAAGGAATCAGCTTTTTACTGCAGCTCTCTGCATAGTAAACGTTGTAGTGGTTGTTTAAACAATGACACACAATCAACCAGTGCCTCTTAGGGAATTGCAAGAGTATCATCAAGATTCGGACAATCAGAAAAAGCCATCATTATAAAAAAAATAACTATATAAATGCTGCTATAACTATATTAACTATATAAAAGTGGTTTTAAAGATCAATATATCTTCTACAAAATTAAATATCTTATTTTTTGTTGTTTAGCCCATTTTGGTCTGAGACAATTTTTTATTTTATGTCACAGTAGACCTCTTTCCCATGTATGTTAGGCATAAATCTGAATACGTCCTTAATACAACAATACACATAAAAATTATGCAGTAATGACCCGTAATCCTCAGTGACATTTCTTGTAGGAAATATTAGGAACGGAAATAACAGTGTGAGAAATTTGTTTTAAAATAGAACATTTCATGTCACAAAATGGTAGATTTTTATGATTTCTATGAACAAAAAAAATAATTTCATATTTTTTCTAAAAGATCAGTAAACTTAAGAGATAATATTACTGAAACAAAGGATCAATTTATTATAAACTTAAACAGGGTTATCAAAACATACGGCAGGGCTACATTTGTCCTACAGAAAGCAGAAATAAACAGAAAAGGCTTATTCTGATTTAGAAGTGAATCGTGAGAAAAATAAGTAAAAGAAATCTTCAACAGATTGGGTTTAAATATCTGGCTTTAACTGTTGGGTGTGTATAAATATCTGTTTTTTTATGATTAAGCTGAGCAGGGTTTTTTTTCCATTTTGCACATTGTTTCTTTGGTCGTCCTTTTTATATCTTTTTTAAATTTAATTTATAACTTTGATCATAAAACAAACTATTTTCAACATTTTCAGGAAGGAATTTAAACAGATTGTTGAAACAGCTGTGTTTTGATTTGTTTAATGCTCTAAGTATTATCAACCAGAAAAGGCGAAAGCAGATTTCTTCAAAAGCTCTTGGCAAGCATCTGTCACACTGAGGTAAAGCCACCGGCTATTTAACCTGTTAACACAGCACTTACTTAGAGAGCTGTTGTTAATGACTGAGGCCAAGGCTGAGAGAGGAAAGGATCTATACACAACCTTTGTGAGAATCATCTGGTATTAATAAGCACCCGAGGAGGAGAAAATATAATGAATAAAAACCAGACAACCTGATGACAGCTCTGAAGAAAAAGGTCTAAGATGGCTCATCCAAATTTTTCAAGAGATTTTGGTTCCCATGTGGCTGTGTAGTAATTAGGGCACCTATTTCCTTTCGACGAGTGAGCCCCCCTCTACAAAGCCACTACAAAGAGGGAGGGATGGATTAAAATACACAAGATACATAACTTCCAGTCCAGATAAAAAACATAATGTACCATTGTGTACTAATTATGACCTCAGAAAAACTGCATAACAACAAGCACATAGTTTGATGATGACCGCACAGTATTAAATTGATACTGATACTCTACTAATCGTTAAAAACTGATAAATGTTGGAGTGCCATTTCAAACAAAGCCGCCTTCTGCCTTTTCTTGTCGCTGCGGGCCGTGGTAAACGCTGCACAAACACGCATCCTGCATGCTGTAATTACTGTGGCATTTTAAACACAGGGTCCTCTCAGCTGACGGCGCACATCAAAGCAGAGTGACTAGCCCTGAGCACAGCAGATACTCTCTGCACACGTACTCATAAATGATAACAAACCTTCCTCGCTGAAGAGACATGCAAACATGGTGGAGGTGGGGAGGATGGTCTGGGAGTGAGAAAGGGAGGGGGGTAGCCCCACCTTACTGGAGTAGAAAGCAGGAGGGAAGAAAAAAGGGAGGAAGAAAGAAAATTTCAGCAATATAAGCTATGCTTCCCCCAGCTGAACTGTATCTACAGTCGAATAGAAGAGAATCAAAGAAAACCAACAGTATATGGAGACTTGCTCCTCCCGAAAACCTGCCAACCTCATCTGTCAGCTATTAGATAATCAGAGCTGTTGACTGGGAAAACAGTGAGTGGCCAGGCCTCTTGGATTGGAGGACAGCTTCATCTCTGAGATCAGCAAGGGCAAGGACTCTAGGACCTCTGCTCTAAAGATCCACAGCTGTGAAGCTTTAAAGGTAGGTCCAACAAAAACTCCATGATGCTTCTATTGAGTTAAAACATAAATCTGACCTATAAAATGCATCTTAAAATAGTATTGGATCCCACCATAACTCATGGAATACAGATACTTTAGAGAAATACTGCTCTAGTTACATTTTTATATGAGGTATTATGTCAAATAGCTGCTTTGGCAGTTTTAAAAAGTGTTACGCTGATGAGGTTTGGAATTATTAGGAACATGTGTCATCATCTGTCAAACTGAGTGGAGAGCAAAACACATAAATCAACAACTCACACGGGAAATTAAACTCTCCAGAGACAGATTTGCTCTCCCACATCGTCGCAGCCATTATTTTCGCATGGCTTGGTGGGATAAGTCCTGTATAATCCGAGGAGTCTCATCTTAGCATAATGTGGATTACCCTAAAGTGGAATGACTCAGCCACAATAGGAATCCAGCCAAATAAAACAGCTTGAGCAAAGCAGCTTTTTTTTCCTTTTTTTTTTTTTTAACTAGAGCGAATGTTCCACAAAGAAAAGCAATTTAAAATGGGGTTTTCCTCATTTTAAAGCTAAATACATAATGTGTACTAAAACAAACCTGAAGAGATCTTAAAAAAAAAATATGTTTGTAACCATATGAAATAAGGAATAAACTATAATTTAAATCAGATAATGTTTTTATGCATGTAAAAATAGCAGTTAAAAAAGGTAAACTCAACTGACAAACATCTTTCCTTATGCAAAACCTCACTGTCAAAAAGAAAGTTTGAAATGAACAGGGATGGATAAGAAAATCTGTCTTTGAATAGAACTGAAAGATTTTCACTTTGATCAACCCTAACTAATATTTTTTCAGATCATTAAATGCATCACACTAAATTCTACTGGGTCGCAATACAACAATACTGTGAAGTATGGAACTTTTTCTATAATAGAAAACTACGTTTTTTTTTATTTATTTTTTTTACAATCAGTCAGATGTTTAACATTAAGTAGAAAATGAAGCACAGAAACCAAATAAGCAATTAAAACAATAAACAGTTTTCTATATAACGAGACTTTTCTGAAACTCAGTCAGGCTGCAAGAGAGTGAGCGAGAGCCATACTTCAGTAAATAACAGAAAGCCCAAACAGAGAATATCAGGGTTTTACCTTGCAGACATTCTAACCCGTTTTTTGAACATGCATACTTAGGAAAGGTTGGCATCATTGCTGCTGCTGTAGAATAATAATTTAAATTTAAAATATAAAATCTGCATTTTGTGCTTGTTTTTTTAAAGTAATAGTAAATTTGGTTTTAGTGTTATACAAGAGTGCCTGCTGAAAAAGGCTAAGGTCAAATTCCAGTCCCACTGCAGCATAATCTCAATGTGAGAGAATGGTAATATCAAGCATATGGTAATTTTACACAAGTTCTTCAAAGGCTCTCAGAGCAGGAGTCAACTTGCAACTTTGGACCACAGGAAACCCTGTAGGTATGTCCAGAGTTAAATTTGATGAAAACTGTTATGCACAGTATTTTGGACAACTTATGGAATGCTAAAAGTGAACCGTGACACACCAGTTTGCACATAGCAAACAGCACATAGAGCAGTCTGCTATTATAGCTGGGAACAGAATGTACTTTAGGATAATATCCATCCTTTTTTTGTCAGCTATTTTTCAGAGAATGAACTTGTCTTCTTTCTTTATGGTTCTGTTTTTACAGGAAGGAGATGAAGGACCAAAGTCCAAACAACACATTCCATCATCATGGTGGTTGGATCAATGACATGGGGTAGAAGAATGTCAAGAGTCTTAGATCTAGAGCAGAGTAGTACATGGATAGAATTATAAAGTGCAATTGTTTTCTCCTTATCCTGAATACAGCTGATTGCATGTCGAAATGACTTCCTGTTTCCATCTCTGCAGTATTTGACGCACTATTAAATGCAAACGCAGCAAACCCCTGCCTGGCTGACTTAAACAGACTATTCTGGAGTCTGTCTGTAAGTACAAATCCTCCAGCAACAAAGAGACAGACACCCCTAACCTACACGTACACCTGTAGTTAAAACTTGCACATGATCTGGATCAATACCAAGTTTTAATGAATTGTTCCTTGGCATAAGATGCACCTCTAGTAGAAAAAAAAAATCCTTCAAATCTATTCATAGTTTAACTCATCCTGCTAACAAACCAGCAAGACTCCCTTTCCTTGTTTTTGTTTTCAGTTAAAAAAAGCTCCTTACTTGGGAGAGTGGCGGCCTAGTTGGTTAGGGCATAGAGCTTGGAATCCTGAGGTTCTGAGTTTAAGCCCCAGTCCCACAGAATGCCACTCTGGGTCTCTGTGCAAAGACCCTTAACCCCACACTGCCCCACGATGGCAGCCCACTGCTCCCCAAGCGGATGGGTTAAATGCAGAGGTAAAATTTCTCAAATGTGAGATCAATAAAGTTCAGTTAATTAAGTCTAATGCTAAAGTGGTCAATAGTCACTGCTGCCACCCTCTGGCTTAGGAAGGAAGTGTGTTTTCCACCAAACATCCCTGTATTGATGTCAGAGAATCTTGTGGACTGTATCTTGGCATTAGGCATACATCTGGAAATAATTTAATAAAACTGACCTTTTTTGTTATTTTGAAAACAGAGAAACTACTGTAACCTCGATTGAAACATGGCTTCAAAATTAATGCAGTTCAGTTCTTTCAATCTATTCATTTATTCTAGGCCATTTTACAGTTATATTCAAAAATGTTTAAAATATTTTAGTAGCACTAGGAATATGTCTTGTTTTTCTATAAAAAAAAACAAACAAACAAAAAAACTTACTGGCCCATTTCTCGCCATGTTTGATTAATTGCAAACAAAGATGACATGGAACACAGGCCTTTAAAAGAATAACAACCAAAAGAAAGAACAGAATGAATCTGATTTTTATGTGAAAGCTCAAAACACAAAGGCCAAGACCAGCTGTAACGTTCTAGCGTAAAGCTCGAACCAGAGGTCCCAAATCCTCTTCCTACTAAATGCCACACAGCTGCATATCTAATCAGTCAAAGCAGTCAGCCATCTGAAGCTTAATAAGAGGACGTTTGGAAAAACTTGGACAGGAGGAGGATCTTGGAGTTGTGTTTCAAGGAAAAACGATAAGAGAAAAGAAAATATTAAGGACATAAACCCAATGTTAAATGCTTCAGCTTTTGTGGTTGATTTTTAGCAATAAAAATCCTATGTCTCTATTCTCCCTTTACTACCAATCTTCATCAATGTCTTTTTTTAGTTTTTGTATTCCAAGACCCTTTTTTACCACCTAGAAAACAGATGATAGCAAAAAAATGGGTTAGTATAGGTTAGTAATCATTTAGTCTAGCAATATAATCTTAAATTCTTATTCAAATGTTTAATTTAATTAAAACTGCTTTGACTTTAACTAGACACTAAACTGACAGGTAGCAAACTAACATAGGAATAGAGTTTAGCGACTGAAAACACAAATATACACCGCTATTGTAAATGTCAGCATGTTTAGAATTATTACATCCCTTTTTGCAGACATAGATTTTAACATTAAATGTATCATCGTCTTTTCAAATAGGAAGGATGCTTTCTGCCATTCTCATTTTACTCCATCAGCCTCATGATGCTCTAAAGTCCAGGGCGGACTTGGCTTCATTAAACCCCAGTACTATATACTGCTTCAAGTATTGAGATTACACATAAACTTTAGTAAATAACTCTTAGTTCTCAGAAGGCTTTCTACAGGATTTAGGACTGCGTTTATGGGAATGTTGGATCCTTAACCAAGGTTAATATATTTAAGGTCACTGATGTTGGACAGGATGTTTCAACATAACACCCATTTCCACTTAGTCCAGCTTTGCTCCATCTGCCCTGCTCTGTTCATCCTTATACATTATATTAGCTGAGGTATGAAGCTCACAGAAACTCCAAGGAGCATTCATAAACTGTTTATTATAAGCCTGTGAGTAAAGAAGTCAGACCAAAATAAATCCATGGGTTTAAGAAAGGTTAACAGTTCTTTACTTTGTGTTCCTAGGCATCAAGATATTTTTAGGAGATAGATGTGCAATGGGTGAGTATACTATGCGCAGAAAAACTAAATTTGTTGCTTTTGTTTGAATATTTTCTGCGGATTTAAAGCAGCGTCCAGCGACAATAGAATCAAATCGAATTTTTGCCGATGTAACATATTTTTGCCATTACTATGCTGAGTCACAATAAATGCTCTTATAATTATGATTGTTACATATTTGTTGTACATTTCACAGCTTTGCAGAGTGGATGCTATATAAATTAGGGATACGTTTTTCTGTCAAATTGGATTCAGAAATTTGTGCAAGCTCTTCATGTTCCTCCAGACCAGGCTGAGTCATCTATCACATCATGTGCCCTGGTTTTTGCACTGATCTGCATCCCTTTATGGAACTGGAAGGGACAATCCTAACCTGCCTCTAATTATGAGTATTACATTTTCTAAAATGCATTCAATTAAAAGGTATTTTAGGCCACCTTTGTTTTTTGTATTAAGGTAATATACAATACAATGCAATCAGATTAGTGATGTTCCTTTGTTTAATGACCACACACAGGCCACTGCCCATGTGATGAATATGGGAGGTTGATGAATATCTAATTTGACACAGCTGTTAGCTTTGGGACAATGTATACTTTAATAAGTGATGACACTGCTTTGTAAAGTCAGTTAGCAAATCACTAATTGTTCAACCTGCTACTGTTTCAGGTTTTTGCCATTTTTTACTAATGTACCACATGTTTAGAAATTTTACACATGTTTAGGGGGCATCCAAACTTGCAGAAGCAGTTTGCACTCTGGGATTTAGCTGGAATTACATTATCCAACAGGTTGTAGAAAAGCAGATGCTTCCTGTCCGTTTCAAGGCAAGGCCATGCCCTGTCATTCAGCAGACCTGGGAAATCCTGCTCTAAAGGCTACCAGACCCTGGTGCCCTGTCTCTTCTCATTTCATTTCACTGCATCTGGTTCAGACCCCCCCCCCCCCCCCCCCAGTGCCTACAGTGTAGGCTCCTTTTTTCTTCTTCTTTATTTTGGGGAATTTTTTCGGTTAGACCAACACTAACCTGTGAATAATTAAGAAAATATTACATAGTTTTAAAATTCTTTTGCTTAATCACAAAAATAATAAAGTGTAGCTTTATCAGATGGTCAGACCTGACTAGTCAATACATTGCAAAATAATCCTTATAAATTAAAAGATGAATATCATTCCTTTTTATAAAATAACTCAAGCTAGATTAGATTAAATGGAACGCCTATCTGAAGAGTAAACTGCAAGTCTTACAACAGAATTTCCAGTTTGATTAGGTTTGTACTTTGACTAGGCTTCCCTAACACATGTCTATGCTTTGATCTACTGCAAGCAACTGCATTATTAGATCTGTTGTTCAGCTAAATGGTATGCAAAAACTCTTGTCCAACTTTGAATCTTTCTTCAGTCATGATTAATGACAGTATTGTTCTTTATCAGTGACGATTTCTCATTGGTAATAGGTAAGCTAAACCTCCCCTGTAAATTTCGAAAAATTATTGGTATAATATGCATTGTTAAAATATGCACTGTCAAACATAAATCTATTTATTAAACTGCATTAAATATGCACTAAAATCAGCCTGATTTCATGATTATGTTGCGCATTAATCAGCTGTTTATTCTGCTTTCAAACGCGATTACCCCTCCACTCTGGAGCAGCAGGGTGCTGCAGTCAGCCTCTATGACAAATCCCTGTTGAGGATTGAGCCTCGATCTATTAAGGTAAGCAGGGAGAAAGTACAGCCCTGATTGGATAATACGCCAAAATCGTCATTTCCAGTGAGTCTAAACCTCTTAGGGGGTCTATGGAGCAGGGGCGGGTCATGAAGCTGGCTGCTCGATGCTGATTGGCCAACATATTTAAAGATTTTTGACTTTCGGTGGCCAGACAGTGAGGAGCTTTTCCTCATGAGTTGTGAAAGAAAAGTGATCAATTAGTCAGATCAGTCATCTTAGGCTTAACTTTTGTCATAATTTCTGGAGTTTATTATTTTAGAGCATTTCACAGCAGCTATTTTTACATGTTGTAGTACTGTTTTATGTCTTTCAACATTTGATAATGCAATACATGATGGCTTTAATTGACACCAAAGACACCAGAGAGCAGCAGCCGCCACTGTTATGTTATCTTATGTATTTCTAATCACTTTTACATCAATTCTGACCAGATCCTGAGCTACTTCTAAAAATCAACTCTAAACAATTCTTCTGTCACCAGTATCGCTCTGGCCTGTCCACTGTTAATATAAGCCAAGCCTTTTCTGTTAATTCCTCCTGTCCCTGACTTTGTATTTAGCATTCCACTTAAAATTTGTTGAACTAGGTTTTATTTAAAGTTAAAAGGATGTGAATACAAATGTGCACATACTGTTCAGATTGTAAAAAAAAAAAAAAAAAAAAAAAAAGACAAAATTGAAAATCATGTAACTTTTTCATTCCACTGAGCAGTTGTGTGTTACTCTGGTTTGGTGTAATGCATGAAATTCCAGTACATAACAAACACAGTCAACTTAAAGTGACAATTTAAAAAAAACTTTGAGGGGCATGAATTTTTTTCTAATGCACTGTAAAAAAAATAGAGGTTTATTAGTTCTGTGCAGTGAAATCTATATTTTTGTGTCCATTTTTAAAAATAACCCCTTTTGTTTTTTTCTAACTTCCTTTAAACCTAGACTTAAAGCAGCCTTTTTAGCAGATCTTATCAATCTTTAGATAAGGTCTCCCTAAAATCCCCAAGGTTTCCAAGGTTTGCAGTATTCCTTGGTCCAAAGCATGGCTTTGCTTTTTCCCACAGGGGCCACAGTGAAACATCATCTCCCAATGCATATTCAAGGCAAGGCGAGATGAGAACCTTGTGCAAGTAAGCACCAAGGAGAACCTTTCATCTACTAATTTGGTTTCTCAAACTTGACTGACAGGAAACACCAGCCCAATGATGTCACACACTAGTGACCCCTAGGTGACAGGTTTGAAGAGTGTTCATGCTCATAGCTCTTAGGCTGCAGTTAAGAATGTTAACGTGGACATGTGGTTTTGATTTGAAGTGCTGTGATTAGCTTGCAGACGCTCTGCTGCCACCCCTCCCCTTGATGGAAAGCACATATTATTTAACAGGAAGTGGTATGTTTTTGCTTATGAGAAGAAGACATAAATTACTGAGATGGTGCCTGTTAAACTAGGTTAAGCACAACCATATTGTTAAGGGACATACTTGCATTTAAAGTAAATATTATTGTAAATTTATGAAAAAAGTTGACATAATGTTTTGTAAACTATGTGTAATAAATGCAAAAACTCTTTGGTGTCTTTTCATTATTTTAAAATTAAAAAATGTTTATATGTACAGCATTGCTTTTACATAGATAGACAGATATAGAGAGACAGATATATATATATATATATATATATATATATATATATATATATATATATATATATATATATATGTGTATATATATATATATATATAGAGAGAGAGAGAAAGAGATGTATATATGTATATATATGTAGAGAGAGACAGAGAGAGAGAGAGAGCTATATATAGATATAGATATCTATATATATAAATATCTATATATATAAATATAGATACACTATATTGCCAAAAGTATTTGCTCACCTGCCTTGACTCACATATGAGCTTAAGTGACATCCCGTTCCTAATCCATAGGGTTCAATATGACGTCGGTCCACCCTTTGCAGCTAGAACAGCTTCAACTCTTCTGGGAAGGCTGTCCACAAGGTTTAGGAGTGTGTTTATGGGAATTTTTGACCATTCTTCCAGAAGCGCATTTGTGAGGTCGCACACTGATGTTGGACGAGAAGGCCTGGCTCTCAGTCTCCGCTCTAATTCATCCCAAAGGTGTTCTATCGGGTTGAGGTCAGGACTCTGTGCAGGCCAGTCAAGTTCATCCACACCAGACTCTGTCATCCATGTCTTTATGGACCTTGCTTTGTGCACTGGTGCACAGTCATGTTGGAAGAGGAAGGGGCCAGCTCCAAACTGTTCCCACAAAGTTGGGAGCATGGAATTGTCCAAAATGTCTTGGTATGCTGAAGCATTCAGAGTTCCTTTCACTGGAACTAAGGGGCCAAGCCCAGCTCCTGAAAAACAACCCCACACCATAATCCCCCCTCCACCAAACTTTACACTTGGCACAATGCAGTCAGACAAGTACCGTTCTCCTGGCAACCGCCAAACCCAGACCCGTCCATCAGATTGCCAGATGGAGAAGCGCGATTCGTCACTCCAGAGAACGCGTCTCCACTGCTCTAGAGTCCAGTGGCGGCGTGCTTTACACCACCGCATCCGACGCTTTGCATTGCACTTGGTTATGTATGGCTTGGATGCAGCTGCTCGACCATGGAAACCCATTCCATGAAGCTCTCTGCGCACTGTTCTTGAGCTAATCTGAAGGCCACATGAAGTTTGGAGGTCTGTAGTGATTGACTCTGCAGAAAGTTGGCGACCTCTTCGCACTATGCGCTTCAGCATCCGCTGACCCCGCTCCGTCAGTTTACGTGGCCTACCACTTCGTGGCTGAGTTGCTGTCGTTCCCAAACACTTCCATTTTCTTATAATACAGATGACAGTTGACTGTGGAATATTTAGGAGCGAGGAAATTTCACGACTGGATTTGTTGCACAGGTGGCATCCTATCACAGTTCCACGCTGGAATTCACTGAGCTCCTGAGAGCGACCCATTCTTTCACAAATGTTTGTAAAAACAGTCTGCATGCCTAGGTGCTTGAATTTATACACCTGTGGCCATGGAAGTGATTGGAACACCTGATTCCAATAATTTGGATGGGTGAGCAAATACTTTTGGCAATATAGTGTATCTATATATACATAGAAAGGGATGGATGGATGGATGGATGGATGGATGGATGGATGGATGATAGATAGATAGATGAAACTTATTGTAAAAAGTGCAGAAAATATCACTGCAGAGGCTAATTGTCTATGATTTTATTATTGATATTGGTTCTTAGATCTGAATGTCAGCCATCTGTGCTAACAGCTTCTTTCTCAGTTGTGCAATTCTTGCCAAAATGAATTAATCCCAAATACTGCTGTAGTGAATAGAGCAAACTTCTGTAGTCTGCAGCCAAATGTGTTACTGATACTTCCAATTCAGCAATGGTAAACAGATGTGCCAACCAGCATCGGCTTTATTTGGACCGTGTCAGTTTTCTCTGGGGCATATATACAGAAAAATGGAAAAACAGATTCAATGATCAGGTTTTTTCTGGCCAATTTGTGGTTTACTTTGTGCTCTGTCCCGATGTCACTGATTTTAAATGATTGTATTATGTTTTAAGGGCATGAATATAAAACTTTAAAAGTGAAGTGGATTATTAAAATGAGTTTTAAATACAACAGAAAAAAGAAATGAAAAGATTATTCATATTTATACCCCAAGTTAAATACCACTAATGTTTATCTGACTGCTTTTAAACTCATAAGAAGGAATCAAAATGCATGCTGTTGGTTCATTTGTTAGATTTTTGTTTATGCTAAAAAAAATGTGACTTATAAGGTGTGATGCAATTAAACAATATTATTAAACAACATTTTGATTACTTTTTATTTGAGCTTCTGATTCATCAGAGCTGATAAGCGAAACCTGGTTGTTTATAAATTATTGACTGACAGAACTGTGCATCTCTAGAATGACACATTTAGAGTACAGAGATCTAAGGCACGAGATCATTTAAAGACAGAATTTTAAAATATGTACCTCCTTGTGTTACAAAAAACACAATAATAAAAGGAAAAACTCAAGTCTTTATTATGTACCTGGTCTATGAGCACATCCAAATGCTTAATGCTGTCGCATGCATGCAAACATTTCCTACTGATTTGACTTCTTCTAATGTATGCTCTCTTGTTTTTTCTGTCTCATATTTTTTATGTTTTTCACAAATGCACATATTAAAGGTAAGCATGTTTTCCTTTGTTTACAGTCATAACATTTCACTAAGAAACAACACAAATGATACAGTTATGTTTCTTTAATAGATTTTACATAAAAAAAGGTTCAACATATCTTGGTATATTGCATGATAATTAAATAAATAGCAAAAGAAAACAACAATATACCAAAACAATGCAACATAATAAAAAATAAAAAAATAAAGCAGACTTGATCCGTTTAGTTTTTGCACCACAAGTTATGAAAGAAAAATAAACATGTGAGTAAAACCACCATAGCTAAAGAGTCTTAAAGTTAACAGTTTAATTCACTAACCTACGCACACACCCACAAACACACACACACACACACACACACACACACAGGAAGGAGAAAAAGCTGGAACATGAACCACAGACATCCTCACCTCAGATGATCCCAACATGATACAAGACACAAGACACTGACTGTTTCATGTTATCTTAATCTAAACATAATCCAAATAAATTACCCAATCACAATCTAAAGTAGCTTGCAGGAGTTTGAATTAACAAAGAATTAATCATATGTATCCAGAGTGTTTATGGCTAAAGTTGAGCATTTTTTGCGGGTTTGGATGGAGGGGGAAAATAATCACAGTTTAATTTCTTGAGTTGGATTTTACTTCACGTTCCACCTGTTTTTCTCCCTGGTTTGGGACAGAGAGTAACCTGGTCTGTCAGTGGTCTCTCAGGCCACCATGTTTTTATTCAGTTTCTTTTTATGTAAAATTTGCAGTCAATCTAGACATTAGTGATTACCGTCAGGGTGAAGAGTATCTATTTACTCCTTATTGTCACTGAAACATTTTGTTATCGGGTTGAATGATATTACAAAATGTATGAGAGCGGAATGTGTACCTATTTGGATCACTCTAGTTGCCAGACAGAAGTGAAGTATCAGAGTTTGGACACAGCTACTAATTCAGTTTGTCTGACTGCAAAACAGCCCCACAGCATGATGCTACCACCAACGTGTTTGACAGTTGATACTACATCCTTAACTTTCTTCTGCATTGCAGTGACTCCTCCAAATATAATTTGTCAACAACAAAGAAGCACTGCCTAATATTTGAAGATAAATCTTCTTTAGTGTAGCTGGTACTGCTTTGATATCTTTTTCTTCCACCCATTGGGATGTAAAAGTTGTCTTAGTTGCTATATTGGACCCATTGTGTGTCGAAAAAGGGATTAGGTCGGTCTGAAACAATTTTAGAACAGCAAGAGGCTTTAATCTCAGTTATTTTATTTGCAGGGATGTAAAAGTTGCCTTAATGTAAATAAAGTTATTGTAAGATTAAAACATTTGCTGTTTACAAATAGTTCCTGACCAAAATGAATCCCTTTTTGGACATGTGTTCATTGTCCAATGATGTCAAATACGTATCAATGTCTCCGAAAAATCAAGAAAAAGATCAATGTGAGAAGGTTGAGGGCAACCAAATGTTTGTGTCAATGGTAGAACTCAGAAAGGTTATTTAAGCAAAACATTAATATTGCTCTATTCATGTAGTTAAAAATGCATGTCCCTTTGCCCTGAAATTTAGGATGGTTTACAATGAAATCAAAAGCATCTACCCAGTTCTTCCATTCATCCTAATCAACACTCTCATCTCTTTGCAGAGTTTTGGTGCAATCAGTCATTGTGTGAGAGCTAAGTTACAATGGCTCACAGCTCTATCACAGGGCAACATAGAGACATGCAGGGAAAACATGCATGTAGACATACTGTACATGAGGGAGCTTCAGAGAGATCCCTCAAAGTAGAAGCAGTAGCACCCTGGGAGAAATCACGCATTTGTGAAGAATGCATCCAGACTCAATGGAGAAAAATACAAAATCTTGATTTGAACTAAGATATTAGTGATCCCAGCCCTTTTTATTTCATAAACCCCAAACTTTGATGTTTTTAATCATTCTATTCTAAAAACAAATCATAGTTTTAATGGAAGAATAAAAGCCCCAAAATATTGTGACATTCATGCCTATGATGACTGCATGCAGACTTTAATCAGGACAGGATTAAATTGTAACAGCTTCACTATACTTCAAGTACGATAGCATGGTAGTTAAGAAAAGGGACGTTAACCAGCAACAAGAGAGTGGTGTTTTACAAATGGAAGGTATTTGTATTCAAGTGTTCATTAAGAACTGGAACAAATGACCACACACACATGCAGCACCTTGCAAGAGTATTTAGCACCCTAGAACTTTTTGCTTCAGAAAAAAAATAAATAAATAAAAAAAAAAAAAATATATATATATATATATATATATATATATATATATATATATATATATATATAGATAGATATATATATATATATATATATATATATATATATCTATATATATATACAAAAAAACTGGCCATAGAAAGAGAAACGACAACGGACTGTGAGTATGAATGTATGCAGCAATGGTATCTGTGTGCTTATTATTAATTGCACTTAAGAACACTCCATATAAAGAAAACTTTTTAAAACCGTGAGCCCTGATAATACTTAGTACAACTCAAGAAAATACAGCTATTTTATTCAAAATGGCGCACAGCAGCTGCCAATGCTGTTGGTTTCCAATCTCACTGATTTCTAAAGGTAATGTATGCCATAACTTTACATTTCCAGCCTACATGATCAACTAAGACAGGAAGAAAAGTTCTACTTATTTTGAAAGTTACTGTTTGTGTCACGTTTGCTTAGGTATCTATGGAAAGCCATGAGGCCTTAAATTAAACTTTCTTTTATTGCAGTAGCATAATTAAAGACCCCTGCCCCACCCCTTGCTATTTTCAGGTTTAAAGACTAAGATTAACACAAAAGGTTGAATTTTTTTAATCTTGAAATTATGTCAGAGTTAATATAATGCAGATACGTATCCTCCTTCATCAGTAAAATGTGTGAATATTGCAAAACAAGTTGTTGTTATACATATAGCTTTGATATTATTTTACTCCAAAAAAAAAACAGGATAATCCAAATATAAAATAAAGTCTGTTAACCAAAGCATTAGGAAAACATATCCAAATATCCAAACTTAACCAAACTTGCTGTTTACGGTACTGTATATATCTTCTGAACAATAAACATTTTCCCTGTGTGGTTTCCATTTACTTGTTCTCTAGGTAATCCAGCAGGTGATGTATCTAAATACTGATATGAGATGAGTTTTCAGAGTTCCTTTCTGATTTGGTATTAAATACTGACAGGGTCATCATAGTGGGAGATTTTAACATCCATGCTGACATTGAAGGCGATAGCTTAAGAGCAGCCTTTAATGCTATCTTAGACACTATTGGCTTTGTTCAAAATGTGAATAGTCCCACACATTCTCATCTTCATACTTTGGATCTTTAACAGAGTTCTCCTCCCCCAAAAGAAGGTTAAATTTTAGTAGATCTTTATCAGATAGTGCAGTTATAAATTTTAAAGAATCTGCTTCACTTTCTCTCTCCTCTGTGTCGCTGAGCAGTGCTGCAGAGTGCAAAAGCATAGCTTATTCCCCTTCACAGGTTGATGATTTTGTTGATGGGGTTGCTAGTTCTCTGCGTACTGCCTTAGACAACGCAGCTCCCTTGAAAATGAAAACCGATGAAAATAGAAAGCTTGCTCCTTGGTTTAATGCAGAGCTGCGTACTTTGAAGCAAAATGCTAGGAAACTGGAGAGAAAATATCGCTCCACAGGCCTGCGGGAGTCCTTCCTAGTCTGGAAAAATGGTTTACTGCTGTATAAGAGGACCCTTTGTAAAGCAAGAGCAGCATACTTCTCCTCATTAATAGAGGAGAATAAGAATAATCCTAGATTTCTTTATAATACAGTTGCCAAACTCACCCAGAGCCATAGCTCTGTTGAACCGTCCATTCCACCTGCTCTTAGCAGCAATGATTTTATGGGATTCTTTATAAATAAGATTGATCTTATTAAAAATAAGATCATAAGCACTCCTCTATCCGCGATTGTACCTGAGGTAGTCATGGAATCTGAACCGGGTTTAGACTGCTTTGATCCAGTTGAACTTTCTGAATTAGCAAAATTATTGTCTTCATCTAAGCCTTCAACTTGTATGTTAGATCCAGTTCCAACCAGGTTATTTAAGGAGGTCTTCCCTTTGATCTCCTCCTCCATTTTAGATGTGATTAATCTATCTCTGTTACAGGGATATGTACCTAAAGCTTTTAAGGTTGCTGTAATTAAACCTCTGCTTAAGAAACCGTCTCTTGACCCAGATGACTTGGTTAATTATAGACCTATATCCAATCTTCCTTTCTTATCCAAAATTCTTGAGAAAGTAGTTGCCAAACAAGTTTGCGACCACTTACACCATAATGAACTTTTTGAAGAGTTTCAGTCTGGCTTTAGAGCTCATCATAGCACTGAAACAGCTCTGGTGAAAGTCACTAATTATATTCTCATGGCCTCAGATAATGGACTTGTATCTGTGCTCGTCCTGTTGGATCTTAGTGCTGCATTTGATACAGTTGACCATAATATTCTTTTAGAAAGACTTGAATATTTTGTTGGAATTAAAGGAACAGCACTAGACTGGTTTAAATCTTATCTATCTGATCGAATTCAGTTTTTTTATGTTAATGATAGATCTTCAACACGCTCAAAGGTTACCTGTGGAGTACCACAGGGATCCGTGCTAGGACCAATTCTCTTTACTTTATACATGCTACCAATCGGTAGAGTTATTAGACAGCATGGGATTAATTTCCACTGTTATGCTGATGATACCCAGCTATATCTGTTTATAAATCCAGATGAAGCTAACCCATTACATAGATTACAGGCATGTCTTGAAGACATAAAAACCTGGATGACTCTTAACTTTCTGCTTCTGAATGCAGACAAAACAGCCAGAGTTCTGATGAAAATTAAAAAGAGAGATCATATCTCTCCTATCCTGGCTTCTCTTCATTGGCTTCCTGTTAAATCAAGAATAGAATTTAAAATCCTCCTTCTCACATATAAAGCCTTAAATGGCCAAGCTCCATCTTATATCAGAGATCTGATTGTTCCTTATGTTCCTAACAGAGCACTTCGCTCTCAATCTGCAGGTTTACTAGTGGTTCCTAGAATTTCTAAAAGTAGAATGGGAGGCAGATCTTTTAGTTATAAGGCTCCTCTCCTGTGGAACCAACTACCAGTTTTAGTCCGTGAGGCAGACACCCTGTCTACTTTTAAGGCTAGGCTTAAAACGTTCCTTTTTGATCAAGCTTATAGTTAGGGTGGCTCAGGTTATCCTGAGCTGTCTTTAAAGATATGCTGCTATAGGCTTAGACTTTTGGAGGACATAGGGACCCCCATTTCATCATTCTGCTTCATTCTCTCTCTGTTCTCCTATTCTGCAGAATCTGTTTGTTCAATCTCTAACCTTCTGCTCTCTCTGCTTTTCCTCAGAGTAGCTTTGCCTCGTCTGTTCCTGTTTGGCTGTGACGTCATCCAGGAAAGAAACATCAGCTGTGCTGCTTCCATCAACACCCTTGTTTGTAGAAGTTGGAGATCGGCCTGTCTTCAGTTGTGGTCCTGTTTCTCTGGCCGTGGCTGGGTGGATGTGCTCTCTTCATCCTCTGGCATGGGAGCTGCCTTGGAGCTCGTCTGCCTGGCTGTGTGTTTCCTGGACGGGGCCGCCTTTTACAGCTGCTTTTTGTATCTCTGCTTCTGTCTCCTTGCACCCCAGTCGGCCTCGGCAGATGGCCGCTCACACTGAGCCTGGTTCTGCTGGAGGTTTCTTCCTGTTAAAAGGGAGTTTTTCCTCTCCACTGTCGCTACAAGCATGCTTAGTGTGAGGGATTGTATTTGAGTCAATGAATCAATGCAATCAACTGGTTTTCCTTAGATAGAAAACTTTGTATCAATTTGACTGTATGATCTGGTTGAACTGTAAAGTGCCTTGAGATGACATGTGTTGTGAATTTGGCGCTATATAAATAAACTGAATTGAATTGAATTGATATGGGGTCTGTTTCACGAAGCAGGTTTAACAAATTCAGATTCAAATCTGCATGAATTAGTTCAATCAACTCCAAGTAGAACCACTCAGAGTTCAGCACGTGCACAACAAGTATGAATAGCCATTATCAATCAATGGAGCACTGATTCGATGAGTCACCATGACAACAGACAACAGGGAGTGCTTATTTCACCCCACTGGAACTAGAGATTTTTAATGCAGAAATGCAAAAAATAAACTAATAAAAGGAGAATGTGTTTAAAAGACAGAGAAACAGCACTACAGCTACAAAGGAGAGGAAGGTGGCAAAGAAGAAGATTGCTGCTCGAGTTAACGCGCAAGTTTATATGATGTGATCTATGGCAGGCCGTTTTTACATTTAGGAAAAGCACTCCTCTCTGTTGGTTATTCTATTTGTAAATCACTAAAATAAGATTCTTCCTGATCAAAATCACACTCCTCGACTGAACGGTAATAATATAGTTTCTAAATTACATTTTTGTAGCAGAAACTGAAGTTCAGTAAGTAAAAAAACAAAATTATACTAGTAAGAATTAAGTTTTATATATCTAGAAATGTTTTAAACATTTTAAATGGTTCTGACATTTACCAGCTTAACTGAAAATGTATTTATGATATCTGAAAATGTGTTTTCATAGTTAAAATAATACACATGCTGACCAGTAATATTAGGAATGTGGAGATCTGAAATTAATTTCTAGATGTCCAGAATGTTTATTCTAGATGTGGAGAATGTCATTTTGAAATAGTCCTTTAGACAAAGAAAAAATGTTTTTTCAGATATCAGGAATACAGCTTCAGTAACTTCAGTAAGTAACTAGTACATATCAAAACGGCTTGCCATAACATGTGACTTTGATAATATTACGGGATTATTTCTTCAATGTATCTATTTCGGTGAAATCTTCTGGCAGCAGGTGAAAATTAAGTTTAAAAACATTGTTCTAATTGATAGGACCTGTGCATCATCTCATGGGTGCCTCCTCATATTGATTTAGTCTTCTTTTACACAGTAAATAAGTTGCTTTTTGCAGCCACGCTTCAGATGTTACCATCACAATAAATGGCCATTATAAGCGCCTATCAGTCCTACAGAACGGCTTCAGATTGTGTAGAAGGCTCATTTGGTTGTTATCATTGACTGAATCCTAACCCTAGTGTAATTTAATTTCCCCTGTGGAATTAATGAATCTATATACCGTATTTTCACGACTATAAGGCGCACAAAAACGTCTTTTTTCCCCCTAAAAATGTGCGGTGCGCCCTTTGGTGCGGTGCGCCCTATGTGTGTTGTAACTGCGACTTTTGAGACCAACTCATTGAGGAGATGATCAAGGAGTGGCTGAGGGAGCCGCCAACACGCTGCTGCAGCTCGAGATGGAAAAATTGAAGTTTTGCTGCTGGAAGCGCCGTATCAACCAATCAGAGAAGCTAATCTGGGAGCTGACAGCGAGACAGACACATCGCTCTGATGACATATGATATTAAGGCAAATGAAAAGGGCTGGATGGATGAGGAGATGATGAAAGAGTGGCTGAGGCAGGTGTATGTGAGGAGACCAGGTGTTTTTTTCCACGCATCACCATCGCTGTTAATCTGTGACTCCATGCGTGTCCATCTTACAGCCGATGTGAAAAACATGGTGAAATAAATAAACGCTGTGCTCGCCGTTATCCCGGGTGTCTGACAAAGGAACTTCAACCGCTCGACATCGGTGTGAACCGGCTGTTCAAAGTAAGGCTGCGGGAGGCGTGGGAGCGATGGATGACAGACGGAGACCACAGTTTCACGAAAAGTGGAAGGCAGCGCCGGGCAAGTTACGCCAATGTTTGCGGATGGATTGTTGATGCTTGGACTAATGTGTCTGCTGGCACTGTTGTTCGAGCTTTCGCAAAAGCTGGCATTATTTCTGAGGAGCCGCGCGGCACGGAAAGTGACTCTGACAGCGAAGAAGGGGAAATTGGCATGTCTGCTTTAGTGCAGCTGTTTAATTCAGAAACAGAGGATGATGACTTTGATGAGGTTGATTAATACTTTGTAATAAATACTTGAATAAAGCACAATCATACTCAGTTTTGCTCCCGCTCTATTTTTCTACCTGAAAACTTAATTCAACAGCAGCCTCTGGGCCGGGTCGCCTCCGGGTTCACCGCGGCGGCTGGCGGGTGTTTTTTCATCTAAATAATCTAAATCTTGCAGCTATATTTGCTGTGATCAGTGGGAATAAAGTAGTTTTAATATGTTTTTAAGTGAGAAAGTCCACCTGAAAACTTAATAATTGCAGTCAGTTCATCCAGATTATCATCCTGCCTATACTATTTCTGTCGGAGGCGCTCAGACCCCCACATACCAGGGTACACCGACAGTAGGAATCCCTTCAAGAGCAGCCTCTAGGCCGGGCAGCCTCCGGGTTCACCGCGGCGGCTGGTAGGTGTTTTTCATCTAAATAATTGAAACTACAGGCACCAGGATACCGGTAATAAAAGCGAACATATTCCGTCGGAAGGTTTCAGGATTTTAAGTTAATTTAGGAGCGATCACAGCGCTCTGTCATTTGCAATGTGTCTGTCTCACGGCCAGCTCCCAGGTTTGATTAATACTTTGAAATAAATACATGAATAAAGCACAATCATACTCAGTTTTGTTCCCACTGTATTTTTAAATACGCAGTAGAGGTATTTAAAGGTAGTAGAGGACATGTACCTGTATATAAAAAACGCGCCCTATAGTCCGGTGCGCCTTATGTGTGTGTGAAATACAGAAATGGCACAGATAACTGAGACTGCGCCTTTTAGTACGGTGCGCCTTATGGTCATGAAAATACGGGTATGTGTAATCTGAAAATAATTTCAGTAATTGTTCATGTACTGTAAATATAACTAAATAAAAATAAAATGATCCGTATCTCGTTCATATTAAACAAACCAAAAATCAGTAATCTGATTTCCTGTCAACTGAGATCTAGAATCTGCTCCCTATAAATAATTATTTCTCTGTGAAAAATTGCCAATCATAATAAGATCCTTGTCAAACGGACATGATATGTTTGTTTTTAAAGTCGTAGGGAAACGGCTGGGAGGTTCGAAAGCAGGTAGGATTGTTGCCAGTTTCTCAGAAGCATCTTGCTAACCAGTTAGCAACTTTGTGCTAGTTGGTTCCCAATGGGAAATTCCATAGAAACCAAGTAACACTAAATAGGTGACTTGGAAACAACACTATCAAGGAATGCTAGTTGAGAGGACCACGGCAACTAGCGGAGCTCCGAGGCTAACGACAGCCAAGTCTTATCCACACCCGTCTGCAGCAGCCCTCTCTGAATTGAGAAAAGGCAAACAATTCACTCTCCAACTATACCCCTGTAACGGTCACCACTACTCTGAGAAGATTCTTATTTTAGCTGCAACATATGAATCAAGATGCTATGACCAAAAAAATATGACTGACAGATGACTGTTGATATACACTATATTGCCAAAAGTATTTGCTCACCTGCCTTGACTCACATATGAGCTTAAGTGACATCCCGTTCCTAATCCATAGGGTTCAATATGACGTCGGTCCACCCTTTGCAGCTAGAACAGCTTCAACTCTTCTGGGAAGGCTGTCCACAAGGTTTAGGAGTGTGTTTATGGGAATTTTTGACCATTCTTCCAGAAGCGCATTTGTGAGGTCGCACACTGATGTTGGACGAGAAGGCCTGGCTCTCAGTCTCCGCTCTAATTCATCCCAAAGGTGTTCTATCGGGTTGAGGTCAGGACTCTGTGCAGGCCAGTCAAGTTCATCCACACCAGACTCTGTCATCCATGTCTTTATGGACCTTGCTTTGTGCACTGGTGCACAGTCATGTTGGAAGAGGAAGGGGCCAGCTCCAAACTGTTCCCACAAAGTTGGGAGCATGGAATTGTCCAAAATGTCTTGGTATGCTGAAGCATTCAGAGTTCCTTTCACTGGAACTAAGGGGCCAAGCCCAGCTCCTGAAAAACAACCCCACACCATAATCCCCCCTCCACCAAACTTTACACTTGGCACAATGCAGTCAGACAAGTACCGTTCTCCTGGCAACCGCCAAACCCAGACCCGTCCATCAGATTGCCAGATGGAGAAGCGCGATTCGTCACTCCAGAGAACGCGTCTCCACTGCTCTAGAGTCCAGTGGCGGCGTGCTTTACACCACCGCATCCGACGCTTTGCATTGCACTTGGTTATGTATGGCTTGGATGCAGCTGCTCGACCATGGAAACCCATTCCATGAAGCTCTCTGCGCACTGTTCTTGAGCTAATCTGAAGGCCACATGAAGTTTGGAGGTCTGTAGTGATTGACTCTGCAGAAAGTTGGCGACCTCTTCGCACTATGCGCTTCAGCATCCGCTGACCCCGCTCCGTCAGTTTACGTGGCCTACCACTTCGTGGCTGAGTTGCTGTCGTTCCCAAACACTTCCATTTTCTTATAATACAGCTGACAGTTGACTGTGGAATATTTAGGAGCGAGGAAATTTCACGACTGGATTTGTTGCACAGGTGGCATCCTATCACAGTTCCACGCTGGAATTCACTGAGCTCCTGAGAGCGACCCATTCTTTCACAAATGTTTGTAAAAACAGTCTGCATGCCTAGGTGCTTGAATTTATACACCTGTGGCCATGGAAGTGATTGGAACACCTGATTCCAATAATTTGGATGGGTGAGCAAATACTTTTGGCAATATAGTGTATGATTAGCCGAATGTAGGTGTTCAGAGTGACATAAAATCAACTGGCCTGCATAAGATAACGAAGAACCCCCCACAGATTTTAAGACAGGATTTTGTTTAAAAATAGCAATGTTCAAAATTTTGGGACAATGTCGTCTGATAAAGAGTACATTTATTCACATGTTTAAGCCAGAATGATTTGACATTTAAATATGATTTCCCTACGAGTTTAAAACCTATTGCATGTACCGGACCTAGTGAATGATATATAATATTTTTATTATGCTAAAAACTACGACAAAAATTGGACTAAATCAGGAAAAAAATCGACGTGAATGTCTGTGAATAGAGCGGACAAAGAGAACATTCGAGTTTAATGAAGAAAACCTGCTCCCGACCATTTTAGCTCTGGGGAGAATCTTACTACGGCGACTGAAACAGAGGTTGAATAAACTTTGTTTGTGAAATGGAAAAGTCAGAGTTTCCCTGTTTTCAGGTTTATAAAACTTAGAGTTTTCGGAAAACCTGCTTCATGAAACGGACCCGTGATGTCCGAATATTGTAACTTCTCAAACAAAACTGTCACTGCACAATTGCAGCATTTACTATTCACTGATCTTCAAGTCTGAATCTAATACAACTTCTCATATTATATAATAAACAAACCTGCAGATACTCAAAAGATTTTCAGAATTCATATCACAAGTTTAACAAGAATTATATTTTTTCATAGGCATCACAAAAAAGGCATTTCACTCTGAATAGATGCGCCCCCCCCCCCCCCCCCCCCCCAACCATTTACGGCACAGACTTTCTTCCACCTGCACATGAAGCTACATTAAATGGTAGGTTTATGACTAAAAGAAAGTGTCTGGTAGCTAAGTCAAGCTTTTTTTGATGTTATTAATGCATTTGCTCCTACCCATGGTCGCAATCACCCAGAGAAAAGCCCAAGTTTGCAAAGCTGAAGTATTTCCAAAATCCACTGGTTTGTCAATAAACAAAAAAAGATTAAGTTTAATTTGAACTATACCCCAAGTAAGTTTACCAACTGGCAACTGGGAGCTACTCAACAGGGGGCTCCACCTCCCCCATTGACTCTACACTGCAAAAAAAGTCATTTCTGTCATTTACCCTTAATTTGAGTAGGTAAATAAGGTGATCTGCCAATGGAATGAGTATTTTTACTCTTAAAATAAGATAATTAGATTTTACACGCTCAAAATACAACAATGCAGTTGTTTTATTTAAAATGTTAATTGTCTTGTTCCACTGGCAAATTGTCTCACTTACCTCCTCAATTCAAGGCAAAGTTGCATTTATTTTTATAAAAATGACATAGATTTAGATTTTTTTTCCTGTGTAAAGTCACGTATCAAAGTCTTGAGCTGACTTTCTTTTTTTTTTATTTTATTTTTTTTATTATTTTTTTTATTGAGCTGACTTTCTAATGCACCGCAGGAAAGTGTCCTTGTTTCCTATGTCAAATATTTCCATTTGAATCTCCACCACTCCTAACAATCGTCCTGAGAAGATTCTCCTGACATTTATCCATTTCTTACAAGCCTATAATGACCTACAGTTTTAGATCATCGTTTAAGCTAACCTTTGTTTCATCTGATCACAGCTCCCTGTAACAAATGCCATTCCCATAAAATCATCACAATAGTGCTGATGATGAACAGCCAATTGTCTGTTCAATGGGGATGTGTTCCCCCACCAGGACGTGTCTGCTGTTTTTTAATGATTTGTGTATTATGCTACTGCAATAAAAATAAATGTACCTTTCCTAATATGTTTTTCTAAGGGGGGATGAGGTAATGATTGCAAAGGCACAGTCTATCAAACTCAGATGTTTGCATACGCAAGACAGCATAAATTCTTAACAATAACTAAAATCATGTACTATCATCTTTTTTTTCTCCAAATAATGTTATATTTAATTGTAATTTCACATAAATTTATAGAATATATACAGAATATAGAACTTTTTTTCTTACTGTGATATTAAGATTTTCCAGATCATCAACGGAAATTAAATTTTTTAAATTCAATTTAATTGAGAGTATTAACAAAAAAAAACAAAAAAAAACAGGAATGAAAAATATGTTCTACTGTACAAATTGTGTTTACCCATATTAAGGTACAAGAGGTCTGACCAGGAGCACCATTGAAGTATTAAATATTCTGTTAAAAAAATTAGCTCTTAGAAAAAAAAAAAGAATCAAACTGTACAAAGATGCATACAAAAAAAAATTTAAAGGCCTTTTTTGCTGTTCAATAAAGACCATAATATTAACTCTTATACACAAATATACAGTTGTGTATTGCAGATACAGGGTGAAGAGAGCTATAACAGCAGAGATAATTTTCTTCACGCCTAATATACGAAATAAATACTTCCCACAAGTATGCCTTTATAAATCTAAGACACTGCTGGACTTGGCTGTCTTGATTTACAGGTTTTAATTTGAGGAGCCCAAATGGATTCCATGTGTTTTTAATGACTCTCTAGGTGGAGCCACATTGTTGCTTTCTTAGCATTCTAATCAGCACCATGCCACTGAGGGGCCCATCTGGGTGGGCTGAAATTGGCTAGTAAACAGTGAAGCTTGATACCTGGCATTTACTTCAGGAACTCCTACAGTTTTCTGCCTGAAGTCATATCATAATACACGATCTCTTTTCACAGTAATGCGACCTTATCGAGGAAAGTAAGTGTTGAAGGGAAATTAGTACTATCGTACCGGCTTCCATGGTTGGCGATGCCAGGACGCAGAGCCTGGGCAGGACTGCAGGTTGCACTGCTCCGTGTCAGGTGGCATTTCCAGGATGTCACAGTTGTAGTCATTGAGCCTCTGTCCACTGGGCCTTTGACACACCACTAAGCGAGTCTTCCTACCTCCACCACAAGTCTGTGTGCACTGAAGAAAACAGCAGAGCAAGCATCAATTTTCTGATGCTGCAAGGACTATAGGTCTGAAATGATTATGAGAAGTAGGACAATTTTTGTTCTTATGTGGTCAAGCTGTCTTTAAGTTTTATTTAAACAATACAACTTTTCTTGTGAGGATTCTCAGTCATCTAGGTCCTAGTTGTTCCAAAGCACTTAAAAAACAAACCACTAGATTTGTTTTTCAAGTTTTGAGATGTTTCCCTTCCCATCCAGAAAGCTTTCTCGATTCAAAATGTCTGGAGTAATGTGGAGCTCTAGGTTAATAGACTAGCCCAAACAGAAGCCTTGTTATGGCTTAGAAAACAAATTGAACCAAAAAATAGGTCCACCCCTCAGTAATGGGGAGTTATAGGGTCGTTGTTGGCCTGGTTAAACAGGCAAGATGTTTGATGCTTTGATGGACAAAGTAGACAGGTGGTTTGAAAGGGGAGTGAAGGAAGCCATTTATGTTGAGTCAGAGAAATCAAGCTTAAACAGAGGGGGTGGACTCAGGACTCAGCTCTCGAAAACCAATAATGCAATGTTCATCATCATGCAGGGGATCAAAACACCTCGCCTGTTTAGCCAGGCCAACAATGACCCTAACGACTCCCTTTTCAGAGGCAGTATTGGGTTTTGGAGGCCAACAACGACCTCAACGACTCCCAAATACTAAGAGGTGGACCTGTTTTTTTGGTTCAATTTGCTTGTTTTCTGAACTATAACAAGGATTTTGTTTCGGCTACTCTATAAGCCTGCAACTTAAACACTACTTCAGACATTTTGAATTGAGAAAGCTTTTTAGATGGGAAGCGAAACCTCTTCAAAACAAAGTCCAGTGGTTTGTTTTATAACTTTTTTGGAACAATACAACTTTATTAACATAAACTTGCAATAGCAGTAGTCATAAAACCAGCTATCACAGAAATACTTACCTAATTGCGATGAAAAACCAACAGTAAGGAACATAGTAGGGATATTCAAGACAAAAACATGCCCACAGTAAGTTTCTGGATTAATAAACAGGGTTTTGGTTACAGGCATGTGATCTGCATCTTCATGCCACACACCCAATCAAAATTTCCTTCTGTCGTTCTGTTTATTTTACACTTGCAAGATGCCTTGCAAGCTTACACATGTTTTTATTTATGCAAACCCTTTTCAAAGATCAGACCTTTAGCAGAGATTTTTAAACTTTGTAACCAGTAAAAACATTTACTCCCTTTACCTCAACTTTTATCCTTCTTGTGAGGCCAGCATGTTGTTGCTCAACCATAACAAGTACACCCATAACCAATTATCCTTTATTATTTTTACTTATTCATCCTGGTCTTTAAATATTCTCTAGTTACCTGATGCTCTAGTAACATATCGCCTTATCATGTATGTTATTTTCTCAACTGTTTCAGTTTATTGGTATTTTTTGCTATTATTGCTATTGTTTCTTTTAACATTGCAATTTAAATTTCGCCTGTTGACGTCTGTTATGTGCACACACAAATTAATTTATAAGCCCTGGAGTCTTTGTTTGCCTTTCAATGATAACAATAAATATTTTCCTTTTAAAAAGTCAGGCACAAGTAAAACAGTCTTAAACGGGATGACAAAAGTAGAACAAAGTCAGAAAATTGTCTCACTTCTCCCCAGACCCCATAGTTCCACACAGGGCAGGGCCCAGAGTCGCAGCTTTTTGACTCTGCAGGTTTGACTCGTTCATCACAGTAACTGTTGCTGCGTCCATCCGCATCTTGACAGACCACCACCCGCCTCTGAAAACCTCCTGCACAGGTACTGGAACACTGAAAATAAAAAAAATACAAAGCCTGTGACCATTACTTATATTAATTTGGGTTAAAGTAAATCCTTTATCATTCTACATAGAATAATCCGACTTTCTTTCAGTTGTTTACTGAAAAATAATTTTATACAATAATAAAAGTGCAAATAGTGAAAAAATTTTATTCTGTAATTCTTCTTAAATATATGTGTGCATCATTTTTATTTTTTTAAAGATAAAACTAAAAACTTGAATTTATTATATTAGGAATGTGCATGTTATAGACCAACACATCACTGCATCAACACATCAGCTAAAAGAAAGATTTTAATAGTTTTACCTTTTTTTTTTCTAATAGATATCTCAACACATTTTTATTCATTTGAATTTATACTAGGGCTGCAACTAACGATTATTTTCGCAAATTGATTAATCTGTCGATTATTTTTCCCAATTAACATTCGGAGAGCAAAAGGTTCCTTAAAAAAGATTTTTTATGAAATTAAAACCAGGGGAAAACTAAAACGATTCCACTCGAGGAGTTCTGGATAGAGAAGATTGACAGATGAAATAAAAAAAAAATCAAAATGCAAAATGTTTATATATCTATTTACAATTTTGATATAATCACTGCTTTAAGTGGGTTGCTCTGTCAGCCAAAGGCATGTTTTGGACTTTCCATATTCCAGTTAACGATTAATTTATTACTAAATTAGTTGTCAAATTTTTCAATAATCCAATAATCCCAAATAATCTGCTTAATCTGATTAATTGTTTCAGCTCTAATTTATACCTGCTAAGTCTGCAATTACAGCTTAATTTTGCTAATATCTGTAGAAATTCTAAAGACTGACAGTTTATCCAGTTGTTCTTTGCTACTTAACATAAAACGAAGCCAAAATAAAAAGAAACCATTGCTGTAAGATTTGTAGTTTTATATTCATATTTTAAAAATATATTATAATATTTAATATTGATCTTTTTTACCAAATCAGTCAGGATTAAATAACAGCAAATTGGCCAAAAAATTTTTCAATTATACCATTAAGATATTTTGCAAACTTTTAACCAATAACACATTAACACATGGCAAAGTGCTTCCATCACCACCAAGAGGATATAACTATGAACAAAACAGCTGCTTTTTTTGCAAACATTTTCCAAAAAAAAGTCAGGGAACATTTTTGCCTTGACATTGGTAATTGGAAGGCTCTGAATCAAATTATAGTGATGCATCCCCTCTGTGGACGGGAGGCAGAACACTCAGTACTATCTGCATGTGGGGGAGGACAGCATGAACTTCAAGTTTTTCCTCCTAAACTAGCCTGAGCAGGGTGAGGGAGGGTTTATTTAATATGGGACTAGGAACATAGGATAACATTAATATAAAAAGTGAAATTAAATTAACTCATATTAGATTACAAAACATAACCCTTTAACTTGATTAAAGTTGAATGTTCTGCAGCTTCATTGGACCTTAGAATTAACAATTGTTCTAAAATCTGTCAGATTTTCTTTGTAGTAATCTAGATTTTTATTTTACAACATGCTCATCGTCAGAACACACAATACACAATAAAAAGGATCTGTGTATAATAGTCTTTTACCCTGTATGGCCTTCAGCTCCGAGAGATCAAAACCCCTAAACATCTGCTTCCTCCCCCCAAAAACCTCAAAGATTATCTTGACTCACAAAATAATAGAGCAAAATCATATAGTTGTACAGTCAAAGTACAGGTAAAAAGTATTTTCCTCACTGCTGTTGTCTAAAACATGCTATGTATTCTGAACATACTGCGCCCCATGGTCCAGTCCTCCACTGGTTGTCTGCTGACGGGACGTTCCAGCTACTGTGTCCCGGGTGATGTCCTGGATCATGAGGATATCCATATGGCTGCTCATAAATGTGCTGATGGTTGTAGGTGGATGGGCATGGAGCAGTGGTGCACTCCTGCTCAGCTGCAGGCCTCTCATCTGGGTCACAGAAAGACCGGTCCACTGGCTGGTGGTAGTTGGAGCAGATCACTTGTCTGGTTGCCCTTCCAACACCACATGTAACTGAACACTGGATGAGGGAAAGGTTTGCCGAATATCAAAAATGTACTTTTTTTAACCTTTTATTTCAAAAGTGCATAAGAAGATCTAGCCAAAATGTAACAAGTAATAATTTTACCCTAGTCACATAACTACATATGTCAAATTGCTTCTTCCAGTATACAACATTTCCGTGAGGAAATAAGTGAATAATTTTTTTTTTTTTTTTGCATTTCTACTTGCCTCTAGATTCTGTAGAGCGACAAAATAATCCTGCACTGATTGTAGATTTTTTCTGTCTGGACAGCCTGTAATTAATTAGAACCATACTGAAATACACTATGTTAAGAGTCCAATTACCAAAGAGTCGTAACAACAGTATATAAAGATGATGGCATTTGCTAATTTCAGCAAGCTGCTCTACCTAAAGTACACAGCAAAAGAGAGATGACATGTTTTTAAGATTTTCCATGTTGTTAGGAATCCAGTTTGTGTGGGCTGTTTTTGTGTTTTTCTCTCTCCACCACCAGGTGGTGCCCTGTTCCTCGGGCCTCCCTGCAAACCTGCGGCTCACTGGATCATTACCGGAGGAGCATCTGAGCAGTGGGCTGTCTCTAACTCGACGCCAGAGTGTTTGCCAGTTTTGGGTATTCCAGCCAAGCTGAGATTAGCAGAGTCTAATCGAAGCTTTGTTTCTCTGAGTCTAATCTTGTTTTTGTCTTTGCTCTTCGGCAGGAAGCCTTTTTCTGTGTAACTGGATAACCTGGACCTTCTACCCCTGGAAGGATTACTGAGTACACACTGAGCAGGGGTTAACCTCCACATGATCCGTTCAAGTCCTCATTGGAAAACCAAGTGAAGGTCCGCTCCTTTACTCTTCTGGGTCCAACGTATTTCTACCTGTCCGCTCTCCAACGAGTTCCCTCTCCTCCGGATTAATTCCCCACAAACTGGATTCAAGGATAAACAAGAGCCCCCTCAAAGGTGAGTTTCTCTCCAGCTACATTCAAGCCCCAGTCAACTTTCCTACGGTCCCTGAACTGATCACTGTAACCTCTCCTTCAGACTTTCCGGTTCCGGTTCACCAGTCCACTGAGTTCTGCCTCCTACTTCTGTGTTTCATCAATATTAAATAAACCTGTTAAACTTTTTCCCTTGGTCTCTGAGTGGTTCTCTGCATGTGGGTCAGATCGCTTAAACCAATTATGACACATGTATGTGTTTAGACAGGTATATCTACAATATAGAAACAAATATAGAAGCTATGTAAGTGTGAAGTGCTGTCAGATTAAAGCAGCTATCCAAGCCTTTTTAACCTTTCCGTTTAAGCAGACTTGAAATGATTTTGGAGATAAAACATTTCAGTTGTAATGTTTAATAATTTGGAGAGAGCGATAGGACATTTAAAGAAATCTATATCAACATCAACTATGTCAGTTTTACTTTTTCCAAAATACGTTGGTCACCATCAGGCATTTGAATGCTCAGTTTGTGGGCAAAATTTCTTTTCGGATTGAATTCCTGGCGAGCATTATTTGACCGTTTTTCTAAACAGATATTCTGTCATCTATAATTTCCCCAATGTTAAAAGAGTTTGACTTTTAATTTTTCCCATGAACAGCATCTTTCATTGTGGTATATTTAATTTGCGGTAATACAGCTGGGAGTTTTCCCTAACTTTGGATTTAAAAGCTTATTTCACAGGGAATTTCTGATACTGTATGATCACAAGTCTTGAAATAAAAAAAAAAACAATAGTAAATTATTTAAAAAAAAATGCATAATAATAAAAAAAGTCTCCAAGATCAAGGCATCATCTCAGGATGATTTTGACTTAACTCCAAATATGAACCATGTTATTCCTGCGGTTATAAAACTGGCACGCTTTAGATGTTCTACTTACAGCAGACCACTCCCTGACATGCCACTGGCCACAGGGGCTAAAGCAGGTGGAGAACTCGGGTGGGCGGGGTAAGTGAATGCAGTACGATTCATCAGCCACTCCTCCCTGAGCGTCTCTACAACTGACATAACGTGCGCGCTTCCCCTTGCCACAGGACACCGAGCACTATGAAGAAATAAAAAAGATAAGAAGTTATTGGACAGAAAAGGCACATAGTTAATGATCCAGTGCAAGCAGAAAAACATAATTTTTTATTAAAAATTGATTATTTTGAATTTATGTCACTTAAAAGTGTCAATATGGATAACTAAATTGCACTATCATCCCACCAAAATGATAAACACAACCTCCAGTTCTAAAAGATCCTATCAAATACTTAATAAACGTTCATGTGCATTTGTGGTCAGCTAAATTCACAAGGGAGATGTTTATTTCCAAGAAACATATTTATTGTATATTTTATTCTGCAAATGCAAATGCATTTTATATTTATATTTTCATACTTTTCTCTGTGTAATGAAAAACCTCAAGTTTCAATTTATAAACACCGATGCCTGCATTTCTTTAGGCAGTAACTCCCTTGGTGATTTTCCAAATCCAGGCCTCCAGCTGTGTGTTTTCAGCTTGGGCTTCTGGATATTTTTTTGTGTTCTTCGTATCAAGTTTTGTTTTCATTCTTGCCACGTTCAGACAGTTCGCAGTGGATGCTTTCAGAACTCCTGGCTTGCAGTGTTCTTTCATTTGATCAAAATTCCTTTAGTTTTTATTTTTATATCTTTGTTTTCCTGCTTTATTTATTATGATCAATAACAAGCAATTCATAACAAAGCCTGTTCCAAAAAGAGGAATTACCCTATTCTAACTAGAGAGTAGTTTTCCTGAGTAGACTTACTCAACATATGACATTTCTTTTAAATATTGGTATATTATTATAATATTTAGGATATTTGGATATATCAGTCAGCTGACTGTACTCTGAGTTACCCTCATTAAAGGAATACAGAAAACCAGATTCACTGGGGAAACGGAAGGAAATAAGAAGCTTCTAAGTTTTCCAGTGGAATTTGAAGTAATAATGATGCCACATGGGCATTACAAAAATATTTCAAACGGTTCCAATTGCAAAATAAAAAGGTTTAACATGGCGGCGACCAATAAATGTATGAGTGGGATTTGATAAAAAAAAGTTTAATCCTACACGCTAACTTTTCCACTTGAGGTGTTCTGGATAGAGCATATTGACAGACGAAAACATTTTTTTAAATCTTAAATCCAAAACCTTTACATATTTTTTTTTTTTTTTTTACAATTTTGGTATAATAACTGTTCTAAGTGTTGGGATCTGGAGATTCTCCACCTTCTCCAGCAGAGTGCACTGTGGATCTCCTGGGCTGGAGCCCTCCAGCACAGCTGACGTTCATCAGCCCATCAGGAGACCTGCCTATATAACCAGCAGCCAGACCTTCCTTTAACGCCGCAGTGTTGACCAAGTTTGGTTGGCGAACCTGAGCCTCTGTTACTACTAGTATCTTTGTCTCTAAAGAGAAACCCTATTCTAACCTGCCTCTGTCTTCTCGCTCCTAGGAAACCTGTCTCTCGTGTGAAGCTCTGGATGAGCTTAGCCTGTTACCTGCCTGCCTGCCCTAGAGAGCCAAACCTGAAGATCTCACTCTGGAATCCACCTGCTGCTCTTTAGGAAAGAGCTAATCCCTCAAACCAAGGTCTGTCACTAGAAAGTCAGAAGCTAGACGCTGCTGCTGCTGAGCACTCTGCTGAACCAACAGTCTCTGGACCCAACCGGTTCCCCCTCTCAGAAAGAAAGCCTGGACCTCTTCAAGGTATTTTCTGAAACATCTGAAAGCCCAACGACTAATTTGTTAACCTGGCTAATCAAACTATCCGTCTCTGCAGACGCCTGAGAATCCTGCCCGGACCAGTTTCCTAGAATTCAGTTCTAGTACTCTTTGTGCTAACCTTTAATAAACTCTGTTAAACTTTTCATCAGTCTCCAAGTGGTGTTCTGCATGTGGGTTGATTCCTAAACCAACCATGACACTAAGTTGGTTGCTCTGTCAGCTAAAGGTATGATTTAGAGTCTCTATACTCCATTTACCAATTAATCAATTACTAAATTAGTTGACGATTATTTCAATAATCAATTAATCACGATAAATCTGGTTAATTGTTTTAGCCCTAGTGGGTTCGGTCATGTCTCATTGAAGTGAGGTGAGGGTAGATGAGGAGTGAATCTTTTGAGTATTGTTCCTAAAAGTGCTTTGTAAGTAGGTGAAAGGTTATGTCTAAGAGCATCTCCTGCTGAGAGATGGTTTTTCTAGGTTAACAAAGATGGCTTCCTTAACCCCTCTCTTAAACCATCAGTCTTCCTTAGCCAGAATTAACTAGAATTTGTACTTTATTAAGGAGCCCCTATATGTATGATAGTCAACCTCTCTTTATCTCGGTACCTATTTGAGATAGAATAGGACATACACCTTAATGTATCATGCAAGAATGTATGCATGTTGCATACAAGAGCATCCATCTGTGTGTGTCTGAAAGACACACCAAATTGGGAAAATCCTCTTTGGTATGTACAGTATGGTCATGTTGAAACTGTATCTGCAACTCATTTAACAATGCAAACTATAAAGAAGATTGAGGGACCTCTAAATCTATGTGTGTCTGGATTCATATTTGTCAACATGTAACCCTGAAAATGGCAACGGCATGAAAGAAAAAAATAACAGCAATGTAGAACACATTGTACCTGAAAAACAGCAAGATACCTACGTCAATCAATTGTATATAGGATCCTCAAAATACAAAAAAAAAAAAAAAAGGCATAGCAAACTTCAACAACTAGTTGTGTATGGTCTGCTCTATAAAGGTGTAACATTTTGGCACCCTTCTGGCTTAATTGCTGCTCTAAGTAGGTTATTCTTTCAGAAACAGGTGAATTATATTGTCTGTATACTGTAGTTAACAATTACTTGATTGCTAAATTATGTGAATATTTGATTAATCACCAATAATCTGTTGTTTTTGCCAAATAAATTATTTTTACTACCTACCCATTCACCAGTTTGAGGAAAAAAAAAGTACAAAAAAACATCAAACTCAAGTTCTTACCGCCGTCCAGGAGCCATATCTCCACTCAGTCACAAGCTGAACAGAGTTATTAGGCCGAGGTGTAATTTGAGGTGCTGAGGCTCGTGGACACGCAGGCATCTCACAGTCCTATAAAACATGTCAACAATTACTTCTTAAAAAATCAAAACTGCTTCTTAGGTAAACTTAAGTATTGTACTAACAGACTTAAGCATTTCATTGAATTACTAGCCTAGTAAACTTTCCCCACCCGCCAGCGGCCAAAACCATTTTTACCTGCAAGTGGTCTAACCTCGATTAATGCCCCAGGCCCTAGAACTGGCGGGCCAATCACAATGCAAAGATGTGTTTTGAAAAACACATGGGCGGGGTTTTGAGGGTGTGATGACTAAGCTGCGTGACGCTGGAGAAAGCATAACAAGAAAGATGGCAACAACTATTGAACAGTTCTCGTTTGACTCAGCTTTGGAATCAGTTTTGGAAGGATTAGACTTGGGATTTCTGTTGAACCATGATCAGGAAGAGGCTCTACGCTCATTCATTTTGAAGAAGGACGTATTTGCCATTTTACCGACAGGCTGTTTGTTTACCTTCCCCCACCAGCTTTCTGTCGCGCTTACTACGTCACAGTCAGTTGCGCTCATTGGTCAGAGCGTTGGCCAATAAGCACAGACACGGTTTGAAAAACAACGGGTTGTTCTCATCAACAATCTTCCGACGTCTCATTCATCGGAGCCTGACTATATTACACATTTAATCTCACATTTAGTCTGGTTTTCAGGCTATTGAATTACTTTTAAAATAAGCTATTTTTTATCTAGATTATTTTTGCTACATAATATACACGCAGAACAAAAATGTTACAAAGTATTATCCAGACATTATTTTGTACCAGCTCAAAACACTAATGGGTATGAAAATTTATTTTGTTTGCAAAATAAGGAAGATATGCAATATTTTCTGACACTAAAAAGGCAATAATATATTTATATTCACAGGACATAAGAATTAAACAAATATATATAAAAATAATCTTTGTATAATTGAGATACAATCTTTTTTTATACACACACAATGAGGTGCATCTTATCACTTAAAATACAATATATAATTTTATATCTGCAAAGATTTATGGAGTGTAAGCAGAATTATTTGCTTGGTCCAATTAAATTATCTGTCTTTTTTTTTAAGTACATTTTTCTAATCCTACCTGAGTGTCTCTGGGCCTCGCTGCAGCGTTGCACTCTCTGTCATCCACTCTGTCACCATAGTCCCCTTGGACACATCTCACAGCCCTCATCTGGTATCCATGTCCACAGGTCACCGCACACTGAAAGACAAAGCCACACACATACAGACATAAACATAAACAGAAATAATAAAACAGCTAGTTAAAGCTGGTTTGTTTTTGAGGTCAATATTTTAGACATTTGCTCAGTCAAGGCCTGTAAAAGGGAGGCTGATTAGGACTCTGACATCCCGTTATAAACAGACACATACATTTACCCACAGAATCAACCTGACTCTTCACCTAATTGTTACTTCACATACCACTCAATCACGTCTGGAAATACCACAAGAGTAGAGGAAGTGCTGGCATTGGTTTATTTGACCAGTAAATTACAATCAAACAAGCAAAGACGGGTAGATATCCTCCAGCTCTTAAAATATGGCTATTTTACTTTACATAAACATGTAAAGCTGAATTACACATACAAACTAGTGAATGAATTGCAAAGAAATATTTTCTGAGTTGGCTAAATAGAGATAAATCCAAAGTTTGAGAGTTAAACATATGAATGACAAAAGTAAAAAAAAAGAGAACCTGGTGCTGCATGTGTGAGAGAATGTTATTTCAGTATTTCCAACAGAATTAGAAATATCTTTTAGAAAATGGAAGTTGGAATTGCAGAGGGGGTATATGGAGTTTATCTATCAGATGACGTAGAAGTAGGGCTGGGTATTGTTCAAAAATTTTCGGTTCCGGTACCAATACCGATACCTTCACTTCGATACCGGTTCCTGAACGATACTTTTTTCGATACCAGTTTTATAATATCAATTCGAAGGAAAAGAAAATTACACAACATAAAAAAGTACAAATCTTGAGTTTTATTTTAAGCTCTGATTTTTCCATTTACATTTTTCCTCTTACATAAAAAAAAAAAAAATCAGTGTCTAATATTCACTGTTACATTGTGAGGACCTTTTTACTTAGCAGTTTTCCTTTAGAAAAATTACCATGTCTGACAAACAAGCCCGTTGAATGGGAATCCTTTTGACAGTGCACCGCTGGTATGTGGGGGTCTGAGCGGCTCCCACAGAAATATTGGAAGGCAGGATGAACTGACTGCACTGATTAAGTTTTCAGGTGGATTTTCCCACTTAAAAACATAATAAAACTACTTTATTCCCACTGATCACAGCAAATATAGCTGCAAGGCAAATAAAGGATAGAGTAGCTCCGCCCAACGCGCGTCAGAGACACTTTTCGACCGCGCAGCCAGAGCAGCAAAGCTGCTTAAGCCGTGTCAGAAGCTGGTACAAGCAGCAAAAAGGAAGCAGCAGACGTGATTTTGCTGCTCCTGCTGCGTCCAGTTTGAAAGCAGCATGATTCACTCCGCTCTGGCTTTGCACTGCCCACGGGCTGCTGAGAGGAGGATGGTCGCGCTGGCTGCGGTCCGCTCTTCTTGCAGTCAAACACCGAGCAACTTTCTGCTCTTAAATTGTTTCCGTGCACGATGTATTGCATTGCGCACTATTGGCATCAGTCCTAATAAAGTAAACCACATTTTTGCCCTGGGGGGCATTTTAAAGGGGTTCCATGACGCTCGCAACCAGTTCACAACAGATACACATGAACCCTGGCTGTAGGCATGACCACCTGTGTATTTTTCCTTGATGACGCAATCACGTTAAGTGTTACAGCCAATCACCGAAACTTGGTACCGAAAGACGAGGCATGTTTCGATACTCTGTAGAACCGAAGCATTTCGGTCGGTACCATAAAAGAACCAAAGTTCGGTACCCAGCCCTACGTAGAAGTCAGTCCAAAATTAAAAGAAGCAGAAATTTTAAATGGCGAAAAAATTAAGTAATACTCTTTATTAAAGGTTTATTCTGAAAAAAAACACGACTTTCTGGGACTTTAAGGTTTGTTTGTGTCCTTTCAGCTGTTGCAATATTCAGGGGTTACCACAGTGAGCTTTTAGGACTTGCCAAAGTTTTTGCACCAGATGCCAAGCGTAACAAAAGCGGGATCAGAACGGAGGTCCCTAGCATTAAAGACTGAACTCTTAAAGTCACCTTCCACAAATTAATGGTTCCTTTCCGGGAAATTCTCAGACATTCTGCAATTATTGTCTAAGTTACTAGAATGTATTACAAAAAAAATAGCAATGTACCTGGTACTGTAGGTAAGAGCGACTGTTTCAAAAATAGGTCTATTCAACATTGTGACATACCTGATAAAGGGAAAAGACTCCAGGAAAATCACTGGTAAGTTCCAAAATTTTTATTTTTGTGCTAAAAATTATAGAATGAAAAGGGAAACACTTGCTAAGTTTCAAGCATCTATTACTACATCTATTTTTCATAAAGGTCACCTTAGGCACTGTAGGCATTTGTTCCAGAGAAAGTTGTATTAATAAGTGTATGATTTTTGAACTCACCGCTCCCCAGATGCCGACCTGCCATGTTGCGCACCCGGGGAGTTCGCAGCTCCCCACGGTGGACGGTTTACTGGACGGGTCGCAGAAATGTTCGCTCAGCTTTTTCTCCCCAGCTTCCGTGGTGCAGAAGACTTGTCTGTGCTTCATTCCTTTCCCGCAGGTCACCAGACACTGATGGTTTTTAGGGATTTCAAGAGGTTTACTCACTGCAAATGGAGCACTACGAACCCCCCACAAAAATGATGAATGTTTTTAGTGTGTATTTGTGAGGGCTCACCTCGCTCCACTCACTGACAGTCCATTTTGGACACGGCTGGTCGTTGCAGGGCTCGGTTACCACCCTCTCGTATTCACTGCACTCTCTTTCTACCAATCGCCGTCCCAGGTTGTTCATGCAGTAAGACTCTCTGTGGCGGATCCCACGTCCACACGTTTTAGAACACTGAAAAGGAAGGTTTCTTAATGCATTTTCTGCAGTAAGGTCATAGCTCTATGTGTCTTATCTTTACGCAATTTTTTTCTGCAGAGATTACCTGTGACCAGGCGCTGTACTGCCAGCTCTTAAGCAGACAATCCCCGTGGCAAATCTCTCTCGTCTGAGGTTTTGTAATGTCTGCACAGACGCTAGCCTCCATCCTCTCACTCCTTCTCTTCATCTGGCTATACTTCATACACTGAACATCAAGGCTGCGGTAGCCAGGGCCGCATTTAGCTGAACACTCACTCTTTCCAGCGACATGCCATCTGAGAGAAAAGAATGGTTGTAAGTTTGAAAGTACCTGTCGGACTTCTTTGTGGGTGTACATGTTGATTTAATTTCTGAGTTGTTTCCCCTAATTCCTACCTGACTTCACAGTCAGAGTTGCATGGCTCAGTAACAGCAACTGGATGAGGTAAATGCTCACAGCGTTGGTCCGACACTTCAAGGTGATCACTCTTCCGAACACACACTGTCTTCCGTCGTCTTTCACCTGAACAGAGAATAAAAAATGAAGAGTGGCAATAGAGGGCAGCTTGTAACCATACTCTAGACTTTTTGTGCAAGAAGCCACAAAATGTGCCTAATTGTTTCAGATTTGCACCTAAATGAAATTGGTGTCTGAATGGCTACATGGTGCTTGACAGTTTTACACCAAATACTTTTTGTGAATTCGTCAAATCCTCAAATTTCCCCTTTACTGAGGAGAGGCAGGAAAAAGGTATTCAATCAAAGCTCCAGTTTTTGATTTGCCATAAGCCATGTGTCCTAGAGGGACCCAACCACTATGGTGCAAACTGGTACTATTCCATGGGTGGTTAGGTGAAGTGCTTCAGTATTTAGTTTTCTTTATACTTGAGGTCAATCTAGTGCAGTTTTATTTTAAGATTGTTTATGAGGTAAAAAAAAAAAAGTCTGCCCCACCTTGAAAAGACATTAGCATCATGAAACATGGGGCTAATGTTGTGGGGCGGCCTGTTTCTAGCAGGGACAGAAAAGGTGGACAGATCGGACAGGGGTAAAATGCAGAGTTATTCTAATGGAAAGTCATAAACCTCTTTCCCACTGAAATAAGCAGGTTAACCCTGGTTTTTTCAAACATGGGTTGACCTGCTAAAAACCGGCATTTGGCTCTCTTCCCATTGACAAAAAACGCTGGGTCTGACCTCCCGCTGGTAATTGGAGGTAAATTTCTCTAATGTGAGATCAATAAAGTTTTATTATTAGGGATGCACGATATTGGGATTTTGGCCGATATCCGATATGTTGATATTTTAAAACTCATGTAGCCGATAACCGATATCGATACTGATGTTAAAGCTGGACAAAAATAAGTAGTCATTGAAAATAGCAGTTTTATTATCCATTTCTGACACTTTGAAAAATAATATACTCAAATATATTTTCATATGCTGATATCAAATTGATTTTTAAAAACGCGGTATCGATCTATTTTACTTTCAAAATCTCATGAAATTTCATTGTTCTGTTACAAACTCACGTGATATTTTGCAAATTCTTGTGAGATTTTGTAAGTAAAATAGCTCAATACCGCGTCAATATATCAACATATAAAAATATGGCAAAATTTTGTGAATTTTCGGGGCATTTCGTAGCATAACAATGACATATAGCAATATTTCAATAGTAAAAGAGATTGATATGGTGTTTTTAAATGGCAATATATCAGCATATGAAGATATTGTGATATTTTAATGTATCAATATTTTTTCCCTCGTCTTTGGAAGTTTTAGAGTCTGTAAAAAGGAGGTTTTGAGGAAGAAGGAGAAGTAGTATTTATTTATTTATTTTTTTAGACTTTAGAAACTCAGAAGCTGATCAAATATCGGGTTAAATATCGGTGGGGTGGCCGATGTCCGATATTCAGTTTTAAGGACGATACAGGCCGATACCGATAGGGGGCCGATTATATCGTGCATCCCTATTTATTATTATTATTATTTTCATCTATACTACTTATAGAATAGATAGAATAAATGGAATTCCTCTTTTCTTAGCTGAGGAGCCTTCAAAGCTGAGCCAAGGTCTTACCCTGACACAGGCGACTGCATTCAAGCCAAGCGCCTGAGGAATCCCACACAAACTGCTCCCTTTTCTCCTCTATGGGAATGTTGAAGGAGTAACGCACATCTGGGTTGTAAAGGTTTCCCACACACAGGACCTGTTGAAACAATGGGGTCCACACTGAGACATAATATCTTTAAACGGAGGGATTAAACTAAGTTTGTAACAACAAAGGAAACATTGTGCAGAGGTAAATATTAAAAAGAAGATTCTAATAAGACTGCTTTGGTAAATCTAGGAGCCATGCAAAAATATTATTACCTGTAAAATGAGCTCATCCTCAATGCGGTCTGTGCAATTAATACGCTCAACTTTTGTATCTGAGCCGCTGTACTCAATGACTGTTCCCTTAAAGGTGATTTCCCTTTTGAACATCGCCACCACAAAGTTCCCATTCAGAAGGAAGTTGGACTGGCTGTCAGATAAAGCTGGAATGAGAAGGAGTTAGAAAAGTAAAGGTTATCTTTGAGCAAAAAAAAAATGAAATAAAACTCATCCATGAGTTTTCTGCTGTAGTCTGAATTTTGGAAAATGTAAGTTTGATAATCTCTGGGGTTTATCTGCTTTGAGAGCCAATCTCCCATTTGGAAGAGCAAAGCTGTATGCATCATGAGAAGAGGTTTCACCCTCCTATAGGACTTATTTTCTCCTTTCTACAATACCAGAATAGTGCCTCTTTAGGTTTTAAATCTTGAATTGTGTATGGTTTATTCAGAAACCTTCTACCATTACTTCTTCATCGACATAAACAATATTTGTTTAAGAAACCCTACATTTTACTGTAGGTACTGTACTGTCTATAATGTTCTTTATCTGAAGAACTCTTTGTAAAATCATCTCTTGAGGTTCTAGAGGAGTTCTTCAAAGAGCTGGCCTCTTTCAGCTTGTCAAGCTTCTTGAAGTAATCTGCTCTGATGATGTTACCTCGAGCGATGATGGCAGAAGAGATCAAACTCTCCACAACAGACTAAGAGGAGATCATCTGCCTCTTGCAGCAAACATCTAAAACTTCCTTACAGTCTGCTCTGTCCCTTCTTATAGACGACTTTACGGTTGTCGGTGTCCAGGTGAACACCAAGATATTTATAGTACACTCCCACCCCCAATCGATGTTGATGGGATTCCACTTGTTCTCGTTTCTTCTGAAATCTACAATCATCTCCTTGTCTTTTTCACATTCAGTATTAGATGATTGCTTCCAAACCATGCCACAAAGGGGTTTACTTGCTGCCTGTACTCAGGTTCTTGCCCGTGTCTAATGCATCCAAAGATTTCAGGATTGAAAACAAACAAATAGAAGCTGGAGGGTCCAAACAAATTTAGTAATGTATTCAGTTCATTGGCTCTGTCCAGATTTCCATCTGTCTGATCCTACTTTGGAGCTTGCTTTCCAGCCTCCCTAAACGTTCTTTTTTTCTTGTTTACCAATTGGTTTAGATCAAACAGCATTGCTGATATTCTGCCTACAGTCTTGCTAAGGATTAGAGTTCTTTTAACCTATTTCCTAAATATCTCCAAGTATCTCTACATTGCCCATGATAATTGATGAAACATAAGAATTGTATTAGTCAAAGTTTTATTTTAGCCTTATAGATGTTAATAAGTTGTGTAAAAAAAAAAGAGAAAAAAAAGGCTACATTTGCCAGATAAAACATCCTTTCAAATGCCATGCATCCATCAACAGAGTGGGGGCTATTATTGATGATTTTTAAAATTTTTCACAAAGAATAAAATTAATGTGACTCTTTTAAACCCCCATTATCAACACTTCCCTTCAGGTAGACCTGAAGTTTTTAGGGTAATATCAAATAGATTTACAGAAACTAGATTTCTGCTTATTTTTCATAAATTAGCTACTGCTTTGTTGACTATCATTTGAGCTGAAAAGGTTACTTTTAGTTTACTTGTATGCATTAAACTTGTTGTTTCACCGTGACAAATATATATTTAAAAAAACACTTAAAGGAATATGCTCACATTCATAAGAAACTATAAGTGAAGCAAATATTTATATCCTTAAATGTTTTTCCAAAGATTTTTTTACAGGCTAAGATAGAACATTAAAACAATAGTTGGCATTAAAAATGAGTTACTCTGAGTCTTACTAATGACTCTTAAAAGAAATGCACTGCCATACAAAATAGGCCTGACCATCAAATAAAAATACAATCAAAAATGTAAGCATGGAAATAAACGCCACCGACTACTCTACCATTAAATCCTTTAAGTTCAAGTATATGTTTCCCAAGAAACGTGGACTTCATTCCAATCTAATTGTTGCTTGACAAAATAAATGTATGTGATTAATCTTGCTGATAAAACATTGTTTACACTTAACCTCACATATTGCTGGGTGCCAGCTAACCAATTATGACTGATTGTGATCTCTACGTGTCACGGCTAATATAGACGAAGAATGTGCCTTAAAACATTTACAAACACATAATCACATACATAGTGTGCATGTTATATATATAAACAACTGTACTTTCTCTTAATGCCTGACAAGCACCAGATGTGAAAGTCTATTTTCTACATAAAAAAACGTTTTCAAAGCCAAAATTGGTCTAACTGCTTTCAAATGTATACATGGTGTAAAATCTCATTGTTTTACATACAAACATTTCTTGGTTTTGTCTTAGAATTTTAAAAACACAAGAATGAGAGTAGAACACTAGTCAATATGAGCACAAATGGTGAGCCTCAATTAAGAAGCATGCATTGTTTTATGTACTTAGAATACTAACTAGGCACTGACAAATTACTGCATTAATAACTTCTGATAAGAAACATTAAAACATTTCAATCTGGCATTCCAAGTTATTCTCAACTTTTATATATATATAAAAAACAAAAAAACTGTTTTCTCACCCCTCGTGGGGTGGTATGTGTTATCCTCAAGCTCGGGTCCTCTACCAGAGGCCTGGGAGTTTGAGGGTTCTGCGCAGTATCTTAGCTGTTCCTAGGACTGCGCTCTTCTGGACAGAGACCTCTGATGTTTTACCTGGGATCTGCTGTAGCCACTCTCCCAGTTTGGGGGTCACAGCCCCCATTGCTCCAATTACCACTGGCACCACTGCTGCTCTTACTTTCCACATCTTTTCTAGCTCCTCTTTCAGCCCTTGGTATTTCTCAAGCTTCTCGTGTTCTTTCTTCTTGATGTTGCTGTCGCTTGGGATTGCCACATCTATCAATACTGCCTTCTTCTGCTGTTTGTCGATCAACACGATGTCTGGTTGGTTAGCCATCACCTGTTTGTCAGTCTGGATCTTGAAGTCCCATAGGATCTTAGCTCGGTCATTCTCAACTACCTTAGGAGTTGTCTTCCATTTTGACCTTGGGACTTCCAGCCCATACTCATGGCAGATGTTCCTGTACACTATGACAGCTACCTGGTTGTGGCGTTCCATGTATGCACTTCCTGCCTGCATTTTACACCCTGCTGTTATGTGCTGTATTGTTTCAGAGGCATCTTTGCACAGTCTGCATCGGGGGTCCTGCCTGGTGTGGTGGACCCTGGCCTCTATTGATCTTGTACTGAGTGCCTGTTCTTGTGCTGCCATGATTAGTGCCTTTGTTCTGTCCTTCAGTCCAGCCTTTTCCAGCCACTGGTAGGATTTTTTGATATCAGCCACTTCTTCTATATATATATATATATATATATATATATATATATATATATATATATAGTTTTATTGAATCTGGGTTTCAAAACTGAGTTGATAAAGTTTCAAAAGCAAAGTCAGAAATATATATTAGTCATGAAGAAAACTTTTCCTGACATTTGTCCTACAAACAGTGGGTTGCTGGTTTGAGCCACTTCTCCATCTGATTCAGTTCCACCAATCCATCACACACATAATCACACAGTGACAGTGGCAAACTACGTTATAACCACAGCTTCCATGGGGCTCACAGACAGAGGCGCCACTGGGCCTTCTGACCACCAACAGCAGGCGATTCGGGTGAGGTATCTTGCCCAAGGACACAACAACTGAAAGTTGGAGCTTTAGCCGGCAACCCAGTTGCAGGGCACTGTTGCCCCTCTGTCGAAATACCAATATCGCATTAGATCAACCATCACAAGTGAGTAATTGTGTGTGAACATATATGATGCATTCCTATCAAGATATATATATATATATATTTCCATAATTTTTTGTTCAGCACCAAATGACTATAAAAATAGTCTATAGCCTAGTTCAGCTATTTTCTCAGGTGTTTTTTAGAGAACATAAGCAAATTTTTAGAATTACAGTATATCTATCAAAAAATGAATAAATAAATAAATAAATAACACTTATAATATCAATAGGTATACTTTGGCATCCTCTGGATAATACCACTTATGACGGGCTCACTACCAGAGTCATTGCATCACTAAATGTGCCTTTTTGGCAGTCAGATATAGCTAAGCCAGACCCTATAAATAGATAACTGTACATACAGTTCTGTCAGTGTCATGATCTTGGTGCTGATGACTGGCTTGATTGTTCATTCCATTCACCATGTTTAGCTCAGCCCAGTTTATCTCTAATGCTCATCTGTGTCACCTGCTTCAGTCTCTATTTCAGTCATCAATGCCAGATTATTCGAGCCTTTGGAGAGAGTTTTCTAGCGAGTATTACTGTTTTCTGATTGCCTTATCCTGACCCGTTATGCCTTTGGACCTCTGGGCCTGCCTGTTCCTGTTCTGATCCGTTTGCCTGACCTGTCTTTGGACTCCTGCTGGATTCTGCCTGTTGACCAAACCTGGATCTGATTCCTGACACCCTCCTGGATTACCCTTTGGTACCTCTTCGAATCTCTGGTCTTCTGACCTAGACTCCTGTGACTCCTAGATAACAGCTTTGGCTTCGCTCTCTGGATTGTCCTGCCTTCCTTTGTCTGCTTAGATCAGATCTCCTGCCTGTTTTTTAGTCTTTTGGGACTTCAACGTCTGAGGCTCTCTGGTCAGCGTTCGCCACAACTTGCTGACAGCCCACCAGCTGGAATAAACATCCACTTCTGGGCACAGACTGAACTTTAAGACTGGGTTAGTGACTCGCATATTCATAATCTTCCTCTGCCAGATTTACATGATCACTAAACCTGTGTTTCCTGAATGCAGAGGTTCCTGTTTGCGGAGTGGTGGCCTAGTGGTTAGGCCATAGTGCTTTGAATCTTGAGTTTGTGAGTTCAATCCCCCACTCCCACAGACTGCCACTCTGGGTCCCTGAGCAAGACCCTTAACCCTACACTGCTCCCCAAGAGGATGGGTAAAATGCAGCGAATTAATTTTTAAATCCGTTGCTCTGTACTTATGACAGTGGAATGACAATAAAGTTGGATTCTATTCTATTCCTGCCTTAGATTTGCTCACTGCAGATCCATCAAAATGAAATATCATACTGTCTCTTTGTCTGAATACTGGATTCCCTGTTCTGAGTCTTGACAGTCAGATAGGTTATCTGATAAATCAGCAAATATATATGCACAGATTTGAAGCCTGTCTTTAAGATTACAAGTTCTAATTTTTTTGTCTGTTTATTTGTTGTTGTTGTGTTTGTTTTTTTTAGCTATTTTTTCTTCTGTGTCTGGCTCAAAAGCCAACACACACAAACCCACACACACACACAGCCAATGTTGCCCTATACCCCTGCTTTCCAAAGCTTGGCTTGCACATGCCTTTAAATAGCACTTATTAATGCCTCATTTATCTTTCACATGGCTGACAATCCATTTGCTACGCTAAAAAAAACTCAACCAAACCAGATGGACAAACACCCCCCCTCGTTTCCGCTATATACTCTCAACGCGTTGAAACTTGTTCATTTTTCAAAATGGCTGGACACCAGCTTATTCTCTTGTTCATTCCCTTGCTGATAACTTCTCAATCTATAAGTCATACGTTTTAATAAATGGGCATAGAAAGAAAAATTACTTTGACCCGTGAAAATGCAGTGTCCCTTACAGCTCTTAAGCTTTAGGTAACCAAATTTTAGTTTCAGACAAACTTTCATATATGCCCCGGTTAGAAATTATCAGCTTAAAGCCATATTTTGAATTTTCATGTGTCATATATTAAAATTTTACAGAAACATATAAAGACCACTCACCGAGGTAGTTGTCATCTTCTGGTTTTCCCGAGTAGCTAACCTGTTTGATATCAATGTTAGTGGCTCCGGCTGGGATCCTCACAATTGTGTTGTACCCTACAAATAAAGAAAAAAAAAGTAACGAAACTTTCAGAACAATATCAGATACTAAACATGGAAAGCTCATACTATATTTTAAACAATACCAGAAGGGAACAAAATAGTTGAAACAACATCCAGCTTTGATTTCCATAATAGCTTTACTATGTTACAACAAACTCCATTCAGGGAAGACCAGTTCCCTCCACTGGGGATTTAAATTTCACACTGGGAGAAACATGAAAACTGTCGTCATCTCTAATAGCATGCAGGAGGCTTTGTTTTCAGTCCCACAGTCCTGATCATGAAATGATCTGTAATTATTCCCTGGCCTTTCCTTTTTGGCCTGTAATTACAGCTCCTGTTGTGCTGTTTTGAGATAATGCAGAAAATAGGGAGTATGTGAGAGAGAGAGGAAGTCGCCAAAAGCAAAGTGGTGACAACTAAAATGAAGGTATGAGGAGTTGATAAAACGAAGGGGAAATACATGAATATGATACAAATTCAACAGGGACAAAAATAATGGGGATAGGAAGCATAAACATATGTGGTTCTTGAGGTGTGTGTGTGGGGGGGTGGCTCACAACCACAAATCACCCAGACAGAACAGCATATATTGTATTTTTTTAGCATTGATATGCTAAACTTTGTGGTTTAGCAATAAATTGGCTTCTCTGGCCTCCTTTAATCAGAAATAACCCTTGTGAATATTTGTCTATTTATTTTATCTATTTTAGAACTGAAGATGTTTATGAAGATAATTTATGTTCATCCGTGATGTTTTAACTTAACATTTTAAATGAATAAGTTTGGACAACAAGTCAGAATGAAGTCATCTCAGGGTCTTAAGGCAAAGCTAACACCTTAAGCCACTCGGGGGCAGCACTCAGTTTACTTATCTACACCTCATCAGATGTGAAAATATTCCCAGAAAACTTGAAACCTTTTAATAGACTCCTGTTTTCTTCATAAAATAAACACCATATTATTTTACTCTTTGTTTTGCATGTCTGTTTGTTTTTATTGTTCTTTTATTGGTGTTAAGTCACATTTCCTCTAAAACCACTTTGACCTTCACTGACTTTAATAAGCCACTGGTGGCCTATAATCACGAAAGCTTAGCAACTCGCCACAAAAAGATTTCTTTGCACCACAGAGTAATACAGCAATGAAAATGTTACCACAGCCTATTGGTCGGTGGTGGTGGGGGGTGGGGGTATCATGTTTCAGAATCATGTAACATGATATCAAAACGTATTTTTAAAAATTGGTAAGCAGTGGGCATGGGCCATGTTTAAAATTACACATCTACTTAACAATATGAACAAAAGGTTTAAAACAAAAGTTGAGAATATAATATATATATATATATATATATATATATATATATATATATATATATATATATATAGTTAAATATTTTAAAACAATATTTATAGAAGATTAAAAAATGTATTCTATAACCTTACTAATTACAGAAGCTGAATTTAGTCGTAGTTTTCAGAAGCTTAAAGCAGAATTACATGCACTAAAGTAAAGCACCATCCAACACAAGATTCAATTGATCGACGTGTTTCTCACATTAACTGGACGCAGAATGATTATATGATGTGTTGTACTATGCCAAAACACATTCTGCATTCCCTTACTTAAATTCATGAAGGTAACTTGTTTCACTTTTTTTCATTTTTTTTCACTGTGATTACATTTATACACTGGAAAAATGATGTAGAAATAAGTAAACATTTCTTAAATTAAGTGTATTTATCCTTAATTTGAGTCAGTAAATGAGATGTTTTGCCAATGGAATTAGTATTTTTACTCTTAAAATAAGATAATTAGATAAAATGCACAGGAAATAAGACAATGGAATTCTGTTTTCTTATTTTAAGTGTAAATTATTTTGTTCCATTGGCAAAGTGTCTCTTTTACCTCCTCAGTCCAAGAACAAATGCACTTATTTTAATAAAAAAAAGACTTATATAGATTTCCATTTTTTCCAGTGTAATGTGTAGATCACAGAGCAAAAAGGAAAAAATTGGCTTAAAGGTTAATTCGTCTGTTTTTCTTTCAACTAGAAATCATTTAAAACAGCCAAGTTTTAGTTTTTTGGCAATCAAAAGAGAAAATGATAATTTTCTGCTATTTTATTGGCAAAAAAATGCTACTAATGAAGTGAGGTAATGGAAGCTCTTGTGTATTCTATGCTCCATAGAGCTAGAAAAAAAATCTCCCTCAACTTAGTAAAAAACACTTGAAATCACAGGAATTGTTAGATGAAAATACTTTAACGTTTTATTTTTTTTTTACTTTGATAACAAACTGGTGACAACTCTAACTAAAATACCAAACTTAATTGCAGGAACGCTCTGAGGAGGGTTGGGTAAATACTGTTAAACTCCTGACTTATCATCAAGCAATGATTATTTTGAAAAATTACATGTTTTTAAGACAAAGACCAGAGATACTGGGACCAAATACAGAAAGGTTAATAGTCCTCAAATAAGGCTTTAAGAGGTACCTAACAAAAGGAACAAAAGGGGTAGATGAGACAAGCCAAGATCCAGAAACAGAGGGATATCCTGACTGGGCTGCACTCCCACTTGTTTTCCCCTTCTTAAAGTTAAGCCAGATTTCCAGGACTGACGTCAGTGGCTGGTTTGCCTGAATACAGTCCTCAAAACTTGTTGCCTCCAAGCAGCCAACAGAGAGCAGAAAGAAAGCTGACGGATAGAGATGCAAACGCTGAGTGTCCAACTTGCAAGAGTAAACAAGTGGAAAGCCCCACCCTGGGCTGTTTTTTGTTTGCTAATGGTTCAGCTGTGTTGTTGCCCAGACATAGAAAGAATTGGATGATGTTAGAAGTTGGCCCATACTGAAACACACCATTAAGCTAGACATTTCCAAGTAGAGGATGCCAGGTTTGTTTGCCATTGAAACTAAAGACACATTGGCTCATCAGTTTCTGGACTATATTGGCTTTAATTGTGCATTTTTTAAATTTGTCAAAGGCCTCAAAGCATGTGCTCTAAATAAACATAACCAGACATGCGTACAGTGCCTGACACAACAATGTGGCCTGTGCTGTCAAGACTATGACAATGTTTTGGATCATATATGTTTACTGTGCTTCACGTTGTTCTGGCTGATGTTGCTGACTCCATATATCTTCAAGTGCAACACAGAACGCTTAAATGGAGATAGTAAATTCAGCAGTAGGACTTACCATACTGGGCGTGGTTGAATGTCCCTGCCAGGGTTTTACATGAGGAATTGTCCCCACCACACACTCCACACTTGTCATTCCTTGCCTTTGAGTTGAGAACATGGTCGCAGCCTGCTTGCTAAAAAGCCACAATGCAAGATAATATGAATCTTACACTTCACAGCATTTTCACAAAAATACCTATTAAGTAGAAAGTACCTATTTTACTTAACTTTTCTTGTGTCAGCTCTGTTTAATATAATTTGGTTAATTTCCATTGCACCTGAGTACTATTAAATATGGGAGAGATAATCATAGCAAGTCGCCCTCACAATCCAAAAAACTAAATACTAATAATGTGATGTGATTTTTTGTGACAAAAACAAAACCAAACAAAGCCATTGATCTCTCTTCAGTCTTTGGCTTTTGTTAAATTACAGCGAAAAAAATGAGAGACAGAAAAGACTGTCGGCATCAGACCATAGCTGTCTGTAAAAGCAGAGAAGAGGGAGGAAAGTCATGAACGGCATCAAACTGAAGGTACAAGCAAGCAGAGGTTTGAGGGTAGGGTAAGCTGCATAATCAGTTTGGTGTAGTGGTCATATACAAAGTAAGTCAAATTTCTAACTGTAATAACAAGCTTTGACTAGCAAAACTCCCCCCTTCCTGTTTTCATCACAGTGAATTGTAACCATTTCCAGATTTGCGTTACTAGTTGAAAAACTAATGAAAAAAGGCCATTATAAGACACCAAACAACCTGAACCTTGGAAAGACAAGAGAAACACTAAGAAACATTCTTCTGAATGAAAGCAGACCTTTTGGACAGAATTTTTAAAACTCAAAAATCTGAAATTTGGCAAGTAAAAGCAATGCTGATTAAATTGCAGCAAATCCATCATATTCTACCCCTTTAAACTTTCAACTTTTGTAAAGTGGAACATTGATGTTTACATATACTAATGTTTCATGCTTGATTTGAAAAACTACAGTATAATCATTTTGACTTGGCTTCAAAATAAGGATAAAACCATGTTCTTTCCCCTAGGCTACATTATATATGTCCCCCATATGTACATTATATATTTAAATGTTCGATAGTTTTTAAAGAAAAAAGAGTTTCCAAAAAACACAACCCCAAACCTCTGATCAGTGCAGAATTGTAACCAAGAAAAGTTTAGGTAAAAAGATGCATATCAGATCTAAAAGCATGTTAAGATTGCAAGTGTTGGCTTCCCTGCAGCTATGATACTTGTTATGAATATTTAAGCTTGTGTATATGTCTGAAAATGTAAAATGTGTTAAAGAGGAAAAATAAACATGTAGACATACTCTGCAGAGGCCTTGAACGCAGATGTCGTAAGTGTCTGGACCACACGGAGTGCCGTCCACCACACGGTCCTTCAGCTGATAGTAAGCCATGGTGCCAGCAACCCGGCAAAAAAGCTTACAGCGATCCTTCATCAGTACTGAATGAGAACGAAACAAAAAAAAGGACAGAAATGCTGATTCTAAACTAATGCCATAATAAAAACTTAGACATGACTTGTATGCCATTAGAAATTTGTAACACTTTTTTTTTATTTTTTTGCAAATGTCAGCAAAGCATTGAAGCCAAATGATGGTTTGGTCCTTGGATGAAAGCCACTTTTTGTCTGACAGAACAATGTCTCCAGAGTTTGCCTTGTTTGCTTGTAGAGCATCAATTAGATGAGTGAATCAACCGCAGTAAATTTACCAGATGGTAATCCTATGGGTTGTCCATCTAGTCAAGTTGCAGCTGCATGTTGCTGGGGGTTTGTTTTGATGGGGCTGCATGCGGCTTTTACAGCATTTTCTGACACCGACTTAAAATTTTCTCCCAATTCTTGCACTGCAGATCCTGGAACTAGCTACGTGCCCAGACTATAAAGTGATTTAAAGCTCATAATGTGTAGCAGATCCTTAAAAGAGCAATGTCAGCGGTTAGTACAGTCCATTCTTTAATCAAGCTTAAATGCTTGTCGGTGTGTTTCTAAATTTTGGGGGATTTGGATAAGAAGATTCTACCTGTTTCGAAGTAACAAATTTGTATACTTAAAGCTTGGTTTATGCTTGAAGCATCTATGAGGTAACCTGACTGCGCCAGATGGATTTGCTCCGCATATCCATCTGGAAATCTTCCGTTGAAGTAATTTTGGGAAGGGGCGAAAATACCAAAAATGCCAAATAAACCAATCAGATCAACGAAGCATATGACGTACTAACAGAGCGACGACGAAGAGGAGGCAATTGATAGATCAAACCCTTGCCGAAACCAATCGGGAGAAGAGCAAAAACATCTTTTCCTCTGAGAAAAGCCTCCAGAGCAGTGTTTTGCTCTTCTTTCAGTGAAGAAATACTCTGTAATTCCGATAAAACTTGCTCGATAGCCACGCTAACGCTAGTTTCATCGGCTGAAGCCGCCATGTTCTTTAGACTAAACTGTCGCGCTTCTCGTTGCGTCACACCTCAACCCGCCTCAAAGCCAACACTGATTGGACGTTCATTTGGTGAACGGCTCCAAATTTTCTTTAACAGAGAGTCTCCAGACTGCTCTGCGATCGAAACCTTGAAAGCTCGTGAGATCAGGATGGTCTCACAAGGCTATCTATGAGGTCCATGGGGCCAAATTCTGTAATTTTAAGCTTTAACTGCCGTGCATGTGGACGAGCGCCTAGGAAGATGTTTAACTAATAGCAGTTAAGATTAAAATGTATGTAGCTGTCAAAACAAGTGCATTAATACAAGGAATCCAGATGCAATGACAAACTAATACTGCATACTAATAATGGTTAACACTAGGTGGGGCACAAAACAACAGTAAATATGTTCATGCTTACCAAAATTAGATATGTCAATTTGTTTTGTTACTTTATGTTACTTTTAAGCACTGCAAAATCTGTTCTCCACCTGTGTGTTTACTTACTGCCGCTGTACTTTGGGACCCATCTGACAGAGGGAGGTAGACCGTTGATATTAAAGTGCTTGCCGTCAAATTGAGAACATTGCTCTTCTCGGAAATCCTTCTTTCCTCGTGGACATGGCTCAGTGTTGCAGGAGCGGAACTTCATCCTGCGGCCCACGCAGAATCTGCCACCATTTCTTGGCCTACAAGCAGAAGATTAAGATCGCAGAACCCATGGTGGCTTTTTCTTTGTTTATATATATATATATATATATATATATATATATATATATATATATATATATATATATATATATATATATATATATATATATATATAAAATGCAGCCATGTCTTTCTTACTTACTCAGGTTTGTTGCATTCTCTGGTAGTGCTCCTTGTCCCACCACCACAAGACCTGGAGCAAACACTGTAGGGCCCCCAAGGACCCCACTCTCCGTTCACAGGCTGCATGTCCAACTCCTTGTTGATACACATCCCATGTTTGCAATACTGCATGTAAAAACAAACGCACAGGCAATCGTGTCAACAACTGTGGAGGGGAATGTTGCAATAAGGAACACCAACAGAGAAGAGGTGCCAGTCCTAGACACCACTTCAATATCTTCTAAATACAGACTAAAAATAATACTTTACCACAAATCATCCTTTAGCCATTTCCTAAAATGTATCCAATTTACATCTAAAAGGACTAAAGCTGCCCCGACATTAAGTCTATGGCAGGCGCATTTTCCTTTGTGTGTAACTAAATTCCCCCCTGAATGACTCAGATATCAGGGGGTCCTGTTTGCTGAAAGAATGCAGGACAAGACGCCGTCTGTCTGGGTACGTAACCCGCCGCCTGCACACACAGGTGGTGGGCAGTGGCACTGTGATAAGGAAACTCTGGAGATTTGATAACAAGGGGGACAAAATGTATTACTAGCTCAACATAAGCAACTACCTTATCCTGCTCAGTAAAAGTAACTAAACTGATAGCCATAAAGTGAAAGAGCACTGGTACCTGTTTTACATGTAACATTTATTCCTAGGATATGACATCATACCTAACAACATGCATATAAGCGAGACACAGTGTCTGAACTTAATCCTTGCCAGATGGTATGCAATTAGTGTTTTTTTTCTTTCATTTTGCAGTATTAATATTTAAAAAATGCACCAAATCAACCTCAGAGAGCATCTGAACATGTCTGTACATCAATATTCAGCCAGTTGGAAAATATTGTTTGCATACAGTGAATTCACTATTTGTAAGAGTGATTTCTAAGGGCAATAGTGCTCTTTAATGTGAATGTTATCATGCCATGAAGAAGTCAGGTATACTTAGGATAAGTGAAGCTCAGGCCTTCTACAGATCAAGAAAGACTTAAACTTAAAGCAGGTAACAGACATGACATGTCTGACATCATGTCATGACATGAAGACAACTTGCTTTATTAGTTTAAGGTTTCAACCTCTTTGATCAAACAGCTTGACTAAGTAAATGTTTACAGTAAGGTTAGGAGATTTATCGACTCCTTCGAGTAATCACATTTGTTGTTTATGAGGAATACCGTTTGTAAAATGGATTTTTTTTCATCTATGCACTCCAAAAGTAAGTTAGGAAGACTGGGAGATCATAAATTAGCATTTGATCTTTGCATCTCTAATTTCAATAATGTAAATCAAAAAGAGAAATGGAAACATGTCAACATATCTACTTTGGGATATCAAATGTAGGAGATATTGGATGTATGTTTCATCACAAATATAAACAGTTTTGACTTTGAAATGAAATAAATTATGAATTATTGCAAAGAGAATCACCAAATATTTCTACAAAACCTGTCACTACTGCGTCTTCCTTGAAAACTTGGTTTCCACTTTTCTTAAAAATCAGAGATTTTAATGGTTGTGTGTTACATCTGTGCACATTCACAGACAGGTGTTAGGGGTTGCACGAGTTGCAAATGTTCACGTCAAGATTTGTTTTCACAATTTTTGGCCCAGTCCTTAAGTCTGAGCCAACAGGAAATGCTAACATCAAGAGATCATTTTGTTGTAGCATTTTCTATCTAGATTTGGAACAGTAATTTATCAAACGGAGCTGACAAGAATGTGAAGAAGCGTTATTACACACAGTAAAAAAGTGAAAAATAAATTTATGTCATTGCTAGCTGAGCATCAACAAAAAGAAAACACAAAACAGAGTCCCTTCCAAAAGCTTGTAAACTCCTTTTCTATTCCACGCTGTCATTTAATGTTACAATATGATCAGGATTTCACATAATAGATAAACACAAAGTAGTGCATTGAAGGGAAGACAAAAAGCATGCATCCCATACTGTCCTTTTTAAAAAAAAAATTCTAATATCTGATGTGTATATATATATATATATATATATATATATAATGTATAACCGTTTAATGCAATTGCAGTTGCTAGTGTTTCCTGTAATGGAAGTTTTTTTTTGCCACTGTCTCATTCAATAAATAGAATAACACAAGTTTAGTCAAAGGACAATCAGACTTCCTAAATAGCATCTTTGTCTTAGCATAGTTTCTCATCTGGCTTTACGACGGGAACTCAAGATGTTTTAACTGTTTGAAATGCTTTTATTTAATCCATTTTGTTGTAGTCACTACTGGAAACTGATTGTTGTTCTGCCATAATGAGAACCTCTGTCTCAGTCTGGAGTATTTTGCAGTCCCTAACAGTTTCTCTACAAGGATATTTCTATATGTCATCTCCATACATCCTTTCATTAACTCACATCAGTTTCCCCATTCCTACTGGACAAAAAAAAAGTTTTATCCACAGATTAATAACCTAGATAAACAGCGTAGTTGGTGTGTGCAGAATGCAGAATTTTCAATAATAAGTCGGGGTGAAAAATGCAGTCATTCTTATTAGATGAAAACACTTTCTTCAAATTTTTTTGCTGTTTCCAACAGAGCTTTCTGGAACCTAAAACATCTTTGTACAGCTTTCCTTTTTTCTCACCATACTTTCACAAAGGCAAGATAAGTGGAGGAAAAAAAAAATAGTATTTTCCTCTCAATAGATTCCTCCACCTAAGCTCAGAAACTCTGCAATTCCTCCAAAGTCACAGTCAAAGTTCAAGTACATGGTAGGGACGCAAACAAATAATTGACTTATAATTAATTGTAGATTAGTGATTTATTAGATTAAAATTTATTATATCTGATTGATTGATAACATCTGCTAAAAATAATTTTATTTGGTGTTGATGGTGTAGAGGGTCTTGTCATTCATTCCTAAGTGGAGCCTCACTCAATTTACAAAAGAAGAAATGCCTGAGCAGAGGAATGCTAGAGCAGAATCATAGATTGATCCAGATTAATACACAATATAACAAGAATTCAAAATAAACTTAATGTGGGTTGGTTTGTAAATATAAACACTCGATAAACTCCTTAAAGTATCACGAAAAAGCGGAAAATTTAAGGAGCAGCGTCAAATTAACTTCTGTGCTTGGAAAATGAGGGTGCTGCAAAAAAGTAAAGGGCATAACTTTAGTTACATGAAAGAAAGAGACATAATACAGCAGCAATAAGGACACTAAATGGCTGAGGCTTTTGTGCGTTAAAATTATTTTGTCTTTGTAAAATCAATCAACTATAGATTAATCCATTAGTTGATAATTCCTAGAAGATGCCAACATTCGGTAGGTTTGGAGTTGTATATTTTTAATTTCCAAATAATAGATTGAATAGAGATGGTGAAAGTTTTAATGTTGGAATAATACAAATAAATAGACATAAATCATTATTTCCTCATTCCTTTTTAAAGTTTAGATTTGAGTCTGTCTAATGGAGAATTTCCTCCTCAGATTGATTTTTGACATACTGAGACAAATCGCAAAATAAAATACTTTTTAAATCGTAACAATTCATTGTTTGATATATAAAAATATCAAAGACCCCATTTAGATTAGATTAGATGAGCTTTATTGATCTCACAGCGGATAAATTCACTCGTCACAGATTGGCATAGAAGTTACAGAAGGTGCAAACAGGGAGGAAAAAGGTGCATTAAGAATAAGAATAAGCAATATATATACAGTATATATCAAGATAAATAGGATTAAGGTGCAAGTGTACATGTATCGCACACAATGAAAAACAAAATAAAAATAAGAAATAAAAAATAAGTTACTATGATAGTAACTGTTTATGAGCCATTTTATGTTCTAAACATTCCGTTCCACCTCCTAAATAAGCATTGCGAAGCCTGTGGGATGGTAAAAAAATCACATTATTTTTATGAAAAGTTTACAGTAGAGTTTTCCTCCATTCACAGATCCCTTCCCCCAAACATACTTAGTGACTTGAAACCCAGACCTTAGCATCTCTTATTCATTTCCACCCATCCCCCTTATCTTCCGTATGGGAAATCGCCAAAGCCACGTAGAGACCACCACAGTGCAACCAGGGAGCCGGGCCCAAAAAGCTGTCAAACACAAGGAGGACTGTCTGTCACAGAGCACCAACGGACTTTGTAAGCCTCTGTGGCATTCCGCTATCCATGCTGACAGACTGTGTTTACAGCCATTTTGTATGGCTTGAAAAGGTGTTTTTATAGGAGAAAAAAAAGGAGACAAAAGGGCAACAGAAAGGGAAAAAACAAAAAAAAAAACATCTGTGAGAGGTGATCTGTGAGCATGTGAACAAGTGTGAGTGTGCACAGGTCTGAATGTGTTTTAGAAGGAGGGGTCCAGAGACATCTGGGGGCCATGCACAGTTCCAATTAGCCTCTTTCTAAAAGAGTGTAAACACACTTTAAAAACACTAAGGTGGAAAGCACTCTGCAAAGTTCAAACAAGCAGTACAGGCGCTTTCCAAGAAAGATTGACAAACTTTGCACTCAGTTGGGTATATTGTGAGACATTTGAAGGTACTGTGAGAGAAGCAAAGCCAGCTGTGACAAACGTGTGTTAAATTAAGAGTTCCACGCTGCCATACCGATACATTTCATGTATTGAATCAAAAAAGGGGGATTTGGGCTATAAATGCATCCTGCATTTTCCCCATTGGGAAATTCATAAACATTTTAATCACTTGGTTCTGAGCTAAAATTTAAGAAGCCTAAAATGCATCAGTTGGACGTATGAAAGAGAATGATTCTATACAAGTTAAATGCAAGAGGGAGCAATGACTACAATAGCATCTGCTGTGAGCTTTTCAGCTTGCTTGTTTGAAAGCGGTCTGTAATTGTCATGAAGCTACAGTAGAGAGCACCTCACCCCAAAGCCATACATCACTGCAGGAATGAGAAGGCAGCAGGCTCCGCTCTTTCATTTCAGCGCTGCTGTTTCCAAAATACATCACCTTTCATGTTGTTGTGTTGTTCTCCTGGCTGTGGATAGGGAGTACTCTTTAACCTCCAGCTACGGCTTGGGAATGATGTGTGTGCTTATGTCTAACTGCTAACAAGAGCCTTCTGTCTGATAGAAACATAATAATACCTAGAGTCAAATATCAACCTGGCAGATTATAATCCACATATTTTAGGATTTGACCTGAGAACATGGAGGGTGTATTCAAGTTAGAAGTGCTTTGGTCAAGATATTTGGCCCAGACCAATGCCTCATTTTTTATTTGGTTCGGTTTTTTTTTATTCAAATTGCTCTTTTTGCAGGTGGACTATAACTTATAGCAAAGCCACACGGGAATATTTGTCAGAAATGACTGCGACAGGACAGAGAACAGACCAGGAAATAGAGGGTGGCTATTATAGGAGTCCTGCATGCAGCATCACTGCTTTAGCCTTGTGAGACCATCTTGATCTCGCGAGCTTTCAAGGTCTCATTCGCAGATCAGTCTGGAGACTCTCCTTTAAAGAAAATTTGGAGCCGTTCACCAAACGAACGTCCAATCAGCGTTGGCTTTGAGGCGGGTTGAGGTGTGACGCAACAATTCAGTCTAAAGAACATGGCGGCTTCAGCCGATGAAGCCACCGTTAGCGTGGCTATCGAGCAAGTTTTATCGGAATTACAGAGTATTTCTTCACTGAAAGAAGAGCAAAACACTGCTCTGGAGGCTTTTCTCAGAGGAAAAGATGTTTTTGCTCTTCTCCCGACTGGTTTCGGCAAGAGTAGCCTGGCTTGTGGTTGTGTTTTCGGCGTCGCTCTGTTAGTACATCATATGCTTCGTTGATCTGATTGGTTTATTTGGCCCGTCTATCACCAACATAGGCCAATCAGCTAACCAGTATTTTCGCCCCTTCCCAAAATTACTTCAACGGAAGGTTTCCAGATGGATATGCGGAGCAAATCCATCTGGCGGAGTCAGGTTACCACTGCTTTGCATATAGGCTGTTATTACATAATCTTTGAAAATTTAAAGAGAAGCTCTTCAGTATACGTAGATTTAAAAACTTTTAATAGGTGATTTTGTGATTCTGTTGGAGAATGTGTCCATTAAGCAGAAAGAGTCATTGCTTACTAGCATACAGCATTGCTACTCTACAGACAATAGAACAGATTTAGAATAGAATAGGAAATCCCTTTAAAGTCCTACAGTGGGGAAATTGTGGCGTTACAGCAGAAAAAGGTTATAGCAGAAGTGGACCCACAATGTGGACCAGGAAAAGTTTATAGAAATAACAGTATAAGTGACTGAGGTTCAACACTGCATTTACAACTACGATGGCTGGCTAAGTCCAAAGTGATTCAGGTCAGACCGAAGCCGATTTTTATTCATACTTAGTCCTATTGTTTGCTCTGGACCACAGTTTGCTGGTCCTCTTTCACTTCACAACAGGTCTGGAGCAAACTATGATGCGTTTAAAGCAAACCAAATGTATGTAGGTGTGAAAACACTAAGAGAAGAGACACTAAATAAGTCAAATAACAGCTGTTATTTCAGAGGGAATTTACATATTTTTATAATTTCTTTACTTTTTTATAAATTAGATGTCACTGTTTGTTTTCTAGTACAAAGGGTGTGAAGTAAAGGAAGAGAGACAACAAAAAACAGAGGAAGGAAAGAGAGAAATTACTATGACCTGAAGCAAACTCGCCTTTTATCCCCTAGCCTGGTTTCCTAAGTTCAGTCTACCTCTCTATAATCCATACATGCGGCACATCTTGTAAAGAAATGCAAAGGCTGTCATTAGATGGAAAGAGCAGTGTGGCTGAATCAGCTGTTACCCTCACATGCACCTCAAGGCTTTACTTTTACTGCTGGGGTGTTTTTCTTATAATCCTTAAAACATGCACCTGAGATTTTTGAAGCTAGTACCTCAAAGGAACTGCTTATTGAAACTGGCATCAAAACTGTTCAATTTCAATGCTAAGATTCTTAACTTTCCATTGTTATTGATCAAATCTGCTGGTGTTTCTCCAATAGTCCTAGGTGAGAGTTATTTTGTAGTTATTGTTACTCCATTATACATATTACTTATTCTAATAAAAACATGTTTCTTTATTTTTATCATAAAAAATAAATTCATCAACAACAAATAACTATTTTAGATAACATCTACCAGTCTTTAATGACTATAATTAATAATTTAGATGATTAATTATAGATTATTAACCACATCTTGCAGTAATATGGATATTTCAACCAGTTTTGGACCTTGGTTTAAATTAACCTCTAGTTAATCTCAGCAATTTTAATTTACAATTTAAATTGGTTATTAACATTTAACAACCAAACCACCGGAAATCTCTGTATAATCAAGCTCTTAGCACAAAAACGGTAGTTTAGCAATAGCTATCTGAGGCAGCAGATCGATGAAATAAAATAAACACAAACAAAGGACACACTACCAGCAGCAAATATCAAATAAATGCCTGATTGCTACACCCTAATTGGTTATTTCTTTCACCTGCTGTTTTCCCTCCATGCCACAATTATCATTTATTCCTCTCACCTGTTTCCTTTGCTCTATATTCTGTTCAGCCTGAGCATTCAGGGACAGATCATTAGATTTTGTTTTCTGTTTAGTTCTGTTTTTTCCAAGGTCCATGTCCTGGATCCTGGTGGCCAGTGGAAAGAGGGTTTTGTGTCTGTCTCCACTCCTAATCGTCCACTTTTCCTCCCCTGCTGAGTCCTCTGGGTTTTTTGGCTCTAGGGAGGATCAGTTTTTATTCCAGTAAGCCTTGCTCCAAGGGGAGACCAGTTTAAATGTCCTGCTCAAGTTCTGGTTTCACGTTCTGTCTCTGCTACCCTCTACCACTAAGCCTGCCCTTCTGCACCTGATCCTGTCTGCTCCTGTGTGTGTCCGCCTGGTCACGCTTCCGGACTCTGTTGGACTGCTGCACCGGGGACACTCTGGGTGTCCCCGGTGCAGCAGTCCAGAAACCCTAACCCTAACTCATGCCCCTTTGTAACCCTAACTCTTCAGCGGCTGAAGAGTGACGCAGTCCATCTCCCTTTCCAGGGAGATGGACTGGACTGTTTAATCAGGTAAGTGGTCACTAACCTGTGTTTCTCCCACAGAGTGTCTGAGATTGGGCGGTGCCCCCCCCCCCCTTCTGCAGCAGCCACCTGTCACAGATCCTAGCACCTCCACTTTAGTTTCAGTTTCTTTACGTTTTTGTTCTAATAAATGTTGTGAACTTTCCTACTGGCTGTCTCACCTTGAATACTGGGTCCATCCTGCCCGGTTCTATGACAATAAATCCTGCTGGAGCAGATAGCAGCATCAAAATCTATTTCCAATTAAGCCTGCCCAGATGGGGTAAAAGTAGCAAAGAAAAACAAAGATTTTACTTTTTGTTGCTATTTTATTTATTCTAATAGAGAAGAAGCTTAGGGGTCCTCGTGGCAGCTTGTGGAGAAGCAGCAGGCTTGGTTCAGGAAAAAAGTGGAAAAGCAGGCTGCTGCAATTTTTGGCTCATGCATAGTTGTAGCTTCAAGGACGAAGAGCAGACTGCTACAGTTCTCTTTTGGCGGCGGGCAGCATCCTTCCTGGCTTTAATTCGGTGTGTTTTACAGCACAAAGGGGACGAGGCAGGGTGCGTGGTCCAAGTTGCAACAGCAGCTTCGATGGCGGTCTCAGGCCAGGCTTGGTTGGCAGCAACAAGGGGGCAGTCAAACGAGCAGCCTACATGGTTCTTACTGCGGTTGCAGTTTTGCCATCACAAGAGGTCCCAATCGTCATCTTGAAATATTTGGGTCTTCCCTATTTCAGTCAAAACATAGGTAGAGATGTCTCAAAATGGCTTTGTTAATGCAGATTCCAAGCTTTAAGAAACTTCTTCTTTAAAGAAATGAGGAGGAGTCGTTCTTATAGCTTTGCCAGCAAAATGTTGCACCATTGAACATACTGTATTATCATGATACATAAAACTTCAACTGAGGGTTGTCTTTCTCATCACAACATCAGCTGCAGAGACTGACCGGAGCAGGGCTCAGTCTTGGCTTTTATCACTTCTGGTGTGATGTCAGAGCTGCAGGGCCTGCTGGGTGTTGTCTTTACAATTTGTTATAGCTATATCAGCCCTACAGAGACGAGGTACAGCTTGTACTGATCACCACTCTCTCTGTAGCTATCACAGAGCATCACTAAAAAACAAAAGAACAGGCCACAATTAAAAACAGGGATCTTTTTGCTGCAAGGCAAAACATCAAACCACTACCAGCACCCTGATATAAAACTGAGCTACTGTATTGCCAACTGTTCACATTTGAATAAACATTGCCTTGCACCAAAAGGTCCCTGTTTCGAATCATGGCCTGTTCTCTTGTCTTTTCCTGATGCTCTGTGCTCTAGCACCAAAAGCAACCATCTGGCCTTCTATTCATCTAACCTTACCTGAGCCAAAATTTATTTGGTGGACTGGCCAAAAAGCCTGTTTACACTTTATTTAAGTTAGGTATAATCATGCTGGAATTCCAGTGAGAATTGCCTGTTTATCAATTTTAGAGCTAAAATGTTCTGTATAAAGATGATGAAATGTAGGTAGAAATTTATGGAAGTGAATGTTCATTAAAAGCAAATGGCATGAACTTATAAAGCCAATGGAAGGCCTCTGACTTTTGTAAAACTTTGACCTGCCAATCTTCAATGGATCGGTGTCTTGCCTTTCACCCGTAGACTGCCAGAGATAGACCGGAAACTTTTAATGGGGCAGCTCAGAAGAGATGGTTTAAACAGAGAAACGTCTAAATGTGCCCAGGCTTTTCCCATCACAGCCAACTTGACACTGCGTTCTCTGTCATTCCTCCTCCAAACATTAAAGACTTTGAAGTCCAAAGTAAAGATTATTTGTCCACTGTTGACGTGATAAAACTTTACTGACCTAATATAGATCAACTGAAAGCTTTTTTGCATCATCTGCTTTAATTTGCATGATGGGGCATAACATGCCTCACTAAAGCCCTACCAGATAGCGCCATAAACTACACGGTATCTATCATTACAGCTTACTTTAAGGCAAGTTCACTCTGGGTTACATTTCCAAGTATGCAAAGCCAACTCATGCGTTCTGTCATATAAACTACTTTGGACTTTGTCCATCAGTGAGGAAAGGGTGGAGCATTGGATGTACTATGTATGTATGTATGTATGTATGTATGTATGTATGCATGTATGTATGTATGTATGTATGTATGGATGTATGGATGTATGTATGGGTGTATGGATGGATGGATGGATGGATGATCTACAAATACTAAATTAGCCCATTTAAAAGTCTCTAAAATCTATTATATAAGGATATATAGTATGCACATTATAAAGTATTTTTCAGCCTTAAATGCAAAGCAATGTTTATATCAAATTTATGTGTGAGGCTGATAGAAAAACATCTTTAAGTTGTTTATGGTTCAGCATCACCTTCAATGGTGAGTTATGACCCAGGCCATGGCAGTGTTTACGTAAAGTATTCCAGGGGTTAATCCTGAGGCTGAAATTACACTCAGAGAAATCATTAACAATCCTTTTTAGTGTCACCACTTAAGCGCAAAAAGATTTAAAAAGTTCAGGATAAAAAAATTAAAGTATGAAGCTTTAACTGAAAATCCTTTCCCTGAAACTTTAATGAAATCATGGTATATTTAGTAGCAGTTTTATAAGTTTAAAACTCAAAGCTTTTCTTCCAATTTTCTATGGGAACCTACATCCCAAAAATATTGAAGACCATACATTTGACCCTTTTTGTGAGAATTTTACTCTGACAAGTTTGTTGTGTAAATGGTAGAAACATGACAGTATAAATTCTGATTAATTTCTTTTCAAATAATATAAAAAAAGAAGAGGCATATTATTTTAATAATGCAGGGGTTCATACTTTGTGTGCATGTAAGCTCTGTCTGGTTTCTTTTTTTTCTCTTTTTTTTTTACAGCCAGTTATACATTTCCTGTCATTTAGTAATCTTAACCAAAATAATTAATCCTTCATCAAATAGAGGACCTTCCATAATGGCAACACATTATACTGTAATCATATCAGAGCATGTCTCTGCTTCAAAACAGACAGCCATGGAATCGGCTGTCAGCGGCTACCGGACACAATAATTCCATCAGCAAACTCTGAGGCTGCTAAAACAACAATTCTTATGTTTGGCCAAATCCACTGATATGTTTATGATTATTGCAAATCAAAGTGGAAACATCCTACAAATATCCAGAGATTAGCTCCAAATGACTCTGGTATCGGTCTCACAATCTAAAGGTCCCACACAAGTTTATACACCACAGCTATACGAACAAATAACACACAATTAATCTTGGAGTCATTTGACAAGTTTGCCAAAGGAGCTCTGGCCAACACTCAGCGCCACGGTCTACAGGTACGACTCTGTCCTCGCCTCGGTTTTCAAGAACATCTTCATTAATTGGCTGAAACTGGAGCAGCTTCTCTTTCTTTTCCAAAGAATGCTCTTGAAATTGAAATAGCCTTCACATGAAAAATATATGAAGATTTTCCAGGAATCTATCAATGTTTCTTGTAGAAGTATGCATATTTTAATTTAATACAAATACAGAACTGAAAAGTGCATTTTTAGAAATTGAACTTTATTGATCTCACAATGGAGGAATTAACTATCTGCATTTAACCCATCCCCTTGGGGAGCAGTGGGCTGCCACTGTGCAGCGCCCGGGAAGCAGTAGGGGGTTAAGAGTTTTGCTCAGAGTCAGAGTGGCGGCTGTGGGGATCAAACCGGGTACTTGCAACCTACTCTGAGCACAAGCGCAATGCTCTAACCAGTAGGCCAACACTCCCCCAACTTTTATTTATCTCCCTATAGTGCAATACAGATAAATTGAATCCTTCACAGTCAATCAGATGCAGCACACAAATATTTGTGGTTGTTAAATGATAATATGTGTAAAGGTTGGAAGGCTTTGGGTAGCTTTGCTCTAACATAGCTGTTAAATAAAATCAAGTAAAAGTAAAATACCTGAAATCAAAACCACACAGGAATAAAATGTTTGGTATTATTAAACCAAGACAAAAACTTACACATACAGAAAGAATCAACTTTAGCAGTGGGAGGAAATAAAAAGGGAAAGGCTAGCAGCTAAATAGAAGAATAAGAGAGGATGGTGATGAGGTGGTGGAGGGGGCTGTATTTATAGACAACAAGTGATGGGATGCTCTCGTTAGAGCACGGCCCACTGAGTCAGATCACAGACGCCCTGCCGAAAGGTCATGTGACCACATTACACACTCCAGCGCTCTGTGAAAGCAACAGAAAGGGAGTAAGTTCTGTAGGAAGGCATGGCTGGAGAAGAAAAGAGCGTCAGAGATGAAAGAAGAAGAACGAGGGCGAAAACTACAAGTGAACCCTGACTGTGCCTGATGCCCCTTTGTAACTAAGCAGTGTACAAAAAACTCTTTTCTTTCTCAACCCTCTGTCATTTAGAGTACGTGTCCTGCTATTTGGGCTATGACCTCAATTACTAAACGTGATCACAAATTTGTTTTGTAAGTCGTCATGATAAAAACACTCTCCTCAGGCGACCACGGACCAGTAGGTGAAGCTCATTTAGAGATCTTTCTTTTTCTTACAGTCTAATCACTTTGAATGATGCTACTGTTTCGTTCTACCATAGGCCCCAAAACTGATTTTGAAAGAGGATGTTCAAAGCGAAACACAATCCCTACTTTTGTAGTTTTCACCCATCAGAGGTCACAGTTGTAATCCTCCAGATATCACACCTAGGAGCCAACAAACTGACCCAGAAATGTAAAGGCTGAAACTTGAACATCATGTCTTTATTCTAGAAACACTAAAACGAGGTCAAAGGATGTGTAAGAAAGAAACAAAACAAAAAATGATTTACAGGAAACATCCCATTTGAGTTTTTTCACATCCAAGCGTCGGTGGGATTGGGTCTATAATTTTGATTAACCTTAATCAGAGATCTAAATCCTTTGATTTAGAGTCTTTCCTATCTTAAAATTCTTCTCCATATTTGCTCTACTAAAGTTAGATTTTTTTTGTATGTATATTGTCTCTGCATGAAAAATATAGATTTGAATTTTAGTTTTTTAATAAAAACTGCCCCAATCAGTAAATTAAGGCAAATAACATCGCTTAAAACATTATCTAAAGTGAAAAATCTTTAAAGTGTGGTCTTTTTTTTGGATTCTGTTCTTTTGTGAACATTGATCTTCTTGTTGCTGTTTGTTAATTTAATATTCTCTAAAACAACTTGGTTCAAAAAGAGTTACATACAAATGCCTGGGTTATTTTTATATTCAGTTTAATTGATAAATATTTTTTAAATCCTAATGGAAAATCAAATGTTGAATAAAAAGTATAAATAATTTTTCTTCTTCTTCATAACTGTGTTGTTTTTTCCTTGGTTTATTTAATAATATATAGCGCTATGAGGAAACATTCAGAATTGTGGTGGTAACGTCTCAATATGAAAAAAAAAAATGAAATACTTTTGCAAGACAGGGGGAAGAAAAAGCCAGCAGGGTACTGCACAAAAGAGCATATAGGTGTACAGAACAACATGACACCAAAAGAACTAGGAAGTCATCTTGGTGTGCAGATTATCAGCCCATGCAGGCCGGAGGATGAGCACAACCGCACTCAGAGACACAGAAGCTTGCTGCACAATAACACCACATTAAAGAGCACATGTATGAACAGGTGAGCATTGTGCAGGGTCTCCATCTCTTTTAAGCTGTTCCACTTCAAACACCACCCTGCATGAAGACGAACCCGGGGCCTCAGTGCTGCAAACAAAGGTGGTGCTGCAAGTGACGCACACTCAAAGATAGATACGTAGCACAAAAAACAGCTGTAGAAGATTTCAAACGCTCAGAACATTGCATGCTCTACAGTTGCATTCTTTTTTGCAGCTAGATTATTCATGTGGGTCAAGTTTGTTTTTATGACACATTTAAAAGGGAGAACTATTTTTTGTATTGACCAAAGTTATGCATAAGCTTATCAAAACCAAATGAAGAATTTGTTCATTGAACATTTAAAATGCCACAGATAAAAGAAAGGAGGGAAAACAACTCCCAGGGAGAAAGAATCAGTGACTTCAGCAGCTGTAAGACCTATTGGCATGGATTAAAAATTTGTGTAAAAAGATTTTATAGCAGCAGGATCATTTCAAACTGAAGAACTCATACAAGTTTCTTGAAGTTTCTATGTACAGAGGATCATACTTTTCCTAGATCTGTTTATCTTTTCCCTTGGTTTATAGTATATTTGTCTCCAAGCTAGGGTCTATCTGTGTTAAATGTTCCTTCTAGCTCAACTTTTATATTTTCCTTCCGCCACAATTGCTCCAAATTTCCTTTGAATGCTTGTCATTTCAGCATCCCTGCTTTTTCTCCAATAATGCCAAACATAATGTGCCATTTACCTAAGCAAAATCGACAGTCCCTACTGGTAAAAGAGGAAAATTAGGATTTCAAGTATTTGTTGCACAACTAATTAAAAAAACTAATTGGTTCTTAATTTTTTTTCTACATCTAAAAAATTCCTAACTCTTCTCAAAGTTTAATTTTTGAACATCTAAGAAAAAATATATATTTTGAGATTTTTTTAAGTGCAGTACATTAAAATGTAATAATCCATTTAATCAGAGTCACAAATTCCGCACAAAGGATCAGTTTCTCTTTTACTGGAAAAGATCCAATAGAAATCTACTGTACTACAATTTCAAGCTTTTAAAACCCATTTTGATATTTTAAATGGCAAGCTATTATGGGAACATGGTTTATTTGTCTGTCATAGGTAATTAGTTTAGATTTAATTTACTCAAATAAGCAGTAAATAGAGATTATATCATTCATATAATGAAATAATATTGATAAATAATTTAACAGACAAGCTATTGCTTCACTTTTGATATATTACGAATTCTACAATAGTTCCAAAAGTCTAAGACTATGTAAAAACTAGTTGCAAAGATATAGTAACCTATATAGTGAATATATAGGGGAGTGTTGGCCTAGTGGTTTAGAGAAGTCTGCTTGTGCTCTGAGGTTTCAAGTACCTGGTTCGATCCCCTCTGGGTTCCCTGATTGCAGCCCACTGCTTCCCAAGGGCATGTGTCAAAATGCAGAGAACGAATGTCTCCATTGCGGTACAATAAAGGGATTTACATATATTACTCTCCACCATAAATTTGCCTATTTCACTGAAACGTATCCAGAGCTAAAGACAAGCCATTAGTAACATCTATCCCAGTTTGTGTGGGTTATTTTTATGTTTTCTTTTTCCACCACTAGATGGTGCCCTGTCCTCGTTTGGGCCTCCTCGCACACCTGCGGCTCGGATCATCACCAGAGGAGTATTTGAGCAGCGGGCTGTCACTACCTCGACGCCAGAGTGTTTGCCAGTATTGGGTACTCTAGCCAAACTCAGATTAGCTGAGTCTAACCTTTAGCCTTGTCTTTCTGAGTCTAAGCTTGTTTTGTCTTTGTTCTCCGGCAGGAAGCCATCCTGATCCACTGGATAAACCTGGACCTTCTACCCCACCTGGAAGGATAAACTGAGTCACAACTGAGCAAGGGGAAACCCCCACATGAGCCGTTTAAGTCCTGTTCAGGAAAACCCGGTGACAGTCCGCTCCTTTGCTCCTCTGGACCCAACGTTAGTCTGCCTGTCCGCCCTCCAACAAGTTCTTACATCTCTGGATAAACCCCAACAAACTGGATCCAAAGATTAACCAAGAGTTCCCCAAACGTGAGTGCCTCTACTGCAAATTACAAGCCTCAGTCAATTTTACTACGGTCCCTGAACTGATCATTGTTATCTCCCCTTCAGAGTTTCCGGTTCCGGTTCACCAATCCGCTCAGGTCCAACAGTGTTACCCAGCTATTTATCTCTCACTCTGTGTTTTTTTGTAAACCACAATAAACCTGTTAACTTTTTCCCTTGGCTTCTGAGTGTGTTTGTTTGTAGGTTGTATCTTCATGAAGAAAACCACTAAGGTTGATTACACTTTTATGTGTTTAACCCACATACACAATGGCTGCAGAAATGAGCTTTCAGTCAGAGTACATTATTGTTTAGACTGGTTGTTGCAGTTGGATTAGGATGTTAGCCATTCCCTGTTAACTCCTCCTCACTATTCTGGGCAGATCCTGGTCCTAATATGGCAGGGAACGAGATGGAGCCAGATGAAAGAATATGAGACATAACATGGGTTCAGTCCATGAGATTCATAGAAGCCAAAAGGTCAGAGACAAAGAGAACCTTCCTTCTCTCCTTCTCCTCACCATGCTTGTTCCAACCGCTAACACCAGTCAACCATTTGCTCGTTCCCCCCTTCTCTCCCATCTACAGGGACCACTGACTTAAGGTCTATTGTGAGAACACTAGTTGCCCTCCTTCTTGTCTGTTATAGTCTTACAACTGACCCAATCACCTGTCTTCTAGAGATGTTTTAGGGTCACAGGTTCATTATAAGGTGACTCAACTGTGAACAGAAAGCGGTACACTCCTTCAAATCAATTTATCCTCCCTCGATCACTCTTTTTTATTTCTCTCTCTCCTTCCTCCTCCCCCACTCAATCATCCTCCTTCTGGCTTTCCTATCCATGTATGAGTGACCCACCATCTCAGCTCTGATTAGCATACTGTCCCAAGGCAGGGAAAACATGCAGGCTAAAGGTTGATGGGGGCCCCTTTAACAACACAGGATGGTAAAACTTCAAGTTTCTAACTCTAGCCATCCACTTATTTGGGTGGGATGGAACATGGGTTCCTGCTTCCAGAAAGCAGGGAGCAGAGTAATTCATGTAAAATTATTCCTTTTTTGTTAGTAGAAATGCACAACTGGGAAGGTAATCAAAACTTAAACAGTGCATGTGAAGTCTGGCATCTGTCAAAAATGTGTTCTGTTTGAAATTCAATACAGTATGGCTCCCTTTTAGGAAGAAACTAGTTCAATGGGGAAAAGGAAACAATTTTGAACTCTACTTTGCATCATCAGAATCATTTGGGGTCATTTTTTTATTGTATGAGATACATGTGCACAATTTCAGCTCTTTGCATTTGCACTGTCAATGTCATTAAAATGTATTCAAACATGTTGAACTGTTACAGCAAAAAAAAAAAAAAAAGTATTTCACAAGTATTTTTAGTGATAAACACTTTGAACGGTATGAGAAATAAAAAGGAAAATAATATATTAAATTTTTATTTTTTTTCTGCCCCATTGGTCAATACTTTCAAAAACCAATGTATCACTGTACCCACTGTAAGTCATTTGATATTTCTCTACAAGGTTACCTGAACATGATTTTGTAAATACCTATACTCAAAACTCTTTAGATGCTATTCTATCCTATCTAATCAACATTATCTAAGAATATCAAAGTATTTAAGACCAGACCTTCAACTGGGCTATTCTGGTATGATGATGACATTTGATCTAAACCAGTCATTTGAAACTCAGTTGAATGTTTTTGGATTCTGGGCCATAGCATGTTTTCAGTTCTTTTTTGAAAATACTCGATGAGAGTTCCATACTGCCATAAACTAAAAAGTGTACATACATAAAAGGATGCAAGATACTGAAAAGTATTGTATACCATTTGGAAAACATGATCAAATGCTGAATACAAGTCGTAACATAATGTACCCAGTAAACCTACATGGCAGTTGTTCATTTTGAGAATCTCTTCTGTCATTTGAAATAGAAACTTAGACATGATAAAGTCCTTGGACATTGATTTGGTGCAAAACTTTATCCCTGATCTGCCTCCACATTAAAAACCATTTTCCCTTTTTTCATCCTATTACAGTTATGAAGCATCACAATAAGATCGTAATGAAATACACAACATTTGTGATTTCTCAACAGCACCTCCAGAGAAGATCCACAGCTTTTTTCAAAACACCATTAATACCAATCAGTCTGCCAGTCAAACACTGCCAAAGAAAATATTTATCTATATGTAATCAATGTAAATGTTGAAGATACCCCAGTATCCCCCAGTGGTTATAGTGGGGAAGCCAAAGTATATCCAGTAAGAGACCGGACAACATTAGGACATTTGAAATTGATTGAATACATGTCTCCAGTATAAATTAGAGCTAGTTAAGTGACTACTTGGATACAGTGACTGTATCCTAGCCAACTCCCATATCAGCTTCTTGGATTAGTTGAAGCACTGACTTGAGCTGCAAACAGATTTTCCAACTTCCTCCTCTTTGGATGCACTAAATATGGTAAACACTTAAAACCTCACAATGCACTTCATCTGACTCTAAAAACATGCCACATCAAGTGTTTGAAACACCTGAAAGGACCTCACATCGTCGCTAAATGAGCATCCAATGTAGACTTTCGACGCCCCAGACACAAAACATGAGTGTGCAGATGCACTATTAAAAGTTTTGTGATTACAATTACTTTCTCCTGTCTCTTTCTTATTCTACTTATGTCCTTGAAAATAAACAATTAGGTAGTTTAACAAATAACGAGTGTTATGGGCTTCCCATTTAAATAGGGTGTTTTGTACTTTAACCCTTCCTTAAAACATAGCACAGCTTTATCCCTGAAATCTCCAATCACAATCTCCAATACCCCCTAAAAACTGTTACTTATTTACTAATAGGTTCATTTTTGTAGGCAATTGGTTGTATTGTACTTTCAGCTGTCAAGCTAAAATGATTCTGCAAACCATTGCTCCCTAACATTATGTCACATAAATCCCAAAAATACACAGAACTTTTTAATGTGATGTAAAAAGATTATTCCCAAGGTACTTTGCATGTATTTATTTTTTATTTTTTTATAAAACCAGAGTTGGTTTTCCCATTGATCATTGCTGCTGCATACATTTGGACTGCCTTTGACTTACCATTCCATGACCACAGTCAGTCCCATCAGCCAGAGGCATGTGCTGGGTGCGACAGCCTTTGTGGTCCCCCTCTGCACTCGTACACCACAATCTTTTGCATTGTTTCTGTGATGATAAAAATAGTAGTTTATCTAGCAATAAAACCTGGATTGAGCAGTTGAAATCTTTTAAAACTAAAACCTAAAACACTTCATCTGTATTTACTGGCACTGGATGAATTTGCTAAAATTATTATCGCTAGGACTTCATTTAGTGGCCCTTTGGCTTTTGGGTTATGTAACTGTCAGGTTTTATTTCAGTGTTTTGGTCATTTTTCTTTCTGTAGAATTTTGTATTTAGTCAATTTCTGTTAGTAAATGCTTTAGTTTTTACCATGTTTCTCTGGATTTCCCCCCCAAAAAAACTTTAAAAAAAAGTCACTTCTCTTTCCTGGTTTGTTAAATTTCACTCAGAGCTAAAAAAAACAAAAACAAAACAAAAAACAGAAAATTGAGCATCTTAACTTCCTCCCTGTTTTTAAAACATGCATCTTTTAGTTTAGGAAATAAATGTGTGGTATAAAAACTTTATAAAGGAATATTTTAATAATCAATCTCTATTATTGCATTATTCAAAGATATAGTGGAGGATGTTCTTTTTCCGAAAGGACTTAACGGTGGTGAGTCTGACATTGTGGAAAAATTGCAAGTCTTCTTTTGGAAAGTAAACTTGTAAACAGAGCGTGCACAACGTGAAATGGGTTTGTGCACGCTCTGTTTAAAGAGCATTTCATAAGCGTTCCCTCTCAGGAGTGGGTACAGGGTTCTGCATGTGCATTCTTTTTTTTTTTTTATTAGGGAGGGTGGGTCTTTTCAAGAAGAACTAATGAGGTATTTTTTAAATGAATTAAACACAAAACTGATGTCCCCAAACTGATTATCCTTTCACATTTTTTAAAGAAATTTTTGGGAAATACCTTCTATCAGAAATAAACTTATTTGTTAAAGTCAAATAATCTTCATTTGAAAAACACCAGATATATGTATTATTTTGGGCTTAACCTATCTCCTTCCAACATCTTCTTTTGGTATTATTTTATTTCTTAATTATACAGTAATAGATGTCAACTTACCATATAGGGACAAATTTGAGAACCAGGACCAAACATCAGTTCACATTGCCTGTTGGCATTGTAGATCTGACCAGGAAGGAGAGTCGGAAGCTCGTATGTTCTGCCGACAGGCTCATCCAGGAGGCACTCCCCGTATCCAGTGCTGACAGACAGGAAGAATGTACATCAAAAGAAAGGAAAGAGAGACTCACTAAGCCTCCCTATAGTTAACATGAAATGTAAATTCATAGGGGAATTTCAAGGTAACAGAGTTTTCTATGACCCTGAAAAGCATGAACATCCCAGCGTTATCTCTATCATAAAGGCAAGGTAAACATGTCAGTGTCATTGTGGGTGATGATCACCCTTTAGATGTTTTTCCTCTGTGGGTGGTCCGGACAGTTACCTAAAGAGAATAACTCCTTAAAGTCTATTTGTAAATATTGATTGTATTAAACCTAGACTATTAAGAAAATTGGGTGAAAACAGTCTTTTATCGCAGAGCTAACAGGAGTTAGACTCTGACATCAAGTTTGATCCTGAAGGCATTTGTTAAGTGACATAAATGAATGAATATTATTGTATAATAACAGATTGTGCTGTAAATCAGCTCCGCCCTGGAGTACAAAAGCACAGCTGGACTGAATTTATACGCGCCATAAGCCGACAGTACATGTAAAATCATCAGCCTTCACCTCTATGAAAAAGCACCCGTCAAACATCCAAGCAAAGTGAGCCGAGCCACAAAGGCCTCTTCTTTTTTTTTGTTTACTCTGGGAAAAAAAAAGGGGAAAAAAAGGAAACGCCGATGAGACCTACATAGATGAGCAATTACACATGTCTGCTTTGACAAATCTCAATCTGGAATGAGCGGCTAAAACACCTGCTTCACAAAGCAAGCAGCTGATGTGACAGGCCAATAATTATCAGGGATTATCCAGGGCTACAGTCACTTTGTTTCTTTGTCCTTTCATTTCCAGCAGTGAGTTACAGCATGACACTGCAGCATATGATGCCTGCCAGTGTGAATGGACTGTATATGAGGAATAAATCAGTAGTGGAAGGTGCTGTTAATGAAAGATAAAGGGCGGCTTGTTAGAGTCTAATACAGGCGCTTCCATTCTGCAGTGTCTTTTAGCAGCTTGTCATTTAGGCGTCCTGACCTATATCCAAGATCATCTGAGACAGAAGGGGTCATTGTGGTCGTTTTTTGGGGGAGATATGACCATAAAGAAGACGAACGCTCGCTTTCTCACTCTAATTTGGACATGAGTCACATGAGTTTTATGACCAACTACCAACTTCGGCAATAACTTTTGCAATATATAATGTGCAATTACTATTTAATTTAATTTCTTCAGTGCGAGAGCTAAATAGATAAATACCCTGTGGATTAACCCTGTATAATAATCCTGCTTTAAAAAAAATGCATTGTATATGCATTGTATATACCGCATAAACCACCCATGCACCTTTTCTTCCTTTGGCACCTTCTTCTTCTCTTTGACTATTTGAGACGATGTAATGAGTGCGTTTCTCCACTGTGAGATCAATAAAGGTAATCAATGAATTAATCAATTGAAAAAAATAAATACATCTGTTTATGACCAGCTTAACGGATCCTGATCAGCTGGTTTGGGAAAATCCAAATAAAAAAATGCTTTTCTGGTGAGTGATCTTGCTATGCCTGAACCTTTATATATATTAACCACACCACTCTTTGGCATGAGTGCTGCTAAGAGTTAGCTAGCGTTTATATCAGCTGTGCTATTAATATAAGGCTTTTCAGCACAAATGTTTAGTGTAAGATTTTATACACTTTTTCATTAATAAAACTGCTTGACAGGCGGTATGAGGTGCTTTATTTGGTTTTATCTAGCATAATTTTCTTTAACTATGACCAAATATTGCCACTATGTTCTTATCAGTACAATGCACCTTTCCCCACTTGTGGTCAATTCAATTTAATTCATTTTTCACACATAAATCAAGCAGCCATAATGTTTTTAAGATACTTATTTTTCTCGGCAACCTCTCCAAATGAAGAACTATTGATCTTTTTTTTCTTCTTCTTCTATTTTTGCAGCTATGGACATCTTAACTCAGAGCTCTACGATGTAAAATGGAGGTCTGGGCTTTCACAGAACTTCTCCGAGAAGAGCCTTTTCTAATGCCAGGTTTAATTTGCTCAACCCTAAACCTCAAAAGACGAATTTGCAATTTTCCAACATCAATTCTGTGAATACTCTCTCATAGAATGACAGACAATTTTTCTAAAATGATCCTATAACTGACCATAGATTGAAGGGCAGCTGCAGTTGCTTCTTTTAAAATTATTTATGTACTTTTCTTTCCATTGTGAGAACAGCACTCTGATATTTGCATTTTACTTCTGTTCCTTAGATTCTTTTGGCCTGAATAAACCAACGCAGAGCCAGAAAAATAATAAATAGCTTCTTTATGTCACATTGTAATACTCCAATACAACAGGACACTTTTCATTTACTCTCAGGTGTGGGAAAGTGATGCACATGATTACAGGAAGAGTGAAATAAAGGGAAGAAGAGGAATCCTTCAGCCTATGAGGAGAAAATGTTGAAGAGGTACTGAAGCCTAGAACTTAATTGGCTTTTTATTGATACTGGCTTTCCAAAACACTGACATACTTAACCAGGTCAGCTCTCCAAACAGGAGTGGTACTGTAGAAATGATGGGTGGAATCAAAGCTCCTTTGTTGCTTAAGATTAGGTGTAGAAAAACCAAAAAGGTTTTCTAACAATAGCTACTTTTACACCATACAGTCCTATTCAGTCAATTGTGGAATATGCATGGTAATAAAGCTCATTCGGTAACATAAATGTACAACTTAAAACATAATTAAAATAAATGTTGAACATACTTTTTTTATTATCTCCACATTTGTTTACTCAATTCTAATCCTAAATGTTTGTCTCATAAGCTCAAACTGAAAAATAATTATAATGAACATAGATAGAACTTTTTGTTTTACTATACATATTTTTTTACTTAGGTTGTGTTAGTGAAATTTATTCACTTTTTAGCAGAATCCTACATTTTTTTTTAATGACTTTACTTGTCAGGTTCTGAGCAACGATTGAAAGATTTCAAAATACTCCATTGATTCTCTTTTTTTTGTAACACACTTATAATACACCAATAGAAATAAAAAAGGTTGATGAGGATTCTCCTCACGTTTTGCAGACTGCTCTGACCACTCAATGCTAAGCTCATTACTGATGGGAAACTATGCAAAGTGCAAAAACAAGTTTGATCCAACCAGACTAAAGATCCATCTGTTTAACCAAAATGTTTCCTTTGAGAAAAAGAGCCTCCACATCAACCACTGGAAGAGGAGGGGAGGATAAAAAGGTCACGTCGAGGGAAGATCTTGACAAATGGCATTTCGCAGTTAAAAAGGAAGTCCTTTAGCAGACTCATTGATGACGCCGACGATGTGAGTAAACGGGAGGCTAGCGAGAGTGTTATGTCCTGGTTCAGTGGAGAGCTGTCTAAAGAAGTGGAGCAGATCTACGTCTCAGGTCAGCTGAGGCAGAATACCCCCCACCAGACACACACACACACACATCCTAGATTCAAACAGGAAATACTCTTTCAACACCAGGCAATAACAACTCCACACGGTTTATATTGCGCCGACCTGTCTTAAAGTCCTGATGGAGACATAGGATCTATTTGTATTGTGAACTGCAGCCGAAGGTCCTGCCACAGGAATAAAAAACAAGTTTGTTCTGCTTGAGAAAACCTCTTTTGTTCCAAATATTCAGGGATTTGGAAAAGTATTCATACCCTTCCAACCTGTTCTTGATGTTATTATGTTACAGCCAAAAACTTTTTTCTATTCTATGCATTTATTCAATTTTAGAGAGTGTGAACTGTGCTATGGTGAGCTGTTTAAAAACCTTTGCTCTGACACCTTTAATTAAAAACTATATTTCCTACAGAAAACATGCAGTCTGCAGAGAGCAATGTCCCTTAGAGTGTTAAAGGTAAGATGTTTGAGAAAAAGTTTGGATACAGAAAGCCCACATTCTTATCTTAACTAAATAATACTACTTCAGCGATAGTTTCAAGGTGATACTTTATTGTACTGTTGTGCTGTTCTTTGTACATCTCGTCACAGGTGAAGCAGGCTGAAAATGTTTTATCATTATCTCCCTTCTATCTCCTCTTTCTTTCATCTTTTCTCCTTTTTATCTGTTTGTCGTCTTCTGTTCTATTACATTGCAGTGTCCACATAATCTGTAAAACTCTCTGCATAATTATAATAAAGCAATTTATATGCATGAAACAAGCGGAACACTATGGCGATAGCCGTACTGCTCCAACCTGACTCCGCCAGATGGATTTGCTCCGCATATCCATCTGGAAACCTTCCGTTGAAGTAATTTTGGGAAGGGGCGAAAATACTGGTTAGCTGATTGGCCTATGTTGGTGATAGACGGGCCAAATAAACCAATCAGATCAACGAAGCATATGACGTACTAACAGAGCGACGACGAAGAGGAGCCAATTGATAGATCAAACTCTTGCCGAAACCAGTCGGGAGAAGAGTTAAAACATCTTTTCCTCGGAGAAAAGCCTCCAGAGCAGTGTTTTGCTCTTCTTTCAGTGAAGAAAAACTCTGTAATTCCGATAAAACTTGGTCGATAGCCACGCTAACGCTAGTTTCATCGGCTGAAGCCGCCATGTTCTTTAGACTGAACTGTCGCGCTTTTCGTTGCATCACACCTAAACCCGCCTCAAAGCCAACGCTGATTGGACGTTCGTTTGGTGAACGGCTCCAAATTTTCTTTAACGGAGACTAGAGTAGCCAGACTGATCTGCGAGTGAAACCTTGAAAGCTCGCGAGATCAGGATGGTCTCACGAGGCTAGTACTGCTCCACTTGTGAAAATAAAATCTGTAGGGCTCTTTTTGGCATCAAGACAATTATTCTTATTGCCACATTGCCAGACAGGACAATGTTTAAAAAAAAAAAAAAGTTTGGCTCATCTCTAGTCCTTCATCCACATTTGTTTTGTCATCTCCATGGCTTGTAGTTTACATCAACTCTCTAAGGTTTTTTTATATTGGCTTTCTTCATGCAGTTTTGCACAAAAGTCTGAAAGAATATACAATCAAAAGAAGCCCCTTTATAGATTGTTTTATTATACATACCTGTAGATCTCTGCACTCCTCTGGAGTAACCATGGGCCTCTTAACTGTTTCTTAGAAAATGCTCTTGCTGCCTGCCTGTCTGTTTAGCTGAATAGCCATGCACTGGCAGGTTGTACGAGCGCCGTTCCATTTCCATCTCGACAAATGGCTTAAAGTGAGCTTTGTGAGATTTACAAAGCTTTTGATGTTATTATACAACCAAACCTTGTTTTAAAATTCTCCACAACATTATCTCTGACATGTCTGCTTTGTATTACTTTCTCCATGATGCTGTTTGTTCACTAACGTTTTCCAACAAACCTCTGAGGTCCTCACAGACCAGCTGGATTTAAACTGTTTAAATTAAACACAGATGGGCTGTATTTACTAATTAGGGGATTTCTTAAGGCATTCAGAAACCTTTTTTTTTCAAGATTCCTTATCAGACAAAAGAAAGCACCATATAAATAGATTTATATGTTTTTAGATTTGGGACATACTATAGAATTTCAGAAGGGGAAAGAGAAGATGGATGTACATACTCTAGAAACTCTGTGATGTACTTGCGACTGCACTTGGACCACGACCAAGGATTGGTGTCGTAGTTGAGGGTAGGAGCCATGACGTGATACTGGTGCTTCATGCCTGCCTCTCTACACTTGGGATTATCATCATGAGGCATGTTGAACCTGACGTAAAGAAATTAAAAAGAGTAAAAGAGAAAGTCATTAAAAACATATTATTGCTATGATTTGAACATTTTACCTTTTTATTGTTGTTGGGGTTTTTTTATGATTCTGAATAAATAAACATTCTATAAATAAACCTGCTATCTCCGAAACATTCCCAGTGTTTTTTCAAAAATTAAATCACCACTTTTCAAAAGGGAGGACAGAGTTTTGATTCAACTGAAAACAGGCCAGTAGGGGGAGCAGCTTTTTATGCAAACTGTCACTTTCTATTGATCAGCATCTATTAACCTCACCATGCTGTTGAGGGCCACCTCAAGCTCACCCCTCTGAGGCCAGAGCTCACCATTTCACATTCCCAGAGGGCTTACAGCAGAGAAGAGGTAAGGGTGCTAATTTGAACACACACATATGCTTATTTAGTTGAAAAAAAAAATATATATATATATATATATATATTTTGTTTTTATTTTTTTGTGAGAAAACCCACTTACATCTAAAGTGTCTAAAGTTTGTCTTTTCTTTTCTTGTCCAGCATTGGATGAGCCAAGGCCTATTTTGTCCTGCAGCCTACCCCACATGAATTCATGCAGCTGTATGATGTCTCAGATGTTTATAACAGGATGTGGGCCAGAGCATACAGTATACAGTACGGACTCTGGTTCTGTTGCTAAGGGTTGCTCTAAACTGCCACAAAAAAAAAACAAATGAATATACAGTATGGCTGGCATGAGGCCCATCCTGCAGGGGCCAAGGGCCTGAAGGCAAACGTCCAAGAAATTATTAAGCTTCTGGCGCAGTCAGCTCTGCACACGCATACATAGCTGTTGCTGGATAACACCAACAAAATCAAACCCAGCTCTGATAAAGGGCCAGTTCAGACAAAAAAAAAACTGCCAAATAAGGATGGTGATACTTTCCAGCTATAAACAAAAGAACAATTACCAACTAGTATTTAAAGCCATAGAACCTCATCATGAATATGCCAAATATGTTCATTACATTGTAGCTTAGCTCAACAAAACAAAAAATAAAAAAGCAATGAATTCCCAAAGTTTTATACTGCCATCAGTTTATTTCATCATGCAGATGTTGTGTTGATGTTATTGTCCCAGGTAAGTATTGCCTTCACACATTTTGTGCAGTTAACAGCCAAGAGACTGACTATTATATGACAATAATCCCATTTTCTTGCCTCTTGCTTACAAATTCTTCATGGCTTTTGAGAGATTGGAAATTAGGATTTAAATAAGGATAATAAAGATATAGGACAGTTATGTTGAAAGTGTAATAGGGCTGCAGAGCCAGGCAGTGGGTTAGAGTGCTGCCTTGCAGTAAGAAGCTGAAGGTTCTGGGTTTGAATCCAAGGGTCTTTCTGCATGGAGTTTCCATCTTCTCCCTGTGCATGAGTGGGTTCTCTCTGGGTACTTACGCCTCCTTCCACAGTCCAAAAAGACTGTTAGGTTAATCGTTTTTTCTAAAATTCTCCTTAGGTGTGAGTGTGTGCGTGAATGCTTGGTCGTCCTATTTGTCTCTGTGTTTCCCTGGGATGGACTGGCGACCTGTCCAGGGTATTGACAGATGTGACAGAAAATGGATGGATGGATGTCTATGTAATACTGAGAATACATTATGCAAATATCACTACTTTTTAAAACTTTGGATCCTTTCTTCCTACACAACAATTTACTATTTCCTTTCATTGAAATTCAGCCATGAAATACGCTGAAGCTGTAAGGGAATTAATACCTTTGAGAGGAGCTTTTATTGCTAGACGTTTGCCAATGTTCTTTTCATAAAAAGTGGTGAAGTGAGTGCTGAGTTGATTTATCTAACACATTGAAAAAATGCAATAGCTTAGCTTAGTGATTTTGAATATAAATCAGTCAGTATTATGGCTATATAAATAAAGGACATATTCTCTTCAATGTGTCTAAAAAGTACTTCACAATGCGAGCCTATTATTCCTAATCCTACGATGCACTTTTATGAGATGGAGGTTCTGCATGAGAAAAAGACATTTCTCTAATAAAATGTATTTTAACAGCGACTAAGCAGAGACAGAGATCTGTTAAACAAATGAGATCTACACGATCTGTGACTTCTACATTGTATTACAAAACTATTTGTTTTTTCATATTACAACCACAAAAATGTTATGTTCTCTGGAATTCTGAATGACAAACAATCATAAAGCAGAGCATAATGTTTCACGTAGTTTTCAAACTTTTTTCAAAAGTATGAAATGTAGATCCTTTTATACAATATTTACACCAACATACAATCCTGGGCAACCAAGGGCCTTTAGTTGGAATTCAACTATCCCCTACAGTATGCTACCTCCAAAGGAGCTACAGAAATGCATAGTTTCGGTGGGAAATATTGATAGAACAGAATAGAGTATCCATTTATTGTCCAACTATAGAGGATTTCTGGTGTTTACAGCAGCAAAAAAATTATAGAAAAATTTGTCACACAAATATTGACATTAATTTAATTCAATTCAATTCAGTTTATTTATATAGCGCCAAATTAAAAACACGTCATCTCAAGGCACTTTACAGTTCAACCAGATCATACAGTCAAATTGATTCAAAGTTTTCTATCTAAGAAAAAACCAGTTGATTGCATCGACTCATTGACTCAAATACAATCCCTCACACTAAGCATGCTTGTAGCGACAGTGGAGAGGAAAAACTCCCTTTTAACAGGAAGAAACCTCCAGCAGAACACGGCTCAATGTGAGTGGCCATCTGCTGAGACCGACTGGGGTTCAAGGAGACAGAAGCAGAGACACAAAAAGAAGCTGTAAAAGGCGGCCCCGTCCAGGAAACACACAGCCAGGCAGATGAGCACCGAGCCAGCTCCCATGTCAGAGGACGAAGAGAGCACATCCAAAATTGTAGAAAATTGTATAACTGAATAGCGGACAGAGAGTTAAAAGATAAACAATAAAATACAGTAATGGACATTTGAAAATAGCAGCAACATCAGAGATGTGCAAAAGCAGTATGTTATTTAACTGACTAGGATAGAAACTGTGCAAAAACAGCATAAATGTAACAACTTATTGAGGTTGTTTGGAGCAGTGGCTGTAGAGTTTTACAGCTGCTGGGAGGAGGGATCTGTGATGACGCTCCCTGGTGCATTTAGGGTGCAGCAGTCAGTCACTGATGGAGCTCTCCAGTTCTGCAACAGCTTAATGAATGAGGTGGGAGACATTATCCAACAGAGATGTTAGTGAAGTTAGTTAGTTTTAGACTCAACTTTATTTATCCCTTGTGATTACTCCTTCAGGGAAATTCTGGAGTTAGCCTGTATTTCTGATGGAAAAGCAAAACAAACAAAGTAACACTAAAAACATCTCAGAGGAAGTTGCATTGAAAGTTTGAGACAACTCATTAAAGGGACAAAAGATACCATCCTCACATGGTTCAATAGATAAATTAGGTTAGATAGGCAATTGTTTAGCAGGAACAGGAAAACTGATCTATGGGAGATAGGTTAGGCAGATGATTGGGCAATTCTGCTACAGACAACATTTCAGCTTCCATCTGGATGTCAAGCCTTAATAGTAGGGCTGCAGCTAACGATTGCTTTACAAATCGTTAATATGTGGATTATTTCTTTCGATCAATCAATTAATAATAGCAATAATAGTAGGGGTGTGCAAAATAATCGTCATGATGATGCATCGTGATTCTAATTTTCATGATCTACTGCATCGATTCTTGACGCCAAGTATCGATTATTAATTAAAAAAAATATATAAATAAAATTGCATGAATGGTTGGCGAACATCAGCCAAAAACAAGTGTAATAGAACTTCCAGTCCAGTAGATGTTGCTGCGGATGTGTTGATGCACGCTGCCTTGTGTCACAAGGATTTCCGGTCGCGGGATACTGCGCCGAGCCATTCAAAAACAAAACACGGAGGAGAAAATATTGCAATGCATCGCAATAATTCAAGTATCGTGATGCATCGTGATAAAATCGCATTGTGGCCTGTGAATCGTGATTCGAATCGAATCGTGACTTCTTTGGCAATACCCACCCCTAAATAATAGCGGATAGCAAAATCTTCCTTAAAGAGGACATTTTGTGAAATTAAACCAGGTGAAACTAAAACTATTCCACTTGAGGACTTCTGAATAGAGCATATTGACAGACGGAAAACATTCTTATCTTAAATGTAAAATGTCTGTATGTATATATATATATATATATATATTTTACAATTTTGGTATAATTGCTGCTCAAGGTTGGTTTCTCTTTCAGCTGATGCCATGTTTTACGGTCTCTACATTACAGTTAACAACTAATGGATTAATAAATTAGTTGATTATGTCAATATTTAATTAGTTATGAATAATCCGATTAATTGTTTCAGCCCTACTTAATAGCAATGAATAAAGACATATATATGCCATTGAATGGTTCATTCAAAATCAAAACCTAAATTCAATTAGACTCTGCAGACAAAGGTCCACAATCTCAGTATCTAAATGTTCAAAGTTGGCAGAAACAAACCCCCGAAAAAGCTTCATGCTGTAAGTACAATGAACGACAGCTCCACAGTTCCTAGGATTTTCCTAATCTACAGTTCGATTCTTTATCAGACATTACAGACATTTAAGCATGAAAAATGTGTCTACTTCAAAGCCATCGAGTGAGACAATTCTGACAAATCTATTGATGACAATGGGCAAAATGTGAAAGAGCAACAACAAAGCACAGAACTTTCAGGGAAATTAGTTGCTCATTCTAGCATCGCCATAGACATTAGCAGAGCATGACAGAAGAAAATAATAATTAGGTTTGATTATGTGAACAAAACGTTAACATCTACAAAAGTTACACATGAGTCAGCTGAATATGCAACAGGCTCTAGATATAAAAAAAAAAACTTTTATATGCAGCGGAACATAATATGAAGTAGGCTACCTCCTGGGAATCAGTAAGCTTTCTCACAATGGTTGTGTATTTTGTGAAATAATCACCAAAAGCATTGGGTCTGTCACAGATTTTGAATGGACTGTAAGCATTTACATCAAACTATTAGACCAGATTATTGTTGTATTTAAAGCTAGATGGTTTCACTGGTGCTCTAACTTTTGTACTGAATGTCTCTGTCACAACATTAAGATGAATCCAAACGTATGCATTAGTGGAGCCTCTCTACATGCAAGATGTGCAATAGATCTGACAACTTAGACAAACTTACAACTATGAAGAGAACATGATGAGGTATTGCTGGCAGCAGGTAAAGGACTAGACCCACTTGGCATTGCTTCAGATTATTTGTGTTAAACAGAAGGAAGAAAAAAAAAATCATGTTTTTATTCCATTACTTTCTCATCATTGGCTTGTAAGGGCACAAAAGGAAGAGCTGAAAATTTTAGATGAAAAAAAATATCGGTTGCATCTGAATGGAACCAGCACTATTACACTAAACTGCAGTGAACATTCTTGGTCTTCAGTAAAACATCTAGAGAGAACGGCTATTGCACATGCTTAGAGGCTTTGCAAAATATCTCAGTCTATAACTCTTACAGCATGTAGAATGTATTACTTCTATATATTTGTTCAATTGAATCTGAAATTGTAGTTGTAAAACCATGACTGCAATGACTGTTGTAAGAACTGACTGCAATAACAAAGCAAAATGTTTCATCAAAGCCCACATCACTTTTTAACAGCTATCAAGGGATGCCAGTTAAATCCCTAACATGTCTTTTCACCATCACATATCCTTGAAGTCATCTGAGAAAAGCCTCCCATCCTTTAGGCTAAGTCTTTTTCTAATATGCAGCCCACTTGAGCGGTTCCCACCTCCTCACAGGCTTTCCCAGCGCGCTGAACACTCCGGAGGGCCTACACCACCCTCAAACCTCAGCCAGAGTCAGCGCCAACTGGGCCTCCAGCTGCTTAAACTTTAGCATAAACAGATCCACATGAGCTTGGAGGGAAAAAAGAAGGGAGGGAGTGAGATCCATCTGCTGCTGCTCTGGTTCAATCTCTCCACTGGAAGAATGCGTGAGCGTGACAGAGGAGGTAGAAGAATATCTGCCATTCTCAAGCTGCGACTTACACACTGACACTGGTCCTTTTCTCTTTCCGCAGCCAGACAAGAAAGAAAATCTCTCTTTTATTTTCCTGATTACACTCTGCAAAGTAGGTGGGCAGGAAGAGACAAAAGAAGAAAAACGAAAAGAGAAAACTTGGCAAAGAGTTAGCTTTGAAGGGATGGAAAATCACCTATGAATTAAGCTCCAGATCTAAGGAAGAAGTAGAAAATAATGCCTCTCAAATTGCAGCTTATTAAAATCATCTGAAACCAGAACCGCAGGAGCGAGAAGGCAAAACGTGATTTACCGGGATTTGGCCTCAGAGGAATGTTTGGAATAAACAGCAGACCATGCTGGAGATAAGGTCATGTGTTTTGACTTGGCCATTTTGAGACGGATAATTTATACAGGTCGTTTTCTAACTTGACACATGTGTCAGTGTTTGCTTGTTGTGAAAACAGCATCCCTGCCAGACACACACATTGTGATAGCGCGGCTGTCACTCAATGTTAGGGGACTCACACATGATTGCACTATGACATCACAAGTGGACAGAGGAAGGATTAAGAGTGGGCACCCAATACTTAGTCCAATTGCTAAGGCTTCAACGTCACAGAAAACAAAGAAAACATCATAAATATATAGTATATAGTATTAGTTGTAAAGTGAAATGGGGTGTGCATTTTTTAAGCAACCCACCTTACTCTGATATCCCTAAATAAAAGACAACGTGACTGCGTATTCTCAGTATTAAAAACTTGAAATTCACTGTAAACTTTTTGTTTTTTGTTTGTAATATTTTCTTTTACTTAAAATTCTAATAAAGTACCTTATTTTTTTTTTTCATAACAAGACAAAAGGTAAATAGTCTTACAGGGTACTTTGGGCTTTTTCATTTATGTACACATTATAATCTTTCTGACCTTGTCATTGTCAAAGTTGAGTTCAGCGGACTGACTGGAGCTGTATAGGAGGGTATTACAGGCCTGTGTTATTACAAGTCATTTTTATGAACTTTATTATGTCTTGCACCTGTGGCTGCTGCACCCTGCATCTCTTTTAAAGGGAGCTTTGTTGTCAAGGCTAGCTGTGAGGGGTGAGACGGGTTTTTCATGCATGCACTATGTGGGTGTGTGTGTGTTTAGAGGTGAAAGAGGTTGTTTCAGGCTCTGAACTGCAACTTACACATGGCCCAGCTCATGAGCAATGGTAAAGGAGGCACTAATTCCATTTTCTTCACTGATGGAACAGCTGCGAAACGGGTCACACATGGTGCCAAGCTCTGCAAGCCCTACAGATAAACACACACATAAACAAATACATAAAGATTCACATATTTTACAGTTAATAGTTTAATAAACAGATTGTTAAACATTTTATGAGCTGCTGCATGTCAAGTGGAAATTGCTTTGAAAGGGACATGAAAATATAGTTTACCTAAAGTGTCACATTTATCTTTTGCACGGCAAATATCTTCCCTGTAGGAAGAAAGACAATATTATTCTTAGATGTGTGTTTACACAAACCAGTTGGATTAACAATTTTTCAAAGAAGAGCACTGCAGATGAGTGTGCACCTGGTGATGAGAAGTGCTGTGTCGTGGTGAGAAGGATGGTTGTCGTCCTGGACATTTTGGCCCTGCTGCCAGACACAGAAGTTGTGGAGCGTGGTGGCAGCGTTGAAACTCACAGTGGGCCCCTCCTGTTTCAGTTGAAAATGGATTAATTGATTAAAAAGAAATCCCTAATTTACAGTTACTTAACAGGTTTGTTAAGTATAGATAAAGTGTTGTTTAAACGTTAAAAATCCATTCATATATTTGATAAAATAGATCACTTTCTACTAAATTAATAAATTAATATTAAATAGTAGGAGTTTTATCACCTGCAAGTAAGATATGAACTGCCTATAATCCTTTAGCAGCTCCCCAACTCCAAAATCATTTAACTAGATCTTTGAAACCCTGCTAAATAAAAGAAGTTCAAATGAGTAAAAGCCTTGTTCACAATTTAGGATTTTTTTAAAATATTTTTTTCTCTTCTAATTAAACCTAGCCTCCAAACATTATAGAAAGTTTTCAAAATCTAGAATGCATGTACAGGGAACCCCACTGCCAATTCTCTTTTGCAGGTGCTTTATAAAAGTATCACTTGTTCTCCAAGGAAAGGAGACCCCTCATGTGACTTGAGACTGACAAGGAAGGCAGAGTAATTTCATGCAGGCCACTTGAAAAAGAAAATCCAAACAAGAGACACATGTGATGACGTCATACTGAAGACCTGCATACACCGAAGAGCAGTCAAGGTCCTTGTACTCACCTGCTCATTGTGGATGACGACCAGCTTGACGATCATGATGTTAATCAGGTTTCCTACACTGGGGTCCCTGTATATTGCTGCTACCTGTAACAGAAATAAAACACAGAGACAAAAAAATGCACATTTCCACTAACCTGCACAGTCTTTAAGAGAAATTAAGACATCATAACTACTGTATAATTTTGTATTATATCGGTTTAATTTGTCTAATGAAAGTAAAAATCCCTCAGTTTGGATAAGATAAACAGCAGATATCTAATCACTCTTCTGCTGCTCTGGAGCCCCCAGTCATGGTTGGCCAGTGGTCTCCTGGGGCTCCGTCCGGCCTCCTGACAGGAACTCATTAGTCTACCATAAACATTTCGCTTGTCTTAGCCTCGGGGTAGGCAAACGTGGTCTTGGTCTACATGCAGGGAGCTTGTCTTTGCAGGCTCTTACTCTAAGAGTGACATATGAGATGTGGGTGCATTTCCTCTTGCTTCAGTGAATGTTATGTGACCAGTGCAACAATCAGAGGTTGAAGCCGCTGTAGCCTGCAGGATCTTTGATCAAACTAAACAAAGATAGAAATTTAAGAAATATAACAAAAAAAGCAGGTTAATGTTATATTTTTTTAAATCCAACAGTATAAATATATTTACAACTTCTGTTAGACGTTTACATAAAACTATTATAAATATTAATTGCATCCTAAATCGGAACTTTAAAGACAGATTTTAATAGGCTTTGCTGATATCTAAATGGACAGTTTTATTGCTTTTGTGGGAGATGTTTAAAACACAATCATTTAAGCACAAAGTTATGTTTAATAATAGCCAGTGTCCATGCATGTTTGCTAAAGCCAGTAACCCTTAAACAACCAAAACATCCTTTATTTACCTATGATACTACAGAACAAAAACCTTATAAAGATACATCTTTTGTACTTTTATGAGTATGTATGATATATAATTAGCTTGTTTTAGAGTTAGCATCACATTTTTATTTGTATGTCCACGTTTAGATAAGAGCAAACTATATTTTCGTTTATCAATCTGACAGAATAACCTGTAAAAATGGATTATTAAAGTGGAATCTAGTTTGTGTTTAATGAAACAAATTTAAGTATGATTTCTAGATTCTACCTCCTATTCTGTTTTGGAAAAAAAATATGCCGATTTCACTTGAAAAAATCCAAAAACTTCTTAAACAAGCTATTTTTCTATATTTATGAGTACAGCTCATGCCTGTATCACTTTTGCTCCAAGTTATTAAAACTCACAGTGGAGGGACCAAAGAGCCCATATGGCCCTAGGCTGCTCAGTGAAAAATGTTTTACTTAATGACAATTACTCAAAATGATTCCAGCTGATTTATTGTATGTCTCGTACCATGTCTTTCGGTTGTGCTGTTCTTTTTTCATCTCGTTACAGGTGATGAAGCAGACTGAAAATGTTTTGTCATTGTCTCCTTTCTCTTCTTTCTTTCATCTTTTCTCTTTTTTCCTTTTTATTCTTCTGTTTTTCTGCTCTATTTACATTGCAGTGTCCATATAAACTGTAAAACTCCCTGCATAATTATAATAAAGCAATTTGTATGCATGAAATAAGTGGAGCTATATGACAATTGCCATACTGCTACACTTGTGAAAGTAAAAAATCTGTTGGGCTCTTTTTGGCATCAAGACAATTATTCTTATTGCCACATTGCCAGACAGGACACTGTTAGAAAAAAAAAAAAAAATTAATAAAAATTATTCCAGTTAAATTAATCGGTTTCACTCAAGCTTTAATTCTGAACTGATCAAAACTGATCTTTCTTGTCTAAGTTAAGTCAACAATGTGTGATACTGAACCAAAATGTGAAATGGTATACATTTAAAAGTGTATTTATTCCAGAGATTAGATACATGACGCTTTAATGTAATCCACTATTTCACATTGATCCGTCATAATTTATGGATCATAAAGATTATAGAATTTATAGGTCATGATATTTAAATTATATCATAAGGGCTGCTTAGTGGGTAGCACTGCTGCCTTGCAGCAAGAAGGTTCTGGGTTCGATTCCCAGCCCGTGGTCTTTCTGCATGGAGTTTGCATGTTCTACATGCATGCATTCTCTCATGGTACTCTGGCTTCCTCCCACAATCCAAAAACATGACTGTTAGGTTGATTTACTTTTCTAAATTCTCCTTAGGTGTGAGTTTGTGCATGAATGGCTGTTTGATTCTGTGTTGCCCAGCGATAGACTGGCACCCTGTCCAGGGTGCTCCCCGCCTCTCGCCCATAGACAGGTGGAGATCGGCACCAGCACCCCTCGCCTCCCAGCTGTGTTAAAGCGTGATGGAAAATGAATGAATGAATGGATATCTAAAGGAGTAAAACTTTGATATTTTCAAACTTAGTTGTGGTAAGGACAAACCTTATCCCATTATTGATTTTCACAATGTGGTGTTATGACACTATTACATTTGACTTGAGGTATATTTACCTTGCAACTTATTTTTACTATACAGTAAAATTAATGGTTTTAAAACAAAAATACAAGTTTTCATTTCAAACACCGTGATTTTCTATTTAACCAAATGACACGGACGTTTCACTTTTTTCAGTGCTGGTTTTGGATTAATGTCTTTGACAAAGTAAATGAGATAAACATTACAGAGACATCATCACCAACAAAACATTAAACCTGCTTCAGTGGAAGTGGAAACAAAATAATTTGATGCCTTTCTGCTTTTCTTTTTTTTTTACTTTTTGGAGTAAAGGCTGTGAGATTTTTTAAGGTTATCAGACCATGGGGAATCTTCAACTTGTGTTTAAACCTGGTAATAAAAGTTAACACATTGTTTTACTGACCTCCCTCTTTTGGACAACAACACAACACTGACAATCATTACTCTCTTCTATGTTAATAAGTGTTTAGAATCTGCGGTTAATGAAACTGGAAAGACATGGCAGAGGGAACATGCAGTTCCGTGCAACTCTTAACGTAAACTTTTTTGCACAGTTTGACTAAGATATTTAATAACCGTGTGAGTCGGTTGACTGTTCGACTGCTTTGGGACTCAGTGAGGGTTCAGCTGCAGAAGCAATTAACTGGGCACTGTAGTTTTGGCTCCATTAAGCTTAAGCCACTGCAATGTTTACAAGCAAGATTTCTAACTGTAAAACCTGATGATGGAAATGCTTTTAACACTAGGTGCAAAAAACATGTTTATATTCTCACTTCTCAGATCTACTATTTACTTATGGGGACTTTTTTCTCTCTTCTGGACGTCTCTGATTTGTTTTTTCATTCATTTACATACTAACCTTTACACGGATGGATTTATGTACATGGGTTTTGCCAAGTTGTTTTAGGAAGAAAGGTCATTAATTGTCATTAACCTGCATGAGGCCTTAGAATATGAATTTTAAAATGCTTATTTACAAACACAAAACACATAGTGCAGCTTGACACATAGATTAAAACATTAGGGTGGTTTAGTTATATTTAAATGTGTCAGGAATAAGGCTAAATCTGGATTGCAGATCTTTTCTACGCTGCAAAAAAAATAAAAAAATTGATAAATTTGGAAAACCTGCATAAAGAAGCTCAAAACTGATATAGTTAAATATCCATTTGGGTCACAAGTGTAAAACAAGCACAATCAATGGCTCCTTAGATAGGAAGACACATGGCATTAAAAACCTACATCTTGTTGTTAAATTATAGCAAGCAATCCAAGCAAACATCATAATTTTAGAAGTATTATTTTACTTACTACTGACATGATTGTTAAGATGTAGTGCTCCAGGTTGCGTCCATGGTGACGGGCCATTTTGGCGTCCGCCGTCACCATCAGCTCAACGTAGCGAGGGTAGGAGAGGAAGCGTTTGCGCCTCCGAGGGGTAGACGTGCTGTTGTGTGTAGTGTTCTTTTCATCAAGGTGATGCTGATTTATGGTCACTCTGAGAGAATCCACCTCCTCAACAATACCTCCTCTGGTCTTGAATGTGGCAGGTCCGTCTGAGTTTTCTGTTTTAACACATTTTTTTTTACAATTACTAAAATTCAAATCAAGTTATTATGAATTAAGGAGACATTGTCATGATCTGGCCTGTTTGCTCTCCCTTAATTAGTGATTCCTCTCACCTGCCCTCTTCCCTCCCTGCCTCATTATAATTTATTCCTCTCACCTGTTTCCTCTAGTTTATATTCAGTTCAGCCTGAGCATTCAGTGACAGATCATTGCTTGTCTTTCTGTCAGTCTTTCTGTTCAGTTTTTATTTGGTTCATGTCCTGGATCCTAGCTGCCAGTGGAAAGAGGGTTTTAGTGTTTGTCTCGTCTCCTGATCGTCCACTGTTCCTCCCCTGCGGAGTCCTCTGGGCTTTTGGCTCATTATGGGGGAGGTTCAGTTTTTATCAAAGTAAGCCTGGCTCCAGGGAGGAGACCAGTTTAAAGTCCAGCTTCAAGTTCCGGTTCCTACGTCCTGTCTCGGCTACCCTCTTCCACTGAGCCTGCCTGTCTGCACCTGATCCTGTCTGCTCCTGCGCGTGACCACCTGGTCATGCTTCTGGTCCCAGTCTGACTCTGAACCCTCCTGGGAGCCTGTGGATGCCTGGAAGTCTGGATCCTGCCACCTGTCTCTGTTCCTGCCTGATCTGGATCCTGCCTGTTCCTGTCTGTTCCTGTCTGTTCTGGATCCCTCACCAGGATCAGCTTCCAGCATCACCTTTGGGACTGCGGCACTGGGGACACTCGTGGTCTGGACTGTTAAACCAGGTAAGTGACCAACCCAGATAATCATATATCAGTTTATCGTGGTCACTTACCTGTGTTTCCTCCCCTAGAGTGTCTGAGATTGGGCGGTGCCCCGCCCCCCCGCCTGCAGTGTCCGCGAGCCACAGCTCCGCTTTTGTTTTGTTTTCATTTTAATAAACCTTTTGAACTTTCCTACTGACTGTCTCTCCTGAATACTGGGTCCATCTGTCCTCGGTTCATGACAGACATCCAAGATATGGGTAATGATTGCATCAAAGTTAATATTTCTAAATGTAAGTAACAGCTTAAAAATACAATACATTTATTTAAACCACATATTTTGACATGGATCTTTCTGCAACATGTTCAAATAAATACTTTATATAGCAATATAAAATACATTATACTGTACAGGTATAGAAAATAAGGTCAGCCTCACATTTATTTCCACTTTTTATGGCCAGAATAAGTCAGAGCTATAAGACATTAGGTTCACATAATTATATTCAGCAGGTTTCAACCTCACACAAACACTATGGTGTACTTTTGAATACTAAAGATGAGAAGGAAAAGTAATAGTTGTTTTTAAGAAGATCAACACCAAGAGCCTGAATTAAGAAATATCAATAACGTTTTTCAGATAGTTAGTTTGAAGCATCATCATTTGGACACACAAAAAAAGCTCTGTTTAGCATAAAATACATACATATACTGACAATGCTGGAAGTGTCGAGGTTTAGACCTGACCAACACACCATCATAAAAATTGATATACATTTCTTGAGGGTGTTTAAGGTAAACATAAGGACATCTGTAATCAAAACTGAAGCAGAACTGGACCCTTTGACTTGAAAATGACCTAAAACATTCTTGGTGGAGTCAAACTCAAATATTTATCATTCTAAAGTTCAGGGGGATGACTTAAACAGGCTGTATAGGAAAACGCCAAAACAAATTTAAAGGCTGATATGGAGGAGTGGGAATATATTCACAATAATATTGTTATTATTAGATATGACATTGTTGTGTCATATGAGTCTGCAGCAGATGTACCAGAAGACCGCAGTCACTGCTTACACTCACTAGGAGCCTGGTCAGTGTTTTCTCTTTATGGAAGGTTAATACAAAAAAAAAAAATTTAGGGAGTATACCAAATGTATTTAGTGCAAATGTATTAAGTTCTCTCAGCTGAACTGCACGTGTTGATCTGGCTCTGACCAGGAGATTCCTTCATCATGACAGAGTGAAGTTAAAAGAGGGAGACAGGGGCAGACTATAACCGTAAGCAGGTTTCTCATTCAAAGAAAATAAGGGGAAAACTTTCAGAGTTTAAAGGGGACTTATTTGCACGTTCATGGGTCTACACGAACTTTGAGAGATATTTCCTAAGAGACATAAATGGGAAAAAAAGAGATTATAATCAAATACTTTTGATCAATATAGCACAAAAGTGTGGTCTACCTTATAGCTTTGTCACAGAATATAGAAAACTTACAGCAAAGTGAAAAAACAAGAAACAAATCCACAAATAAAGCTGTCGAAATATTTAAAGCTGTGTAAGGTTTTAAATTAATACTATAGTGGGATCATCCTATTCAGAATTGATCAATCCATTATCCAGAGATGAAACCAGTAGTGAAAATGCAGCCTCCCAACTGAAAGTGTCAGTTCATTAAATAAAAATGCAATGAAGAGGCCTATGCAGTGCCTAATTTGACCCTCTAAAATCAAGCAGCTCTCTTATCTTGACAGGGTGCATTCTGCAAACTGTTTGGTTGGATATGTTATTAATCAGACCATCTCATTATAAGATCATTAATACATTTGAATGCTTTAAACCAACAGAACCAATTTTGTATATATAATCTATAAATAATTTCTATAATCCATATTTTCAGCATAAAAGCCGTTTGTGAGCTTCTAGATATCACATAAGACCCATCTCTTCAAGAACACATTCCTGCTTCTTCCAACTCAATCTGTCACATTCTAAGGTCAATGGAAACTTTATTAAAAGCAGGAAAATATATATTTAAAGAGCACAACTGATTTGCAAATTAGTGTTATATTTAATTTGGCTGATGAAAAAAAATGCTTATAATTTATTTAGCAATATTATAAAAAAATATTAATGTGTTTGGGGGCAAATTCTGTTAGGAAGGTACTAAATGTATTAAACCAATGTTTCAGCATATCAGGGATAATGAAGAAAAGAATTTGCAATGTACTTTCCATTTTAATAAAATTGCCTCTCAACCCAGAACTGAAAGACATGACATCAATGGCAAAGAAGATTCTGCTGAGGCAGGGGGAGCTGGTACCATATACCAGGGCAGTGGTCCACATCTAACTGCCATGAACAGACAGAGGAGCTGCCTGTGGTTTTTAATGTAGAGAAGGACAACAAATGTAAATCCCTTTATTGTCTCACAATGAGGAAATTCACTCTCTGCATTTAACCCATCCCCTTGGGTAGCAGTGTTGTGTTAAGGGATCGAACTGGGTACTTGCAACCTTCTCAGTGGCCAAGCGCACTGCTCTAAACACTAGGCCAACCCTCTCCAGATGGGGGAGGAAAGGATATTCCAGAAGGACATTAAGAGTGACCATATCTTCATTTTGGAAAACCAGGACACCTTGGAGCAGGGGGGGGTAGAATCTCTGTTCCCATGCATAGAGATGTCTGTGGCATGCACTCGCTTAACGTAGGCCTACGTAATCCTACAATAACATTATATTTAACACCATAGATTTATTAAAAATGATTTTCAGTAAAAGTCAACAGCAATAACTCCAATAACAAACGATAATTTTATTCAAAATGTATTTATTAAAAATGCTTAACAATTCCTGTAATCAATAAATAGCACGATGAAAGAAATAATGTGTCATCATCGGGATTTGCTCCGTGATCAGAGGAAATGTTACTTGGCCCCGAACAGTGGTGAAAATTGAAAGTTCAGTTTAATATCATACAAGTCTGTGAATCGTTCCGTCTGAGATTAATGAAAATAGTTGTTTTAATGGTTATAGAGTCAGATATGTGGCGGTAATGTTTGATTTATCTAAAGGTTTTTATCTGTTACAGTGTAAATGGGTTTGGCTGTAATTTAAGGACAGATTCTAATATATATGCAGGGTGGGGACTATAAATCTGATAGGAGTTTAATCTTTTTATTGCTGTTTTGCACAATATGCTTAACTAAGTAGTAGTTGTTGTTGAATATTAGAGATTTTGCAGATATATTTTGTACATACATTGTTTAGATCTACTTATATATTTCTATCCCTTTTATGGAACAGAAAATCCCTTTATTGTCCCACAAATGTGGACCTTAGAAAAATGTATAAGAATAACATAATAGGGAAGAGTTAAAATATAAAAAATACAATTCTGTAAAGTGTTTTAACAATATAAAGCTGGAGAATAAATAACCACTATACAGCTATGGACATTTTTACAGGAATGGATATTTGAAAATAGGAGCAACATCAGAGATGTGCAGAATGACAGCAGGATATTATTTAACTGACTAAGGTTTCTATCATTACATTTGATTTTATTTGTTCCTGCTCCCGGTGGTTGGAACCTTTATTCCACTCTGGATTCTTGTGAGTGTAGTCTTTGTTCACTTTAACTTTTTTTAAAATAAATAAATAAACAAACCGTTTTGAAAACCTCGGTATTCATTCTTTTCCTGCTTTGTGTGTCAACTTACACGGTTGCTAAGCAACAGAGCATACGGCGGTAAAACCCGCCAAAGGGTGGACCTGTTCAAATTTACAGACAAAACTCTTCCGGCCTCCTTATTGTCAAGGACTTCAAAGGATCCAGTCTAGGTAGACCGCGTCCTTGGAGAATGCAGCCCAGGTTTTCGAACAGAACCTCTGATTAAGAACAGGGCTGCCCGCACTGGCGCGGCTCAGGGATTACGTCACACGCAGCGTCGAAAAAATCAGGACATTTCCTCACTTTCTAAAAAAAACCCGGGACGCCCGGGACAGGACGTGAAATACGGATATGTCCCGGGAAATACGGACGTTTGGTCACCCTAAATGAACGCTGGTCTCACATTGCTATTTGCATTCTGGGATTTTTTCATTAATAAACTGCATGCCTGCCCCAGAGTATCTCTGAAAGAGCTGGAGAGATCCACAGCTCATCTAAATACGTAGCATGATGACAGGACAATGATTTGTCACACATTCCACAAACCTGACCTTTTGAAAAAAAGTAAAGCCATTTTTATAAAACAAGCCTTAAGAAGCTTATCACTTACCAAGTAAGAGACACAGAAAGCATAAATAAGGGTGCTCTAATCAGATGAAACACAACCATAACATTGAACACAACAACTCCACATTAAAAAATTCCCCAATGGTGGTAGAATTGGGTTTTGGTAATAATGTGCTTCAGTATGGAATGGGAGTTGGTTGGAGTAACATTGATGCTTAACCACTTTTAATTGGACAACCATCAAAAAAATGTAGCCAAATATATAACTGAGTGGTTAAGTTCTTATCAAATTGTGGAATTTAGATCTGTTTCTGCTTCATTAAATGTCAAATCAATATCAGATAACTGGGTCATTAGCTGAAGTTGTCCAAATGCTTGGGTTTAGGTTGAATAAATGGTGCAGAAATAAGTCATCATTCTCAAAAACTCAATCCAAAATTACCACTTGGTATTTGCAAAAATAAGGTTGATGAAACAGCTGTCTCTAAAGTGGGAATGACACCTACTTGCAGTAGACAGGCAGCTATGATTTCTGTAAAACTGAGTGTATGCTGGTGAAGATTATTTGTCATCCAGGTCATAGTAATTCCAAAAAAGTAAAAAAAAAACAATCCAGGGGCTACTATAAGCTTCAAATTCAACGCTAATTCGGAAATTTTCAATTAAAAGAGCTTCCTGGATGAGAAGCGAAAAATCTTCAAACTTGGAAACAAAGTCCAGTGGATTGTTTTTTTTTTTTGTTTTTTTTGTACTTTTTTGGAAAACTGAAAGTAGTTCTGCAAAAAAGTTTTAAAGGGAGACTGAAAATGAATGAATACCATTTTTTTTGCTTGAAAAGTTCTGTTTAGGCAACTGCTTAACCAGGAAAAACCATCTCAACAGGGGGCTTAAACATGACCTGTCACCTACTTACAGAGCACTTTTAGGAAACAGAATACCCTGAAGATTCACCTCTCACCTGCCCCTACCTGATTCACACTTTAATGAGACATGTGAGCGAAACCACTCTGATGAGTGAGTTAATGACCCATCAGAACCCTTGAATGACCATTAACACCCTCCAGGTGACCCCTATGGCCAATCCAGAAAGAGGGGTCAGAGTCCCCTTTTGTTCCCCATAATTCTTTGTTACACCTACAGAATATTCATTGCAATGTTCTGCATGTAACAGAAAATTTCTTTAGGTAAGCAACGAATTACTCTAAGCATATAAATAAACATACATCATATTGTGTTAACCCAGTTAATAAAAGATGATACCAAAGCACTTTAGTTCTTCAGAGCTTTCTTGTTTTCCATCCCGAAAAACCTTCTCAACTTTGGAAAAGTCAAAGATAGTGAAGAGCTCAGTTGTATTCACAAACTCAATTTTTCCATAGTCTAGACAAAGAGAGACAGTGTTCATCTGCTTGAAAGACTAAGAGAGATAGAAATGGTGGGGAGGCAATCCGTTTACTGTTCTATGATTATTCAAGCAATGCCCTCTATGGGTACATGAGACAGAGCGTGACTTTCTGGCACATCAAGTCCCAGTTGTTGCTGCTGAGAGGCTATGTCAGTCTTAACATCTGCGCTAGAGTCAAGCCCATCAGTGGCCCTGCACACAAACCAGCCTGCTGTCTCACAACTTAGATGTGTATTTTAATGGAAGAAACTCAGCAGGGCCAAATGTATGAGACTAAACCTCTTAAACAGGCTCATCAATACAGACATCAAAGGGATTATCGAGGCACAGAGGACCACCAGCCTCTTCAGAGTAACACTAAGCAAAAGTGAGATGGGAAAAATGAGGAGATGAACATACTGTATGGTCTCATATATAATAGTATTTGAATCAGTGCAGATTAGCTAAATTGCTTTGAGGTATTATCTCTCTCTAACTGGGTAGTGAGCTACCGCTTATACCACGAGGAGACAGGGTGATGGGCCTCATATACGAACACACAGAGAGATATGACTTCACCATCTAGCCAGATTCAAGTATAAAATACATCCATATCCAACACATCTAGATCTAGGTAAATAGTAGAGGTGAGAATTGGCATGAGTGTTGCGATACATGTCGCAATACTTGGGTCACGATACGATATTATCACGATATTGCAGTATCACTATATATTGCCATATTTTCCCTAGCTATCAAAATCAAATTATGAGATAAAACAGCAAGTGCTGTATATTTTGATCAGAAAATATTGATTAGGTATTACTATCCATGTTGTTTGGTGTTTTCTTCCACTGTGACTGCCTCAAATACAGATTTGGTGGTGCACGCACAGTTAAAGGGCTCCACAGCACTTTCTGGTGGTGCAGAGGTAGCCCATTTTCCCATCAATGTTTTATGTAACCATTTTTTTTTTTGAAAATCGATACTAAGAAGTGAAAGATCGATATTATATTGGGCAGCCGAATATCATGATATATCGCCAAAACAATTATTTCCCACACCCCTAGTAAATAGTATCATAAATATAAGAGTTCCTTATAAATAATAGAAATATCTATTACTTAATTGTTTGCAAGGCTTTGTATAAAAAACCAACCAACATGTTCACCATTCTGGGCTCTTGTGGCTATTTGAAATGCCACTGTAGCAATAATTATTAGCATGCCGAATGAAAATCGTGTTATATTACAATGTGAGAAAGTTTGTAATTATCCAGGCTTTGTGAGGGACGGACCAATGTGTTAAGAAAAATTTGTTACAATAATAAAAATTATGTCCATGTCTTGGACGGGTTTTACCTAAAATTAATTTCCCGGATTAATAAAGTATAATTGAATTGAACTGAAATGTCATAAAGATCTCACTCCAATAATGACAAAAGTAATCCAGGTTCACATTGCTAATCCTACAGCTTACCCTTTTAATTTATTTTGATTTTCTTTATTGTAGGCTTTTTAGTTTTTCAAGTTTTTAAAGCTACACTGTGTAAGATTTAACATAAGTATATGCCTAATATTAGAAATATTTTTAATTATTTTCTATAGGTGTATCATGACAGAGACACTGCAGGGGGTGACTCTGCGTCCAAATGGGACCCCAAACTGAGCTCGATCACAAGCTTGCCGTATACAAGCTTGTCTAGACGGAGCCACTTTCACTTTATGATGGTCAGAGGTACACGTGAGTGACGACAGTAAGTTTTTTACTTATCCAGGATAGTTAGTAAATTATTGTGTCTCAACTTTCAAATAAAAAAACTGAAAAAAAGCAATGAATACAAACAACCACTTTTTCTTCCTTTTATTCTTCCTATTATTTCTTCCTTGTACAGCTCCCTTAGTGTTTAGAGCCTAATTTATCTACAGCATATCTAAATGCACAACATTTAATTACTCCACATTTGTATTCTATGTCAACATTTATGCAGAGTTCTGTAACATAGGAGTGTCGTGTATAGCACCGCTGTCTTGCAGCAAGAAGGTTCTGGGTTTGATTCCCAGCCTGGGGTCATTCTCCCTGTGCATTATTGAGTTCTCAACAGGTACTTCGGCTTCCTCCCACAGTTAGTTTAACTGGCATCTCTAAATTCTGCCTAGGTGTGTGTGTGAATGGTTGTTTGTCCTGTTTGTCTCTGTGTTGGCCTGTGATAGACTGGCGACCTGTCCAGGGTGGACCCCGCCTCTCGCCCATTGACAGCTAGAAATAGGCACCAGCATCCCTCTCAACTGCAGCAGGGATAAGCGTGATTGAAAGTGGTTGGATGGATGCTTGTATTTAAGTAAGGAAGCACTAGATATAATACATTTGTAACTGAAGTCACTGTATAGGTTATATGATTTCAGCTAAGATTCAAATGCCCTTTTACTCTCCTAAACATCCCAGTTAAAGGTGGCAGTGCAAAGAGAACAACAAAGGAAAATCCACATTTAATTATTGAGCAAATTAACATTCTTTAACAGTGGCCTGCTGAGAGTTTAAGCTTTATTCCCAGACATATAGGTTTCTCTCTACCTCCATAAAAGGTCAGACAGTGTGTTTACTGGAATAACCTGATAGTGTGACCCAAGAAGAGATAAATCTTACAAATTCCTGCAGACAGAAGTACAATTAAGTGCAATTCTGTGGCTAGACGGGTAAGCAGCAAAGGCAACAAATTGTTTCTGCCAAAGACAGCTTTAAAAAGTAAAGTGGTGTAGTTTTTAACCACACTGAAAGATGTGGGCTTTCTGCACATAGAGTAGAACTAATAGAGTTTAGCTCCCATAAAGAATGAGCTCAGACATTAACTCAACTTCAGACTTCAAAAAGACAGAACAGTACTTGTGGATTTTCACAAGAATGGGCCAGGAGCATTTTTTGCTTTTCTTGGTCAAATTAGGAAAAACATTCCCATGTAAGATTTTATAGTAATAAAACAACATAGCCTTTCTCATCCAGGGATTAAAGAACTATGCTTTAAGTGTCAGCATGTGAGATTGAGTATAAACTAAAAATATGGATCTTGGCAATTGGTGGTTTAAGCTTTACATCCTGTATCTATTTATTAGACTTTTATATTGAAGTAACAAAGGAAACATTTGCTCTCTTGTGATGACAATGTCAATAATAAGACTTAAGTAAGCCTCGCAACTTTTTAAATCAAGTTCCTGACTTCAAGGTTAATGAATAGAACTGATGGTTTCCACTTGTGAATAGAAGATTTCACAAGCGTGCTTTGATGGCGCAGTGGTTAGCGCACACGACCCATGTACGGTGGCCTTAGTCCTCGATGCGGCAGACCCGGGTTGGAATCTGCCCATGGTCTTTTGCCGCAAGTCTCTCCCCCTCTCTCAAACCCCCTTTCCTGTAAGCCTACTGTCAAAAAAAACAAAAACAAACGAGCCACTAGTGTCGTAAAAACCCAAAAGAAAAAAACAAAACAAAACAAAGATAATCCTGTCATGATATATAATATGAATATAATAAAAATAATTGAACATCATTGTCACAATGGAGAAATTCACGTCTGCATCTTAACCGATCCCTTTGGGGAGCAGTGGGCTACCACTGTGCAACGCCTGGGGAGCAATCAGGGGTTAAGGGTCTTGCTCAGCGACGCAGAGTGGAGGCTGCATGGATCAAACTAGGTACTTGCAACCTTCTCAGAGCACAAGCATGCTGCTCTAACCACTCGGCCAACACTTCACATATTGTTTGAAGCTGATTACAGATGTCCGAAAATAATGAGTTTTTCTCAAAGCATTGTCATATCTTTGAAGTGTGTTTGTTTTTCTACTTTTGTTCCCTTTAAGATAATTAACTTCACATAAGTAGCTGTTTTTCAAAGCCTTACTAAGCCTAAGATGACCCATAGTTGTCCTACAAAATCAACTTAAAATGCAGGAGTTGCTTTGGTCTTGACATGCACAAAGCAACAGTTTTGAGTAATGTCCAGCTCTTCTATGATAAACAGCCACAGCCCGGGGTGACAACACTAATGGATATCTGGCCAACTAGACTTGGCTTTCCTCAATCCATCTCAGAGGAAGATGCTTCAAACCTGTCATTGCCTGTCACGGTTTTGGTTATATTGTGCTTTACTATGCTCTATGTTCCCTAGTTTTATTGGTTTATTTCCTTTTTTGTTGTTTCTTTGTTTTTTTTATTTCTAGATTTGTTAGTTCTCATGTTTTTCTGTTGTCCTCTGTAGCCCTCTTGTGTGTGTGTGTGTGTGTTCCTTTCCCCTTGGCTCCCTTGTTGTCTCCTCTCTCACCTGCTCCTTGTCAGCTCGTTAGCCCTCCCTTTGTCTCTGTCAGCTATATATGCTCTCCCTCTGCTCTCACTCTTTGTTGGTTCCTTGTTGTTGCTGTTCCTGTCTTCACTGTAGTCATCTCCCCTCATCTCTCCCTGGCTCCTTGTACGTGTTTTCCCTTGAAGGATCCATGGTTCTGGTCTGTTACATTTTTAGTTGGATTTTTGGACTGCCTTAGTTTACCATTTTCATTAAAACTACAAGTATTCACCTCAGCCTCTCTGCCTCTGCATTTGGGTACTCCAAACCTCAACCAAGACGTGACATTGCCACTCATATCTGAATTTCACCCTGCGCACCCAATAGTTGGTCACAGTCCCTTTGATTATGCTAATGATTCAAATGGACTCATATGTTGGGCAGTAGACAGTGTCAGAAAATAGCTGCAGCTGAAATCCGCCGCAGGAGCGGCTAAAACAACACATGGAGGCCACGGCCTCTGGACAGGCAGACACATGGAAGCTATTAAAGTTACTGACTGCATATACTTCTGTAAAGCCCTGTCTAAATATTCTGCTATCATGACATTGACTTAGTGTTCAATTATTAGCAGCTATATATTGAACCATATTAATGACATAGACAGTAGTCAGAATAGTACAGATTTTTTCATAATCTTGGACACCCAACCATCTTCTGTTAAAAGCAACATAGATTAAAAAAAAGACACCAAACTAAGCAAGTGTGAATCATTATATCTAAAGTGGAGCTTGAGATAGAAGGTCACCACATCCAGACACATGACAGACACATGCAGTGCAGGCCAGGGCTTAGATAAAAAAAAAATCACACATAAAAACAGGATTTATTTTCCATTCCTCTGAGTATCTACTTAGCAGCTTCCAACAATAAGTCGGGTGCCTCATCCAAAGACTCCACAGACAAATTACACACATTCTCACAAACTGCAGAATGTTTCTTCTCACTTCATCTTACTTTACAACCATGAATTATGTAATCTTTAAATCATTTATGTCTTAATCCACATACTTTACTGGATCCAGGCTTTAACTTTAAATGAGCAATTATAACCTGAAAATGCTGCATATTTCATTTTAACTCTGGCTGTATGTTTGGGGTAACTAAACTGTTGAGAAGTAAACTTCTGCCTCTTTCTGAAGGCTTTGTGACAAGTTGTCTTCCCATCATGCCCTGTATTTAGCTCATTCCACATTCTAATTCCTCTGGTAATTGCGTTTTCTCTCAAAAGCAAACCAAAAAAACCAACATTGTTCTGGCAAAGACATGTGACAGAGTGGGGATTTTGTCTTCAAGGTTTTGTGTTGAGTTCAGTGAATTTCTGGCAGACAGTTGCCATGCAGTCTTAATTGGTTTTTAATTTCCACTACACAGTCTTTTACATTACATTTACCCCATTTTCAACATCTATGATGTGCCATTTATGTCTCTTCTGTAAACTCTAAAAGTAATTTCTTACATCTTTATTTCAATGATAGCTTTCTTGATACGTACAAGACAACTTAGACCACAATTTAGACCACTTTTATGTCATTTTGTAGACACAGTGTATGCAAAACGCAATTTCGTTTTGTACAGGTTTCAGACATTTCCATTCCATTAAGTGCAGCAGTGATCAAATGTAAAAAGTATGGGAGAAAAAAGGTGGTGCAAAAACGCACTGATATGGAAGTTAAGAGCATTAATACATATATACGGGGCAAATATGCAGTATATTGGTTTGGTATTATCAGAGTGATGCAGAGTCTGTGACATGATTCAGAGTTTTCTCAACAGTTCAGCTGTGTGATGGTGGTGTGGAAGAAACAGTTGCAGAATCTGCTGGACCTGCATCAAATGCTGCAAAGCCTCTTCCCAGAGGGCAGCGGAGTGTCTGCACATCCCCATACTTATAGTTGTTCTGTTAACTGGTTCTCACCCATTAACTTTACATTTTTGTTGTTTCTCAAGATTTACAACAGGACTCACCTGGAAGTTATCCTCTAGTTTCTGTTGTTCTTTTACCTTAGTATTACAAAGTGTGCTGTTAAAACCTGACAAAATTTAAAATAATACTTAATAAAATAATCATTTAAGAGGTAAGATAACTTTATGTAATGTACTAAAGTCATTGAGGATTCCACATCCTGGACAACACAAACCTTATACCTGTGTCTTCCAAGACAGTTCAAGGAAAGGTTAAATTTTTCATCTGTAAGGAAATAGAACATTTAAATAAAATACTCATAACTCCTTATTTTAGTCATGCCACCAGCCACCAGCAGGTCCAGCTTTAAGTTATATTTGCAGCAAGTGACCTAGAAAAAATAAAGCACAGTTTCCTTTATTACTGTACGGCCTGTCTGCTTGGATTTTAGCAAGCACAGAAGACAGAAAGTTAAGAATTTACCCCTATATGCAGACACCCTCATCTTTTTGGTTATCTCTATTCAAAGGACAACACATGGATTCACATGCAGGTTCAGAGACCGTACCCTGTGGGATGTTTGTCATTAAAGGTCGGAGATCTGTTGTGATTCGGGTAAGGTGTGCTTCTTTCCATAATGTTTTGAAATCCAGAGCCAGTCTCATCAAGGTGCTTTGCAACTTTAAAAACGAGTCACCCACTCAACACCTATCTACCCAAGATGTATTTTAAACAGCAGGTTGTGCTAACGAGGAAGAAAACCTATACAACCACTACACACATCAGTCAATGAGAACTTGTGGGGTTTTTCAAATTCTTGCTGCCAAATCTCTGCACTAAGCAAAACAAATACATTTAGGCCTAACTTTTGTTGGACAGCTCATTCAGTGACACTAGGATGCCTTCTTAACACTGCATGAAAATAAACACCAAAGAAAAGCTGCTGAAGACAGGTATATGCCAATGTCCTGGATGCTAAAATAACAAACTATCATGTTCCATTAAGGGAACACTTTAAAAGTCCTTATCAGTCCACTTCTATCTGACATCTTTCAGACACCAATGGCAAATGCATAGCAGTCAAGTATTTGTGTCACAGATGACAGGTTTGAAACAAAACTTCACTTAGTAAAATACGTGTGAATACTGTGCTTTGCATTGCTTTCAACAGACTTGTGGAGAAACAATAAAAACTTTGGAAACATGGGCATGCAGGTTGCACAGTGGTTAGTGCGCACAACCCATGTGCAGAGGCCTTAGTCCTTGACACAGCTGACTCGACAGGCTCGAATCCGAGCCATGGTCCTTTGCCGCATGTCTCTCCCCCTATCTCATACTCCCTTTCCTTTCAGCCTACTGTCAGAAAAACAAGCCACTAGTTCCGTAAACATAAAAAACAAAAATAAAAAAACTTTGGAAACATGCAATGCCTCGAGGTACAACAGTTCAAATTGTTATGGTAACCTCCTTCTACGTTTCTCCAGTGATTTTAATAGCATTCAACTTGTTCCTGTTTCTTCTGAAATATACAATCAACTTCTTTGTTTTGTTGATATTCAGGATCAGATGATTGTTTCCACACCATACCACAAAATGGTTCACTAGCTCCCTGTACTGTCCTTCTCCATCTGTGATCCACTTAATTTCAGCAGATAACAGGATTCTTTCTTGTACTGGGAATCAGGCATATACAGAGTAAAAAGAAATGGTGAGAGCATCGTCCCCTGTGGTGCTCCTGTGCTTCTGACTACTGGATTAAAAATTAACCTTCAGTTACATACATTGTGGTCTGTTTGTCAGGTAGTTTTTAATCCAGGCGATTGTTGATGTCTCCACCTGAACCCTCTCACTGGAAAAAATCCAAATCTAGATAAGTCATTTTTTCTTAGAATAAGTTCATTTGTTCTCGGATTGAGGAGGTAAAGGAGACATTTTGCCAATGGAACAGGACAACACTTAAAATTAGAAAACACAACTGCGTTGTCTTATTTCAAGTGCATATTATCTAAACATCTGATTTTAAGAGTAAAATAGCTAATTCCGTTGGCAAACTATCTCACTAACCTGCTCAAATTAAGGGTAAATACACTTAATTTAAGACATTTTTAAATAATTTTTAGATCGTTTTTGCAGTGCTGGAGATTCTAACAAAGTAAGTCAGTCTAGTATTAAATGCACTAGAGAAATCAAAGAATCCTTACGGTGCTGTCTGAAAGATAAAGCAGGTTTATGATGGATGCCATCATAAACCTGCTTTCTGTTGCTCATCGGACTATGGGCCTGATCTATCAAAGGTTTGCGTGTATAAAAACGTGAGCTATTTCACTGCGCACACTAAAAAATTTACAAACTGATCTATCAACAGCGTGCTAAAAGGATTTGGTCTTTAAAACGTGCTAAATAGCGCCTCTTATCCATTTAGTACTTTTTCTGCAATGAATATGCAATATGGGGCGTTTACACGCAAAAGTGCGTCTTGTGGGAGAAGAACATGTAAATATATTAATTTAGCACTAGCAAAGTGATTTATCAAACCTGAAAGCAATTTTGCTAACGGTATCTGACTCTATATTTAACACGTTTCAAAAGAAGGTGCAAATGGTCTGTATGCGTAATTGCGCACACACGGCAGCGGTTATTGTCGCAAGAAGGAGACATCGAAATGAAGCAAGGAGACGCAGAGAACGCCTTTTTTCACTCCATGTGAATATTTTTGGAATGAACGAGGAAACGATCATCAAAACATATCGTTTATCCAGCATTGCCATTTTGAAGCTGTTTGGGGAACTCTGAATGGATTTGGAGCCAGCCACAAGGAGGACCCACGCAATACCAGATATCACAAAACTCCTTGCAACATTGCACTTTTTTGCATCTGGGTCATTCCAGCGTACGGTTGCAGCGAGAGCTGGGATCTCCCAAAGTGCTGTCCGAAGTGCTGTCCGACCGGGTCGGGGTTCTCCCCCTGCGCCTGTGGAGCAACGTGCCAATGCTGCGGGGATGCGTACTGTACGCGTAGTAATCTCATCCACAGTCACTTCTTGTGAGCCATTTGGTATGTGCATTTTTCTACAGGCCAATACAAAACACCTGTTTTTTTTTGTTGGGGGTCACTGTAAGATTTAAATTTCTTAATGCACTACTTTGCCGCAAACCACAAAACCACAAAACGCGCAAAACCATCATTTAAATAGGGCGTCTCCAACAGTTTTGCACCTGCCACCAGTTACGCAATTGCTCTTGTTAAATCACCCGCAAACCATGGTTCAGCCCCTCGCGCAAAATTCCAGTTTGCGAGAGCAAATTACTGCACGCAAAATTGGATCTTGATAAATCTGGCCCTATGTGTCAAGATTTATATCTATCTAATCATGGTCCTGCTTGAAGCCTGTGATCTTCTTCATCCATGACACATCTCCAATATCTTTCTACGTGAAATTGCTTCTGAGCCCTATCCTGTATGCCTCCTTTCTTTCTCTTTTCTGGCATGTTTTTAATGGAGCAGCTCAGAAGCGATGGGTTAAACAGAGAAACGTCTAAATGTGTCCAGACTTTTCCCATCACAGCCAATTTGACTTTGCATCATTTGTCATTCCTCTCCCAAACATTAAAGACTTTGGTCCTTAAAGATGATTTGTCCATGGTTAACTTGATAAAACTTTTCTGACCAAATGTTGCAGTCCAGAGAAGGCTTTTTTCCTCTATCTGGCTCAATTTGGGTAATGAGGCACAAAAGGCCTCACTTATGCCCTACCACACATTTGGGGAGTGTTGGCCTAGTGGGTTAGAGCAGTGCACTTATGCTCTGGGAAAGTTGCAATTCCCCAGTTCAATCCCAACATCCTCCAATCTGGGTATCGGAGCAAAACCATTAACACCTTAAGGCTGAGTTATACTTCGAAACCAGGTCCTCTGTGTAGGTGTCGCAGTGAACAAAAAGCCGTCCCCGCCCCCTCCACAGACACTCTGCTGCACCTCTCCCAAATTGTAACTGACCGCAGACAGGAGGCCGGCTTGTTTTGTTTTTATGACCGAAATTGCGGAAAATAACTCGTGAAGTTTGACCAGCTAGAAGTTCCAGGTGCGCAAGAACGCTGGGACCCTTTTTCCAGTTGGATCCCCGCTATTTTTCGCCATCATGTCCCTCCGTTGTCGGACTAAACTTGCCCCCACTTCCTCATCGCCTCGGTCATATCTAGACCCACAGCATATAGCACAGACCACGCTTCAATACTGAGCATAAATCAAAAATGTCTGCCTCAAGCTCCCTGCGACACACTGCTGCAGGAGTATAACCAGCCCTTTATTGCTCCCCAAGGGGATGGGTCAAAATGCAGAGAATGAATTTCCACATTGTGAGACAGTAAAGGGATTTACATGTAGTGCCACAAACTTGAAGGTACCTCTCATTACAGCTATCCTTTGGTTGTTATATGCAAGTTCACCCTGGGTTACATTTCTAAGTAGGCAAATCCACCTCATGCATCATGACATATAACCTATTTTGGACTTTGTGATGAAAGGGTGAAGCATTGGTTGGGTGGGTGGATGGATGGATGGATGGATGAATTTAATAACAGATGTAAGAAACAATGTACAAGTTTACTGCAGTTTATATAACACATCTAGACATATCTGTGGTTCAAAGAAGCTGTGAAAGAGCAAAAGAGAATAAGACTCATGTCTGATGAGTGCAGGAAAGATCAGTCTCCTATCAAAAATGTGCCCTTTGTTGTCATAAAACATTGTACTGGATTTGATACTATTAGGATTTAAAAATATTAGATGTTAGTCTAAGGGTCAGAGTCTCTGTAAAGTCTGTAGAACATGCACACAAAGACCAGTGTTTATGTAATGCTAGCTCTTGTATATCACCCATGTTATCAGTGGAGTTCGTTTATTTTATTTTTTTTATTCCAGCTCTCAAAATCAGAGTCAGCCACAACTGGCATCTGTAAACTAACAACAGATTCTAAAAAGGTTACCAAACGATTCTGATTATTACATATCTGTAGTAAATATTAGGGCTGGACAATTAATTGCATCTGTAATATAATCGCAATTTAACAAAACTTTATTTTCTATCTGCAGAAGCACTCAATTTTGGTAATATTATATTAGACAAGAGTAAGACACAACTTTTCTCACTGCAGCCCTTTAGGTGGCAATAAAACATTTCAAATGGGATGCCGGCACACAGAAAGCTAGAGAGAGTTGCAGCTAGTGTGCAGATCCATGCATGCAAATAAAAGTAAACCCTTTTTACACAAAGGTTAGAGTAAAGTCCTACAACAATGGACTCAGTACAAGAAAACTATCAAGGTCACGAAAAAGAGAAACCCTGAAATGAAACATCAAAAAGCTTGTGGTTAGTGGAAAGGAAAGTCGAGATAAAATCGCAATATTGGTTGAAAATAATTGCAATTTAGATTTTTGGCTAAATCGTTAAGCCCTATATATATAAAATATATGATATTTGTAAAGCTGATAGAAAACGTGTTTTGCTGTTTCTTAGTGTATCTAAAAAGAAAGGTAAGCCAAGGAAGATTATCAATGACCACCTGTTGGCAAATGTATAAGAAAGAAAAAAAATAATAATAAAGACAAGTGGGGTGAAGCTGCATTACAAGTGGGGCACACTTAGCCAGTCTGCATTTCCATGTGTTTGAACCTTAAAAAAACCTTTTGAGTGTCTCAAACCACTTGAAAGTCTCAAATCTGCCAAACCGCTCTGCACTCCAGTTCGCAGTTTTGATTTTGGACAAGAGCCCTCTTCACAGACACATTGAGAGAGAAAGAGAAGAAAGGAGTAATAAAGATGACTGACCCTAACAAAGAGTGCTATTGTAACTTCAAAAATAATACAGGCCAAATAATCTCATGAAATACATAAAAATACAAATATCTTAAGGGTATATCCTAAAGGTCGTGATTTTGAGTGATAATAAACTAAAAATATATTAAAAAAATTTTAACCAAAAGTGTAATTTCAAGTGATTTTCCTTCATTTTTAAGTAAAGTAAAAGTAAAAAACTTTCATAGACAAGAGTTTTTAGGACTATTTAAATATCTCACATTATCCTAGGAAATCTTCTCATGTTTGAAATCAGACTATTTTTTGCTTTCTCAATCACTGGTTTGATCTCTTTCCAGTCTTGAAAACACTGTAGAACGAGCTTCCAGGGAGAGTGCAAGACCTTCAGAAGATAACACGAAGGTGGAAATTAACACTACAAATCAATTGCAGTTGTATATTTACTTAGGCTTTAGGTTTTTAACCTTTGTCTGTCATGGACCACATTGGACAGACTGGCAACCGGATGGGGAAGTAAAATGTATCTTAAATTATTCATCATGTCCATTGCCTCGTCTCCTTTAAAGAGTTATGTTCCTCATTTAAAAATCTTTGCTACAAAGTTGTAAGACATGCAAAATCTATCTCAAAATCTTCCAGCCATGATTAGATATTGGTTTAGATGAAATGAGAAGAATAACTTCTAACACACAGCTACTTGAAAACAAAAGCTATCAGAGACATGTGCAATAATAACAACAATTTGGCAATTTAAGAAACAGCAACTATGTACCACAGTTTCCAAGCATCACAGCATTAAACCAGTGGTTATGTCTGACCTGCTAGTAGGAGCGTGCTCTGCTCTCCTTACCTTAAAGATGTTAGTCTTGACTTGATGTGGTCTTCAAAGAGCCTGTTTTTATCACTCAATCTGGGACAGGAACCCATCAGATAGAAGTTGAGGAGCTGTAGCATGGGACACCTCATAATCCTAACTCAAGATCTTTTATTCCTCTTCCTCTATCTCTACCTGCTTTCCCTTTGATGAAGCGCCACAGGTGTCCTTGGAAATGTATAGTTCTTTCTACCTCATACCTACTGCACCATGCGCATACAAAAGAAATTGTTATAATTGGTTTATGAATTACTTAGGGATTTTAAACTTAATATAAAGTTGCAAATGAAACTAAAAAAATACTGTTGTTCAGGATATTATATAAAATACATGTATAATTTAACATGTTTAGAGGCATGATAAACCACCTCTACATTACATAACAAGGAGGTCATGAAAATTATAAAGACATAATGAAAGAAAGAGGGAGAGAAAAGGAAGAAAAGGTGTTGGATCCAAGATGATAATAGTCCCAACAACAATAAGAGACTTAAAATCTCAATCCTAACTAGCAACAATTTGGTGCCAAACTTCTAAAGTGAAAGCTTACAGTTGGAGGCTGAAGTAGTTTCAAAGATATCAAAGGCAAGTAATAATGTCACAATTAACGAAATTCAAGAACGCATGAAAAACTAACTCAATGACATCCATTACTTTGGAATAGGATTGCATTTTTTCCAAAGCCTTTGGAACATTCCCATGTGGTGCTGGCGTACCAGATTTAATTCAAGAGCCATTCCACCACTCACCTAGAAGCTCAAAACAAGCCTTCCATCCCTATCTCAGTCATTAGGCAAGAGGCAGGGTGCACCCTGGACAAGTCAACAATCCAGTTACTGTCAGCATTCAAGTTGATGACAACCAAGACAAAAGTATTCTTTGGCTTATCATAAGTAAGTAGATATGTTTTTTTTTTTCATTTGACGTACCATTAGCACGGTGATTGAGAAAAAAAAAACATCTATTCTTAGACAAAATAATTTTTAGTATAGGAATGCGCTAGGTACTTCAGGGCCTTAACAACCTGCCAAAATTATTTGAATTTTGAAATCTGAATTCTACAAGAAACTCCTCACAGATGTCTGCCCATCACTTTATGAGATAAGGTTTTTTTTAGCAGGAAGATGGCCTTTGAATTGCTCAAATGATAAATTGAAAATTTGTAATTTTAATGAAGCCTAGTCAAATTCCTAACGAGGATCAAACCAAGCGGCTTTGAGATGGCCTCAAACAGAGCATCAAGCTTTAACTGTGACATTTTAATAACAAACAGTGGGCCAAATTTCCCCTAGACTTAAGTCTGTACATTTTCACATAGTTTTATTTGTTGTTACTTCACTGAACCAGGGAAGGCTCTTTGAGAATTGAAATTTCATTTACAAGGCTGGCCTGGACAAAAAAGCTAGGAAAGATATTCAATTTTATAAATATCCATCCATTTTCTTACACGCTTAATCCCGAGTGGGGTTGCGAGGGGTGCTGGTGCCTAATTCCAGTTGTCAATGGGCAAGAGGTGGGGTACACCCTGGACAGGTCGCCAGTCCATCGCAGGGCAACAGAGAGACAAACAGGACTTACAACCATTCACAAACAAACTCACACTTAAGAGAATTTAGAGAAGCCAATTGTCGTGTTTTTGGACTGAGGAAGCCGGACTACCCAGAGAGAACCCACGCATGCTGAGGGAGAACAAGCAAACTCAATGCAGAAAGACCCCGGGCCAAGAATCGAACCCAGAACCTTCTTGCTGCAAGGGAGTAGTGCTACCCATTGCGCCACTGAGCAGCCCTATTATAAAACAACCAAATATGAAAAAAAATCATATTTTTATATATGTATATATGCATTTGTATACATATATATATAAATATATATATATATATAAATATTTCATATTTGTCACAAAAGGGTAGTGGAAATGGGGCTATAGAAACAGAAGCAGAGATACAGAGCGCAGCTGTCATCCAGCTCCACAGGTTGGCTCCGTCCAGAAAAAAATAAAAATAATAAATAAATATATATATATATATATACATATATATATATATATATATATATATATATATATATATATATATTTATTTATTTATTTTTTTCATATTATAAAATAACAAAATATGAAAAATCAAAAACAAATTCCAATAGATATTTAATAGGTTCAATGTGAGATCAGTAAAGTATATCGTATCTTATCTTAATCTCGCTCACAGGAACAAGCTCCATCAAATGTAGCTCATTCTGAAGAAGATTCCATACATGAAGAGAAAAGTACTTAAAGACACATTTGTAAACTTTCTATGTTTTTAGGAACATAGTTTATGAACGAGTGTAGTAGGATACTACACTTTTTCAAGTAATTTGATAGCAGCTGCTACTGCCATAGGGTTGTAGTAGCATTCATTAAGATTTTACGCCAAATACTTTTTTACATTGGGTAAAGTTGGTTGGTTTTCTTTCCAATTTATTACAATTTAAAACTCCATTCTGTATGTACTTTAGTTACTTTTGTCACAAGCATTCCTATTAGACGAATATATAAACTAAGTAACTAAAAACTACAATTTGTACTTTGACTGCATCACACATAAAAGTAGCTGTTGATTTGTATAACCTTTAGCTTTTTCCTGCTTCAGTGCACAAACAAGAAATTGTGTAGCTGTGCTTGTATCAATTTATGCCTGGTGTGCATGCTTGCACTATTCAGTATGTATAAAGGAAAAAAGGGTTCACAGATACTGATGTGAGCAAAGAAGTGAAGATAGAATCTTTCTGGAGTAAAAGTATGGTTTCAAATGAACAAGGGGGAAGACTCCCCCAACTAAGCTTTTCAGGAACTTCAAAAAGCCTGCAGACGAACGAGCAATCCTAGATGACAGGAGTAAAAATCCAGGCACAGGATTTGTGTTATTTTCTAAACAGCAAAGTTGATAAATGATCATCACACAGAACTCACCGAATGTGTTCTTTAGAGAGAGTATAGTTAAATGTTCCAGGGTGGGGGGGCAGTAATAGTTTTCCACACTCAGGCCAAAGATTGCAAGGGTAAAGCATCATAAGGCGCCACTGGCCTGGCTCTTCAGGTCATTCTACGTACAATGGTTGCTATCAGACAACAAAGGCTGGCTTTAGACAACAGCTACTTAAGCGCTCTGCCCATAAAAGATTTATTGCATTAAACAACAAAAGGGCACCCTCAAAGATGCCTTTGAGGACAACTTCATGGAGGGTCTTCCATTGATGTAAACTTAATTCAGTCACACTGGGTTTTTCTGCTACCCAGAGCTCTCAACCATAAAAATTCTAATGGAAGCAGAGGAGTGTACAAGCAGGATATGAAGTGGAAATATTTCTCTAGCTCTTTTAAATGCAACTCCAAACCTAAATGTAATTATTTCTAACATTGGCTGGGCCCTTGTCAGAGAACTTGGCACAGAATTCTTCAACAGAGGTTAAGTGAAAAACAGCAAACCATTGCTTGGAGCCAGTTTTGCTTAATTAAGTCAAGAGGCTTTTATAAAAACACCTAAATCAGGGCTGAAAACGTATAACTGACATGAATTTTAATTTTAAGGTAACCTCAGCGGCGATGATTCATACAAGTGTGCACACTTAATAAGGAGGTAAGTGTTTAGGGGTAAAAGTCAGACAGACTGTGGTTAGGGGCAAAGGAGTTAGGCTGTCTGGTACCTGAGGCAGCACAGGGTACATCAGGGTGTGAGGTGTTCCTTCTCCTCTCATGTCGATAGACTAGATGTGGTTTGTTGTGCTCTTCATTGTATTCCTCCCCAGATGCATTCAAAAGAGGCTCCAAGAAGTATTCAGCATGCTGTGTCGTAAATGTTCCAACCTGGAGGAGAGAAAAGAGACGTCACTGATGGCTTTGGCACCATGCATGTGCTCGCATGTTGAAACACACTGTGCTGTTTGGGCTCAGTTTACAATTAACTTTCATTGACACAAAAGTATTGCTATTCTCATCTGTGGAAGCACTCTTAAAAAGGCTAAGCTTGTGACAAAAAACATTTTGAAAGAATGTGCAGAATCAGAAATGTACGTCAGACTTTTGAGCACCAGTGTACACGAAAAACTGTACAAATTGTGCACCTTCCATGCACCAGAAAGCAAGGGACTGGCTTTGCCTGTGTGACAGTTTCATGCATCTGATCAGTCAGTGTGTTCACTATGAAAATGTGCTTCCCTCCTCACACTCTGACAGTTGGAGGAGTGACATCATCATAAATGGAGAGAGCTGCTGATAGAGGAATGCTAATATTGATTTGGCAGCTCAGCCTCTCTCAAAGCCTCTTAGGTCTTTGAGTAAATAAGGCCCAGTGGTGTTTGCATGGTAATTTCATGCGCACACTTAAGCCGGATATTGGACACTGGAATGTTATCTTTACGGAAGCGTTATACCATAGCCATCTCCACAGATGATGGACACTTGACAGTGGAAAACCTACAAATCTGATATGTGAAACGGGTACAAATGGTATTTGTTCCCTTAGAGTGGAAGGATTTGTTCACAATTGGTTTTCATCACCCTTCCTGTGGAGTATTACAAGTCTTGAGCAAAAGAGTAATAACAAACTTATGAAACAAATGCAACTACCGGTACTCAAATCAGTCAACATCTTGACAAGCAGAAACACCAAACTTTGACACTTTCCATGACATTTTTCCTTTACCTATACGCATAATATGCACTTCCAAGAAGCCACTGTACAAAAATTTACCCAACTTGCTGTTTTAAAGACCTTCTTTACACCGGACTAAAACTCCAAAATGAAATAAAAAATCAGTGAGAAAAAATATGGTCTATTAAGGCTATGGAAAGGTCTTTTGGGATCTAAAATGACCCCAGTGTGCTCCACATTATGCATGATGGAGCATCAGAGCTCCCTGACTATCTTAAGCATGTGCAGAATTTGCTGCTTAGTAATGATCACAATAAAATTCAAGAGTTCTGTGTTTTCCATAAAAAAAAACTAGCAGACTGGATGAATTTGGTTTGAATGTAGCTAAATCTGCTGGTTAAATATGCCGCTATTACCAAGCTGAAACAAACAATCCACAAATTCCACAGATGATAGATAGATAGATAGATAGATAGATAGATAGATAGATAGATAGATAGATAGATAGATAGATAGATAGATAGATAGATAGATAGATAGATAGATAGATAGATAGATAGATAGATAGATAGATAGATAGATAGAAAGATAGATAGATAGATAGGCGGACGGGCGCTCGGGCAGGCGGGCGGTTGGACAGATTTTTCACAATAATTGTTGTTAAAAAGCTCATTATTTTGCATGGAGTTTGCTTGTTCTCCCATGCACATGTTCTTTCTCCCTGTGTACTCTGGCTTCCCTCCACAGTCCAATATCATATTAGGTTGATTGGTCCCTTTAAATAGCCCTTACTGTAGGCATCTGTGTGCATGGTTGTATGATTCTGTCATTCTCCATGAAAGACTGACAACATGTTCAGGCAGCAGCCCCCTCGTGACTCTGATGGACAAGCAGTAAAAGATGTATTGAGGGATTCTTTAATAAGAATTAAATCAAATCTTAATCAAAGGTTTTGAAATGAATAACATGCCTATGCAGCAGGTATTCATTTTCCCATTTATAAAATATATGAATATTACAGAAGTATTCGTAATCAAAGTTGTATTGAGTAAAATTTTAAACCATTTAAATATGTTCTGGATTTTATTAGGTATCTGCATATGTACAGAAAATAGAGAGTGTGTGTGTAAGTGTGCATGTGTATGTATGTTTGGGGGCGCGGGGGGGGGGGGGGGGGGGGGGGGGGGGTGATCACTCCCAGGGAGTTTAAGAAAAAAAGTCTGAGTTACAATTTTGCAGTTCAAAGCTCTATTCTATGTTTAGTAGAGGTACCAGGGATGCTTCAATCCATCAGTTTTTGATAGGCTCTGATTGGTGATAGGCAGTCAAACAGGGAATAATCTAAATGTTTTTTTTTTCTATTCATAAAAAACAAGAAGCACACCAACTGTCAGGGTTCCCGTGTGTGTGTATGTTAATGCTAGTGATGCATCCCTTCCTGAGAGGATCTTGGTGGAGAACATTTGTAGTCTACATGGTGGAGCTCATCAGTCTCATCAGTGTTGGGCTTTAAAGCTCAGCACAGCCTTCACTTAGTGCTGGTTTCTTGTTGTTATTTTATTGTTCTGTCGTTTCCTGGTTCCTCATTTGTGTTTTTCCTTGATGTCTTCTATATTTTAGTTTACAGTATTTTTCCATTTTGGCCTTAGTTGCCTGTGGAAATGTATTAAATCTGCAAACTCATCTCTGCATTTGGGTCCTCAAAAACCTCCACCCTAGCTGACACCAATCAACAGCCTTGACTTTAATTTGCTTCTCAAAGTTAAAAGAACAGAAAGTATACAAGGTTTGGTTACACATAATTTAAACATGACTTTTGAATTTATGAAAACAAACTCAAATGTCTGTTTATGCACAAAACGTGACTAATAAAGTGGATTCTGACTCAATTCTAATTAATCTGTTTGATTTGAAAATCCCTGTCTAAAGCTAGCAAGACCAACCTACAGACAAACTGAAGGTCTGGGATTATCCTCTGTGTCATCAAACACCAGTGTCTCATTTTAAAGCAGTAGTTCAAATTTGTGCCATGACAATCCGGTTAACATTTTGTGAAAATTAAAAGCAGAAATAAAGAAACTAATGGGTTCTCGGTTTCAGTCTCCTGCTGGCAGATTATCTTATCAACTATGCATTTTGAGGCTATAGATGAATAGGAATGACATGACTATAGTTATGGTATGTTTCCAAAATCTTTTTACCACTTGCATATTACAGAACATTAAGGTGAAATCACATTCTTGTACATCTAAGCACTTTATGATTAAATATAAAATGGCTGGTGCCTGCTTTGTTGCAATAATTAGACTTAATCTTGCAAGACTTGTTTAGCAGGACTTGAACCAGACAATTATCTGTTTCTTCGCAAGAAGCAGGCAAAATTTGGATAAGAAGAAAGCTGAACAGGATCTTATAAGAAAGTAGCCAGCAACTGAAATGAATGACATGGCAGATATTGTGTTTTATTGTGTCTTATCTGTGCTGAGTGATCCAACATTAGACCTCTAAAGTAAAAGGACCCACAAAAGAGGCAGGAATTGGATCTTTACATCGTTTAGAAGACAGAACCATTTCTCAGGGCAAATTGACCCACCACACTCCTCTATTATGGGAGCAAACTGAGAAAGCCAGCTCTGCAGGGAAAAGTATTTCCCACGGTGTGAGCAATCATTAAGTTCCTGCAACCAGCATTAGTAGTCATCTTCTTTGCAGAGTTTTTTTTCTTCCTTTTTCCTGTCCATCACAGCAAGTTCACTTAAAAAGAGCAAAGTTATCCCCACACTCTAAAACCCCCCACCTCTCTACCCAATCTCCCCCGGGGATAGCTTTGAGTAACTCTGGACGAAAAGGGGAAACTGCATTTTCCTAGAATGACCCATTTGTTTTATGGCTTGATTATTCCTTAATTACCTCATCTCCGCAAAATGTTGCCCAGGCCGGCAAGCCCCAGTGATCAGCTGCAGACACATTTATGACCCAGCAGCCTTTGGTGCCATGTCTATTGTGTAGTTATCCTCAGAGGGTGGTATTTTCACAAAAAAGAAAGAAAACCTGTTGGGGTATTAAATTCTCTTTAACCATATGGTGCATGTCACCTCATGGTTTAAATGGAGGAATTAAGATGAACATAAATGTATTTTTGATTTACTTTTTGAGCCAAAAAGTGCACCTGTTACAGTCTAAATTGTACTTGCTGCACTTGTCCAAAAATAAGAATCGCATCACCGAAATAGATGCTGCAGCGGGGATAGTTAGGCTCGAAGTCTACGGTCACTCTTTACCCACCCCCCACATTGGATCCCTTTGGTCCCTCTGGGGTCAACCCCCTTGCTCCTGGTCCAGTAACCTCATGTGACCCATGAAGTCATCCCCTTCAGCAGCTATCAGACTCTCCCCACAGGAGTCAGCAAACTAAATCAGTTGAACACCAGGATTCCCATGCTATGTAGACAAGAATGATAAAACTGACCATTGCATTTACCGGCTCACACAAATATTTTCCCATTTCTCTAGTTTATAGAAAAAAAAACACATAGCCTTAATGTGGTTAAAACAAAACACACACACACACACACACAGAGGTTTGTATATTGAGACTTTCAATGGACTTAGATTTGTTTTATGTAACCCTGACATTTATCCTGAATATAACCACTATCACCTGAAGTTAAATCACACTGTACCTCTAAACTGACACTATATGGTTCAAAATGATACCCCAAAAGGCCTGTTGGTCCTCACAAGGTTAGCAAAAACGCTCCTAAATAAGTAACATAAACAAATATATAAACATACAAAGACACGTAGTTGTTTTTCCATCTATATTAAAACTTGACATTGTCTTACATTCATTTTAATTAGGGTATTAATGCCTAACCCTGAAATTTGCCCTAACTCAAACAAGTATCACTATATTCCCTAACCTTGACCTAGGAATCACATCATACCTCTAAACTAGGGATGCACGATATTGGGATTTTGGCCGATATTCGATTTGCCGATATTTTCAAACTCATGTAGCCGATAACCGATATTGATCCTGATGTTAAAGCTGGACAAAAATAAGTAGTCATTGAAAATAGCAGTTTTGTTATCCATTTCTGACACTTTGAAAAATAATATACTCAAATATATTTTCATATATGATATCAAATTGATTTTTAAAAAACGCGGTATCGATCTATTTTACTTTCAAAATCTCGTGAAATTTCATCGTTCTGTTACAAACTCTTGTGATATTTTGCAAATTCTTGTGAGATTTTGTCAGTAAAATAGATCGATACCGCGTCAATATATCAACATATAAAAATATGGCAACATTTCGTGAATTTTTGAAGGGATTTCGTAGCATAACGATGACATATAGCAATATTTCAATAGTAAAAGAGATTGATATGGTGTTTTTAAATGGCAATATATCAGCATATGAAGATATTGTGATATTTTAATTTATCAATATTTTTTCCCTTGTCTTTAGAAGTTTTTAAGTCTGTAAAAAAGAAGTTTTTGAGGAAGAAGAAGAAGAAGAATTTTTTTTTTTTTTAGACTTTAGAAACTCAGAAGCTGATCAAATATCGGGTTAAATATCTGTGGGATGGCCGATGTCCGATATTCAGTTTTAAGGCCGATACAGGCCGATACCGATAGGGGGCCGATTATATTGTGCATCCCTACTCTAAAGTGACTTACTAACATCAAAAATGGGGGTTTGCCACATTAGAAAAAGCCCTCTGTCCCTACATGGTCTGCTGGTCCTCAGAAGGTTAGTAAATATACCATAAACAGTCCTTAACACAAGCACATGGAGTTAGGCACAGTTTCTCTTTAATGCACTCGTACTTGTACTCATACTCATCAACTCTCGCTTTATCCAGAATTATTTTGTTGGGCAGCAGCCTTGCAGCAAGAAGGTTCGATTCCCAACCTAGGGTCTTTCTGCTTGGAGTTTGCATGATCTCTCTGTGCATAAATGGGTTTGGCATAAATGGTATTCCAGCTTCCTCCCACAGTCCAAAAACATGACTGTTAGGTTAACTGGCTTCTCTAAGTTCTCCCTGAATGTGAGCGTGAATGGTTGTATTTGTCCTTTTTTGTCTCTGTGCTGCCCTGGGATAGACTTGCGACCTGTCCAGGGTGTACGCCGCCTCTCGCCCATATACAGCTGGAGATGGGCACCAGCACCCCTTGAGAAAAGGCTTGGAATAAGCGTGATGGAAAACGGATGGATGGATGAACTTTATTGATCTCAAACTGGAGAAATTTACCTCTGCATTTAACTACTCCCCTTGGGGAGCAGTGGGGGTAACAGACTCCAGGCTGTGGGGATCCAACCAAGTACTTGCAACCTTCTCAGAACACAAGTGCACTCCTCTAACTACTAGGCCAACACTCCCCCCTCTTTGAAACAGAATGGATTGATGGATGGATTATCAGATATTCTGATAATCCAGATATTCAGTAACTGACCACCCTTTTGAAACTTCTCTAAAAGCAGCTCTGCCAGCTAAACATTAAATATATCAAGTCTATTAAGCTGTGTTTCATTTTACTTCATCATAGATTTAGCAAAATATGGAAACTTGTTTCTGACATAGTGCCAGAAAAAATATGTCAAATGATACAATTCATACCTGAATCTCACCTATATTATCGGGTATGTTTAGACAAAACACTGGCTCATCAGTTGAATTTAGCAGTCTTTTCCTGTCTTTGTATGTCTTTGCAAATAAAAATACATCACTCAGAAATTTTTCAGGTATTGGAACGAAAATTAGTCAAAAAGTAGCCAATAGGGTCCAAGGAAAATGTTTCATTCTTGAAGGCCAAATAATTCTGATCTTGATCCATCATACCCCTGAAAGTTTTACATTTCTTTGCATAAAAGGCAAAACACCGTTTTCAAACATTTAAAAAATAGCAATCTTAAAAGACAGGCACGCCATCCTAACAAAATTTGTTCTGTCATTTGAGGGTTCAAGTCTTTGTTTTATCTTAATGCAGAATATGCAATTTTTTTTTTTCATAGAAGTTGATAAAACTAAAGAAGAAGTCATTTTTTACCATTACGTCATTTCTCCATTGCATTTGTGGCTGAACTGGGCCTTTAGATGATAGGATATTAATTTGATGTATGTTCCATGATTTCCTCCTGCTTAAAGGTAACCCTGAACGCCTCATTTCAAAGCTCTCTGCAACTTTTAACATGCCTGGATAAAACTTCCTCCTTTAACCCACCAACTTTAACCAATTCTCCTGTTAAATAAAAGCTTCCCACAGTATAATGCAACCATTACCATGTTTCACACTGGAGATGGTGTGTTTAGGTAAAATCTCTTCCATATACAGCATTTTAGTGATGATCAGAGGACATTCTTCCAGGGGTACAAAAATGAGGGATAGATCCGCCTCAGTCTCAAACACCGGAGCGCATCACATCTAACAGAGTTCATGCGTCCTTGTGTCATTAGTCAGAAAAACTTGCTCTTGTTATACACGCTTCACTCACAGACTGTGGGCTCTGGAGGACATGCATGAATGGGATCCATTGAAAATAAAGAAAGCATATCAAAGTCGCTTCAAGAAAGGAAATCATATTTTTGTTGTTTTTATTTTTCGTAATAACGGGATCCAACAGGACTCACCAGGCCAGTGCACAGACTGAACACAGCGGGGTGCTCGCTCTTCGAGTCGACGTGCCCGCGGAAGAAGCAGTGCCGCATATCGCCGGGGTCGTGGAAGTTCGTGTCGGTGTAGCTGCTCCCCTCCGCTCCCAAGTGTGTCACCGAGTAAGAGGGCGCAATGAAGCTGGAGTCTGCGCTCAGGTTGAGATGGAAACGTTCCCCAAACGCGTCGATCCTGTAGAGAAGCCGCAATCCCGACAGGTCATCATTTAAACTCCTGCGCCTCCTTCTGTAGTGCAGATTGTGGGGGAATGATTCTCCGAAGTCATTCACTCTGAGCGGTGTGATGATTTCATAGGATGACAGCTGCTTTATGAAGCTTTCTGCAACACAATGTGAGAATCAGAAGGGAAGCAGCAGCATCAAAGTGTCACTATAATACAAATATACCTTCAAAAGGAACCCGGTTAGAATTAGATCTACCTTGTTTCGGATGCAATCGGTACTGTAGAGTCTCCCTGACCAGTGTTGATAAATGACACGTTAGTCCAACTAGCCAGATTGCAAGATGCATGATTTCCTCCGCGAAGAATCCGTCCAAGGCGCTTTCCTCCGTCTCTGCCGAGCGGCTCGGCGCGGCTTCCCAAACTTCTCCGTCTCCCTCTCCTTATTCCAAAGCTTGTCAGCAACAGGTCGTGAGATCCGAGGAGGCTCTCTGCACCGCAACTCTTGCAAAGTGGATTGGCCTCATCGCTTTTTTAAAACGCGCACCCACTGGCCTCTGCAAATCCTCCGTGTGTATGACACATTCATCCCTCCCGGCACAATAAAAAAAATAAATACTGCTGCCAAATGTAAACGGCAGTCTTTGGCTGAAAGGAGGGATCAGTGCCAAGTAAGCTTTCCTCTGGCCATCCCTTGAGCACCCCCGGTGCACCCAAAGCTCTCAATAACGCCAAGCAACGCCCCTAGAAGATCCAGAGCCAATGGTTTGTGCGCGCACCATGCGAACGTTAATGCTCAGGAGTAGAATGGTCATTGTAGAAAAAAAACAAAAACAAACATCTAATAATAAATAAACAAAAAAATCAGCCTCAGCTGATATAAAATATCTAATTCTCTCAACACTTTCATTTTTTTAAATAAAAACTGCAATTCACATCATTGATCATTTACACATCAAATCATAAAGACATATTGGTTTAGAAAACTAGCTGAGGGCATTCAGTTAATGACTTTGCAGAATACTTGCCTGCTGCATTAGCTTAGTGACACTATTCCCTTGCATTGTTGCTGACTTTGCATCAAGTCCTCATTCTGAGCATCCTTGCAGTGACAGTGGAGAGGAAAAACAAACAGTTTAACATATGAACTCTGAGCTACTTTTAATGGGGATTTTAGTTTACATCAAATAAAGAATTAAATCTTGTTTCTCTTTTTATTTTAAGCATAGGGTTAGACATACTTCTTCTAAAATGCTCCGTTTTGCAGTCCCAAGCTAAACTCCCTGTTCTCAATGCTGATAAGGTGTGCTTGCTCAAAACATGGGGGTTCTGATTCCCCACTGACTACCATTGCACAAATAAAGCACTATAGGAAACATTTTTCATCTGTTGCTTGTGGAAGGAGGGCTCCTTCCACATTTTTAATGATGCCCTGGGCAACTGCATGCAACCAGTATAACAATTGCCACAGATCATTTCTACCCTATACAAGAAGGGCAAGTTACACAAATGTTTATGTAGCTGGAGGTTCATAGTCCTGCATTTAAGTATATTAATTAAAAGTTGATTGAAGAAAAAAAGTGAATGGAAAAAGGCTTTAAAAACAATAGAGATGATCACATTCCTCACCCCTTCATCTATGTGGTCTGTGGCAGGTGAATCAAACTCTAGGTCTTGACTCCTCTAATTGGGTCTCTACTTAACACACATCTTTTTTTTAAATGGCATAAGCTATTTTTCTTATGTAAAACATTTTTACCATTGAAAAAGTCAATCACTTCATTTGGATGGTATTAAATTGAATTCCAAGAATAACTTAAACATCGATGTCATTTTTATCAGGATTTTTATTAAAATCCCATACTACATAGATTGCAGGAATTTGATTAATTCACCTTTGGAATAATGCGAATATAAAAACAATTTAAAATTCCTCTTCTCATGTATAAATCCCTAAATAATCAAGCACCATCATGTATCAGAGCTCTGATTGTTTCTTATGTTCCTAACAGCACTTTACTCCTAGAATTTAGGTCTACTGGTGGTTCTTCAAATTTTGAAAATTAAACTGGGTGCTCCTCTAATTTGCTGACAGTTTCAATCTGTGTTTTATCTGTCTAATTTCTAGACTTGGCTTAAAAAAATTTTTTTTGATCAAGCATAGTTGGAATGAAGGGCTTATGCTGGATTCAACTGAATATTATTTCTCTCCTCAAATTATATTAGCAGAAGAATAAAATGAAACCACAAGGTCTAATTTAAAATGCAATTTGAAATAATGAAAGTATTTACATTTTCAATAACACCTATTGAATCTGAGACTTACAAAGATATACATTTTCAGTTTAACCTATGATTTCTTTAATAAAAATGTATATAAAAACTCTAAATTAATTATTTACTTATTCCTTGACTTCCTGTTTTACTACTGTTGCAATGAATTTGGAGTCAAGAGGCCAAATTCAGTTACTGCTTCTTTAAAATCGGTTAAAACATGAGATAATGCCTTTTCATTACCACGGGTGTGTGTTTCATGGAGGCTAGGTGGAAGTTCAACTGAAGAAACTCACTGATTCTCATACATCCACCTGTTACAGAGCCAATCAGCTTTGAACCACACATCGACGAAAGACAATCGGCATCCAAAGTTCATCTTAAAAGGCCTCCGATATGCACCTGTCTTCTCCTGTGCGCAGGCGACTCTTACTGCGTTCCTTGTCTCATCTTAACCAGTCTGGCAGAAGACCGCCATGTTGAGCCTGGTTCTGCCAGAGGTTTCTTCCCAACAGGGAGATTTTCCTCTCCACTGTTGCTCCATGCTTGCTCATCATGGACAGGTTCTCTCAACCTGTGTTATCCAAACTGGACTTCCATCTTCCAGGTCCCTACGTGAAGCACTACAATCAGCTCACACAATCCACTGGATCTCCCCATAAAGCTCAGCATACCGTCTTGCTAACCAGCAGTCTACAGACTGACTAACTTCATCTATCTCCACTCCACCACCAGTTTTAGGCCTGGGGGGGGGGGACATCCCTATTCTTTGCTCCTGTTCATGCATATCTATCAAAATTAAGTGCTATGTTTCCTGCCGAGGTCTGAGCGCCAAAGACAAAGTAATTGTATCAATACATTTCTCCTTATTGTCTTTTCTCTTTGTATGAGTTTTTTTTCAGATTGAACTCTCATAAAAAAAAATAACAAAAAAGAAATTGGACCAACCCTAACCCTTGCCAAAAAAAATCTCAGCTATCTTACATACAAATCTAAATCCTTTTGCAAAGGTAAGATAAGGTAAGCTTAAAAGAAGAGACCATAAGAGGACAGAGAATACTGAACCATTTAGGTAGTTTGTGGAAAAAGAAATATCCAAAGTTCCCTCGTTTTGGATGAGAAAATGTCATCTTATAAGTATTAACAGGCTTTAGAAGGCATTTACAGCAGGGGTGCTAATAAGTGTGGTGCTAATGGTTCCTTCCTAAATCAACTACACAAGTTACTTCTTAGTATAGAATTTCCTTTAAAAGCAAATGAAAGGTTGGATTTTCCTTATTTCAGTCTTAGAATGAAAGCCAATAAGGGTGAAAGGTTCTAAAGTTATGTTTAGAAAGTCAATTAATCAAAATGACTGATGTTATTTTGTCAGTTTTACACAAAATAATGATGGTTTGCAGATGTGCTGGTTTTACTGTAACAATGACTGCATGATGTTATTTGGGCCGATGCCACACGACACACAGGTGCCAAAGCCTCTGGCTGATATCTTAAAATCCCCCAACCCACCTATTGGCTTGCTGTGGCTTTTATCATCCTGTTGCATCTTAAAGTTGTCCATATGACTTCACTGGATAGCTCATTTCATTTAAGTGTAGCTGCTTATGTTATCATTAGTTTACAGATGTTGGTGTTAATGGAAGAGTCTTTCCCTGCCAGATGTATACAGGCACACTCAGCAGTTTTTGTGCATTTTTCTCTCTGGCTCTCTTTGATTTAAGAGCCCAGTGAAAGGTTTAATTATCTTGTGTTACACATTTCATGGTCAGATCAGTCATAATGTTCACTCCTGGAAGAACCCTAAACAGCAGGTAAAAGAAGGTTTTATTTCTTTAGTAAATGTGTGCTGGTAAGATGTTGTCTTTACCTGTTGTATAGCTGTTGCTGTCATAAGGCCATTGTCTAAAAGTTGAATGCACTCACATCTGCTGTCACTGTTAAGCGAGCTTTGCACTGGTGGCAGCACAAAGCTTTTCTGAATAATTCTCAGAATCAACATGGTTCTGCTGCTTGCTCAATAAAAACCCTAAAATCTTTGCACCAGTGTGATGATCCTCAACAGTGTTCCTTCACCTGTTTCTTAGCATTAATATCTTATGTGAGGCCATTTTGAGTAAAAAAATAATAGTAATACACTTTTCTTTGCAGGTAACCATGAAAATGTAAAGAAAATTATTTCAATTAATATACAAGCAAAATTATTAATTACTCTTAACATTTTTATTTTATTTTATCCCATCACAGATGCAGAGGTGTCAAGTAAGGAAGTACAAATACTTTGTTACTGTATTTAAGTACAGTTTTTCTGTATCTATACTTTACTCCATTACTTATTTTTCTTCCAACTTCTTACTTCTACTCATTACATTTTCACACAAGTATCTGTACTTTCTATTCCTTACATTTTTAAAACAAAAGTTACTCGTTACTCTTGGCTTCGGTTTAATGTTTATAAATATTTTTTTCACGTCATGTGTGCCATCCAATGCAGATCATTGGCTCCAGCCACATCTAGTGAAAACTAGCGTAACTGGATGAGTCATATAACGCAAACACTCATTGGTTAGCTAAAGGAAATCATCAGAAGCAAGCAGGTGATCTTCAAACGTGAATTGTCTATGCCATGCTACAATGTCGGATTCTGAAAAAGATGTTGAAATGTCAGAAAGGTCGGACACAGGTGAGAGCGTATCAGGAGATGGAGACAGAGACCAAAGACCTCCCTCATCCTTGGCCCTATCTCCAAGAATTTTTAGAAATAGTCAAAAAATTGAGCTTTCTGTTCATAAAGTGGCATCTGGCTGTTTTTTTAAAGGTTACTTTATACTTTTATACTTTAAGTAGTTTTTGGAGCACATACTTTTTCACTGTTACTTGAGTAAAGAGGTCAAGTTGATACTTCAACTTTTACCAGAGTGGTTTTAAACTGCAGTATCAATACTTTTACTTAAGTAACAAATGTGTGTACTTTTGACACCACTGCACAGAGGACTACTCTAATAAACTAGGTAATATTATTAGATAGACCATCATGAAAAGAAAAAGAGAGATACATCCAACATGTTTTACAAATAAAATAATATTTTGATGTCTTGTAACATTTTTTCCCTCAAATTCATGTCTTGACTTGAGCTATTTCAACACACAAATATGCTATGTATAGTTAAGGTTGATGGCTTTTTAAAGGAGGTGTTCACCCCAGATTTAGATCAATTTGGTTTATCATCCAGTATCGCTAATACTTATTTCCATCTATCTTCTCATCAACTCTGACCTGCATTTTTTTCCCTGCTGAAGAAACGTATCCCCACAGCATGCTGCTGCCGCTTCCATTGCTCACTGTGGGGATATGGGTTTAATTACATGTGCACACCACATTTTTCAGGATTTTATTTATCAAAAATGTTCCCCTAATTTACACTTTCTACTTAATATTTGTCAGGCACATACATTGATTAGTACTAGTTTGATGTTAGAGCCTGAAGAAATTTGAAAAAGATCAGAAATGCTTTTTTTTTTTTGAAGATATTAAAAGTTTGACATTGGGAGGAATGTTTTGAAGTTCTACCTAGCAACAAAGAAAAAGCATTACATAACTTAAACAGGGATAAATCAACCATGAGTAAGTATAAAGGCATTCTAAGCAAAACTATAACATTTGTGTGCTTCTGAACTTCATATATACAATGTGGGCTTCTATGCTGAAATTTGAGAACCTGATCTATAACTTAAAAGCCTTCAACACAGCTTCAACAAACCAGAACACTCAAACACCTCAAGAGCTACTCAGCCTCTCTTGGTTCATTGGTTTTAAACTCTCTAGTCATAATAGTGATTCATAACTTGTGATATATTATGGTTTCATGCTAGCCAGCCCTCTGCTTTAGTGTTGAAACATTATTGGAGAAAAAATTGTATTTTAAAATAAATCATGAAGACAAAAAGTGAAACATCAAAACATACCGTGATAATACCAAAACCTGCAATGCACAACTGCTTATTGTTGTTGTGTGACCAATACGGCTTTTCTTTAGTAATATTGCGGCATTCTTCTATAAAAGTAACATTTGATAATTTGATTAAGTTGAATAAGAAAGGGAGTGGGGGAGAGATGATAGGTTAATATGTGAGTGATACCGTGACATCCTGGAGAGGACAAGCTCTCATTTCCCATCCTCCCCCATCTCTGACCGTTCAGGTGGTTCTCATGGTACAGTGATCAAGGAGCTTACGCTGAAACTTGTGTTGGCTTGCATTTACAGATTAAGTCTGGCCCCAACCACTACAACCACAGCTACCCGCCCTGTTAGGAGCCTACCCCCCCCCCCCCCTCCCCCACCCCCCCCCCCATTGCCAATACAAAGCTTCATAAGCTGCTAAATTCCAAGATGCCTCAAACCGGTTGATTTGTCATTCTCTGTTCTACTCCTATTTGGATAGGCATTGTGTTCTCAAACCCCCTGACCCCTGAAAGGCGATACAAAAACAGAACTAAGTTGTCACAGTTCATAGCATTGTCGCACCCATGAGTCACTTTATAAGCAACAAATAACAAAACGATAAGTTCAGGCTTGCAGAAAGAAGTTTAGCATTGGTGCTTCAGATGCACTGTATGGTGATTACAATGGGAAAGTTGTGTCACTAAATTGTAGAAAAGATTCAGTATGTTAGCTTGTTTTTTGTGTGCCTATGACCATGGTTATTATGGTAACTCTAAAATCACAGCAAACTAATGTCTCCTGCTTTAAAATAGGGCTTGGAGATATAAATAGAAAAATACTTATTTTGGATTTTGGAGAGATAATAACTAATAAGAAATGATAAAGCACAACATCATGTAAAAGACTTTAGCAGCCACCTTAACTTCATAGGAGCAAGAAGTTAGTTAGTTAGTACTGTTGATGAACATACAGTCAGGCAAGTTACACAGAGGACTGGTTTAATGCAACAACTTTGATTACTTATAGGATATCAAGTGAAATCTTGATACCTAGAGAAAAACATTGGAGAAATACCGTAATAAAAATAATGAATTCCCAATTATGACTTCCCCCAATATATATATATATATATATATATATATATATATATACTAATACTAACTATGACTTAACACATGTGGATTTGTAATCTGAACAAAAACGTGTGACACAACTGAATATTCTTGGCATTCTGTTGATATTTCTTGTTTTTTAACCCTTAAGAAAGAGTTTAAAGGCAATGCTTTTTATGCAAAGTTATTCACTTTAGAAAATGATTTTATTTCTGTGTAGTTTCCATAGTTGGCATGTGTATGACTACAGTATGTCTTGATGGTCCCACTGGTCCCATTAGATTAGCTGCTAAGACTTTACCAACGCTGTGGATCAATTCTTCAGTTCCAAAAAATTAACCATGAATTAATGTCAGCCAAAATATATATCATGAAAACATGTTCAAAAAAATGTAATGAAATTGGAATTTCTTGTGCTTTAAATGCAAAAAAACAAACAAACTTAGGTATCAGCTACTTTTCATATTTGTTCTTTTTTAAATTTTCTTTCAAATACCATACATAAGAAAAAAACAGGTAAAAAAAAAGATCTTGGAAAAAGTACAAAGTTATTTTCAGTAGTACCATATTAAATTTCTCAAATGAACGTATTGGTCATGCTAAAACGAGGAGACAGATTTGCTACTAAGCAATGTGAGATCATATTTTACGACAATATTGAATTTAAAAACTAGAGTCCTAAATCTCATGTAGAATTGATGGGGGATCTAGGCAGGAGGTATGCAAACACCTAGAGGACATTTTTCCACCTAAACCAGGACACCTGATACTAAACAAGCCATGTGACTATCTCTGCATTAGAATGTTTCACTTAGAAATGGATTGCCTTTCGGCAGCTATCAAGCATCCGTCCACACCATAGAAATAGTAAGTGTAAAATTATTTTATGTATTGACTTACCAAGATCTATAAGGTTACTTTTAGAAGTTTTTTTTAAATATTTGCTTGTTTATTATTTTAGCAATAAAAAAATAAATAAATAGCAGGTTTGAGATTGAGCAACTTTGAATGAACTGTTTCCAAACCACTTATGTTTTTGTTATACCATTCCTACTGGTTAACACTTTCAAAAACGTTACCTGATAAAACTGAGATTCTCTGACTGTATGAAGCAAAATATTTCAAGGAGGATTTCAGACATCTGCAGGTTTCACTAACCAAATGTATATATTTTTCAGACAAAAAAGCTCAAACTAATTTTTAACCCTTTGCATGTTTTTGTCTATACTTTGCTGACATGAACTTATACTAGGGACATTTTAAATAGCACAATTTGTCATCCTACTTTAATGTATTAAATATAGAAAAATCAAGCATGAAACTGATGGGACTTTTGCTATTTGTAGCAACAAACTATGATAAAGACTGCTTTTAACTTAGAGCTATACTATCACAGCAGGTGTGCATACTGGCAAGGCAGCTGAGGGCCGATGTGAAACGTTCCTCTGTCAAAAGAATAAGTGTGTGGACTGCTGGTAGGGGAGCTAATTAGTTGAGAGAGAACAGCTGAGTGTAAATATAATGATGGTCAGGTGGTCTCCAGGAGATGAAATATCAGACGAGTTAGTAGCCGGAAATCCAGAGTCCACAAGAAATGAATGTGATGCCCTCATGTCTTAAAAGTTTAAAAAAAATCGTATTTAAAAAAAAGTTTCAGGCTAAATTTTAAGAGGACAATGGCTAAAAGGTTAATAGGTATGGCTATCAGCTTTTAGTAATAGCTCTGAATGGGATTTGAGCAATTCAGCAGTCAAGAGTAAACATTAGAGGAGCAGTAGGAGATTCTTTTTTCTGAACAGAGCAGCTTATTTCTCCACTTAATTCTTTGCACAGTCCCATAAAGTGATTTTGCATTGATTTCCTATTATTGTTTGTTTCATTTTTTTTTTATTCAAGAGTCAACCTAAACTGAATAGTTGAAACAAAACTTAAAAGCCCCAGCATCTAATTTTGAACAGATCCTAATACTGGATGAAGTTCCACATAACTGTCATAAACAGGACAAATCCTGATCTCTTTTCTGTATTGTTTGTCTTTCTTTCCAACTTTAATTTTCTTATGTTCTTTGTTTGCTTTTGGTAACTTTCAGCTCCTACTAGCATTAAAAAGGATGCAGGTTCAAGCCTGAAAATAAATAACTTCAAAACACCATGACCTTTGAGGTAACTTTCCTAAACCAATAATTGTGTTTTTGTTTCCTATTCAGATTTTAAAAGATTCATACCAACAGACAGAGAGCAGCTTCTTGCTGTCTCAAAAATTCTGTTCATAAGCAGTAATCCAATCGCACTTTACTAAGATGCCTTTAAACCCCCCAAGTGATCTCTGGATCTCATTTGTTGAACTTAAATAAACGAGACAGCGTGTCAGTGAGTGAGCTGCTTTGCAGCTATAGGTGGGTTTAGAAACGATGTGAATAGAAAGGCGAACCCTTTTTTTCCTGATCAAAAGATAAGTTAATTGCCTCCAGCCTCTACCTTTGTACCAAACATTAAACCATGGTTGGTATCAATCCTGTCATCTACATCACAGACTGCAAGTGTTTTTCTTGAAACTTAAGGTCTCCCTTCCTTAATTTACTCTCTTTCTGTCAGTTATATACCTGCTATTTCCCTACCTTACGCTAACAACCTCTAATTTCCAACTGTTGGTTTAGGTCTGGGTCAACAGGTGATGGTCAGATATTCCCCAGCTCAGGGGGATATGGCTCCATTTGCTCTTTGCTTAATGGATTCAAGCCTTGAGGTGACATCCGTTCTGTTTATATACACAAAACACACCCTTACCCACTCACTCACATTCTTTTTTTGTGCCACATTATCACCTACATGGTTTGGATTTAGCAGGGATCAGTTTTCATTCCTTCATGCACTTCTTTAAAACATCTGTTATAAGTAATGACCACTGTACTATTTTGTAACAAATGATGTCCACTACATGTCAGTGCATGTCTTATGACTTGCATATCTCCTACTGAATTCTGGTTGTCCTAAAATAAAAGGGGAAATTGGAACGTAAAGTATACCTTCTCTAAGAGCAACAAGAAGGACAACTGCTGCTCTATTTGTGACCATAAATCTAAAAATTGTGGTGAAAACAGATTCGACAACTAGATAGGACTGACACGAATATTCTGAACTGTGATTAGGATTTCCACATATTAGGGAGTGTTTGGTTGATTACAAGGTGATAAACATGTTTTTTTGTCCTTAGTTTTTTAGTGATATTTTTGTCTGATATAAACTGGGCATTTAAAGCAGCATAATGTCTTTCTTAAAACCAATTAAGAGTTCCTTAGCAGTATGAATATAATGTCTTCATTGAAAATCCCGTTATGATATACAGACTATTATCCTGGAAACAAAGCAAGTAACATTCTATATCTACATCCTCAACTCTTCTGTCTTCATTACGAGGAGTCCCAGTGAGCAGTCCTGCTCTGCTTTGTTATGCACAGACCCGTTGGCAAACAGCACAAACTTGAAATCATACCTAAATGTATGTTGAAAATAAATGCTGATTGATTTCAACTGTTTTAACCATGTTTTAACCAATGTATTCAAATTCTTTCTAAGAACAAATAAAAAATAACTTACCTCAAAGTGTGCATGTTGAGTCCTTCTTCATGCAGACGTCACACCTTTGACTAACTTGTTTCTTTTTATTCAGTTTTTCACTGATGAAATAAGTCTACACGCACATTCTACTATTTTCTGCAGGGTCTTTTAAGTTTTGAAAGCCATTTTACATGTTATACATGTTACATGAAGGCACCTCCTTGACACAGTTTAGGGGAGAAGCTAGAGGTGTTTTGAGGAGATTAGCAGATGGATTTCCAGAATTTAGTTCTTCCAAGAACTAAATTCTGGAACAGACGTGTCATGATTTTATTCAAAGATCTGACCCACATGCAGAAAACCAAACGGAGAGACCAAAGGAAGGTTTAACAGCTTTATTGGGAACTGGTAGAGATGGGTCCAGTTCCGCTCTGAACACTGGCGAACCGGGACTGAAAAGTGAGGGGGAAGTTCCTGTGGTTAGTTTACGCTCAGTGGGAAATTTGAGCTGCAATTTGCAAAAGGGAATATAGGCAACAGGACTCACGTTTCCAGGAAAGGTGTCTTTCTCTGAATCCAGTCGGTGTGGGTTGTTCCAGTAATTGACTTGCTCGTTGGAGGGCGGACAGGGTTTACCCAGGTTGAGGTGTTTCCTTGAGGAACGGAGGAGCTGACTGCCACTTAGATTTCCTATGGTACTTGAACGGTTTCTTGTGGAGATGAATCCCCTGCTCAGTGTGAAGCTCAAACAATCCTTCCAGGGGGAGAAAGGTCCAAAACATCCAGTTTGCAGGAGGACTTCCTGCCGAGAGGCAAAGTCAAAAAATAACAAGGTTAAGACTCAGGTGACAAAAAATCAGTTTGACTCAGCAAAACTCAGCTTGGCTGGAGTACCCAAGACTGGCAAACACTCTGGCGTCAAGGTAGTGGCAGTCAGCAGCTTAAGAGTCCTCAGGTAATGAGGCAACCATCCGCAGGTGTGTGAAAGGGCCAACAAGAACCAGTCGCCACTTGGGGGTGGAGGGAGAGAACACAAAAACACAACCCACACAAACTGGACTCCTAACAAGACAACTAGAAGGCAGTAGACTAAGGTCTGGGACAGAACCATGGATTGGATGATATTTGCAAAGGACAACCACAGCATAGGACATGTTGATTTTATGTACACATGTTGATTTTATGTACAAATGTTGATTTTATGTTTACACATGCATATTTTTATCCTGTGCGGGCAGTGCTTTTATTTTATTTTATTTACTTTTATTTATTTTAGTTATTTTATCTTTTTGTGCAGCACTTTGGAAACCTTGTGTTTATTTAAACCGTGCTATATAAATAAAGTGGATTGGATTGGATTGGACATAAGAAAAAAAAAATAGAAGGCCTAAAGATCATTCTGGGAGTAAAAAAAAAATCTTTCATCTACCTTAGGGAAACCTGCACCTCTTAAGCCTCCCATGACTGGGGTTAACAGGATGCAGCTGTGCAGAATTATGTTATGTGGTTACAGAGTAAGACCCAGGGAGAGACAGGAGTGTTGGATGGACATGATAATATTCAATGAATGAAAACTGAGAACTTATAGAAGGCAGAAGGAAACTGGACTAGGGATAGATACAGATCCACAAACAACGGGGAGTGAAACAAGATGATTGCAGGAATCCTACAGAGGACAATCTGCCGAGGCAGGACTGAAAAAAAAAGCAACAAAAAAAAATAAGCAAGCCTGGAGAGCTAATCAGATGAAATTAGTTCTGGGTAAAGCAGAGAGAGATGATAGGCAGCTGAGGAAAGAGAACAAATGAACAAAGTTAAACAAAACAAGATTCTAACAGAGAATAATGTAAAGGTCCACAGAACACCAGATTAAAGCAAGAAACCAATATGCAAAGGATGAACTAAAATGGCAAAATCTACAGAGCCTCAATCAAGGCTCAAAAAGACAAACACAAAAAGATGGACAACATGTTTTAACTGTTTATTTAGAATGAAGAAACAATCCAACATTTAAGAGTAAGGGCTGGAGGTTATTTTGTGGAGCATGCATTGATCACTGTGTTCAAATTTTTAAAAAGTGTTCAATGCCGTTGTGTCATTTTGTTAGATTGAACTGAAAATAATGTTACATCATACCAGATGTAGGTGTTATCCACAAAGCCAGCTTTTTTCAGTTCCTCTTATGTTGAAAGAATGATTATGGTGCAATATTATAGTTTATCATAATTATTATAGTGTAGTATAAATAATATTTTATTATAATTTATTAAAGAATGATTTAAGATTATATTGAAATAGTACATGGTTTTAAGAATAAACATATGCAAGTTGTTGAGAGCTTTTTTTATTCAACCTCTGTGGTTTTCTTTTTCCTTTATTGGTGTCATAAAGTCAAGCTGCCAGAACAAAAAGGGGCTGTAAGTGAGCATTAGTAAATAAACTCAATCACAAAAACTAGGAAACACAGCAGAACTGGAAGCCTGAAGAAGCAGCACATCAGCAGTTCAGTTGGAATAATCCGTGGACAGCACCACTCTGTGTCTTTCAGCCCCTGCAAATAGAGAATCAGAATTAAGATAAAGTGTTAAGAAACCGTGGCCGTAACTTGCCAAGCTCTCTGTAGGGAACATGGCACACAGATGGAAGAAGTGAGTTTGAGGAGAATATTATTAAGAAAATTCCATATCTCCTCAAACACATTATACACTACAATGAAACAGTAGTTGCAGTGTCATGACATGGGGAAGCTTTTTAGCAGCAATTGGGGGGGCAGCCTTAGTTAACGAGAAGTTGAAAGCATCAGTTTAAGACAAAGGTCCAGTACATGATTTTATCACTCAATATATTGATTTTTGCATTTTATATTGTGTGGCAGGAATAAATGATAAATTTATTGTGCATAAGCACAAGTCTAGGCATTTTTAGTGTAGGCTTCTGATATAGCCATGGCTGTTTTCTATGTCAGTGGGGTTCATTCTGTAGAGCAGAGGTCACCGATTTGATGACCGCGGTCCGGATCTGGACCCAACCTGATTTAAACATTTAGAAATTATCGCATGTTGTCTGACGACAGTGTGTAACTTCACTTGCGCCGCTTCTCCTGTTAACATGGTAAAGCCATTCGTAGCGTCCAGGACCAGGCTACACGTGATACAATTTAGCCAATGAACTGTCAGTCTGGGTCGCTGCTGCAAGCTACTTTATACACAGCAGGCAAACCTGTGGCAAGCCGGGCGATGGGAAAGAACTGTGCTGGAAGAACTGTGAAAAACTAGTGAAAGAAAAGGGAAATGGTGTGCTCAAAGATGACCCTGCACATTTTGAGTATGTTTGGCTCAACCTACACTTTAGGTTTAAAATCTAAAAAGTTCTATTTTTTAATATATTTTTTAATAAAAAAATTCAATGTATAACATGGATGCATAAAAATCTCATTTTATATCAGTGTTAAATTCTGTTTAAAGTAACAGATTATAATTGAAAATGTCGCCGGACCTTTACTGTTTGATAATTTTCTTTATTCGGACCCCGCTGATGTTTAATTGGTTACTGTACCCCTGCTGTAGAGCTTCTGGTTTCCAATCAGCCATTAATGAAGGGTGTTTTCTCCAAGTGTGTGCTCAGTGGGTCTGGTAAACAGAGAAGCATGTCTTCCAATGAAGGGAAAGTTTTGATACCTCTGTTGGTTGTCACTGCATATACAACAAAACAACCTAAAAGGTCCAAACAGTCATGCCTCCCCCTGTGCTGTTGGTCTTGAAATAACAGCCTTCAAAGATGGCAATATTGGTAGTTTTGCAAAGAACTGTAAATAATTGTCTTCCATTTAATGACTTTCTCACTTTTATTTTTTTTCTTTTATGGAACTGTTTTAAGTGTGACTATATATTTTTTTGTTCTTTTGCTTGTTTTGTTTTTAGTAACGCTGTTCTTTTGGTTGTGCCAGCTAATCACCTCAAAAAAGTGATGGACAATAAAAGTGTCTTATCATGTGTTTTGTTTGTTATGTAATCTTTGAATAGTTTGTGTCTTAAAATTATATAACAGCACTAAAATACCGCTGATATTTTGAGTATCTCTAGTTTTGTTACATTCGGCAAAAACAGCAATACAATAGGAAAAGTGCTGGGAAGTAAGATTCGATATAAAGATGTTGCAATCTGATTATAAAATAAAATACAATAAGAACCCTTTTTACCTGAGTGTGTGACTGATACACCTCTATTTTATCTCTGATTCAGTGAAAGACCAACTTCTCCCAAATGTTCGCTGTGTCTCGTGTATGACTACTGTCAAAGCGTAACAGTATAACATCCTCAGATCTGTTTTTAAACAATTTCTTTGCCTGTAAACTGGAAACCGTTGATCCTATGTTAGATATAGAATGCTTTTTTACATTGTTAAACTGACCTTCCCCTTCCCCTTTGGGTGGTTCAGCTTTTCACAATTTATTTTTGTAATATATCACTTCCTTTTGAAACTGATTCAGAAGACAGTGACACTTAAGAGGTGATTCAGACGTTTGTGGTTCATCAGATCTATATTCTCCAAGTTTAAATTTTAAACTGGAATTATTCAAGAGGAAACAGCTGTTTTTCTTTACACTAAAACCATATTTTTCAGTACTTTGCCACAGTGTTACCAAATAAGAAAATGGTTTTGACCTGCTTAGTCATTTTCTGTTTTTTTCTAACAACCGTCAGCTGCCGTCTTCAGTGTATCCAAGGTAAGTGCCCATTAATTTAATAATGTAAGTAATCAGCCTTGGATCGAACATTAAAAGCTTAAACTGTGTTTCATGTCTTCTTCAGAAACTCTTAATGACACAGAGTTTCACCTTAATGTGCCAGAACACATTGAGGTAGAATCAATCGACTGTATTAGAATCCCATATAAAGTGGCTTTTCCATGGGACCAAGTGACAGTTCCTTATGCAGTTATGTTATTTGAAGGAGATCCATCGAATGTTGTTGATATAAACGAGGTCAGTAACATGGATTTTGATCGAGATGATACATTTCGGATCAACGAGCTTCCTCGTGGAGAATACGAGTACGGAATCAAACTAGAATGGAAATGCAATCAAACCTACCGGTATGTTTACCCGAAAAGGATTCACATTTCCGTTTCTGGTGAGTAATAGTAGTGCTGCTCATCAAATGTTTGTTGCTGAAATTGCCTCTTAGATCAAAATATAAATTTTGCTCTTACCAGGCCTCAACATGTATTTTCTCAGATTATTTAATTATCAAATTGTTCCTATAAAATGCAAAATGTATAAAATGCTTGTTTGTTTATTTTGGTTTCTTTACAGCTTTAACGATAAAGCCAACTATTAGGTCATTTCCAATGATAGAAAAAGAAAGAACAATCCTAATTTGCCAGGCTCCGCTACCATGCTTTGGCAGAGTGTTCGTCGCTTGGAAATTGTCAAAAGCTAATGGACAAGCTACAGTATTGGATGATGACAACATGGATTATGATGATTACATGTGGTATAGATACATAAATAGATGGAGGAAATTTCTTTATCCAACACCTGATCATCACAACGCCAACATCACATGTTTGGCAAAATATCAGCATGACACTGTTGAGACAACTATAACATTGACAGTGAAATGTAAGAAACAACAACCTTTGCAACATTATTCTGTACCTACTTTTTATTATCTGACATGACAGTTTTCTTTTTTCAATCTGTGTTTTTTTTTTCAGTCTCACCGAGGATCCTGAATGACTCCTACTGTGCAGTTACAGGAGCCTGGTTAGTCTGTGTGTGCATCAGTTGGGGTAACCCTCTGTCACCAATAACCTGGCCCTCAGAAAACCTCACAGATTTCTCTGTCACTAGTTTTAGCTCAAATGATCAAAGAGTAAGAAGCACCTTAACCATGTCTGCAGCAAAATACCTCAATGACACTGTTAAATGTATCAGCAGCAATGAACTTGGTCAAGCTGAAACTGAGCTTCTGATTAAAAACTCTGCAGAGGACATTGAGCTAGAAAGTAAATATGATATATTGTCAAACTAATTTATTCCCATAGTTATTAGGTACAAAAAACAGCTATTGATCTAATTCATTCTTGGCTTTTACAGGATCAATCATAGGGTTTGACTCAGCTCTTCCTTGGATAACAGGAGTGTGTTTCACTCTAAATCTGGTCTTCATTGCTGTCATCATTTATGTGATTGAAAGGTAAGAATACAAAACATATTTTGAGTACAAACTGAGTAAACATCAACATTACATTATTGTATAAGCTGTGGCTGTGCAGAAAAACATTATAAAACTTTTCTGTATTTACAGAGGTAGAAAAAAGCACAAGGAACAGATTGAAGAAGTTAACAACTACGCCTGTTTGAGAAAGGCAGAGATAGAGGAAGAGTACAGTGTTATTTCCTGTCAAACCAAATAAGGTATGCAGGTCTCAATATTAGCCTTGTAAGTAAGAGGAAGCTAGATGTGTCATGATGTATCACGTAGTTAAAAACTGCTCAACCTTTTCATTCTTTTTATGATGTATAATGCAACACACCTATTCATGTGAAACATGTATATAAAAATCTTAAGGATAAAATGAAAAGCTCTCTCATCTGAAGGGAACTCTTAATGTAGCATGCATCTCTGTCATACTCTCTATGGTCACCAAATTATGAAACAAAACAATGTTAATAAGATGTTTAAGGCAATGCACCTTCACTTAGCTTTGGTAGAGAGTAGTTATCCTCTAATCTATGTTTCTTTAAACTGTATCTTTGTGAATAAACCTACATACTGTGCATATCTGCATGTTTTCTTGTCCTTTCTGGTTCATGATGCAGTCAGTATGACTATTTTCAGCAATCTAGACCATCGATGTCATATACTGTGAGTTGCAAAGATAAAGATAGCATTGCAGTTACCTCACACATCCAAGTGTAAGCCTAGAGCCTTCTGTCACCTCTTTCTATCACTTCTCCGTTTTTTGGTTCCCATTTCTCTCTCCTCTTCTACTTTTTTCAACGAAGTGTCCACATAAGATGAATTATTCCCTACATAAATCATACTAAAATTATTTACATACATAAATCAATCAGAGCACTATGGCGAAAGCAATAATGCTCCAATTGGAGAGTAAGGTCTGTTGGGCTCTTTCTAGCATTAAGACAGCAATTCTTATCGCCACATTGCCAGACAGGACACTTGAAAAAAAAGTGTAAGCCTAGAGACAATTTGCGCCATATTATAAGGGATAAACAGTTGCTTTGCAACTACAGAGATAGACAGTACTCTCAGTTGATTTCACACACTGTTGAGTCATAATGATTTATGAATATCAAGAAAACCTTCTACCACAACATAAGTACAGACATGGAGACCAATTGGCTATAATCTGCCGAGGAAACAAAGCCAGTGCCGGAAAGGGATACATCTGACAGAGGCTAGTAATAGCAGCTTATTGTGGAGAATTGATGCAACATTGCAGAAGATAGGATAAGTCCACTAGGGAAACTGAACACCAAAGGCTGGTAGCCAGGAGAAAGACAACATTACTTTGGAGACCGAGACTAGCCTCTAGGCAACCTGCGGGAGATGGAAGGAACAAAGCGGACCATCAGATAAGCATGCCCCAGGCAGAAGGTGCAGGGAAGAGAAGGCAGATGCTGGCTGGTGAGCTGGAGGAAGGACCATGAAACAGTCCTTCTTGTGTCTTTTAAAACAGCCTGTAAAACATCTACATGACCTGTAGGTGGCTTTTAAAACAGGTTTTTCAAAAGCCATCTACAGTACATACCTTTATCATTCGTCTAGATTATTTGCTCTATCTTTCATTTTGATATAAAAAAGGCTCATCTCAGCTGTCTCCTTCACTAAAACAGTGGTCCCCTCATGATACTTTCTCATCTTCTAAATTTTTGATATAATAATACATTGCTAATGCATGCTACACTCGTGGGTCCACTTTGACTTTGGACTCTAGGTTTTGCTTTTTTTGCCAATCTTTTTTAAAGCTGGCACACAAACCACTCTTTCTAGTCCTTTCTATGTTTGAAAATGGTAGAAAGATGGTTTATCTACCTCCTAGCATGACTAGTACATACAAGTCTTTGGTATATGAGCAAATATCACAGTATGCCACTGTATGCCTATCTATATAAAGTCAATACTGCTCGTTACTACAAATTTGTGTACAGCTTTTAATATTTACAACTCATTATAATTCGATCTTTTGATCATTCCACAGTGACTTTAAACACAAATTCTAAGCTGGCTTCTGGTCTGAATTCGTCACCCACTGGAACACACATATCTGTCCCATTAGGTTTTTGGATAGTTCTGGAAAGAATCACAATCAAAAGTACTTTATCAATCCCTTGCAGGAGATTATTTTCTTGCAGTGCAACCGTTTACAGAAGAGTCCTAGGCTGTACTCAGGACTCAGGGGAGGAAGTGGCTGAGAGGTGGGTGCGGTCCAAGCTTACATCCATCATGCACAACATTTTAACCCACTGCACCGGACTGCAGAGGACATCAGCAGCTCCTTTAGTGAAAGACTTTTACACCCTGTTTGTAAAAAGGGGCGCTACTGCAGTTAATTCATCCCTGCTGCAACCAGACTCTACAATGTGACACAATAAAAGCAATAACTTGTGCAATGTCTAATGTGTAATTACTATTTAATATCCTGGACAATAACATGTTTCTTTATATTTGATACCCAGTGCAATAGTTTTATGGATAAATACCCATCTATATAAATACCCATTTAAATACCCTGTCCATTAACCCTGTTTAAAAATCCTGCTTATGGTTTAAAAAAACACTTCAGCTGTCATATATATATATATATTGCTGGGATCTGGAGCTGTACCACCTTCCTCCAGCAGAGTGCGCCGTGGGTCTCCTGGAGCTGGAGTCTTCCAGCACACCTGAGACGTATCTACTCATCAGGAGACCTGCCCTTTATAACCAGCTGCCAGACCTTGCTTCGAGGCCGCAGTGTTGACCTTAGTTTGGTTAGCAACCTGAGCCTTTGAAACTGAAAGAATCTTAGTTGTCTCTAGAGAGAGATCAGATTCTAACTCTCCTCTGTTTTCGCCTCACAGGAAACCTGTCTCTAGCCTGAAGCTCTGGGTGAGCTTAACCTGCCAATCTGCCCTGGTGAGCCAAACCTGAAGATTCCTATGTGGATTCCCCTGCTGCTCTCAGTGAAGAGCTGGAAACTCTGATCAAGGTCTACCATTCAAAGTCAGAAGCTAGACGCTGCAGCTGCTTGTGTACTCTGCTTAACCAACAGTCTCTGGACCCAACGGTTCCCTCTCTCACTAAGAGAAACCTGGACCCCGTCAAGACCCCAGTGAACCCAACCCGGACCCGTTCCAGATCCTGGTCATGTCTTTGTGTGTCAACATTCTAAATAAACTCTGTTAAACTTTTACCCCTGACTCTGTGGTGTGTTCTGCATGTGGGTTTAGCTCTTTAAACCGTTTCATGACATATATATAAAAAAAAAAACTGTTTTCTCACCCCTCGTGGGGTGGTATGTGTCATCCTCAAGCTCGGGTCCTCTACCAGAGGCCTGGGAGTTTGAGGGTTCTGCGCAGTATCTTAGCTGTTCCTAGGACTGCGCTCTTCTGGACAGAGACCTCTGATGTTTTACCTGGAATCTACTGTAGCCACTCTCCCAGTTTGGGGGTCACAGCCCCCAGTGCTCCAATTACCACTGGCACCACTGCTGCTTTTACTTTCCACATCTTTTCTAGCTCCTCCTTCAGTCCTTGGTATTTCTCAAGCTTCTCGTGTTCTTTCTTCTTGATGTTGCTGTCGCTTGGGATTGCCACATCTATCACTAGTGCCTTCTTCTGCTCTTTGTCAATCAACACAATGTCTGGTTGGTTAGCCATCACCTTTTTGTCAGTCTGGATCTTGAAGTCCCATAGGATCTTAGCTCGGTCAGCTAAGATACTGCGCAGAACCCTCAAACTCCCAGGCCTCTGGTAGAGGACCCGAACTTGAGGATGACACATACCACCCCACGAGGGGTGAGAAAACAGTTTTGTTTTTTTTTGTTTTTTTATGCGGATATATATATATATATATATATATATATATGTGTGTGTGTGTGTGTGTGTGTGTGTAAATATATATATGTAAATATATATATGTGTGTGTTTGTACACAATGTATAAACTGTATATATCCCATGCCACTTGTTTTTGTTTGGCACCATTTTGTTCTTTTTGACTATTTCAGCTGATGTAACAAGTACATTTCTCCAAGTCAAACAATCAAAAATAACATTGTAAGTACAAATAAGATATAAGAAAAAAAAAAGATAAGGAGCACAGTATATACAGTCAGCGGTATATACAAATCAACAACGCTGCTCAGTACCAAATTATAATTATTGCACATCCATCCATGCATTTTTCGTCATGCTTATCCCAAGCGGGGTCCCAAGGGGTGCTGGTGCCCATCTCCAGCTGTCTACAGGCGAGAGGTGGGGTACACCCTGGACAGGTCACCTGTCCATTGCAGCAATTATTGCACATGGCCATGTTATTGTGCATAGTGAAGTAATGAAATAAATAAATGAAATGACTGTCAGAGAGATGAATTATACATATTAATGGCCACAGGCAAGAATGAGCTTATGTGGCACTCTGTGGTGCAGCGGGATAAAATTAGTCTCTGGCTGAAGGTGCTTTTGTGGGTGATGAGCACATCCTGAAGAGGATATGCAGAATTGTCTAGGATGGATTTTATCCAGGCCAACATTCTCCTCTCTGACACTTCTATCAGAGAATCCAGCTCCTCTCCAACAATGCGACTGGCCTTGCGGATGAGTTTTTTAAGTCTGTTGGCGTCCTACACCTTCAGTCTGCTGCTTCAGTAAGCAAAGACATAAACAGACTCATAAAACATCCGTAGCATTGTCAGCAGATGTTAAAGGCATACTATGCAACATTTTTCAGTTAATTAATGTGTTCCATAATGTTTTGGATGATTAATGAGTCATTTCAGATTGAACAAAGGTTTTCTTGGCCGCCCTGGTGGTCTTTAGGGGAAATACCGTACTTGCATTTGCAGGAGCCCTCGGCCCGCACCCACAGGCTCAGAAGTCTCGTGCATCGCGAGAGTCGGTCTTGCTTTACGGCGAGAACTGCTACACGCCCCCAGTGAAAGGCATGCTCGTTTCTAGCGCAGTGGCGATATTTGTGCAGTTATCATGGCGGAACCAGCAAGAATTTTCAAACTCGAAAATTGGAACAAAATAGTCATTTACTGCAGTAGACATGGTGAGTCGTTGCGTTCGCCTGTCTGCTGGATGGTGTTTTTTGGGAAATTTTTTGCTGATTGCTATCTGCCATATACATTATAAAGAGAAGGCAATGCTGTTTTATTTATATATCACATTTCAGTAGCAAGACAATTCAAAGTGCTCAAAGTGAGAAAAAAAAGAAGGAAAGGCACACTGCAGTGGCAAACAGGCAAATAAATAAAGAGAATACACGTGAATCATTAAAATAAGATAATTATATACAGCAGAATGTTAAATGATTTAAAAAATGAAATGGAAACTTAACTGGAAATTTTAATAATAATGTTTTGATAGAACATATAAAAGCCACTTGGAAAAAATACATTTTAATCTCCATTTAAAGGCACACTATGCAACATTTTACAGTTAATTGATGTGTTCCATAACGTTTTGGATGATTAAATGAGTCATTTCAGGTTGAACAAAGGTATTCTCGGCCGCCCTGGTGGTCTGTGGGGGAAATACCGCACTTGCAATTGCAGGAGCACCGACCCGCACCCACAGGCTCGGAAGTCTCGCGAGAGTCGGTCTTGCTTTACGGCGAGAATTGCTACACCCCCCAGTTAAAAGCATGCTCGTTGCTAGCACAGTGGCGATCTTTGTGCAGTGCTGCTTTCACACCGGACGCAGCAAAATCGCGTCTGCTGCTTCATTTTTACTGCTTGTACCAGTTAGTTCTGACGCGCGGCTGAAGCAGCTTTGCTGCTCTGGCTGCGCGGTGCAAAAGTGTGTCTGACGCACGTTGGGCGGAGCTTCACTTTCCTTTCTCTGCCTTGCAGCTATATTTGCTGTGATCAGTGGGAATAAAGTAGTTTTAATATGTTTTTAAGTGAGAAAATACACCTGAAAACGTAATCAGTGCAGTCAGTTCATTCAGATTATCATCCTGCCTTACAATATTTTTTCTTTCGGAGCCGCTCAGACCCCCACATACCAGCGATGCGCCGACAGTAGGAATCCCTTCATCAGCAGCCTCTGGCCGGCTCGCCTCCTCGCGGTTCACCGCAGCAGCTGGTAGGTGTTTTTCATCTAAACAATCCAAAATGCAGGCAGCAGGATAATAAAAGCGAACATATTCTGCCGACAGATTTCTGCATTTTAAGTTAATTTAGGCGTCAATAAACTGTTTAAGAGGAGTGATGATAGCGCTCTGATCATCAGCGCTGTGTCTCTCTCCCTGCCAGCTCCTAGATCAGCTTCTCTGATTGGTTGACGCGGCGCGTCGAGCAGCAAAAATTCAATTTTTCCATCTCGAGCAGCAGCGCGTTTGCGGCGCGTCACGCGCGTCAGATGCTTAATCATTCGTTGCGTTCGCCTGTCTGCTAAGCTCAAAACAACCGCGCCTGGCTTGACGGAGAAACCAGGAGAACAGCTGTGCATATTTACGACAGTGCACTTTTACTTTCGCCCTCTGGGGGGAGCCTCGCTGGAAATTCAACACCGGTTGCATAGTGTACCTTTAAAGCAAGGGGTTTCAGCTCTTTTACAGATTTCGGTGAGTTTACTTCAGATTTGCTTAGAATAAGAACTAAAGGTTGCTTGTTCATGTGTCTTAAATGAAATTCTGCATGAAGGCTAATGCATGTTGTGTTTTGATGGGTTTGCAGTTGTGACAATACAAAATATTTAGAAAAAACGGATGCACACCAATGTGCTTTTTTTAGCCTAACCCTTTTTCGATATGTTGACGTTGCTCCTTGGTGTTCAGGAGATTTTCTCCTCTTTGTGCTCAAGCAAAGGGAACTACTCCACACTTTTCAGATTTTCATTTGCATAAAAGGTTGAAACTTATTCCTCCCCTATTTAATTTGGCTGATTCTTTCACAAGTTATGTAAGATTAAAGATGTCAGCATGAAAGTATTTTGTTGCACACAAATTGTGACAAAGATTTACTTTTAAAAATTTCCAAGTTAAAAATAATGCTAATTTAACCTCAGCTTCTTCATCCCATGTGCAAAGATATAAGCCTACAAGGAGTCTCTGTGGCTCTTACCCTATTGTAAATATAATTAGCTCCAGATAAATATTCCAGATTATAAACACAAGGTAACTATCTAAAAAAAAATGTTGAACGTCTTAAAATAAAAATATATTGTGAGTTTTTACCATGCCTGGTATAAAAACAAAAAGATTGAGATTATGCTGTTATACTAACTCCATTCTTCATTTCTTTTTCAGCAATTTGTGAATTTATCCTTAATTATGTGAACTTATTCACACACATTCACAATTTTTTTTATGTTTCCTTTTCTAATGGTAAACAAAAATATATTTGTTTACCATATCATACGCTGTTTGAAATGTTGATATGCTCTGCAAAAAAATGCGACCACTTTATCAAAATAACTTTTTCGGAAAAACATCTGCATTATGAACAAAACAACAAGGTAGTTGTTTGAAAAACATATAGCTCGGAGTCAAGCCCTAGTTTGAAGAACAAACATTCATGTCACCAGTTCTCTTCCCTTCATCAGCTTGTAAAAGCATCTTTTAGTCAGCCGAGGTGTCTTGTGACAAAGACCTGAATGTGCCTGAGGGAAGAATAGCAGCACTGCAGTGCAGGATGGTGTCTTAACTGATAATTTGGCTTCAGAGAAATTGGCACGTCTAAAATTAGTGTTCCCCAAGTGCTTTGTGAAGTGTGAGCTTGAGGTTTCACATTTTTCTCTTTTCCTGTACCTATGGCTGTTCTGAGAAAGCAGTGTGATTGATCAAGAACATAAGACAAGAGAACAACAAGAAGAACAAGACTTGTATGTGTTTTGCGTTTAACAACATGATATGGAAACTTTGCAAAACTTAATGAATAGGAACATTTTTCTACAGAGGTACCATTCAACTGATACTCAAACACCTCATTCAACAGACCACGAAATAAACCAATAATCAGTGAAATAGCTGATTACTCTGGAGGAGCTACAGAGATCTTTGGCTCAGTTGTATGAATCTATTAACAGGACATTTCTTAGTTACACAATCCAGCAATTTGACTTTAAAGAAAGAAGCACAAAAGAAAAAAAATTTTGGAAGACATTTGTTAGAATTCCCTGGAGCTGTTTTCCACAAACCATGTAAGAGAGGCAGCAAACTTGGGAGATGAAAGGAAAATGTATCTGGTGCAACCACAAAACATTGAGTGTAAAATTAAACAATGTTGGCAGCACCATGCTGAGGGGATGCTTTTCTTCAGAGGGTTCAGGGAAGCTGTTTAGAGTAGCTGTGTGGAAGAAAATGTAATTTTTCTGATGGAAGAAAAAATCTGGTAAAACTTTAGAAAAATAATCTGACAGGATTTAGAAAATTGCACCCAGAATTCAGGCTGACAAACTGAAATTATTTATAAAAGCGTTTATTGACTGCTGGATCCATAAGGAGAATCCAAAGCTGGCATTGATGAGGCAGCAGAGATCCAGACCAAATGATCAGAGATCCAAAAAGGTACCGTAGGGAAATCCAAGCTGGGGTTGGGAAACAGATCCAAGTTCGAAAGCAGGCAGAACCCAGCAGGCACTCGAAGACAGGTCAGGCAAACAGATCAGAACAGAGGCAGGCAAGCTCAGAGGTCCAGGAGCAGAAACTAGTCAGGCAATCAGAGTAACAAACTGGGTACGCCAGAGAACTCTCACCTATGGCTCGAATAATCTGACACTGATGGCTAGGACCAAACAGTTTAAGTAGGAGCTGGAACAGTTGGATCCAATGAAAGGTAATGAAAACTGGGCAGGGCTAGACAGTTGAATGGAATGAAACAATAGTCCAGTCATCAGTGCCAAGATCATGAATCAAATTTATCAATGATTAAAAGATTGTTTATTAATGTTTGATAATAATTTATAACTTGCATCTAAATGTACTACCTTCTAAAAGCGAAGGTAGTTCCAATTGACCTGCCATGATGGTTTAACCCCAACCCTAACATTAGTGCACACATCTGTGCTTGTAGTGTAATGGACCTGAACCTAGCCTTTTATTTTTGATTGAACTTGCTCTGTCATGTTGGATTTAGCCTAACCCTAACATCAATGGGCTTAACACCTTAATAAATGATCTATTTTATTTATATAAATGGTTTAGATGCAGTTTATAAATTAATCAAAATTAATAAACTATCTGTTAATCGTTAATACATGGTCTCTTCACCATTTATCAATGATAGGTATGATGGTTATTGTAAAATGTATCCAGTAGCAACCATTTAGATCAAAGCATATCCATGTATTGGATTTGCGCAGTCAACATCCATACTTGTATCTAAGTAAATGTCTGAGGCAAGACTTGTAAATCTATGTACTTATATGCTCTCAAACCAATCTGATTCAATTTGAGGTATAATAAACAGAAGATTGGACAAAATTATTCTAAAGATGTACAAGATTAATAGACTTACAGCTGTTATTGCAGCAAAAATGCTGTGTATAAAGTGCTGAATAGGTAAAGTGCATGCAAATAAATGTCATAGTTATCAGATTTTATCGTCATGGCTGGATGATCCTAATCACTCAAAAAATAACATAACTAGCTTTGCTAATCTGAAGGGCTCCATTCGTTGTTCTCACAACTAATTCAGTTTGCAAAACCTTTAGTCCATTTATAAAATAAGGGATGCTATCTAATTCATGTACACTATGTGGCGAATTTAAAGCACTAGTAACAAAAGTCAAAGCAAAATATCCCCCAGTGTTCTCTCTTTATCTTTTGGTGCTTGAAACATTGAATGATTCCTCTGATGTGTCACAGCTGAATTATGAATGAATGAATGAATGAATGAATGAATGAATGAATGACCCAATAAAAGCTCTTTTATGTTTTGTAATTAGGGAAGTTGTCTGTGTCAAACAAGAGCTTAAGTGTATTTTTCTGTTTTAGTGACAAGGCTAACAAACCTGTGAGCAAGAAAGTTGAGCTTATGTCAATATTTGGGACCTTAGAGCTTTTGATTTCTTTTGTAGGATGTTTCTTTTGTGATCTTATTAAATTGATTTTACAACGTTCATCTCTTCTTTGCAGTTTGGAGTGTTTGCTTGTTAGGCTCTATTTTTTAACCTTAGGAGTTTTATGGTTTTGGTCTTGCTTCTGTTTTCTACTGCTTTGTAATTTCTGATTGCATCATTGATTCTGTTTGCTGATTTTCACCAGTTTTTTTCTATTCTACTTCCCTTGTTCATTTCTAATGGTTTTAAGTTATTTTTGTCTTTTATTTTTTCTCTCATCCTTTCTGTATTTTTGTATGGATTCTGTTTGTGTAGTATTTTTCCTCTTAATGTAGCATTAATAATAAACACAATTTTTGATTTAGCTGCTTTTCAGTTTTGGTGACAGTGTATGTTTTGTACCTATTTGCTTCTGAATCATGTTTTTGATGCCGTATTTCTTCAATATTTTTCATCCATGCGAATATTTCTTCACCTACTTTGCCTTTGAGTTCCTCCATGCAACGCAACTTCATGTTGGGGGAGTAAACCATTTGACCCATTATGTATGAGAAACTTTCCAGATCCCCCAATCTAATCTGAAACAGACCCTGGAAAATGCAAATGTGAAAATATCAACATATTATAAATGTAAACTCATCACTTACAACAACTTCCAACCAACTTCCTGAATGTGTGAGGTATGACCCTTTTGATGCTTCTTGACATCAGAAACCCAAAAGGAAAAGTTCTGTACTTCCCCTATCCATGCTCCAATCCATGAGCAAGGAGGGGGGGTTTCTCACAGGCCTGTTTCAAATCCTGTGCCATGAGTTCATGAAGCAGTGCTCAGAAGAGGGATAGTGTTTGGGGGGATTAACCCCGGTCCAGGTGGTCTTCATTTATCCCCCTACCCCCATACAGGAACTTTGCACTATTGGTGGAGTTAGGCAGAGGTTCACAGCCATACAGTATCTTCTAGAGCTGGTTTAGCTCATTCCATCATAAAATTTGTTGAATATATCTAAATCGTGACAGGAGGTATAACACCTTTTCCCTTTCGTTGAGGTCTATGAGATTATTATCATTATTCTTTTTTATTTACCAGTGAACATAATCCTCATTTAGGTACATGAGACATCATGCTAAGTGGGCCTATTTTCTTCAAATATCTTTCCCCTACACTTTTAATAGATGTTTTAGGTCTTGTTCCTTTGCTTGCCGAAGTCTAGAGTTGTGTAAACAAGTCTAAATGCCAGGGAAGCTGCTAAAGATCTGAGAGAAACCCTGATCAAAGCCAGCTTTACATGCAGCCGGTGTCAGTGTTGTAAAGTGCACTTCTGTGTTTGTACGTTCTTCCAGTGAGATGACAGGCGCACATCTGTCTGGTGTGTTTCTTTCTAAGGTCCTGCTGCGTTTTGATCACCTCTGTTTGCCTAGCACAAACCATAGAAAATGTACTCACTCCCAAGTTTATATTTAACTCCAATGAACTCCTCCCATTTGGCTGAAAACACTAGAAACCCTGCTAAAATACTAGAGGACCACTTTAAACAAACTCATACTGGGACGTTAATAAGTAGCAAAATTCTCCACACAGTTCATTTATTTCTTTATTTTAATTATAAAGTTAAAACTCATATGTTCATTAATCACAGGGATATATTTCAAGCATTTATTTATGTCTATTCTGATTATTATGTCTTAAAGTTAACAAATATATATATATATATATATATATATATATATATATATATACATATATATATATATATATATATATATATATATATACATATTTTTATTTATTTATTTTTTTTTAGATCACTATACATAGTATAGCATACTATATCCCGGGCGCTGCACAATGGCAGCCCACTGCTCCACAAGGGGATGGATCAAATGCAGAGAGTTAATTTTTTTGCTCTGTACTTGTGACAATAAAAAAAAAAAAAAAATAAAAAAAAAAATATATATATATATATATATATATATATATATATATTATAGCAAGGCACCATTTTTCTCGGTAAACATATTTGTAGAGGTGCTACTGGCTACTGAAATTTTCACAATTTAATTTCTGGACATCTATGATTTGATTTCAATGTCTGTGTGGATTGCATGGATTGTTACCAACATCTGGTGAAAATTTCAATGTCAAAATTTCAATGTCAATAGCACCTCGAGAAAATATTTACTATGAAACATGGTAGCGTGTTCAATACTCATTTTACCTGCTATACATTTTGATCATAGATGTCATGTCTAATCAATGATTGGGAAAGTTTTAAACTTCACAAATGTCAACAAACATTATAGAGGCTCCTTGGTCCCAGAGTGCTTTACCAAAGAATATAAATCGAGATGCAATGAGATACAATTTGCATATTATTAAGCCAGTAATCCAAGAACAAAAATCTTTTAAAAATGCTTTGGCTATGTTGAAAACTGTTACTAATTCAGAAATACAGTATATTGTGAAAATAGACTATTCTGTAGATAATTCTGTGCGAAAGGCTACTAAACAAGTGAAAACTTCTCAGATACAATGTGTGTCACACACCTTTAGCTAAAAGGAAAAAAAACAGTGGTTGGGGATGGAGTTGGAGACTAAAACAGAAAGGGCAACAGAGACAAAAGCTGACAGGGGGGATTTTAAGACTGTAACCCCAGGAAGTCCAAACTCTGGAGTTATTTAGCAGATTATTGTTTGAGGTGACATTGCATGCAAGCACTTTTGGCTGAGTTGTCTCTGTACTCCCAGTCCTGAGGTAGACGGACCACCCACTAGTGTGAAGAGGTGCCCATTCAGTCCCTGCGCCTATTCACAGACCTGCCTGTCTCCCTTGGCCTGCTCCTAGCCACAGATTGGGGCTGAGAAATTTAAGGGTGGTGGTGGAAAGACTCTAGCCAGAGTGTTTGGGGGAAAAAGTCTGGTTACTGCAGGTTTTTAGAGCAAGTCAGAGTCAAGAAGGTCTCCTGCTGTGGGAGAGCAGGGCTTTGATTCAGCACTTGCCTCTGCAGCAGGATCCCAAGACAATCGACGAGCGAAACCCCAGGGGCCAGGCTTGGTGAGGGTAAAGGGTAGCAGTAGGGTGGGCTAATGTTGACGATAGTGACATTGACGTTGATGGGGGGACAATGATGCGGCATGCAGCGGTGTGGGAGGTTACAGCGGGGTGAACTGAAAGGTTGAATCTTTACAGGCTCTGCTAACAGACTTTTTGGTCTGAAGGAGTTGATTGAAAGGGACAAACTTTGCTAGTGGGTCACATTTGTTTGTTAAATGAAACACAGAGTAACTAGGAAAAGTGTGTGTGACCATCTATCATGTTTCAGCTCCATCTCCATTTATTTAACATCCTGAACTTTTTCAAAGTTAATCCTGTAAGGTATTGTAGGTGAAAACCCAAGCAAAAGCAAAACATTTAAAAGCAAAGGAAGAAGGTGATATATGATTTTGGATGTTGTGAACAGCTTTGAACAAGAAGTATTTTTGCCAGTCCTTGTTTGCAAAATAAAGTACCTCCAACTCAGTGAGAGAGGATGGAGAACCTTCAGAAAGATCTGCTTTCAAGCTTTGCAACATTGGCTCAATGGGCTCTGGACTTTGGCTGTAATATTCTAAAACACTTTTTAAAAATGGTTAAAAATGTTCAAATGAAGCTTTATATGTTTAGGGTAATTGGCCTGTGAAAAATACAATTAGCATCTGCTCTCATATCATGTCTACTTCTTCTTATTTAGTACCAGCAATCTATCCATCCACTCGGAACAATTTGGAAATCTGTTGTTGTCATTGTATCTTTCTTGTCCTGTGTTTCCATATCCACAGAAAGGCATTTTCGCAGCACGGTGTGTTACACTGAGCTGTGATATTTTACATTAAACAGCATGTTGTATATGGCTAATAAAAGATAATATTAGGCTCACCTGACCAGAACACCTCCTTCTCTATGCCCCAAATGTAAAAAAACAAAAACAAAGACTTATAGATTTAAACTAAATTTTATTTATTCCTTGTTATTACTCCTTCAGGGGAATTCAGGTTCCAGTAGCTTATATAGACTACAAAGAGTTAAAGCAAGATGCCATTAAAGATAAAAAATACAAGTTGTAATCCAACCCATTGTATGTCCCCAGAAATAAAATTTCCTCTCACAGATTGTTGAATATGTGTAAGAGTTCCCGTCCATTCAACACCTGGCATACGGCCAACTACACACTCAATTGGTATCACAGCTCATGCAGCTGATGGTGCATCAGGCAGAACCTCCAAATCAAACTGAGCCTTCTTATATTTTCAGTCTATCATCAGCAGCATATGCAAAGGTAGAAAGGTAACATCACCAATTAAACTAATTAATCGACACACTACAAGAAAATCATTGACATTTGTTATGACACCTGGGAGGTGCGACATTTAATACCAAGAAACATGCAGATAAATAAATCACTTAAAAGAATGTTACAGTTGCTTTAATATACCGTATTAAGATATTAAATAAACACCGTACATTGGTTGCACCGTTTGTCTTCAGTGGCCTTTTAACAGAAGGGGGACAAAATGTAACAAGTTGTAAGACCTGAATAGAAAGCATACAAAAACCTTGTTATTAGTGACTTTCCCAGATTTAGGTACATTGGGATTACAAATAAAAAATATTTATTTTCTCTAAATATGAGAATACTGAAGCATTTTCAAAACCAGATGATGATGATGTCATTAACTTCTGCAAGATAAAAAAAAAATAAAATCAGGTTAAGTGACAGGAAGCTAGTTCATCCTTGGTTAAAATTTCAAGGTGTAAAAAATGAGCTGCATATATTTTCCTAACAATTACACACAGGTATAAACATCATGAGAAAGTCCAGCCATCATACTGTTTACTAGGGAGAAGAAGTCTTTGTTCCAAAGACAAAATGGTTTTGGAAAATGTACGCATCCTCCACAGATGAAAACTAGCAGATATTTTGAAGTTGATAAAAAAATTACCTTATTCCAAAGACAAAAAATAGGTCCTGTATCGATGATACAGATGATTAATATGGAGAGACTGGGAACTGAGGAAGAAGCCATTACTTTATCACAGTAAAGTTGCAAACCTGATAAAACCACAAGGTAGAACCAATGACCCACTGAGTGTCCACACCACTGATCCGATACAGATATTTGGTAAAAGGAGAAAATAATTCACATCTTCAGTTGGTACTGGTTTGCTTTCACTCAAAGAGTTTTAGACCAGACCAAACAAGGTTGTTTATTTGAAACCGGCTGTTTCTGGAGTGTATTACTCCAGGATTATGCTGAGTGAGAAATAAATTTGCACAAAGGAGAAAGCCCTTCTCATCAGTTGTTTAGAATCAAAGGCTGTTCAAATCAACCATTTTTTATATTGCTCGACTGATCTACTATGTAATTTCTCATTTATTGTCTAAATATTTAAAAAGCTATTTTTTCATGTAGATAGACCCAAGAAGCCAAAATATTGTTGCTTTGGTTCTCTTTTTTATCTGATCAAATGTGCTTCTCGAACTGCACATCCTCTCCTCCTGTGTGATCCAATCTAGAACTGGACTTTGGCATGGTTTAGAAAATGTTCCTAAGGTTTGGTATGAAAACACTTTCAAAAGAACATTACCTTTGTGTGTTAAAGCAGCTTCTCAACATAACAGCAGCAAATTAAAGGTTACCCATTCAAAAAACACAACAGTCCTAAGCATACTGTGAAATTAGTTGCAAATCTCTTTAAAGTATAAACCTCAATCCCATTGAGTATTTATTCGGCAGACCTGAAAATGCGAATGTGAGCAAAAGGGGCTTAAAAAACTGTCAGTAACAACAACTTGGAGAATGGATTGGCCAAAATTGTTGTTAACTGCTGTGAGAAGTCTGTGGAGAGATCATAAAATGCTTGAACTGATTCCTGCAGTTTATGTTGCTATGCAACATAACAGAAATATATTGGGTAACAACTTTGGAACTTTATTCAAAGAATAGAAATTATTTGAGTAATCCCAACTGACCTGAAGAAGGAAACATTTTATTTCAGACTGTTAGAAATAAGGCTATGTGTCTTTTAATGCACTGCATTCCATTCCAGTGGTCTTCCATGAGCAATGTAAAGACAAGCAAAGAAAAAAGAAGATACATCCAAGCTAAAGATCAGCAAGTGCATTTGAAAATGAGTTCATTTTAGAATTTGTGATGCTAAATGCCACCACAGCAGAAATTCACAGTTTTCAAATCTTGTGCCAGACCCCACAAACTGAAGACCTCCTTTCTCCTTGAGCTTGATGGGGCCCAATGAAGGAGCCCCTAGAATGCTGATAACTCTTGCTGCTATTCACCAAGCTCTGTGGTTCATATTTTTGTGGAGGTCCATTGACTTTCTCCTTTTCAGCCTCACTTTAATCCCTGGGTCTGTGTCCTTGGTGGTTCTCTACAGAGGAGCCATTATTCAGAGCCTTATTACTGTGCCCCTCGCGGCTTATCTCCTTCCTGGTGACAGTCTTTTCAAGCCTCCCCTTAATGACCTGGGGAAGCTCACATGCTCAACTTCCCAGGGCTGCTGGGCCTTGCTGATGTCAGAGGGGGTGGCCCCCACACAGGAGCTTCCAGTCCAGTCAAAGAAAAAAGGTTTAGGCATGAGCACCAACACATCAACCGTTCCTCATGTCGTCTTCTTATACTACAGGTGACTAAGCCAAGTCTGCAAAGGAGCTGACTTTTTTTGCATTTCAATGAGTTCAGCTGGTTGAAGGAAATGCCAGAGTCTATCTGGACATTTGCTTCTCCAAGCAAGCAATGTTTTAGAGTGCAACATCACATAAAGCCGAAAGCATCCAATTAATAGACTAAAATAATTACATTTTATCCCAGACATATCCAAACTTCAAGTTGATATTCCTGAGTGGTCTGCTGGCACATACTCTTGTTATTCTGCGCTCTCCAGCCTTGATTAAAAGTCTACTAAAGGCAACCATTCATCTTTGTCAAGACAAGTGAGGGGGCTGAATGTTTTTCATTCTGTTAGCATTTTCTCTTCCTGCTAAATCAAAGCAACGGGAACCCCAGCTGAGACCTCTAGCACGATTGCTCCAAACCTCATTGAGAATGAGGAAAACTCTGCATCTCAATGTACAGCAACATCTTGCTCTGAGTCAGTTGAGGTTCAGAAAGCTCCAGCTGTTTGCAGATCTGCCTGTTCATTCGCATGCACTTCTAATTTACGTCAACGCTGTAGGAGCCAGCAAAGAGGAATGTATACTCATTCAGGTAATTTCTGAGTGAACATGGTGTCCCACTGGTGCCCCTGCTAATTACAATCTGCATCTTCAAGCCAAACATTATGTTGTCTTTGGAGACATCTGAAGGGGATCATGGCAGGCATTTAGGCTTTACACCTGGCCCCTTGAGAAAAAACAATAAAGTGACTTTCAAATTTTAAGAGCAGACATGGGGCTGTGAACGGAGAAAATGTGAAAACAGGTGTATGCCTTACTCTCTACATGTCGTGCATGTCCGTTACCCCCGAAGCCATGAGGGAAACAATAGTCTGTCATGTTTATGTCTCTGAATCATAAAACTGGTTAAGACTTTTGGGATTAATGGCCAACTGGTCCAATTTGGGCAGTAATGAGTTTAGTGAAGCTTTTTACAGCATAAATAGCAGAGTAAATTGAGGGAAAGCCCTTAAGGAGGTAATGGAGTGTTTTCTGTGGTTTACAACACCCCCACTTCTTTCCTTCACCTCATCTGGGACATTTTAAAGGTGAGGAAGAACTTAGTTGCTGTACCATTAAGTCTCTGAGTGTACAGGTTTGCATCTAAATGAATAAGACATTCATTTGGGTTTTATTACAGGTGTCCTGGTTGCAAAAATAAATAGGTCTGAATAGATTTTGGGTAAACATACGTAAAGTTAGAAACGTCACATACATTTTCATAACCTGAGCTATAAAGCTCTGTGTACACATCCTTTGAAATCTTAGCCAGTGTTAGATTGCATGTTCCAACAAGAACCTAATTTCCGCACCCATCATTAGCCATGAATGGATTTAGGCATTCCCACAATTTAGACCGTGCCGTTTGCACCAATGATCATTAGACATGACAATGAGAATGAAAGATTTATTAGAGAAACAAGGGAAAGAGAGATATATGATTTATTTGGTATTTTAGATTTGTAATTAATTTGGAGAAAACCAAAAATGTTGTTTATATTCAGATATCAGTCATATCTGCAAGCCCTGCATTAAGACCAAAGTAGTATTTCTACAGCAGGATCCAGAAATAAAACTATCATTTTTGTTAATGTAATGTCAGATTATCTTGGTGAAAAGATGTGAATTCATATTTTGAGTTCATGGTTTATGAAATTTAACTCCATAGTATCCACAAAGACAATGACCCTCATTCATCATCAGGTCATGACGTTATTCATTAGCATATTGATCATGTAATCTGGCATACTGCAGTTACAGACCTTGAATCATACCTGATTTTGCTCTCAGCATTGAGGTTAATCTATTACAGATTCAGAGTTCAACATTTCTTTTTTATTTTTCACATTTACTTCTTCATCTGCTGCAGAAAGACAAAACGATTCGCTAATCACAGAAATTACCCTGTTTTACTCCGATTGTCTGGTTAATACTTACCTGATGAAACCTATAGTGGAGTAAGTCTGGGAAGTGGAAAGTTCCAAAAAAAGTTTTTCTTCTTTTCAAGAAAGGCAAACAATTACGGTAGACAATTGTTCACTGATGGAACCAGATATAAAACAGAGTGGGGTGTTGGAAAAACCAACAACCTCCATTTTAGAAAAGGAAACATTTATCTAAAAATAAAACATTGGAACACAAAATTAATGATATAAGCTGAATGAAATTCCTAACACAAGCTAGTAATGTTTGATTAGTGCATCACAACATAAAAATGTACATACAGTCACTGTAATAAAAATGGGGCAGAAAACCACCAATCTCAAAATCTGGGTTTATCAGTTGAAAAATGTATATACCTTATTTTGTCTTGTGGTTCATAAAAGATTTTAAAAAAGAAGTTAAATTAAATTAAAGTGACAGAATTGTTTTACAATTTTTTTATCTTTATTTTCTTTTATTCTGCTTTTATATTTCTAGTTTTGCTATCTAATGTAAATCACTTTGATTTGTCAATGTATTGAATTGTGCTATACAAATATTCTTGCCTTGCCTTGCCTAAAACCAAGCCTATGATGCCAAAAATGTATCATGAAAGAATGATGATCTGGAGGGAAAATGTTGCTAAAATATAAAGTATTGAGTATATGAATTCTGCTTGCACTCCCTTGACTCCTGGAAGTAGTTACCTGTTAGGAATCCAGTCTGTGTGGGTTGTGTTTTTGTTTGTCTTCCCTCCATCACCAGATGGCGCCTAGCTCTCGTTGGTCCTCTCACACACCTGCGGATTGTTGCCTCATTACCTGAAGACTGTTAAGCTGCTGACTGCCACTACCTCAGCGCCAGAGTGTTTGCCAGTTTTGGGTACTCTAGCCAAGCTCAGTTTTGCTGGTCAAACTGAGTTTTTGTCACCTGAGTCTTAACCTTGTTGTTTTTGTCTTTTCCTCTCGGCAGGAAGTCATCCTGCAAACTGGATGTTTTGGACCTTCTCTCCCTGGAAGGATCGTCTGAGTTTCAAACTGAGCTGGGGATTCAAACTTGAGGTTTGGATCAACTTTTCCCCAAGGGATTGTTTGAGCTTCACACTGAGCAAGGGATTCACTTCCACAAGAAACCGTTCAAGTACCATTGGAAATCTAAGTGGCAGTCAGCTCCTCCGTTCCTCAAGGAAACACCTCAACCTGGGTAAACCCTGTCTGCCCTCCAACGAGCAAGTCAATAACTGGAACAACCCTCACCGACTGGATTCAGAGAATGACACCTTTTTTGGAAAGTGAGTCCTTTTGCCCTTTTTCCCTTTTGTAAATCGAAGCTCAAATTTCCCACTGAGCCTGAACTAACCAAAGGAACTTCCCCTTCATTTTTCAGTCCCTGTTCACCAGTGTTCAGAGCAGCACATCTCTACCAGTTCTCAATAAACTTGTTAAACCTTCCCCTGGTCTCTCTGTTTGGTTTTCTGCATGTGGGTCAGATCCTTGAATAAAATCATGACACTTGTAGGTCTAGCTTTAAGGATGCATTCTGAAGTGTCAGCTTGCAAAGAAGAAAACTGCATAAAAAAGAGGGGAAATTGCCACCAAGGTAAATAAGAAAAAGCACAGCATACATGTGCTCCTGTTAAAGTGAAGATTTGAAAGTGGTTTAAAACTGTGCCCTCCACTCTGTGGTCTCATCTTCCAGAGATTACCTTTTCTCCCACTGAGATCCACCTTGGTGGCGGAATCTGCAGAGCTTTGTAAAGCTGCTAACTGATGACCTTTAACCCAATGTTTTTAGCCTTCGTTTGGGCTTTTAACTAATTACCCAAAACACTCACCAGTCTCACCTCCTTCCACATGGTTACTGAGGTGGGAAAAGAATGTTAAAGCAGAGAAACAAGATAACACACCGAATGCACACAAGAATCTGTTGGTGAAAAGTCAGCAAACATGAGGATAAAAAGGCAGAAACTCAACAAAGCAGCTGCACTTTTGGCTGATAAGGTTTTAGCTCCGAGGGTTTACCATGCCATGAAATTTATTTTAAAGGCAATGACTGGACTATTCAACTTTAGTGTTAGAAAAATACTCAGCCTCATTCTGTGCTGCTTTGCTTTCAGGAGGTTAATTGAAATGCTGTAAAGCAGAAAAAACAGACATTTTTACTTTGAATTAGGCCCCGTCCACACGAAGTCAAAACGAACACGAAACGCTAATATTTTCCAAAACGTTTATCTTAAAGACGGAGACGTAAAATAAATGTGATCGACCACATGAATGCATGAAAACGCTGCAAAATGTATGCCAGGCCTGTAAGTGGCGCTGTGGTGCCAAAGCAAAAATAGGCGAAAACAGGCAACAAAATGTTCAGTCAAATTCAGGTGCTGAACTATGTCGTCGATATTGCTCTGTTCTTCCTGGAGATATTCCAGAAGAAGAAGATTCTGTTGTAAGCCCGACAGCAGGGTGAGTAGCATGAGCAGCAACCATTCAACACAGTACGGCGCCATTGTTGCTGTGATACTGTGTCGCGCATGCGTGTTTAGAGGCGACTCTATGACGCATGCATGTAAGAAAAAAAATGCGGTCAGAGCTTAAAGATGGAACCGCGAAAACGGTGTTTCAAAATCTTCCCACTCTGAAGGCTGAATAAAAAAAAAGATCGTTTACAGACCCCCGAAACGCCGGCTTCGTATGGATGAGAGGCTGGTTTGGTGAAAGATTTGTGAATTTTGAACAGGGTTTGACTTCGTGTGGAAGGGGCCTTAGTTGTAGATTACATTTTGGAGCTTTATTTTCTTTAAAGTAGGAAAATTAAAGTGTATTTCAATAAAGAATGTAAACTCTTTGAACTATTTGTGTTCTTCTGTTTAAATTTCCATTTTCAGGTCACACTTTTTGATGTGTACTAACCTCATCTTTGGTTTTTATCATATCAACACTGTTTACTTGTTTATTTGTTCTGGTGATGGTTCATATGTTAGATGTTTTCCTGCTATAAAAGTCTGTTGCATGAGTATTGCAGCAGAGAGAACCCACATCGATTTTAAAGACTTTACCCAGAATATAAAAAAGAAATGCATCAAAAGCATCCTGCTTAACATGTTCTGAAGTAATGTTTCACAAACTGTGCTTCAATTCTTCATGTTAAAATACCATAAGATCACATGGTGACATTGTAAAATTATTTGGAAAACATACAATTGTGTTAATTCAGCACACAATGACTGTGTTGATTTCCTTCAGATATCCTTTCAGTCACTTAAAAATAACTTTAGGTTACATAAAAAGTTGTGAGAGTTTTCATAGTCTTATTTCTCACCAATTGTGTTGGCAGTGTGATGGACTGGTGATCTGTTAAAGGTATTGTGGAGGATTTTCAACCTCTCCACTTTGAAAAAGAAAAAATGTGTGTGCAAGAGCATGCACAAGCCCATTTCTCCTCTTGCAAGCTCAGTTTAAAAGTTCTCATAGGTCATACAAGCTTACTGTGTCCGAACGTCCACTCTGACCCATATATTCCTCAATATTACAGGTGCTGGTCATAAAATTAGAATATCATGAAAAAGTAGATTGATTTCAGTAATTCCATTTAAAAAGTGAAACTTGTATATTATATTCATACATTACATACAAACTCATATATTTCAGATGTTTATTTTGTTTAATTTTGATGATTACAAATGACAACAAATGAAAATCTCAAATTCATCATATCAGAAAATTAGAATATTACTGAAGACCAATAAAAACAAAGGATTTATAGAAATGTTGGCCAACTGAAAAGTATGAACATGAAAAGTATGAGCATGTACAGCACTCAGTATTTAGTTGGGCCTCCTTTGGCCTGTATTACTGCAGCAATGCGGCGTGGCATGGAGTCGATCAGTCTGTGGCACTGCTCAGGTGTTATGATAGCCCAGGTTGCTCTAATAGTGGCTTTTAGCTCTTCTGAATTGTTGGGTCTGGTGTATTGCATCTTCTTCTTCACAATACCCCATAGATTTTCTATGGGGTTAAGGTCAGGAGAGTTTGCTGGCCAATTAAGAACAGGGATACCATGGTCCTTCAACCAGGTACTGGTAGCTTTGGCACTGTGTGCAGGTGCCAAGTCCTGTTGGAAAATGAAATCTGCATCTCCAAAAAGTTGGTCAGCTGCAGGAAGCATGAAGTGCTCTAAAACTTCCTGGTATGTGGCTGCGTTGACCCTGGACCTCAGAAAACACAATGGACCAACACCAGCAGATGACATGGCACCCCAAACCATCACTGACTGTGGAAACTTTACACTGGACTTCAAGCAACGTGGATGAAGTGCCTCTCTTCTTTTCCTCCAGACTCTGGGACCTTGATTTCCAAAGGAAATGCAAAATTTACTTTCATCAGAGAACATGACTTTGGACCACTCACCAGCAGTCCAGTCCTGTTTCTCTTTAGCCCAGGCAAGACGCTTCTGACGCTGTCTGTGGTTCAAGAGTGGCTTGACACAAGGAATGCGACAGCAGAAACCCATGTCTTTCATACGTCTGTGTGTGGTGGTTCTTGAAGCACTCACTCCAGCTGCAGCCCACTCTTTGTGAATCTCCGCCAAATTTTTGAATGGGTTTTGTTTCACAATCCTCTCCAGGGTGCGGTTATCTCTCTTGCTTGTACACTTTTTTCCACCACATCTTTTCCTTCCCTTCGCCTCTCTATTAATGTGCTTGGACACTGAGCTCTGTGAACAGCCAGCCTCTTTAGCGATGACCTTTTGTGTCTTGCCCTCCTTGTGCAAGGTGTCGATGGTCGTCTTTTGGACAACTGTCAAGTCAGCAGTCTTCCCCATGATTGTGTAGCCTATAGAACTAGACTGAAAGACCATTTAAAGGCTTTTGCAGGTGGTTTGAGTTAATTAGCTGATTAGAGTGTGGCACCAGGGGCCATCAATTTTGAACCTTTTCACAATATTCTAATTTTCTGATATGATGAATTTGAGATTTTCATTTGTTGTCATTTGTAATCATCAAAATTAAACAAAATAAACATCTGAAATATATGAGTTTGTATGTAATGTATGAATATAATATACAAGTTTCACTTTTTAAATGGAATTACTGAAATCAATCTACTTTTTCATGATATTCTAATTTTATGACCAGCACCTGTATATAGAGTGAGGACTATATAGTGAACTTTATAGCCAACTCAGTTAACAGATCGTTCAGACAGATGATCACTGCTTTTTGCTCTGCTTGAGTCCTTTCTCTTTTTCTTATACACTTCGTAGAACCTCGGCCATTTTCAAAGAACCACTTCGAGAATGGTGAGCTTCAATAACTGTCTGAAACCGTAGCGCGCGACAGATATACGCCCAAAAGTGAGCATGCGCAGAAAAAGATAGCTAACGGAACAAGCACCTTGGACGGCCTTACATAATTATATCACCACAATGATTGACCATTAGGAGGGCCACTTATTTAAATGATCCACCCGGAAATAATAGCTCTTCATCTATACCTTTAAGGGTTGATTTTGGCTGAGAAAAGATATAGATGAATAGATCTATGATTTCTATTAAACAGAAAGGCTCTTTTATGTTTGATTTCTAAACAGACCACCACAGTCAGTGTGCCATTGTCCTTCTTCTACTCACATGTACTCCAAAAAGCAAATCATATACTGTATGATTTACCATATTTAGATAAGCAGGTGATAAGATAATATCAGAATTATTTTAACTACTAACTACTTTGCAGGGAATTAAATGTGTTTCAAATTTTCTGAGTCAAAAAGTTGAATTAGTGTGCTTGAAAATGCCTAAAGAGTAAGCAATGCTACTTATTGTTCTGCTCCACACATTTCATGGCTGTGTAGACCAGAAAAAAAGAACTAATTATGGATATTTTTTCAGTAGAATTTCCAAGCTCTCTATTGACCATGACGGAATAGAAAATACAACTGATGACATTGTTAACAAAGAACTTGTTGAAATTGGTTGCCAGGTATAGCTCAATAGCTCAGTTTTGTAATTTATTCTGCAGACCTAACGTTTTTGGTTACTTAACACCAAATGCAGCATAAATAATTTGAAATGTTCCCAGTAACAAAGCAAACAATACTGGGACTAGATGAAAGGAAAGTTGCAACGTTGGCCTAATCCTGATAAGTCAGCTGAGATCAGACAAAAATATTCCGTCTCCTGGGACAGACTTTACTCTTGTGTTTATGGATCCTGAAAACTCTCAGCTGAGCTAAAGGAAAGGCAAGGATTTAGTCCCCCCCCCCCAGTAACAAACAGCATCAAATAGCATAGGGAAAGGCAGGTTCTGATAATAAAGGAAAGTGTTTGAACATCCTGGTTTGAGTAATTATTGGATTAAGATAAAGTAAGAATTCCATTCGATATGAGGTAAAACAAACAAAACAAAAGATTGCAAGTGGTTTTACAAACAGTAAGAACTCACCAGTAGCCTGGTGACAGCTGAGGCAAACTCCCATTACATCATGGATGAAATCACAAGAGAACAATAGAAATGCTGTATACGTGTTCTTACAGATTCCTAAGGTATTGCAGACACAGCAAGAGAGAAAGTATATGGCTGCAGAGATAGTAAGATAGCATTTAATAATTACTTGGTTATAAATGAATGTTACTCTAGAGCGGATCCAACTGCAACTAAAACTTTTCTGCATCCTCTTCACTGGGTTCTTTAGCTTTGGAGTTATACTTTGTTGATGTAGAAAGAGAAGAGTCTCTTGCTTTGTGGAACATAAAAAGGACTACACTCAGTGTTGAAAAGGTTTTAAAGAGAATTGATTTGGTAATTTTTTTTTGTAGAAAATAGAATAAAGACATTATGGTGACTCATTGTTTTTAGATTTTAATCACAGTGCTGCACTTGCAGAAAATGCAACATGTTTGAACAGACCAAGTGAACTTTCTCCACGACAAAAACAAGAGTCAGAGTTTTTTTTTTTAAATACAGCTAGTGGTTGGATTAGTTTAGCCTCATTTTATGTACATGGGGATCTCAGACTCCACAATGTTCTCACAATGTTCTTTTTTGTTGCTGTGCTAGATTTATGGAATATTTCTAATAATTTATTCACCTAGCTTGTATCTTTCACTTTTCAATCAAAATCCACTTAAAACCACAGCAGACAGTTTAAAAAAGTTTTTTTAAGACCCCTTTCTCATCATTCTACCTATCTTTATTCTCAAATATTATTCTTTCTGCTTTTTCTCATTGTAGCTTCACCTTGTCTGTTCCTTTTTGCCTGTAACACCATCGTGGAGAGAAATATCAGCTGTGCTGCTGCCATCACCACCATTGTTTAGAGATGTTGGAGCTTGGCCTGTTTTTCAGTGTAGTCCTGTTTCTCTGACTGTGACTAACTTCATCCTTTGACATGGGACCTGGCTTGGAGCTCATCTGCCTGGCTGTGTGTTTCCTGGACGGGGTCGACTGCGGAGATGGTTGACAGTTGCCTTTTGTATCTCTGCTTCTTTCTGTATCTCTGTTTCTGTGTCCTTTAACCCCAGTCAGCCTCAGCAGATAATTCACACTGGGCCAGGTTCTGCTAGAGGTTTCTTTCTGTTAAAAGGGAGTTTTTCCTCTCCACTGTCGCTACAAGCATGTTTGCTGTGAGGGATTCCTGAAGAGTCAATGAGTCGATGCAATCAATTGGCCTTCCTTAGATACAACTTTCTATCACTCTGACTGTATGATCTGGTTGCATTGTCTCTGTAAAGTGATCTGAAATGACGTGTGTTGTGAATTTGCACTATATATGTAAATAAACTGAATTAAGTGATAAATGGCCTGTACTTGCATAGCGCTTTTTCAAGAGAGGAGACTTGACCAAAGTGCTGTACATTACATTCAGTCATTCTCCCATTCCCGCACACATTCACACACTGATGGTGGTAAGCTATGTTGTAGCCATAGCTTCCCCTTGGGCTCACTGAAAGAAGTGAGGCTGCTGTAAAATGGGACCACTGGGGCTTCTGACCATCGTCAGCAGGCTGTGAGGATGAAGTGACACAACAACACTGAAAGCCAGAGCCGGGGCTCGAACCGGCAGCCCTCTGCTTGTAGAGCAAACTCTTTCACCCGACAGCACTGTCACCCCATTTTCTGATTGAAATTTTTTATTATATTTTTCAGAGGGATGCAATTAATGATAACATTTACCAAATTGGTAAAAACCTTAAACTCTATATATTTATATCTATATATATTTTTTGTTTTTTGAATAAAACAAAAACCTTAACATTTATTTAATTTCTTTTTGATTTTTTTTCTTCCTCAAATTGAGAGTGGGTATCTTTAATCTGTTGTAGACAGAGACAAAGCACAGCCCACGACCTTTGACCCCACCTTCTTTTGTCTGAATGGATGACCCTTCCTCACACATGACAGAAAAATCAAATCGCTCCACCGATATCGTTCACTTTTACTACACTGATGCTACCTGTTACCTCAGGAGAAACTTAAAATATGTGACCCATGTAAAGGTCTGGTAAGCATCGTCATTCACACCAGCTCAGTTTGGCAGCTCTCAGAGACGCATAGATTTGTCTTCTTTATTCTTCAGGTCCTCAGTTCTTTGTGGTGAGACCATAGTTTTACATCTGCCATTATGCATTCCCTGGTTTAAAGCTGCACATCAATCATTATTGCAAGAGTTATGGAGTGAGACTGTAGATACGATTAATCTTTGCACAATAATTTTATGATTCCATATTTTATTTATCACCTAATAAATGATGCACTCTGCAAAGCATAGCAGCTTTGACATATTTGATCATTTTGGGGGGGGGGCGTTCAAAGATAGTTTGGTGTTTATGTTTTATCTGGGTAATAACAAAGAACATTTCAAATACAATATATACATTTTTAAGTTATCAAAAGTAAAACAAATTTGGAAATTATAGTAAACTCAAACCTATACTTGACGACATTGCTCTCAGATTAAATAACAGGAGACCTAATTTAGCAGCTAAGCTTTTAGTACTAACAGACTTTCTTTTAAAGCTACCAAATAATGTATGCAGCAAACTGAAAGGAAGGTAATGTAGCAGACAGGAAATCAAACCCTATGGGAAGGTGAAAGACATCCTTTTTGGGAGAAAACTGATAAAAATGTTTAAATTTAGACATGAAAAGATCAGTAATGCAGTAATAAAGGACAAATGTTTATCACACATGACCATATTTTGTGCAGGTGCAGCCGTTGGACTGACTTGAACTTGAATGTAGCCAAGCAGTGAAGTTCTAAAGCTTGGTTCAAGACAGTTGTGTAAATTGTTTGCCCCTATCTTCCGCTATCAACCTTAATGATTCACTGATTATTAAGATGGCTCCAACATTAGGAGATACTGCTGTGTGTGTTGCGTTAAGAGTTATGCAGTTTGCTTGACATGACATGATAATGTAAGACTGAATTGCCCAATATCCGAGCATGCTGGATGTTCCCTGAACACAAACAAGACATGTTGCAAATTAGATAACATTTCAATAAAAAAACACAACCACTCATCATTTTAGCCAGGAGATCTCCTACTCACACTGTTTGCACTCCTTAAACAGATGCCTTTTATTTTTGAAATTATTTTACATGTGATGTTGAGAGCAGGGGAGGATCTAGGATTCTAGGAGATCAGGGGCTTAGCCCCGAGGGTGAAGATGAGAGAGTAGACTTTCTCCTAAATCCCGTTCTAATGTAAAATATGACAGATTACTGGATTAAAGTAATTTCTACTATTCTACATGCTATCACACATAACAATTCCCCCTCCATTACATGGGAAGAAATGAATTCACCTGCAAGTCTTTAACTGTGTTTATTCCTCTCTTCATCAACACCTAACTGGATTTGGTCACATTTGATCATTATTTGCCAAAGTTATCAGAGGGAAATAATATATTTTAGCCACCTGTTTCCCCATAACATGGGAAAAAAATAAACAAATCCTTTGAACCTGTCATTATTTTTCATATATTATGTTTAAAACATTTATTATTTTATATTTTAAAATCCAAAATAGTTGTTGGTTTGATTATCTTTATTTAATGTATTCTAATTCTCTATTCAAAATGTCTGCAGTAGCATTGCTCCAGACATTTTGAATTGAGAAACATCTTCAAACTTGGAAAACAAACTCCAGTGGTTTTGGTTTGAACTTTTTTTTGGAATATATGTGAATTGTTAGATAAACATTTAAACAGAAAATATATTTCATAAAGATCATCAAAGGGGGGACTGATTATATCAGGTGGCTAAAATATACAATTCCCCTCTCATAACTTTGGCAAATAATTATCAAATGTCACCAAATCCAGAGGAATATGAATAAATGAATAAACACAGTTAAAGTCCTGCAGGTAAATTAATTTCTTCCCATGTTATGGAGGAGGAACAGATTATTTCAGGCAGCTGAAACATCAAGTCTCTCCTCCTCCCATATCTTTGGGAAGTAAAAAGCATCTGTTTCCAGATTCTCAAAAATTGTGTGATATCATGTAGTATACAAGGAATGTCCTTAATCCAGTAATCTGTCATATTTTACATTAGAAGGGGATAAATCAGAAAGTCTAAACTCTCATCTTTTCAGGAGCTCTTAATATTTGTGTCCTGCTATCAGCCGGTTTCCGTCCTCTGATATCAGCAATGAAAAATGATAAATACTCACTACTTGTTGGAAAACTGTGTTTGGTGACTGACTTTTATTTCTGTCAGGTTTGAGTGACAGAAGTTGGAAAAAGACGATTTTCTTGGCGTTTAAAATAACACAAAATAGCTTAAAATGACCTTGTCTATTTATTTATTTTAGAATTTTGTAAACAACAGCTGCTGATTAAACTGGATGTTACAACCGTGACATAATTATAGCTTATTTTAGCGAGAAATCGATCAGACCCGTCATGAAAATGGTTCCATCCGCCATGTCCGCCTCTCTGGCTTCAATGCGCTCCCGACACAAGGGGAACAGAATTTCATACACCACCAGGACAAACAACGTCTGGAAGTCAGTCAGAGCTTCACATCCCTGCAACATCAGTCTGTTTAGCAACAGCCATTGGTGAGAACTTCTTCTTCTGCACGGGAATGCTACAGGCTGCTTTGCTGTGCATGCTGCCACCACCTGGTGAATTCCAGTACTGCACATTTTACTTAGATCAGCTCAGAAGCGAGATCCGGGGCTCTGGGGGAAACATCCGGGGCTGCAGCCCAAGTAGCCGCCCCCTAGATCCGCCACTGGTTGAGCGGCTTGCTGAAATTTCCTGTCTGGAATCTGAATTTCACTGAGAGAATCTCTTCGTGTGTGGTGTGGTGTGCTTGCCCTGTGGTTGAACACCACACACTGTAGTACCCAACTTCCCATGGTCTTTTAATCATAATGTGTGGGGTCCCTCAAGGTTTGAAAATCAAACCACAATTTTTCAAATCTTGTCATGAAACAGGAATTAGATCAACAATATATATACCCATCTAGGAGCTCAGAAGTAAAAAAATACAACTAAAAAATTTATATTGAAACTGCGATCTTCTCTGAGCCTGTTTGAGCACAAATTTCAGCATTGTGTTTAGTCATTACATGATTCTGGTGATCAGTTGACAGACCCTCTAGTTAGACCCTGAAGTAATCAGACAGGGGTATGCAGAGTTGAGCACAAGCATGGTATTCTGGATTTCAGACTACGAAGCTAACTTGATAGCTAAGTAACCTGACATCAAGGCACTTAAGTACGAAAAGGAAGTTGAGCAAAGGCAAAACATACCACAAGAACAGAGGTCACTGGACCTAGTGTGCAGATCTACCAACAGGTTTCTCCCACTGCAGTATTAGGTCTTCATATTTCAAAGAAGGAAAACGGTTCTGCCCAGAATAGGCAACAAGAACAAACTGCAAAAACTCCCAAACCAGGTCAGCAAGAACATAATGATGTAACTTTGTATTTACAACCCTGGGAGAGAGAACAAATCTCTCTGTTCTTACGGATTTATGAAAAGACAAATAATTATAACTAAACAAAACTAGGCACTCCCCCTCCTAATCTCATTGATTTGCTCCAAGGGTTTTTAAGCAGCACCTGGTGGATTTCTCTCCCTTTTGCTGCCCCACCCTGCTGTGGAGACAAAGCAGGAAAACATGGGTGGTTTTTCACATAACTAGTCAGGATTTTCAATGATAGGAATAAAATGGAAATGGCAGGAAAGCACAAATTAACATCTAAATTCTTTCTTTACAGGAATGAAAATCTCTCTTTCTTGGGAAGTCCTGCAATAAAGTCTACAATATTCTACTTTAAAAAGTTCTGTTGTTATAGAAATAACAATTACTTACATGTGAAGTGTATGTTTACATCTCCTCAAAAAATTATGTTAAAAAAGTCTGTGGACTTCCGGTGGTGACGATGTAGGAGAAGGCCGCTCGAAAGAGGTCTCCCGGGTAAACTGCAATATATTCCTGTAAACACTACATTTGTTTTGGAAAGACGACGGACTGTGATCTTGGTTCATACCCCGCCATGAAATGAGTGGTTCCAAGTCTAAAACACCAACACGTCGAGCTGTCCTGTTACTCGCGGAGGGGCGGCTACTGTGGCTGGCAAACTAGCTAAAATGGCGGCCGCATGTTCGGATACAGGTAACACGGCTGGTCAAAGACTCGCCAGATATCTTGTCAATGAGCCAGCTGGTTTCTGAACTGGAGAAGCAACGTGCCTCACTACGGAACGACATGCTAATGTTAATCCAAGAGTCTATTAAACCACTTCAGTCTTCCGTGGATACACTGTGTGAGACTGTAAACCACTTTAACAGCCGCCTCACTGCTGCAAAGACTCTGGCTGGGGATAACTTTGAGCGCATTACAAACAGCGAGAAGACGGTGAAAATGCTAGAAGCCCAGAATAAGTCTCTTCAAGACCGCCTTGATGATCTCGAAAACAGGTCGCGAAGAGTTAATCTCCGTATAATCAATATTCCTGAGGGCAGCGAAAAGGGCCGAGACCCGACCGAGTTTATCTCGGATTTGTTGATGGAAAACCTCGGTCCTGGCGTTCTCTCCAAACCACCAGAGCTCGAAAGAGCACATCACTCCCTAGCCCCTAAACCTGGACCCGGAGGCAAACCCAGGCCGTTCGTGATATGCTTTCATCGTTTCCAGGAGAGGGAGAAGGTGCTTCGGTGGACCAGACAGCACGACCTTAAACACTGAGAGACAACACTTTGAGTGTATCCAGACGTGAGCGCCGCTACCGCAAAGAAACGAGCTGCTTACAACCGGATCAAGCAAGCCCTCTACCAGAAAGGTGTGAAGTTCAGGCTCCTTTTCCCTGCCCGCCTGCAAGTTTCATATGAGGATCAGTCATTCACTTTTGAGACCCCCGAGGTGGCGAAGGCTTTTTTCAACAATCGAGTGCTGGGTAAAGAGTGAGATGCATTATATTCCTTCCGCTGTTGTCGCTGTGTCCGCTCCGTTTATTTGAATGAAGCAATCTGCCTTTATTGTACACCGTTCTGCGGACTCAGCACAGGCACTCAGAGGACATCCTTGAGCATCACCGTAACCATGGAAACCGGTAGGCGCAAGGGCTAAGTCTACTCTGATCACGGGACGTTGTTTATTCCCAACTGCTATGACATGAGAGCTGTTCTGCTCATCTCTTCTGCTCAGTTTATGACGGTAAATATGTTAAGGTAGCATGGAACCCTCAATCTGGCTGATGTACCTTTTCACAGATACTATATTCACAGGAACCACTTACTTAGATATATTTTATTTATTTTTTCCTCCAGCTTCATTGCTTTTTCTTGTAAATCTTTAACTCCTCTATGTGTGTCTCTGTGAACTGAGACCTTTTGGGCGGAATTAAATGGCTTTTTCATTTATTTATTTATTTATTTATTTATTATTATTATTTTTATCATATTATTTTTTTTTTCTTTCAAACACTTAATAATGATCAACATATCACCTTAAGACAGAGTGGCAAACTGAGTGAGAGACCGTTAAGACTGACTACTATAGTTAAAAAAACGTTAAAAAGTGGTGTAAGTTTTTTTTCACCTGGGCAACCTCTTGAACAAGAGGTCATGGAAGCAGAAAGTGATATCCTGTTGGGATCGAAGGTGTGGGGATACTTGGTTTGTATAAGACTATTGGGGATGGGTAAGATGCAGAGGAGTGCATTGTTCCTTCTGTGTTTTTTTTTTTTTTTTTTTTGTATTTTATTTTATTTTTATTTATTTTTTTCTCCCTTGGGCTCAGGAGACACATCAGACCTGGAAGAGGTTATTCTTAGTTTTTAGGATAAGAATCTCCGCTTTATTTCCTGGAACCTGAAGGGCATCAACCAGACCATTAAACGAAACAAAGTAATGGCCCATTTAAATCAACTCAGAGGTGATATTTTTTTTCTGCAGGAAACTCACCTCAGATCCTCAGAAGTTAACTGTATTAAGCGATCTTGGATAGGACATGTATTTCACTCCAAATTCCCTGTAAGGGCAAGGGGTGCAGCTATCCTGATACATAAAAGTGTTCCATTTGAACTATCAAACTCCATTGAAGACCTTAATGGTCGATTTGTAATAATTTCAGGCTCCCTTTAAAAACTTCCTTAATGCTCAGATCTCCTTGTTTTTTGACAACAATGACTCCCCACAAATATCAAGATCCACACTATGGGAAACTTTTAAGGCATATATGCGTTGATAAATTATATCATATGTTTCAACTTTGAAGAGAAGGGAAAAGGAGGAGTCGGAAGCTCTCACTAAGGAAATACTGAGAGTGGATCATTTGTATGCTTCAGCTCCCACACCCACTCTTTATAAAGAACGTCTTCTGCTTCAGTCCAAATTTGAACTATTATCCACGAGTAAAACACAAAAACAGTTATTTCTGACTAAACAACGTTTTTTCGAGACTGGGGATAAAGCAGGAAGATTATTAGCACACCAAGCACGCGCAGCCACACAATCTAGGCTGATCCCAAAGATCAAATCCACTTCGGGTGAAGTTACCGCAGACCCTATTGAGATTAATAAGATGTTTTGCTCCTACTACTCCAACCTTTACTCCTCACAGTGCCCATCGGATGTCTGGAGAGACGATAACCTGCTAGATAAGATAGTTTTCCCTAAAATTAGTGAATACTTGTCTGGAGAGCTGGGAAATCCCATTTCTGTCAAGGAGGTACAGGAAGCAATTTCAGCACTCCAAAACGGTAAATCTCTGGGCCCCGATGGGTTCACTGCTGAATTTTTCAAGTCATTCTCGGTTACCATTGCCCCAGCCCTTCAACAAATGTATAATGAATCCTTTGCTAAGGGGTTTCTACCCCCCACCCTGTCGGAGGCCTCAATTTCTCTCCTGCTAAAGAGTGATAAAGACCCTCTAATGTGCAGTAGCTATAGACCCATCTCCCTTTTAAATGTTGATCTAAAGATTCTGTCAAAGATTCTTGCCCTCCGTCTACAGCGTGTCCTCCCAAGTATAATTTCAACTGATCAAACAGGTTTTATGCTAGGTAGGCACTCATTCCATAACACAAGGAGACTCTTTAATATTATTAGTGATCCTAGCTCAAACGTTCCCGAAGTGGTTGTCTCACTTGATGCAGAGAAGGCCTTTGACAGGGTGGAGTGGAACTTCCTTTTTTTTGTTTTGCAAAGATTCGGTTTCAACTCTGAATTTATATCTTGGATTAAACTACTTTATGCCAACCCAGTTGCCAATGTCCACACAAATGGTCTTCAGTCAATCTCATTTCCCCTCTGTCGGGGAACTAGACAGGGCTGTCCTCTCTCCCCCCTCTTATTCGCATTAGCAATCGAGCCATTAGCCATCTGGCTTCGTCAGGAGGGTGGGTTTGAGGGCATCACCAGAGCCGGGAAAGTCCATAAATTATCGTTATATGCTGACGACCTCCTTTTATATATGGCTAACCCTGCTGCGTCTCTTCCTGTAATTCTAGATATCTTTAAAAAATTTGGATCTTACTCAGGCTACAAACTTAATCTCCACAAGAGCGAACTTTTCCCTGTTAACTCTCTGGCCAAAAATATCCCCCCAACCTTTTTCCCTTTTAAATACGCTAGGGATGGATTTAAGGATTTGGGGGTGCACATTGCAAATTCATTCAACCAACTTTTCTCCCAAAATTTCTCTCCTCTCCTTGAGAAATGTAAACTAGACTTTGACAGATGGTCTGCTCTCCCACTATCCCTGTCAGGTCGTGTTAGTTTGGTTAAAATGGTTGTGTTACCCAAGTTTCTATATCTTTTCTCACATATCCCTGTTGTTATTAACAAGTCTTTTTTTAGATTGCTTGATCAATCAATAAGTTCCTTCCTCTGGGGCAACACAAGTCCGCGTATCAGAAAGTCAGTGCTACAGCTTCCAAAGGTGCTTGGCGGCTTAGCGCTGCCCAATTTTTTACACTACTACTGGTCCTGCAATATTCATAAACTCTTATATTGGATAACCAACACAGCCGATGATGAAAGACCTGCCTGGGTACACATGGAACTTTCATCCTCTAAACTTTCTCTTCATTCCCTGATTTGCTCCCAACTCCCGTTAACTATATCCAATTTTACTTCAAATCCACTGGTTTTTAACTCTATTAAAATTTGGATCCAAATTAGGAAAAGCCTCGGTCTCCACAGAGCCTCAGACTTCTCTCCAATTGTAAACAATCACCTCTTTCTGCCCTCCTGTTCTGATTTGACCTTTCAGACTTGGTTTGACAAAGGGATAACTAAATTTAAAGACCTTTATAACCAAGCGACTTTTATGTCCTTTTCAGAGCTTTCAGAAACATTTCACCTGCCCAAATCCCATTTATTTCGTTTCTTCCAGATAAGACACTTTATTCAGAATCAGAATCCCAAATTTCCCAGTCGCCCCCCAGAATCTCTAGTTGACTCGCTACTGGCTCTTGACCCTGAACAAAAACGATTGACCTCTAGCATTTACAGCCTCATTAATTCCACTGCCAATGCCCCGGCACCTGAACCCAGAGACTCGTGGGAGCAAGAGCTTGGAACCTCGTTGCCTGAGGATTATTGGCAACAGGTTTTAAAGATGGTTCACTCCTCTTCAATCTGCGCAAGGCACAGCCTCTTGCAATGTAAAGTTGTACATAAAGCCCACTACACTAATCTAAGGTTGTCCCGGATTTTTCCCAATGTAATTGATTCGTGTAATAGGTGCAAACAATCTCCAGCCAACCATTCCCATATGTTTTGGTCCTGCCCCAGGCTTGCCACATTCTGGTCTGAAATCTTCAAAACTCTTAGTACAGCGTACAATACTGTCATTACTCCTGATCCTCACTTAGCTTTGTTTGGTGTCCCCTTACAGCCCTTTAACTCTAAAGCCATTCAGACTGTTCTAGCCTTTGTCACCCTGCTGGCCAGGAGACTCATACTTCTTAAGTGGAAACATCCTCATCCTCCATCTCACAACAGATGGGTGAAGCAAGTATTACTGACAGTCAGGCTTGAGAGACTTAGATTTTCCCTCAATGGGTCCTTAAGTTCGTTTGAAAGGACTTGGACACCTCTATTAAATTACATTGAACATTGTACACCTCTACCTGATTGTGATGACTGAGCCCCCCCCCCCTTTTTTTTTTTTTTTTTTAACACTTTTTTTTTTTTTTTTTTAGTCATTCTACTACTCTACTCTTATAAACACTCTGTATTGATTATATGTTGATTTTCCTTTACATGAGCAACTGCTCTTTATTGGGGTGGGAGGGGAGGGGAGAGAGGAGGGGAGGGGGGAGAAAAAAAGGGGAGAAAAAAAAAACGGGGAAAAATAATGGAAGATTCACCTGTCATGCTGCACCTGTGTGTAACTACCTGTGTGTAACTACTGTGTTTCTTGCTTCCAATAAAGAGAGTTAATTTAAAAAAAAGTCTGTAAAACCTGTTTGGTCGAATGCCCTACTTTTAGCCTTGAACATCTCCATCTGAGAACTGCACACAAAGAAAGGATTTACATCCTTTTTGAATGGTGGCTCAAATACTAGATTGGTAGCATTAAAAAGTTTTACTCATCTATGATATGCTTAAAAAGAAATCAATGCAAAGAAGAAAAAAATAAGCATATTTTAAAACCTTCCTTTTGTTATATTCTGCTTCCCAGGAACCAGACTCTCTTGTGGTCTTGAGTAGAGGGAACGTATGTGTCAAATAAAATGCTTTTCTTACTGCATGGAGTTCACTGGATTTCATTTGGTTGTTTTTCCTTTCATATGTTTTTTTTCCAGCAATATTAACTGCAAATATAAGTAGGTGACCAGAATGTTTGAGAGAACAGTTATCCAGCCCTCCCCCAAACCTGACGCCATGCTTTTCTGATAGCATCTGTACTTTGTCAATGACAGATGTTGTGGATTCAAGGGTTAGGGATCAAGGTGGGTGTTTGTACACGTGAATAATGGGTGTGGGGCAGTTGGTGGTGGGACGAAGGTGAACCTGCTGGACAAACATACCAGTTGATCGGTCAGAAATGAAAAGGAAACGATCAGCAATGACCTTAGTTCACCGCACTGAAATTTGATGAATAGGGCATTTATTTAGGGCAAATACACTAAAGCTAGGGCTGCATGGGGGTAGCACTGGTTTGTAGCACTATTGGCTAGCAATATCCTAGGTTTGAACCCTCACTACGGTTTTTCTGCATGGAGTTTTTGCATGTTGCTATTTATGCATTCTCTTCAGTTTGTCTTGCTGTTCAAAAACATGACTTTTAGATGGATTATTGTCTCTAAAATGCCTCTACATGGTTCTGCGATTTAATGGAGACCTGTCCAGGGTGTACCCTGCCTTTTGCACAGAATTGCTGGTGATAAGCACTAGCCCCTGTGACCCTGACAGAAAAGTGGCAGGAGATGGATTGCTGTGGAAACTGATATCCAAACATAGCAAAACACCTTATGCTGACTTACAGAGTAGATTCTGGAACACTTAAGTTTTAGGTCCTGCAATAATCTTACACACCTGTGTACTGTATGTGGTTTAAAACATTCTCATTGTTCATTATTTTACATGGTTGAAATATTTGACAAGATTCTATAAGTGTGTGGAATCAGAAGAAAGTTTCTTCTTTGTTTTATTCTCTTAAAATCTTTGATTGCCCATACTTCATGAAGCGTGCAAAATCATCATTATCCTCCTTATTGTTTACTTCATTCAGGTATCATTGACTCATTTCCAGTTGATTTCAGCTTTAGTTTGACACTCCAACTGTAAATAAACTTGTTTAAGTACATATACTTTTTCGAAGCGGCATCTCCTAACCTCTAAAGTCAGCTATCTATCATATTTTACCATTGAAAATTCAAATACCATGAAAAATGATTGAGCAAGAAGGTTCTCAGTGCCATGAATTATTTATTTCTCCAGAGAAAAGAAAATCATAGATTACAAACAACACTGATCAGACCTAAAATAAAATCCCATTTAATATTGACAAATGCTTCAGGCAAGTATGTTGCAAAGGAGTTATTAGGAAAATTACCTACAGAGCCTGTCTGTTTAAAATGAAAGAATGATATTAAGACTTATATTCAGAATAAGCAAGAAGAGGGCTGCCCATCATGCCGAGGTGCTACTAGAGAGCTGGGGGTTGCAGCATAGACTAGAATGGCATCTATTGAAGATAGATTGATCGACACATGAATGACAGTCTGTTTGAATGAGAGTAAGGTAAGAATGAATAGAAAGGCATGAATAGAAAACATAAAAATATAGCTAACGACATACTCTAACATGAATACTGGCAGAATAACTGTAACAAATAAAACACAAGGCTAAAACTAGAAAGCTAAAGGTTAAGAAAAGCACACATAAAAAAAAAAAACACACGTTAACTATGAGTCAGAGAAGTGAACTTGAAAGGTAAAAACCAAATGGCAAAAAAATCAGAATATAAAGGAAAACCAAATGAAACCAAAATAAAACCAAAAATAACTCTTAGAGATCATAATATTTGTATCTTATAGAGATTTATACAGAGTAAAATAAGTGAATTATTTTTTTGTCATTTTTTGACAGATAATTGAAAACTAAATTCAGGGTTTGAGAAAACCATATTTTTTATAAATTTTTATGAAAAGGAAATATTTTAATTGGAAATGTCAGGCTTCTGAAAAGCTTGTTCATTTCTATGCTCAACACATGGAGTTTGGCTCAGGCTTGCAAATCACACAGTTTAAAACCATTATCATTGAAGCAACCTTTAGTACCCTTGGTAATGTCAACAGGAGGCAAGTGGAAAATGAAATCAGCTTCTCCATAAAACTTTAAGTAGGGATCATGAAGTACTCTAAAACTTTCTGGTGGATGACTGCATAGACTGTGGTCCTCAGAGAAAGTGGTCTTACACGAGCAAATGACTTGAAACCTGAGAACTTCGACTTAAAGCAACATGGACTATGTGCCTCCCCCTTCCTCTAGACTCCTGGACTATAGAATAAAATGTAAACTTTCTTTTAAATTAAAGAGACGACTTTAGAACAATAAGCATTAGTCCAGTTCTTCTTCTGCTTAAACCAAATAGATTGTTTTAATGCAACGTTTGTATCCCATATGGAGGATTTCACTGGGCATAGTGGCTTGTGAGGTACTGACTCCCGAATCTGACCATTCTGTGTAAACCAAACTCTTGAACGATAGTCCTCTCTACTTGACAAACATAATAGTTTTAGGATTATTAGTTTTACTCATTTTTAAACAGCTGGATAAATGAGAAGGAAAACCTGATTACGCCGTAATGTTTTAGCATTAAATTTACGCTACTTTTTATGTTCCCAACCATTTAATATTTTTCCCCCCAAAAAAACTGCAAAGCATTTTTCTGTTATTTTTGTTTTCCATTTTGTCATGTTAAATCCCACAAAATATTGTGAACTTTTAAATCCATATCATCCCTACTTCCTACCCAGTGAGTGTGGTAATGCCCTTTAGCCTGTAATCTGTAGGATTCCGTTTCCTTTCTGAACCTCTCAATGTACGGCGTGTGTGTACGGCTTGTAACCCATCTAAAGCGAACACTTCTGCCTCTGTGTTTGATCTACTCTTCAATTACACCATGTAGCAATCTTCTACATCCAAAAGACAGTGTTTGAAGTTAAAAGGATTCCCCCTGATAATTTACACGAGGCCATGATAGTCAGCAACCTCTGACAAAAGTTTGTTTTTGAAGGGAGGTTTACTTTTTTATTTATTGATTTATTAGTTAAATAAACTTCTCATAATAATTTTTCCAAATATCTTCAAAAAAAGAAAGGTGTCCTGTATAATGTGGGTTGTGCTGACATCCTTACATTTACATCTGCACCACCATGTTTGCATTCATAAAGCCAGCTTTAGGCAGTAAGTTTTTCCAGCAGGTAATCTCTTGGGATATTTGTATGTTTTCCTTGAACAAACTGTGCAGAGGTTTAATGTGTTTGACGTAAGTACTAACTGGTTTTATTCCAAACCAATTTGTTTGTACTGTATTTCTTTATTTAGAAACTTGGAAATGGTGACAAGGTGTTTTTTTTTGTTTCTAGAAAGATTTTGCTCATAAATTAAGTTTACACGGGAAAAACGATCTAGAAAAAAGTAGAAATGTATTAAATTTAAGTGTATTTACCCTTAACTTAAATAGGTAAATGAGTATTTTCGCTCGTAGATAAGATAATTAAATAATATGCACTTGAAACAAGACAATGCAATTGTGTTTTTTCTTATTTTAAATGTAAATTGTCTCGTTCCATTGACAAAATGTCTTACTTTCCTCCTCAATTTGAAAAAATGCACTTATTTTAAGAAAAAAAAAACGTATGTAGATTTACATTTTTTACAGTGTATCTATAAATAGATGGTCGAATTAATCTTATACATGTACAATTTTAGTGTTTTAAGGGATTGATTGTGAAATAAGAGAAAAACCTACATAATGCCAACCTTTCTTTACACCTAGAAACTACTAACTAAATACTCTGAATACATTAAAACCACAAACCTCAATGTATTCATTGAACGGCTTTAATAATATATCTTAACACAGAATTTGTGAATATTAATGAAATTAAAGATGAATAATAAGGAGGGTTTTAGGTCATTAAACTGGTAAGTATTGTCTCAGCTATTGTTTAATATCTCTTTAATAAACCTGAAGCTCAGACTGGATTGAGGCCTGGACTGCATTCGATTCCCGCCTACTATAGCCTGTTTTTCCAGGATTTAATATTTCCATCAACTCTGACTTTTTTTTTTTTACCAACCAAGTATCTTGCATGTAGATTACCAACTCAACTCTCATATCCATGTGGGTCAGAGTCTTTCAACTATTTGATGTGTTTGATTCAGGTTCTCGTCTAAATTTACACTAAAGCTGATAACAATGAGCAGAATAAAACCCAGGAAATACTACAGCCAACCTAATTGCTGTAACAGAATTTAAGCAGGACCTCCTTAGCTCAATGAATACCACTCTACCTTTGCCAAGAGCCAGACACCACAGACAACACAGCTCTCAGTCACCCAAGTGGCAACTGACACTCCACCACGTTATCAGAGGGGAGGATGCTTGTGAAAATACAGACCTGACTGAACTGCATCAGTTGGAGTAAGCCTGAGGCATATCTATTTTTCTTAGTTCAAATATGTTTCTTTGAACCTTCTGTGCCTCTTGTGAAAAATGCTGACATTTTTGAGGACTTTCATTTACATATATCTTTTGATAAAGAATGATGAGGAACAACATGTGATGTCAACAATGCAGATGAGTCTGTTGCTTGTACTGTAACTTTTATAGAGCAATGCTTGACAGCATTTAGTGCAGACAATATTCAATATTTAGTGTTTATTTTCCCGCTGCTCCTCAACGTCGAGAGGAGCCAGTTGAGGTGGCTCGGGCATCTGTTTAGGATGCCTCCTGGACGCCTCCCTGGTGAGGTGTTCCGGGCACGTCCCACTGGGGGGAGGCCCCGGGGAAGACCCAGGACACGCTGGAGAGACTATGTTTCTCGGCTGGCCTGGGAACGCCTTGGGGTTCCTCCTGAGGGGCTAGAAGAAGTGGCTGGGGAGAGGGATGTCTGGGCCTCCCTTCTTAGGCTGCTGCCCCCGCGACCCGACCCCGGATAAGCAGAGGAAGATGGATGGATGGATGGATGGATGGATGGATGGATGGATGGATGGATGGATGGATGGATGGATGGATGGATGGATGGATGGATGGATAGTGTTTATTTTACACACAAACAAATCAACTTTCTGTAATTCTGCCACTGTCATGCTGTAGATCATTCCGGATTGTATTTGAGTCAATGAGTCGATGCAATCAACTGGTTTTCCTTAGATAGAAAACTTTGTATCAATTTGACTGTATGATCTGGTTGAACTGTAAAGTGCCTTGAGATGACATGTGTTGTGAATTTGGCGCTATATAAATAAACTGAATTGAATTATTCCTGAGCAATATATATATTTTATTTATTTATCTTTAATTTTTTTTTTTTTGTGCTTTCCTTGCATTGCATTACATTTTCTCTGAGTAACAATTGTAGTCCAAACACCAGCAGTAGTCCTTATACCACAGGTCCAATGGTGAAATTTTTAGAAGTAATAATAAGGCCCACTAAGTCATCAAACTGTTACTTTTACCTGGTCTTTTCTAAGTCCATACATGTGTATTAGTTTAAGCTAAATCAAGAACGGTATGCACCGTGTTGCATCACACACAAATGTCACGAGTACATGGTGTTTTGTGTGTCTTTCAGATGTGCTATCTCTTCTCTTCCCTCCCTCAAACCTTGTCCATCAGCAGCTTTTAAGTGAGGAACAAATAAGGCGGAGCATTGTTTCATAGTATAAACCTCCTGTGGCGGTCTCTCCTCATTCATGAGCTGGGAAAATCTTCAAGGGCTCACTGCCGAACCCACACCTGCTTTGAAATTTCCGTGTAGTTCATTGTGAGAGATCAGAGCCGGCACTCCACTTGGCCCTAGGTTATTTATCCAACGAAAGGCTTGCATTTTGAAGAGTCTTACTTGGTGACAATACGAGGGGATAATCAAAGAAAAGGAGTAATCACCAAATCTTAAACAAATTAGGATTTTGTAAACCAAAAAAAAATCTGTTTTTGTGTTTCTAGACAAGGTCAGATTAACGTGCCCACCTGGTGCTGAATTCTTCCTCAGGTCTTTAGACAACTCAAAGCAAATAGCTTTTAATTGTTTTGGCATGTCTGTATAAACTTGCTTGGCACATGTACGAATCAAAGGAGACTAGCTAAAATGCCAGAGTCATGAACTCTGACACCTCGCAGGAAAAACAAATCACTTTTTTATCTTATCAGAACTGAAGTCCTCCTTCATTCAGTAGCGTTTTATTTTTATTTGTTTTGCTTTCTCTTTTTATACATTGAATTGAATTATGATTTTTATGTCAATAACAAGATTTAACTGGACATGAACCGGCTTTTGCTTGCTAAAATCCCAAAATGAAGATCAATCAGAGACATCAAAGGGCCTTCTATCTGTAAAATCATGCTCTAGCAACACTGGATGTTTTTTTCCTTTTGCTGTCAGAACTTTGTTACCCAATGTTTTGCCATACAACATGTAACATAGTAAAAACATCCTGTCTGAAAATGTAATTAAAGGATTAGTTTAGGATTTTTTTAATTCAAGGTTCTGTTACATCTTACCTGCAGTAGATAACTTTCTGCCAAGGCCAGGACTAACAGTCATTTATTTTGGAAATGGAGACATGAATGCAGTTTGCCACCAATAATGTTCTTGTGTGAAAAACTCTGAGAAATGAACATTTAAAGCATTTGGTCTAAGGTAGGCTGTTATACAAAGAAAAATGGTGAGAGGAGTTAACAAGTAGAGTTTAAAAAAAATGCTATTTGTTAGCCCTTTTAAAATAAATGCATTTTTTTACTTCAATAAATCTGATTGTAAAAGGATTACATGTTCTCAGTGGTGTTCCATTCACAGTTAGATTAGTGGTAAAGTAACGTCTCATTAAATCATTTCCTGTGAAAACAATCATCACTTTCTTGGTAAATATTTACACATTACAAACTTTGGGAGACATTTGTATAAATTTATTAGATTTCTTAAAACATCACAATTTAATTTTGATCTTAATCATTTGTGAATTAGCCATTAGGTTCAGCCTACAGGTTAATAAATCTGGGTGGAAGAGAAAAAAGCTGGTAATCTGCTGTTTGTAAGATATAGTGTGTTCCGCCCTCCCTAAACGATCCCTATTCCATTATTCTTCGCATCAAAACTCAAAGCCATAATTTGATCAATATTGGTTACTTCTTTTTGGCAGAGTGTGAATTGTTCATGTTAAAATCTGTGCTTATGTTGATTACTATGCTTTGTTAATTGAGGGCATTTTGCCAGACATTCCAAGGGCCAATTATTTGACAAGTCTGTAAGAGTTGAGAAGAAAGCAGAAGCTGAATTTTTTTTGCTCCTGCAAGTTTGCTCAGTTGGACTGATTGCTTTATAATTTGGCCAGATTTTTCTGAGGAAATATGAGGCAGAACACAACCATACACTGCTAAAAGGTGCAGCATATGCAGATAGATGAATTGTTTGCCAGTTGCAAGACTGCTAAATTTGTATGTGTCTACATTGCTTCAAATGATTCTTAAGTTAAGAAAAAAATAGCAATTTGTTTGTATGCAGTTTTAATGTTATGTATTTTTACTGCAGCTTTAGAGCTTCAAGAGAATCAGCAGGACTGTGCTGTGAATCTACTTAGAACTTTAGCTGCTAAAATGGTTTATTCTTTAAAAGAAAGCTTTGATACTATTATCATCTTACACAAGAATGGCCTCAAATCTAAGGACCAGTTTTGTGATAATCATAAACTCCTAGGTAAAAAGACTGTGGAGAGCTTGCATGACATTTGAGGAAAGTGTGGGTGCATCTGCATGCAGACAACAGTGGTCTGTCTAAGAAAAGCATTCTTTTACATTCTGCAACAGAAGGTTGATGCACAGACATTTCTTGCTATTAATCCTACTTCTGATTTCTGGGGACATCTTTGAAGTTAGTTTTCTAGAAACATCAAAATATAAATGATACTATAAGTACTTCATTTTGACTGCAGTAAAGCACTCTCAATTAATCAATATTTGGCTTTCATGCTTTTGGATGTAGCATCAAATTCTGCAAGGATCTTTATGCTGAGACATTTGGCAACATTGAGCAGTTATGAGCTGTTACAGGCTGCCATCTATATGTGAAATGAGAAATTACAGCTCCCTTTATGTTTTTCCATAAAAATTCAAAAAATATCCACTGGACTTGGTTTTCAAGATTTGAAGACGTTTCGCCACCTCTCCAGGAAGCTTTCTCAATTCAAATGTCTGGATCCGCAGTGAGTTTGAGTCTTATATGGACAAGGCCTTGTATTGCTTGGAAACATGCAAATGGTAACCGATGAATGGGTCATTTAGTTCCATTTAGCTCCCTTTATGTTTGGCGTCACCACCATGTGAGTTATTATAGATGTAAACATACAGAAATCAAGCCAATGAAATATCGCCCTGCACCCCCAGGCTGTTAGCATGCAGCTGACCTTCCAAGGTTTGGTCTTTAATAGACAGAAGAAGAGCTGTGTTCTGGTCAGAGAAGCGACTCCCCACCGTGAGCTTTCAGTTTCCAGCAGTGGACATACAGGGTCTTCTGTTGAGCCTGATTAAATGCCCACACCCCCTGCAGATCCTCTCTGTTCATAAGTGGTCTCTCCCTTTCATTTGTCTGTTAAGATTCTGTTAGAGGAGCCTCCCGCAAACTGCTGAACTTCATGACAAGACTGTTAAATCATCACCACAAGTGTACACAAAGCATCTTTTTTTAAACTTTAATGCTTAAAAGTTGTTTTTTTTTTATTTACTTTTCTATTATTTTATGACTTGGCAGCACCATAAAGCCAATAATCATAGAGATGACTCCAATGAAGTGATTAGAGATTGCTTTGCTCTCCAGTTTGAAGTCAGTTTAGAATAACTAAATGCTTCTTTTGCTTAAAGATCTTAATGAGCTTTTTTAATTGCATATAAATTGATTTTTGTTATTCTAATACTTACTTTAAAAAGCTCCTGAAAATTATATAATACTGTTTAAGATCCAACCAAAGTACAACACAACAAAAACAACAATCTTTGTGTGGGATCCTTTGGGGTTTTTCCTGGACATCATATGACTTCCCAGCCTAACTTCCTCCACCTGCAGAGTTTCTTTCAGCCGAACTGAGTCATTCTGGGACTTCCCCCACCCTTGCCTTCATTTCTTAACTGCAGGGGAGCACAGCTCTCCCTCCCCAGACCCCTTCATTTCTCAGAATATCAGTTCTGCTGATACACAGATTGCTGTTATACAGCTCTATATTCAGAATGTGTATAAAATATGCACCAAAATATGCATGCCTTACCAGCAAATTAAAGGGTTATAATCATCACCTCCTAAGTGAACCTTATTAACTTAAACAGTCAAAATTGTTCTGAGTGTTTTGGGTTTTTTTCATGTTTTGTTTGTTTCACTGTCTGTTTTCTACAGGCTCTGCAGTGGAGCTCATGGTGTCCTAATCCCTAAATGTTCTGTCCAAAAGTATCTTATTGTCATGGTTATTCACTTTTTGGTTCTGTTTAAGTTTTCTTTTTGAGTTTTCAGTTAAACTTTGATTAATGTCATTCTGTGTTTTCCAGGTAATTGCTTTCATTTTCATTTTGTGATATTCTAGTTGTTTACTGGTTGTATTTGAGTTCTAATGTATTTGTTGTTTACTCTCTGTTGCCCGCTTGTGTCAGTCTCCTTTCCCCTGGCTCCCTTCTAGATCCCTCTGTCCACACCTGCTCCCAATTAGTTGATTGCTCCATCCTTTCTTCTTTTTGGCATATACTCCTTCTCTGCAGTTACTGTTTGCTGAGTGTTCTTCATTCCCTTATTCCCTCCCTAACCTATGTGTTCTCCTTTGTTCTGGTTCCTGTGTTTTCCTTATTTAATTATTTCAGGATTTATGCTTCTGTTACCACCACCCATTAAAGCTGCAAGAAACAACCTCCGCTTCCGTCTCTACATTTGGGTCCTCTGCAAACATTAACTTAACCTGACACCTTATGATCTGCCGATAACTAGTTAATTCTAAATAATTTTCTATAAAGGCTTTTTTTATATATGACAAATATACCAAATACATCCTGTAAATCTCCCTAACACTAGAGATTTTACAAGGTCAATATGTATTAAACAAAACAAAAACAAAACTATAACAGCTTAATCTTTGTAACTAGGTAGACCAGTAGTCAGTAGTTGGAATCATTTTGTGTTTTTGCGTTTTCCAGTGTCTCACATTGTTGTTAAAGATTTTGGGGCAGTGTTCTTCCCAATGTTGCTTTAGTTTGATGAGATTTGTCTCAGTTAAACACCCAACAGTATTTCAGTATATTTACATTTACATTTTTTATATAATGTGGTGTTTGGAATCATTATCTTCTTGCATTAACCATAGCTGTCAAATTAGCTCACCTTTGACTGAATATTTTCACAGAGAAGTTTTTGGTCAAATCGATGGACGTGATATAACACCATTATAGAAATTATTCTTCAGAGTTTGCAAATGGCATTTAATTTTTCCCAGATTGATGGGCAGCAACAATCACTGGTTGATTTTCTTTTAAATTCTTATTGCTGACTTTTAAATGTGTTCAAAATTCGATATTTTATTTGCATTCCTCTAACATTTTTGTTTCCCATACGTTAATGATTGTTTCACATATTGTTATCTTTATTGGTGTAATTATGGTCCTGAGTCTGCTATAGAGGATTCATTGATTGAATAATTTTTCCTCATTCCCTTCTTTCTTCTGCATCATCAGCTAAATCCTTACATTAGCGACGGTAAGGTTCAGTAAGTGTTGATTTAATCATGAGGAAAGTGGCCTTTTCATGCCCGATCTAAATGTCCATGTGCACGCCTTGACTGGAGGAAAGAAAATCCAGTAATGACAGAAAAAAATGTCCCTGTTATTATACTAAAAGGCTGTTATCATGATGGATGTAACTGTTGCTGTCTTGAGCCTGGACTTCTGTTATAAGAATCATTCATCACTGTCACACAATTATGTTGCTCACTGGATGATAAATGTAAAAAAACACCAAGCTGTATGTGAAAATGTGACTAATTGTTTTAGCATGTGTTGTCGCCTCATACAGCTAATAAATCCTTTAACTCTTGGTGTTAGATGTTTCTTTTTCCTACGTTCAGCATTCCCCTAAGCGCACATTTGTGCTTGAAAGTTTCAGTACCCTCCAATTAAAGACAGAAATAAAAACATCTGCCAGTAAAATAAATTGAAACTGACAAAACTAGTGAATAGAAATTATTGTAAAAAATTGAAATCATGATATTAATAAATAAAACAAGTAATTAAGCCTGATGGAGCTCCTGAACTAAACTTTTACTGAGCAACACTTTGAGGCGATTATTGAAATCAGGTGACGTTCGTGAAATGAGATCCTCTAATCAGCTGCTACTGGTCATGCCTAAAACCAGACTTAAAACTAAAGGTGATCGTGCCTTTATGGCAGTGGCACAGAGACTCTAAATTAAATTGAATAAATTGCCTTGGCGTATTAGATCAGCAGGCTCCTTTGGGGTTTTTAAATAATTTGGCAAAATTTTATTTTAAATTTTATTTTATTCTAAAATGTATTTTAATTGAAACATTTATCCAATTCTATTTTTATGTGTTTATGTATTTTAGCCTTCAGTTTTTATTTTATGTTCATTAACTGTGATTCCTGTACAGCACTTTGGTCAACCCTGGTTGTTTTAAATGTGCTTTATAAATAAAGATTGAGTTGAGTTGAGTTCAGTCAGGCTTCTGCACCTGTTGACAGGTATGTAGGTTCAATGTTCATTATCCCTTTCATTCGTCATGGAGATTTTTTTTTTTTTACTTATCTTTAAACAAAAAATCAAAATCAATATTCTATTATACTAAAAAATCACTTACCGTAGTAATTTTTTAATTTATAATTACTTTTTCAGTTTTGTATTATTTGAATTACCAATGTGAATTTATCATTTTGTCTTAATGAGAGGGTATGTAAACCTTGAAGCACAACTGTAGTTACATATGTAATCATTTTTACTGACAGCAATTATGCTTTGGTAATATCAAGTAAAAGGAAATATCAAAATGTAAACACTCTATTATAAAATTACTCAAATCCTTCCATGGACTTTATATAAGATAAGTTTTTACTACATAATGAAATAAATATTCAATATAAATATAAATATTCAAATATAAAACTTAAGTGGGGTAGTAAGATTTTTTGTATGCTCTTAATTAAATATCTATATGAATGAAAAAAAGTTCTGCATAACATAAAGGGATTTGAATAATTTCAAATGTTTATGAATTTCTTTCTATTAGTTGTGTTACTTTTGTATTTTTGAATGTCTAGTGGAGGATGAGATAATAAAATTGGTGATGTAGGTGCCTGTTTTGCAGTAACGTTGCATTAAATTAAACAGATATTTATTTTTTGTTCTTTTTTTTAAGAAATCTGAACTCCATTACTTAACTCTGCTTGGATATCTTAAATACCAAAGCCAATCAAATCTCAACTAAATCATTCTACACTCAATGCAGATTTGTTATATGATATATGATGATATATGATATAAGATATAGGAGTCCACTTTTCCTATCCTTTTTTATTGGGACTAACTCATGTTTGACCATTTACGTATCCCTGAACAAAGTAATGTAGTTTACACACTTTGACTTCTCTCAAACAGGTCTGTGGTCTGAGAATAATGTAAACAAACCAGCGTTTGTCAGTGAACTTCACCGAGAACAATTAAAGAGGCTGGATGATATATATATATATATATATATATATATATATATATATATATATATATATATATATATATATATATATATATATATATATATATATATATATATTGGATCGTCGAATTTACCCCATGTATAATTTCCTTGAATACATTTTCAAGGTGTCAAACTTGCTATCACCTCATAAATGACAAGACCTGGTATTTGGAAATAAGTAATTTACTTGCATTTTATCAAACTTACAACTTGCAACTTATTAACAATAAGTAATAGCTTTGAAAATCTCAAATTAAAGTAATATTCTGTTGTTACTGAGCTATTTAAACAAGTAATTGTGTATTAATATGTTAATGGAACAGAAAATGAACATATGGTCCACAGAATTGTTCTCCATCTAATGAATTTGTTTCTGAACATGATGCCATGATGGATGCTCTGCATCTTTTGTCTATTCACACAGATGTTTATAAATATTCCGTAAAAATTAAAAAAATATCCACTGGACTTGGTTTCCAAGATTTGAAGACGTTGACACATTTGACACATTTGAAGTGAGAAAGCTTCCTGGAGAGGTGGCGAGACGTCTTCAAATCTTGGAAACCAAGTCCAGTGGATATTTTTTGAATTTTTACGGAATGACTATGACCTGGATGACTGAGAACCTTCATCAGCATGTTCATAAATAGGAAAATAAAGTGTACCGAAAAAATAAAAACAACTCACCTTACACTTACTAAAATATGACTGCAGGAAAGAAAGAGTAAAAATTTTCAATAAGATATGCTTCATTGCTTTTCTAAGAGACAGATTTCTTTTTCATTATTGTTAAATTTGAAAAGACAGCTTGAAGTTACACATATTTACCTCTAGAGGGCAGTATTGTATCGCGTTTACCTTCTAGTTCCGCTTCTCTTTTTTGACAGCTTGACTATTGTTATTGTAGGAAGGAAATATGCTTTTATTGAACCTTAATGATCCATAACGACAGTGTTATATTTTTATTTGTGTGTTTGTTGTTTTGTTTTTTAGTTCCTGTTTGATTTGGGTTTATTTTCTCGTATTTCCGCACCATAGGTGGAGCCTGTCAGTGGGACGGCCCTTCTGACGTCTTGGGAAGTTGCTTAATACTGGAAAAGCACATTTCCTTTCAGTGTAAAGCCCAATGATAGTATAATGCTTATATGCCCGTAGCTGCGCTGTTTCCCGAGGTTATCTCCCTTTCATATGTCGGTGATTTTTACCAACATGACGTCCGGACAGTAGATATCATTAGACATTGTGTGTCAGGATGAACAGCTCTTTGACTTCCGCTACTTATGTCCGCAACATCAGTTACGGTCTGCGGCGTCAGCTGTCCGACTTCCTGGACCCTCAGGACAGGTGGAAGGATGTGATTGTTTCCATACGGAAGCCGAGCGGGGAGCAGCGGTACTCCCAGCTTCACGTTAGGTGCGTCATCTCACATCAGCTGCATGTCACATTCACAGGTTTCCAGAATATGATCTAATGCTTTCTTCTTGTGCTTGTAGGAGGTTTGAATCTCTTGTAGCTCAGGGGAAAAGTCCCACCGTGGAGCTGCTGAACGACTGGGGGACCAGTAACTGCACAGTGGGAGAACTGGTGGATATTCTGAAGAGCAACAGCTTACTGGCTGCTGCCTGCCTCCTGCTGCCTGGTAGGAATGTTATCATAGGCAGGGGGGGATATACTAGGCAGTTGCCTAGAACACTGTTTAAAAGTATGGTTAACAATTAAGTTTACTTAATATATCTCAAGGCATGTTGCAGTTCACCAGATCATCCAGTCAGATTAATTCAAGGTATTCTATCTAAGGAAAACCAATTGATTGCATCGACTCATTGACTCAAATACAATCCCTCACACTAAGCATGCTTGTAGCGACAGTGGAGAGGAAAAACTCCCTTTTAACAGGAAGAAACCTCCAGCAGAACCAGGCTCAGTGTGAGCGGCCATCTGCTGAGGCCGACTGGGGTTCAAGGAGACAGAAGCAGAGACACAAAAAGCAGCTGTAAAAGGCGGCCCCGTCCAGGAAACACACAGCCAGGCAGACGAGCTCCGAGCCAGCTCATCAGAAGATGAAGAGAGCACATCCAGCCAGTCACAGTCAGAGAAACAGGACTACACTGGAAAACAGGGCGATCTCCAACATCTATATACAAAGGTGTTGATGGCAGCAGCACAGCTTATATTTCTCTCCAGGATGGTGTCACCGCCAAACAGGAACAGATGAGGCAAAGCTACTATGAGAAAAAGCAGAGAGATCAGAACGTTAGAGATTGAACTTACAGAACTTACATTCTGCAGAGTGGGAGAATAGAGCTAGAATGAAGCAGAATGATTAAATGTGGGGTCCCTATGTCCTCCAGCAGTCTAAGCCTGTAGCAACATAATTATAGAGATAGCTCAGAATAACCCAAGCCACTCTAACTATAAGCTTTATCAAAAAGGAAAGTTTTAAGCCTAGCCTTAAAAGTAGACAGGGTCTCTGCCTCACAGACTAAAACTGGTAGTTATACAGCTATTGTTTCATACATATGAAAAATGAAGAACAGATGAGCAGATCATGGCTTGTATAATTATAGGTGACCGCTGACAGGAGGCCTCTGATTGGTCAAATCTCTATCCACTCTACTCGTGCTTATTTCCTGTTTGGTACCTTACTGGCTTGTTTTGTTTGTATGACCGCCATTGTGGAAAACGACTCGTGAAGTTGGACCAGCTAGAAGAGGGAGGTGCATGAAAAAATCTTTAATTTCTTTAGAGATAGCATGAAAAGTCAGCTGAGTACAAAACATAGAAAGAAAAACAACAAGAAAAGGGACAAGAAGAGAGGGACAAACATAGAACAAATATAGAGGCATATGTATATCTGTTCTATTAAATGTCTTTATCTGTATAATGTGTCTGTTTTATGTCTTGTCCTGTCAATTCAGAAGGCTCCGTGCCTGTCTTTGCTTAGGGCCCCAAATTTCCTAAATTCACCCCTGAGTGTAGGATGTATAGAATAGAAATAATGAAGCTTTATCTCAGTTTTATGGTCTAGGCTTTCACAGATTTAGTCTTTTCTTGCCAACAGGTAAATGTTTCAACCATTGAAAATGAAAAGTGAATATATAATGAGTATCATGTTTATCTTTTTTATTTTCTACCACAGAGGAAGAATACTCCTTGGCAAAAACACGGCAGCTTTCCTCTCCATTACAGACTTACAGAGATGCTCCAACCAGACCGCTGGATGAGAGACCGAATCAGTCTCCAAATGCTGGATCAACTCCAGAGACACAAGTCCTGAGTGAAAACAGTGAAACAGGACACACAGGCGGGTGCTTTGGTTTATTCTGCAAACAGTTACTGTCACATGGTTAATTATCAAATTATATGTTTCAAACTTTTTCACATTTTGTCAAATTGAACTTTTATTAATTGCAGGAGGATTTTATGATGTAGAAAAGGTTTCTTAGGGGTAAACGGTATAATGAAGACAAAGAAGCACATCGGAAAGGTCAGGGATAAATTTAAAGCAGGGCTGAGTCACAGAAAAGAACAAAACCTTTAAAAATGTCATTTTTATATCCACCTTTAGGAAAAGTGGAAAGTATATGGCTCAACTGTGTTGTAGATCTGATAAAACATGGCTGCTCATCTAAATTAAAAGGCTGGTTATGAGGAGAGGCAATATAACTGTGGAAGAGCGGCAGAGAAATGCAGCTCAGGGAGAAGAATCCGTGGCAGGAGTCAGCCTCAAATTGCAAAAAAAAAAAAAAAGAAAAAAATCAAAATATTTTGTTAAAGGTATAGTGGAGGTTTTTTGAAAAGACCCGCCCTCTCCACCTAAAAAAAAAAAAAAAAATGCATATGCACAACCCTGTACCCGCTCCCGATTAAACGCTGTTTAAAAGTTGCTGTTTGCATCGCTCTTACAAGCTTAATTTCCAAAAGAAAATTTGCAATTTTTCCACTATGTAAGGGGATTTGATGGGGATGAACACGTAGGACGGCCTTACATAAACATATCACAAGAATGAATGACAGGAGGGCCACTAATTTTGATGATCCACCAGGAAAAAAGAACATCCACCAATATACCTTTAAACCTTCTACATTTGGAGTCTCATTTGTGGATTATCATAAGCCATTGAGGAAACTTGCTGTATGCAACACAAGGTTCTTGCCCCACAAGCAAGATGCTATGTGTGGTAGAAAGCTAACATGTGCAAAACATGGTGGCAGCGGTATCATGCTGAGGGGGTGGAAAAGATTTAGGCTTGTGGCTGCAATGAAGTAAAAATGTAACTTCCAGGTGGAAAAGACATATTTGCAAGGCAATTAAGCATCATTGTCAGGTTAAAAACTCAAAACTATGAACAAATATAGACAATTACAACAACTTATGTTATCTTTATGCTCGTTTCAATTGATAAATAAAAGAAAATAGAAAATATTGCAAGAAAAAAAACAGTTAATAATTTCTTGATGTAATTTGTGACATTTTACCTTTACCTTTTTTTTTTATTTTCTTTTACTAGTGTACTTTGGCCCATTTGTAACACATTTACTAAACATGAATAGCCAGCAGGTGGCAGCAGTGTTCCCTGACCCACTTTTTATGCAACCTTTGGCAGATTTCTCCAGTTTTTTGTTCAGCGACCTGAGGAGGATCACGGGCAACTTTGACGATCGTTCCATCTCAGATGGAGGCAGCCGACTTGGAGAGGGGGGCTTTGGGACTGTATACAAAGGTTTCCTGAACAACAGACCTGTGGCAGTAAAAAAACTAAACCCTGTAAGTCAGCATCTTTAAATACATAAAGACTGCCGTTCAAGATGCTTATAATAAAGGTGTAATATCACATCCCTTAGATGGATGACATGCCTTTGGATAAGCTGAGAGATCAGTTTAACCAAGAGATCCAGACTCTGAGAGTGTGAGTTTAAATCAATCAGCAGGAAAAAAAAATCCCTGGAAAAAGCATTTTATTCTCTACTCCCAGATGTTGCAGGTGTCCCTTAATAAAATATTTTCCAAACAGGTTGAAACATGAGAACCTGGTGGACATGGTGGGATTCTCTTGTGATGAGCAGCAGCTGTGTATAGTGTACGCCTACATGGCGAACGGATCTTTGCTGGATCGCCTCGCCTGCCTGGTAAAAAAAAACGTTTGCAAACAACACCTTAGGCTCCATGCAGCTCACTTATCTGTGCTTTTTATTTACATAGGATGGAAGTCTTCCTCTTTCCTGGCGACAGAGATGCTTGATTGCAGAGGGAACGGCTCGAGGTTTAGAGTACCTGCACAGCAACCATCATGTACACAGAGATGTTAAAAGGTGCAAAGCCTTTCAATAATAAAAATAGTCAAAAATGATTGAGGAATTTTAGTAATATCCTTCTATATTGTAAAGGAAACCCAAACAAAAGCTCTACATGCCCTAAAAGTATTTACTTTTTTAAAGTTTTCAAGTTAAAGGAAAAGTCAGGTCAGAAAGGAATAACCAATGGATTATTATCTATACCTAAAACTAACACGTTCGCAGTGATTTAATAAATTTAGAGTTACTCTGTAAAAAAATAAAAACACACATTTTCATTGCGATCACTGAGTCTGGGAGCGGCCATTTTTGCCCAAATATAGTAACCCCTCCCTCCTGCCATCTTCCGGGAGTGACGTTACGGTGCGGTAAGCCGAGTGCCATTCTCCCCGCTTTACAAGCAAAATCAATGGGAACTACTAGACACATCTGCAATCAACAACAATTATTGAAGATTTCCAGAGGACTTCACCATTGAAATTCACCAGAGCTATAGTAAAACTGACAATGCCCACGTGCATGGCAGTTGGATGTTGTGATACATCGGGTAAAAGTGGAGAAAAAAAAATGTATTTCACCTTTATGATCAACCACATTGCCAACTTAAAGGGGGAGGATTTGCCATTGACCTTCTGGCCAGAGAAAAAACAAGTCATATGTAGCCAACATTTCAAAGAAGGTTTTCAAGATGACTTGGATAATAGCGCGTTGTGACAAACACCAGATACAGCGCTGGGACTTGATTAACAGCCGATTCCGCACTGTGACGTCACAATCCGGTAGATGACAGTAGTGTTCGTTGACAAACATGGATGCCTCCAGTAAAGCACATTCAAATAAAAATTAATCTTAATTAAAACAGTTATCATTCATTGAAAAGTATGTAATAATTTGATATGTAAAGTACTTTCTGAAGTTTAAATTGTGAATATGACCGGACTTCTCCTTCAATTATGTGATAGGATCGTCTACAATAGACCAATACAAAGTAGTGAATGTTTGTAAAGGAGGACATTTTTATTTCTCGCAGTAGTAAAACTCAAAGGGTGTGTCATGCATATGTATCTAGCTCCACTTATTCTAACATCTCTAAATAACATCTAGCGTAACTTCCACCAAAATTGACAGGCCTGGCAACAGATAACCTGACTCCGCCAGATGGATTTGCTCCGCATATCCATCTGGAAACCTTCCGTTGAAGTAATTTTGGGAAGGGGCGAAAATACTGGTTAGCTGATTGGCCTATGTTGGTGATAGACGGGCAAAGTAAACCAATCAGATCAACAAAGCATATGACTTACTAACAGAGTGACGACGAAAACACAACCACAAGCCAGGCTACTCTTGCCGAAACCAGTCACGAGAAGAGCAAAAACATCTTTTCCTCTGAGAAAAGCCTCCAGAGCAGTGTTTTGCTCTTCTTTCAGTGAAGAAATACTCTGTAATTCCGATAAAACTTGCTCGATAGCCACGCTAACGCTAGTTTCATCGGCTGAAGCCGCCATGTTCTTTAGACTGAACGGTCGCGCTTCTCGTTGCGTCACACCTCAATCCGCCTCAAAGCCAAAGCTGATTGGACGTTCGTTTGGTGAACGGCTCCAAGCTGTGTCTGGTAAAATCAACATTACCAATTACCCTAAAAAAACACCGTCCTCACAGTGAAACATGGTGCTGGCCCCTTTGTGTTGGTCTGTCCCTTTAAATTATTGTGATATACATAAAAAAGAAACTAGCAAATTAACAGGTGATAAAAAGCTTCCTCTAACACCTTTTTGTTCTACCCTTAGTGCAAACATCCTGCTGGATGAGAACTTTGTGGCCAAAATTTCTGACTTTGGGCTGACCAGAGCGTCTGCAAAGCACACGTCTACAACAATGATGACGGAGCGGATCGTGGGAACCCGAGCGTACATGGCTCCTGAGGCCCTGAGGGGACAGATCACCCCAAAGTCAGATGTGTTCAGCTTTGGAGTGGTACGCTAAGGACACACTCAGCTCAGTACCTATTATTTGATTGTTGCGTAAAACCTGAGCTCTTGTGTTTTACATTTGGTCAATAAATAACAGCCTTTCATTTTCTTTCATCTTAGTTTGAACATTTGGACAACTAGTATAGATTATAACCAATAAAATAGAATAAAAAATCCCTTTTTTCTCCCACAATGGGGACATTCTGGTGTTACAGCTGCAAAAAGATTATAGAGAAAATAGTCACACAAATGTGGACCTTAGAAAAGAGCATAACATAATAGTGAAGACTTAAAAATTAAACAAATAAAATACTGTACTGAAAAGTGTTTTAACAATATAAAACTGTGCACCTGGAGAAGTAAATGACCAATATACAGCTATGGACATTTTTACAGCAGCATGTAATTTAACTGACTAAGATAGAAACTGCAAAATCAGCATGAATGTATCAACTTATTGAGGTTGTTGGGAACAGCGGTTGTTATAGAGTTTTACTGCTGCTGGGAGGAAAGATCTGTGATAACGCTCCCTGGTGCATTTAAGGTGCAGCAGTCTGTCACTGAAGGAGCTCTCCAGTTCAGCACCAGCTTCATGCATGGGATGGGAGACATTATCCAATAGAGATGTTATTTTAGTTAGGATCCTTTTGTTTCCCACCTCCAGAGGGCATCCAATCACAGAGCTGGCCTTCCTGATCAGCTTACCAAGCTGCTTTCTCTCAGCTACAGATAAGCCACTGCACCTACAGACAGCTCCATAGAAGATGGCTGATGCCACAACAGAGTCAGAAGCTCTTTAGGAGCGCCCCCTGCACTCTTAAAAGTCCTCAGTCTCCTCAGCAGGAAGAGTCTGCTCTGACCTTTCTTATACAGAGCATTTACATATAAAATATTAAACCCAACAATGTGATCATTATTTTCTACTCAACGATAAAAAAACTGGTGAAATTGAATCTACATAACTTTGAAGGAAAATAATTACAGAATGAATCTATTTTTTTCCTTCCATTATTACTGCTTTTTGCAGAGCTTTGTAAGGACCTGGGAAAGAAATACAAAAAGAGGTTTTAAAAAATCTTTTTGTTCAGTTTAGTGAGTGTTGCATCGACGTGCAGCTGCTTGGTGTTCGATCAATTTTCTTTATTTTTTTCAGATTGGATCTGTGAGAATGGATCTACTAATGAAAGACACGTTAACATAGTGAGAGAAGCAGATATTTTTAGTTACATTAATGGCAAATGTATAAAAGAAATCTGATGAGGTATGATATTTATGTTTCATAGTAATATTACAATAGTGATGGTAAGAAAAATTATGTTTGCATATATTTTAAGATGTTCTTTGTTAAGCATGTGCTCTTCTAGCCTCATATAATGTCAGTATTTTTGTTTTTGAGGGGACATTTGTGGTTTTATCGTGGTTTGATTGTTCTATTCTAAGTTAACAATGCAGGGCGAATAATTTCTCTACCTTTCCAACTTCTCTTGCGGAAAGAAACGACAGTCTGTTGCTAAACGAATGATGTTTAGTACAATTGATTCCTAAAATGAAGACTCCATAGATCCAGTTTATTTACGCTCTTTATTTTAACTAGTTATCGATCTTCAATGCGAGCATTCCATAAGAGCGAGTGTTTTAGCAGTCTGCTACAGATACATACAGGTTGGTGTCGATGCAACGATTGAGGAAAGAAGTCACTGGTGCCTTTAGAGAATTGGCTGTTCTAGCCCGTCGATGTAGGGAGCGTTTTAAGGCCACTTAAAAATCAATTGATTCCCACTATTCTGCAGGGAGAGAAAGATTTAACACAAGTGAAAGAAAAGTCAAGACATTTTTTTTATGCTTCCCAGAGATGAGCTTCTCCGATGACCTCCTCTTTGGTGCACGAGGAGAAATTCCAAAGATTTACATCCTTACTGGCCTCAGTTCAGATGCTGAGTGTTAATGTCTTTGAAACTGCAGATGCAAACAGGGCTGCAGAAGTGTGGCTTGTTTGGAAGTATCTTTAACCTAGCTGTCAATACCTATAGTTTGGATTAGTTACATCTGAATAAACCAGAAGGCTTCTGGAAAAGTTCAAACAAAATATATTTACCCATTATTTACTAAAAATTTGGAAAAATCTAAATGCATCATATTAGAAATATCTCTCATTTGCTTATATGAAACACAGTGGAGGAGGAATGATAATCTGGGCTTTATTTACTGACAGAAAAACATGAACACCTTGTAATAAACCATGAATCCATCGGGTTACTACCTTGTGTCCAAGGTGAGCAATACCACCATGATTCAAGGCGCAGCAGTATTTTAGTGGCTCAGACAAAGTCTAAAGCTCAATCCGATTGAATGTAAACATCTACAAACTCCAAAACCTCCAAATTACTGAAGGCAAGAGAGTCCAAATTTCATATATCGGGCATTTCTGTTAGATTTGAGTAACTTTCAAACCTGATATAGATCACAATTTATTATCGCCTGAAGGCTAAAGTCAGTGTATTTTCTTAGTCCAATAACTGATGCTCAGTCCAGTTTCAGTGCTGGATGGTGCAGCACTTGCATAAGCATCTTCCCTTGAAATATTTTAGTTTCTTTTTCACTGCTACCTCTGGCTTTTAGCATCTGTTCTAATATGAGAAACGAGGGTTGTTGTAATGCCACACAGCTGTACAAGGTTTGTGAATCCAATGCCAGTTACAGATGATGTACAGCAGGAGAAAAGTAATTTCCTTATGGGGAAGTTCTTCCTCTATCTTATCTGTACAGCTGGGGCTTGTGGTTGGTGGAAGATCTGGGTCACTGGGAGAAGAAATAAAGGTTCCCTGTTGCCCGGAGCCTTGTAATTATCCTCATGTCTCTGCTGTCTACAGGTGCTGTTAGAAATATTGTCTGGACTTCCACCAGCTGATGAAAACAAAGAGCCCCAGTTCTTGGTAAGCTGCACTAGAGGCGTTTACTTTGTATGTATTGAGCAACAGCTGCAGTCAGTTAGTACATAAAGTAAAAACGGAAACAGAACTTTAAAGAGATCATCTTAAATATCTGTCATTCCTTCCCCCTTATCTTAGATGGAGATCAGGGACAACATAGATGATGAAGATGAAGATCTGACTCTGGAGCAGTTTGTGGACAAGAAGATGACAGACTGGGAGCTGAGCCAGGTGGAGAGCATCTACTGTTTGGCTTCCAGCTGCTTGGATGACAGGAAAAACAGGCGGCCAGTCATCAAACAGGTACAGGAAGGAGGCAGAAAGAAAAGCTGCTGCTCTAGTGGTATCTGCACTTCTTTTTACAGGAAACAAGTGATGGTTACAGATCCGCCATTTTTCAGGCTACTTTAATAAACAGCAGTGTGCAACACTTATGCACAGGAAAAATAATGTTACCATCTTGTTATTTTGAGAAATTTTATAGCAAAGATAGTGTTTTCTGCAGGTGTAGCAAAGGGGAATCCAGATACATTTAAAGATGTTCATATTTTGGGTTTTTAATTCTGAAAACTGTAGTCCATTCTTACAAATTGGGATTTTATTGTGACTAAATACAAATTAGAGGCTTGAATAGTTTTGTAAGGCCGAATAGAATTTCCGCTGCTTTGTTTGCAGTAATTTAGAAGTAAAATATTTTTTCTCTGCAGGTTCTTTCAGAGATTCGCAGTGTTGTCAAAAGCAACTCCTTGGATTCTTAGGAAAGAAGGGAAACAAGAAGATTTCCGATCCTGTTCCCAGACTGACACGTTTCCCGCTTTTTGTCTTTTAATATTTCATATCAAACTGTCTTACCCTTTTGTATTTTATATATACATTTTGTAATCTGTCAATTGTATGTGAATGTAAAAAAAGCACTGAGGTTGTTTTGCCTCAATGTTTGGTAAATAAATTAAATAAACAAAATTGATTTAAATATTTTATTTTCATCTTTAAAAGAAAGATTTGTAAGAAAACAAAGAAGACCAAACATTATTCGTTTTCTGACGATTAATATAAAGGGTTTTTTTTCCCCTTCACATGAGGTGAACTAAGTAGTTTGCCAAATATTAATCAGTAGACCAGTGGATGAGGCAAATTTTTCCATCAAGGTTTTCCCTTTTTCAATCCTGTTGAGCTTGGTGTTCCTTCCTCTGTGGGAACCGGGTTTCTAGAAGCTTCCTCTCAGTGAAATGTGAGAAGTATAGATCGATGGAGTATTTCTGGAAGCATGTTCTCTCCACTGTAATCCACCATCAACGAGACAGACTGCTTCTTAATCATAGAGCATCACACAGCTACAATATGTACATTTACAGCACTTGCATAGAAAAATAAGTTTCTCAGCAGATGATTTTTTTTTCTCCATGTAAACCACAGTTATATCAAAAAGAAGGAATTTTCATTTTATAAAAATGCACTGTTAAAACAAAGGAGTCAACACGTGGGAATAATTCAGATCTTTTTCGGCTTTGGAGCACCTCGTTGTGCAAACAGTAGGAGACGAATATTGTACACGTCAGACACAAACAATATTTGACACAGACTTAAGGAATGCTGTTTAGGAATTTGAGCATTTGAACTCGATAAGCATTTTTTTTTTTATATTGGCGCAGGTTCACATTAGTGGTGCTTACATCTTTTTTCCTAAGTGTCAGAGCTGGCAATTAAGCAAATATCTCAGCTTTTATTTGGGGCCCCTTGAGTTATAGGTAAGCTGCTTGTGAATGTATTAACATGTAGGAATATGTTTCCATTTGGCAAGCTACAAATGGATCATCTGATGTGTGTCACTGCTCAGTTCTCCTTGGCGTGCATAGTTGGGTGTCTAGGGTAACATGGTGAAAAATTGAGGTTGTTGGGAAAGAAAAACAAAGTCAAATACAATTTTTTTCGTCGCCCATCACAGGGATGTTCCACTGTGGAACACGTAAGGGGGGGGGGTTGGAAGTGGTGCTGAGGTTTCATTTAATCTTCCTCTTCTCCTTCACCGGGTGGCCGGGTGATTCGGCGGCCGCCCCTCTTACCAGCTGGGCCTTTTGGCTTGGCGAAACGCTCCTTATACGCATGCTGCTTGGGATGCACCTCGCCATACAGGAAATCGTTTGTTAGTTCATTCCCGTCTTCAATTTCCAGCTGGGAAAGAAAAAAAAAAGTATATAAACACTTAATTTTTCTGGTAAATTAGCGTTTGAAAAAATCAGGTAGAATTAAAACTTTAATCTTATCCAACAAATAAAGTTTCCCCACAGTGGTGACAAATTGGACACAAATCTGCGAAATAAAATCAACAAATATTCGATTGTAAAAATGCAGATAGATGTTAAAGTCTTTCATTTCTCACATGCTTACATATATTAAACTTGTATCTCTGTGGATTTGGATGATCGTGGCTAACAGATACTGAAAACCTACAATTAAGTTTCTACCAAAATTAAAAAGCTGATTAGAATGAACAATGCTTGGCCAAAGCAAGTAAACAATTGTTGAGCAGACTGTAACCACCACCCTCCCCAAGGATAAAAGGCCATTAAAGACATTTGCTAAAGAAGGTTGCTGTTAATAGAATGCCATTTGGAGAAGTTGAATGAAAGGAAATCTTGGTTTAAAGGCACACTATGCAACATTTTTCAGTTAATCAACATGTTCCATAACGTTTTGGATGATTAAATGAGTCATTTCAGGTCGAACAAAGGTTTTCTCGGCCGCCCTGGTGGTCTGTAGGGGAAACACCGTACTTGCAATTGCAGGAGCCCTCGGCCCGCACCCACAGGCTCAGAAGTCTCGTGCATCGCGAGATTCGGTCTTGGTTTACGGCGAGAACTGCTACACCCCCCCAGTGAAAGGCATGCTCGTTGCTAGCGCAGTGGCGATATTTGTGCAGTTATCATGGCGGAACCAGCGAGAAAACAGCGAAAGCACATGTTGGAGGAGGCAAGAAAGAGGAAAAGGGCTCTCTACCGCAGTAGACATGGTGAGCTCATGGTAAGCTCAAAACAACTGCGCCTGGTTTGACGGAGAAACCAGGAGAACAGCTGAGCATATTTACGACAGTGCACTTTTACTTTCGCCCTCAGGGGGGAGCCTTGCTGGAAAATCAGCACCGGTTGCATAGTATACCTTTAACATAAACCTTTCAGATGATTGTGGTCCAAAGCCCATTCAAGAGTTTAGAGATATGCAAGGAATGGATTTCGGTTAAAACAGTCTAAATCAGACCTGCAGTAATTCATCCAAAAAGGAGCTCAGACCAAACATTAAATGTGTATATTATATAATAGTTTTTTAAATAAATAACTTAAATTTCCATTCATCAAAATGAGAGATAAATGCTTGAAACACTAGGTTCCTTCTAGGGCTGCACAATTCGGGGAAAAATGTGAATCACGGTTATTTTGCTTAAAACTGAGATCATGAATTCCCAAAATTGAAATTTGCACAAATAAACTCAACCTAACAAACAACCTATTCAAAAGGTAGTTCAAAATAAAGCATGTCTTTGCATAAGACCTTTGTTTGAGCACTTCTGAGGGGGTTTGAAAGATGATTAACCCTCTCTGTTGAGAGGGTTAATCATCTTCCAAGCCTGTCATTGTGTTCGGTGTTTATTGGGGCAATTTCTTTGCCCTGGTGGTACATGATCGCTGCTATGATTTCCTTATGTCTTTTGGAGTTGGGCGGGTATGCCATTGTGTTGTGCAAGGTTCCCGTTGTTAGGTTTGTTTTGGTTTCTTGCTTTGTATGCCTTCATCGTGCTGTATTTCAATCAATCAATTTCTTTATTGTCAACTACAATTTACATTGTAATCGAGATTTCGTTTCAGTACAGCTGAAATTACAATATAATATTTGTTGTGACATTTGTGATTGAAGTTGTAGTATTGCTTTGCAGTGCGGCAACCTGAGCAAGCCACACTTTACAATGAAACTTGTGCTGTTTGTCATGATCTGGTTTAAAACCAAAATTTTTTCACACAGCTGGGCTTACTCCACTGTTGCAAAGATGCTTTACCATTGGTTAGGGAGGTAGGAAGCCAATGGCAGTGCTGCGTTTGAGGGCGCTAGGAAACTGTTGTTGTTAAAAATGCTCCAGAATTGTTTTGGGTAGAAATAAGATCGTGGATTGAAATTGCATTTAATCCTGCAGCCTTAGTTCCTTCTAACAAATTTATGTCAGTTTCATATGTTGAACTGATTTATTGAACTGAATTAAGGCTGTGATGTAAATGTATAAAAAAGTATGAAAATGTAACTTTAAAAAATGTGTGATTGGTGAATCAAACACAGGTTCCTTCTCATCTCTCACCTTTTTCTCAATCTCAAGCTGGAGTTGGTTTTCTGCCATGTCAACCAGGTTATTTTTGCAGCTGGAATACAGCATCCTCTCTCGGATGCTGCATTTGTACCCTGGCATAGAATAAATGAAGACTGCAAAAGAACAGATGATATGATGGGAAGATATGAAGCAAACAAATGCAAATCTGAAGCTCCAAATTACTAGACAGAAATTAAGCACTCACCTGTAGACTCCAAGTAGTCGCCTTCATGGGAATGTTTGTACAGGAAGAAGTGGTATCGAGGAGACTCTTTGGGGACTCTCTTTGGCAGGTCTTTCAAATCAGTTGGCTCAGTGCTGCACAAGTATATAATTTCCTTTTCCATATCTATTTTCTGTTGACAAAGGGTGTGAAAAGATTATTGTTGGTATGAGAACATGTGACAGTAACCAAAAGCAAGTCCATCTCATTGCAACGTCTGTTTGCGCTGCAGTAATAATGACAAGTCTTGTTCTCACAGTCTGGGGTATCCCGTCCTACAAAATAATTTGCTGTTTTTCTATGGAAAGAGACATGCTTTCTAAGGACTTACGGTTCAAAACAACCTATAAATAAAAGGAGAAAATATAACCAGACCTGTTGTCTGGGTTACAATAAACACAGAGGCAAACACTCATCCATTTTTGTCATCTTTCTGTTCATTGCAACTCCAATATTAAGAAAAACAACTTCTGTAACCTGCTTTCTACCCGTTGTTGGACTGAAACCTCTGTCTGATCTTTCTGACTTTGCTGTAGGGAATTTTTTTTAGTCTGCAATCCTCCCCTGTGTAATGTGTACAAGCTTGCATACTGTGACATGTTCAATGCCAGTAGGATTGTTCATGGCACAAAGTGTTAACCAAATTCAACTTAAATTGTCCAATGAGGCTCCCAAATGAAGCCATTTAGGCTCCTCAGGACTGATTTGGTAAAAGGCACCACTGAACAGTTAGCAAACACATGTCTATGTTGGTTCCTCATTTTCACCAATGCAGTATTTAAAATAAATACATTTCTTTGGCATCAATACCAGGTTTTAAGTTTTAATATTCAAAAGCTGCAGTAGAAACCTTCATTTCATTAACTACCTAATCACAAATTAAGAAGTTTTAGAGATGCTGAAAGATACTGGATGGCGAAAAGTAAAATTCTTAAGTCATAATGGTAGCATTTTATAAACAACTGAGGCTACTCATTGCAATCATTAAACCCAGATCACTTAGAAAATGTTGAGGTTGAATATTAAGTCTGTAATATTTTTGACAGGGTTGCTTTCTGCCTAAGCAGCCCCTACAGCAGGGTAGTAGAATGCAAAGGAAAAAGAGAAGGTTTGCTCATTTACATGCTCAGATGGATGGAGTTGGAGTCCCTTGATGTGTAAAGTGTAACCTATAGGAAAATATTAACGGGTGGCTGATAAAGCTTAACTTTATGTCAAATTAATAGCATAGCATCAATTTCTAAATTAAAGCTCTATGCCATGTTTTATTTTTAAAGAATGAAGAATGCATTGGACAACCTTAGTGCAAAGCCCTAACATATTTAGGCTTATAAAAGTGCAAAATTTTATTCTACAATTAACAGAAATTCTGGAAAACAGATAAAACGTCATATTTATGTTCATATTTGTCCAATAAATGTGAGCATGAACTCATTATCAACATAATAATAGGGGTTACATTAGATCGAGAGTAAGAAAAAGAACACACAATTAGTCAAAACAAATTTTGTTTCCCATCAATCCATTCAAATTGGGCTGAAACAGTGAATCAGATTAATCATTAATCGATTAGCAAAATAATTGTTAGTTGCAGCAAGGGGTGTAAATAATAATCGTTTTGTATCGATGCATCGATCCAAAAGCCGACGATCCGATGCATTGACACGTCCGCAAGATAATCGATTCATGTTTTTTTTTTCCTCCGGTCTATTTTTATCCATTTGCTCCTGGGCTGCGGTGCCGCTAAACCTATTTTGCCGTCCTACCTCGCTTCCTAGTTATACTCTTACAGCAGTGTGTTGCAGTAAGCTTCACACAGACATTTTTAAATTATGCTCAGTATTGAAGCGTGGTCTGAGCTACACACTGTGGGTCTAGACACGGCCGAGGCGGCGAGGAAGTGGGGGCGAGTTTAGTACGACGACGGAGGGACATGAGGGCCAAAAAGAGCGGAGATCCAGCTGGAAAAAGGGTCCCAGCGGTCTCGCGCACCTCGCTCTTCTAGCGGGTCAAACTTCACGAGTTGTTTTCCGCAATTTCGGTCATAAAAACAAAACAAGCCGGCCTCCTGTCTGCTGCACTGTTTGCGGTCAGCTACAATCTGGGAGAGGTGCAGTGGAGCGTCTCTCAAGGGGGCGGTGATGTCGACACTCTGGAGCCTTCTTCTTCTTCTTTTTTTTTAATGGCGGTTGGCAAACAACTTATAGGTGCATTACCGCCACCTTCCAGAATGGAGTATGGACCAGACAAACTATTATATTCTCCCTAAAATACCCGTTCTTCTTAGAAAATTTAAAATACCCAAAAACTACATCCCCAGATTACCTTTGAAACAATTCCCTTATATCTAGTTTATTTTTATTCCTGTCTAACTCTCTACACAAGATCTCTCTTTCCTGAGTATATTTATTACATTCTACAAAAATATGTTGGACAGTTTCTCTGGAGCCGAGGTATTGCATTGAACTCATTACACTGATATTGTGCAGTATTTTTGCAGTATTTTTTGATGCAACTTTTCTACTTCTGTTATTTGCTGTTGTTTCTAAAGAAAAAATGCATAATTATATTACAGCTTTCATTGATTTATTTCAAACTTGAAACTTGGTTTAGCCTGTAAGGTGTAAAAAAAAAAATTAATAAAGGAAAAATTTAACCGATTAATCGAATCGAACCGTGGTGTATTCTTGAGAATCAAAAATAATCGAATCGTTGGGTCAGGAAATCGATACTGAATCGAATTGCCATGATGGATGTGATTTACACCCCTAGTTGCAGCCCTAATTTAAACTATAATTTTTTTTTGCTTTTAATGTTAATGGGGGGTACAAGATGGGGCTTGCTCAGAGTTGCCAATGAATGACTACTTATGAAAACATAAAAAAATATTTACTCAGTTACAAAAAAACTGTTTGACTTTGAAGCTTGTAGTGAAAAAGAGGAAAAGAAGAGGTTCAAATGTTTCTTTGTAATTTGCTGTGATCTAATCGGAGCCATTAGCAATCTGAATTTTAATGAGACCCTCAAACAAAAGGCTTTATGGGCAAATCATGAGTGCCTCCATTGTGTTTCTAAAACACAAACAAATACAACTACTGGCTAATAATACTGCCTTTTTTTTTAAAACACAAAGATGCACAGGTCATTTATGAAAAAGGTTTACTCTTATAATACACATTATGTGCTTGGAAGGAGTGTTTGTAAACCTTGAACCCACATCTTTGACCTTTCCAACCACAAGTTTTTGAGTATAATGAGGGTCTTTTATGACGGAACAGCTTTAAATAAAGCACAGATATGAGGTAAAAGGAACAGGATGGATACAGCTACTCTAAGAAGGTCTCAGGTTTGTTAGAAATCTTTAATTGAAACATTTTTCAATAAAGATCCAGACACACATCAGACAAGACGGCGATAAAGTTTTAGAGTCGTTCAAAGCGGAGCTGAAAAAAAAAAAAGATTTCCAAAGGTTCAACCATTTCCTATTGCACCGTTTCATTTCCTGTTTAAAAATGAAACTGCAGACCTACAGTACCAAGGCAACAAGCAAACAAGGAAAGCAAAGCTGTGTGATACAGCAAAAAAACATACTACAATCGATAATTATTCCTTTTTATTTTACCTATAAGAAATAAGAACCAGAGAAAAAAAGTTGAATTCAAATTGTAACTATTTAAGTATAATATTTAAAAAGAGGTCCAATTTACCACCAACCCTGCTTAGCTTGGCTGTGGGAGGCTGAAATGCGGTTCTGGATCAGAGTCTATTGAAATAATGGAGCATTCTATTGGAAATATTTTGTATTTATACCATCCAGGTGTTTATGCCAATACATATTGTCATTGGAGTATTTCCCGATCCTAAAGGAAAGCATAGGTCAGTGAAGTATTATAGTGATTCTGGAAGGGCTACAGAGATCCACAGCTGATGTGGGAAAATCTAAAAGCTTGGCTTTAAGCTTTTGAATAGTGGCCTAAACACAGCACCACGGCAGGCAAACATGCTGCTCACAGCAACAGCTTACCTCTAAGGATAGCCATGTCTGAGATCGGCCTACATCCAAGTGAGAATTAGTAGCAAAACTTCTCACAAATGCTCACATCAGATCTGACTTTGTAAAACAGAATGGAAGAAAAGTATTCTACTTTGTATTGATGTAACCAAAAACAAACACTTTAAAAATATGATAAGGGTTTAAGCATCATGATGACTTTAAGAGGGATTGTGTTCTGCTAGGAACTCACCAGCTGTACATAGTTGATTCTCTTTTCCTTAAAACGCGTCAGTGCTTCACTAGCCTCTTTGTGAATGGGGAAAGCCACGCCCTGCAGGGTCTGCTGCTTGGTGTCCACACTGATGTCCGTCTGGACCTGAACACAAAGACACAGTTAGAGCTACCATTGGCACGCTAAGCAGTTTTTGCAATAAGTACTTTGAAACTGAAAGGATTCCCTTAGATTATTTTTAGGCTTAAATCAAGTTCGTACCGTTTGATTTTTAAATCACCAAGCAGAAAACTGGTGCCGTAAAAAGCTTAAAAGCTTGGCCACAATCATTATAGATAGCATTTTTTATAAGATGTCACAGTCTTTAGGAAATCACACAGATAACTTGAAAATGCAGGAAGGATTACACTGAAGGATTACATCTATTTTTAGTTGCCTGTTCCCATAAATTGAAATGCCTTGCAAACATGACTGAGCATAGATGCAGCTACTTCGCATTCCAAACGAGACATCATACTTCTTTATCCATCTGCCTGGATAAAGGTAAAGCAAGTGATGAATATTTCAAAGCTTTTTCATCTGGGCTGCACAGATTAATGGCATTAGATCTTCCTTTAACAGCTGAAACCTCACTTCCCATTTGCTTTGCTGGTTTTAATTGATGGTTCTCTGAAGAGAGGCTACACTACTGAAGCAGATCCATATATGGTAAGAAAGAGTTCTTGTTTATGTGACGGGCTAGGAGAGCAGCAATTAGAAAAAACTGTTACTCAAAAAAGAAGTGGTTGTTTTAGATACTTCACAGGCCTTCTTCAAAATCTAAAACACGACCTAAACCTCCAGCTGGAGGAGGCTACCTGCAGAAGCCTGGAATGTAAATAGTGGTAATTACATCAGCAGTATCACGTTACCACATTCATCTTTCTTATCACAATGAAGGCAAAGCACAATGACAGAGCTCACTTGTTCCCCAGAGTCAAATCACTACCCAGCTCTAAACAGCAGAGTTCAAACATTTGCATACTAATGACAGGATTTAGTTTTGGACATCAGTAGAGCTTTCCTTTTACTCCTTTTTTTTTTTTGATCTAGCAAAACAAACCCTTCCACTGGAGTCTGTACTTTTTATTGGGCATATGGGTGTGAGCTCTAAAGCCTAATGAGAGTAGTCTCTGCCAACATCCTGCTGTTCTAACCCATCAGCATGTTTGCACCCTCTTAGTACTGCCAGCCCAGCATCTGCACACTTGTAATGCTCCTGACCTTGTGAGCTTAAAAGTATGCATTGCTGGCCTTCCTTGATACCCCACCTAACCGGATCACGGTTACACACTGGAGATAGGGCTGTTGCAAGCCGTGCTAGGTCAAGTTGGTTTCTCCTTCAGCTACATATATCGGGGACATGTATCTGGGCAACAGCACTGCATTATTTTCTTAGATCTAAGTGCTATCTGACCACTGAAATTAGCTTCCTTATGTTTACCTCATTGAGTTTGATCTGTCTCAGTTCCTCCTCTGCAGCAGTGAGGGGCAGAGGAGCCGCCTGCGAGGTCAGATATTTCTTGTAACCACTGAGATTCAAATCCTCCTGCAAAGAGAAATGTGTTTAAGGCTAAACGTTTAGATCTAAAAAAAAAAAAAAAAAAAAACGTGTGTGAGTCAATAACAAACCTTTGTGGTACCGAAAATCTCATCCTTAATGTGCCCTCCTCCAAACTCTTTTTTCAGTGTCGCCCTGGTAGCAGCATATAACATTTTGTGTCGCACCTGAAAAATAAAAACACTTTTTATAATTACAGAGAAAAAGCAGAAGAAACCAATTCAAGTTTCTGTGAGAACTGACCATTATATTTAGATTTTGATCAATTCTTATTTCTTATCAAAAATTATAAAACCGCACAGGGATGATTTTCTGCAGCTGAATAAGGAATTAACATATCCCCACTTAGCCTATATAAAGCACCTATTAATACAAAAAATATTGATATATTCAATGACGCATATAACGACTAGATGAAATAAATTCAGCGTCAACATGTAAATCAAAAAAACAGACCCAAATATGGACAGATTTGGGTCCAAGGCTGATTGACTGGGGAATAAAATGTTAAGATTCAGACTGTGGAAGATTGAAAGTAAAAGGGGGGAAATTCAACATAGCCTTATTATAATAATATATTTTTTTAAACGGCCCGTTAAATGGTCAACTTTCATAAAATGCAACAACTACTAATGTCTGGAAACTCCAACCTTTTTTTCATATAATTTTCCCCAACTTATCTAAATTTTAAAACTAATACATCTAAACTCCACTTTTAGTTTTCAAGACACAACAGAAACTCGATTCGTTGTTGCACTAGCCATGTTCAAATCCAAATTTAATGTTAATTATGAGCAACATTTTTTGAAAATCTCAAATTAGACATGTTTTCATCCACTGGAGCAGGTTAACCCACATATTACTTGACTTTATTAAACAGGAAATAAACTATGGCAGACCAAAGATCAATAATGGACTGAGGTTTTAATGAATGCGGTTCAATCAAGCAAGTTGTACTGATTTTATTATGCGAGCTAGTGTTAGTGATGTTACATGTCACCCAGAGATGTCTAGAGAGAAATGTAATACTAATGGGAGGCTGGCAGCAGTATCAGCTGATCAGCGATGTTTGGTATTCTCTATTTTTTTTTACTTATTTGACAAATGTGCTTCCATCTCCTCCTATATGCATTTAAATATCTTTTCTTTGTATCAATTTTTGTGTGTGTAATATTTAGTTATTAGATTTAAATGTTCTGTTTCCATCAAGCTTTTCTAATTTTATACCTCAAAATGCACACAAAAAACACTGATGGTAACGTCTCTACGGAGTGCGTTTTATTCTCAACACCAAGATTAGGTGTGTGTTGACCTGCTAATAAATAGCAACACCTTATTAGGTCAATAATATACATCTTTTTTAACCAGCTTGCAGCTACATCCACACTTGCTGATCCACTATTTCTGCTGCTACAAGACCAGTACTTTCTTTCACTAACATGCAGGTTGTGAAAAGATTGAGCAACTTCTAGACAAGCCTGAACCTGATGCTTTGTGCTCAGAGAAAGGAATGTTAAGCTCAGCTGTGCGACTCAGAAATTGGATTTTAAAACTTCAGAGAGCAGCACATTTACACCTGACATCATCAAGCTGGAACATTTAACTTTCCACTGCTTTAAAAACATGGTTTCTCTGGGGAGTCTTCGTCAAGTTTAAAGGAAAATAAATAGTGATGAGATTATATTACTCTAAAAAGAGGAAAAGTTAAATTTTATGTACAAAAACACCTAAAAGCAGCTGTATTTAAGTTTTAAGACCAAGAAGGTATGAAGTCCCAAACAGACGAACTGCTCTGATGTGGTCAGCTCCACCCGTCTTCTACCCAAAGCTGAGCACAACAAAGGGTGCAGAGAATGGAAAGCTATTCATTACAGCCACTGGGTGTGGTTGTCTTACAGTAGAGTTGTCTGGTGACCAGGCGAGGAGGATCCATTCGTAGCCTTGGTTGTTAGTAGAGTCCAGTCGGTACAAAATATAGCAGGGCACAGCATCCTCCAGAAGAGGCAGCACTATGGAATCGTACTCCTGATCCCACGACTTTGATGCTTGACTGGTACGACCCAGTGTCAGCTCCTCTGGAAAACAGATGTGTGCAAACTAAAATGTAAGCAAAGCACAGATTTCTTTCATACACAAAATTAAGAATGTCAACATTCGAACAAAGGGATGAGCTCGGCTTTTTGGTTTTGCAGTTATAGTGTCCTTACCATCCTCAATGATGATCTTTAAGGCTCGATACTGGTGTCCGCTCCTGGCATTGGCAAAGATTTCCTTCACATCATTCCCCGCTGGAACAAGATGAAAAAGATTAGAGACATCGTTTATAAAAAGTTTGATAGGAACTGAATTTTGCCGAAAGAAACAATTTGGTTATTAGTTAAAAATACATACACTTGAGCGATGAGACATAAAAGATAGTTTTTTTGCATTAGAAATTGAGTTATAAAGATGCACAGTGTTACGGCACATTGTGCTAAAAAGAAATTGTTTAATGTTAATAATCAAACTGCCACCAAAGGGAACTGCTGTACAATTAATCTACACTGTACTTTAATATAAATAACAGTCACAGTTTCTTTCTATAGTTAGAAGTTTAACTATAGAAAGGTATTACCAGCTTATATCAGCTACTTACGCCAATATTATTTAATATAAAGAAAAACACTGTATACAAGCACCTTTACATCACACCTTCTGAATTTAGTAGATAATCATTAGATTGCTTTAAGTAAGATGTAATAAAACAATAAACACAGTCATAAACATTAACATTACAACAGTAGTAGTGGATCTGTTACTCTAGAAGCAGGAGTAACAAATGATTTATTTCTATGCAAATTAAAGGTAACTAGACTAGGTAACATGCAATGCATCATTTCGTTTTTGTGCAAATACCCTGAAACTGTAGAACAACATCTTATTAAAAACAAGTCATGTGGTGCTGGACTTTGACCTTTATCCGAGTACTGTAAAATAAGTCAAGCGATGAAATTCAAACCAAGTGATTATAACTGCAAAAGATTGGTTTAACTAACCCAGATGCACAGGTTTTGGTGAAGATTTTAGACTGTTTGACAGAGGAAAGGAAAATATGGCTTCTACATTATAAACACAAACAGGTACTCTGTTAGACTTAAAAAAAAATGCTTACATTTTTTTTTTTGTCCATATATAGATAATTTGTTTCTGCTTAAGCAGGTTTTCTAGCAACAGGAAGACTTTGTGTGGATTTGATTATTTCTATAAACTCTTTGTTGTATCCATTAAACACCACAGAGTCCAATCTCTATAGGGTGTATTTGTGAATGCAGACTAAACAAAATAACTACGTAGGCTTTCCGAGTGGCAGGAGGTCACGCCCTATATCAGCAATGGATAATAGCCATGCAATTCAGATAATAACTGGAAACTTGACAGATTCTAGTCAAGCAGTGTATTTAGATGAAGGCGTCGCCCATTGATTCAAAGCATAAACTAACATTACATGGTTTCAATTTGAAACATTAGAATTGTCTTTGGGGAGGCGTTAAGAAATCCGTTCAGAAGAAGAGGGTTTTCTGATGGCTGATAGTGACAAAAAACTCCAAGTGAAGTCCTCAAAAAGTGCACAGCGGCTCAACTGGTCACAAAAATCACTGAAGCCAGAAGCTAGCTAGCTAGCACGGAGGGATTAGCTAACTTGCTAGCTTATGGCTGCAACAAACTGAAGCAGGCGCCTAAAGCTTTATCTGAAATTCACACAGCGGGACGGACAAAACACTTGCAGGAAAAACAAAAACAATCCTTACCTAGAATGCCTGTTTGATGTGACATTGTGTCTATCGTCGGACAGAGGGCTGAAGCAGCTGACCAGGCGAGAGCGAAGAGAAGAAGCAGGAAGTGAACTACAGAGGGAGGGGCCCAACCCCGAGACTGGGGGGGTCACGTGACCCACCAAGCTGTAAGGAAATGCATTCATGAATGCATTTCCTTACAGAAAGAAGGAAGAGATATGAAGACTGAAAAAATTAAGCAAGAATGTTAAGATATGAAGAATGTAAAAATAGGAAGAATGTAAAAATTGCGAAAGAATGTAAAAATTCAGGAAGAATTTAAAAATTTAGAAAGAATGTAAAAATATGAATAATGTAAAATAGGAATAATGCAAAAATTCAGGACGAATGTAAAAATATAAAGAATGTAAAAATTCAGAAAGAATGTAAAAATATGAAGAATGTAAAAATCCAGGAAAATGTAAAATTTCAGAAAGCATGTAAAAATATATAGAATTTAAAAATTCCGGGAAAATTAAGAAATTCAGAAAGAATATAAAAATATGTAAAAATATGAAGAATGTAAAAAATCAGGAAGAATGTAAAAATTTAAAAGGAATGTAAATATATGAAGAATGTAAAATTATAAAGAATGTTAAAATTCAGAAAGAATGTAAAAATATGAAGAATGTAAAAATTAAGGAAGAATGTAAAAATTCTGAAAGTATGTAAAAATATTAATTTGGTATGAACACCAAATTAATATTTTTACATTCTTCCAAAACAAAAAACAGCAACAAATCCTCTAAAATGTGTATTGTTATTTTTAAAATCATCCTGGTTGATTTACATCCTCAATTTATTTTGCAGAAGTGACTCAGACTCAGAGATCTCAGACATGCTGGCTTTCTGACAGCTGATCCTGTTTGGCCTGAAATCATCCAACATCTGGACACCATCGGGATTCTTTCTAATCTTTTCCTCAATCCTTTTCATTAAATAAATACATTATATGACAGCAAATATATCCAATCCCCAGACGGAATCCCAGCTCTGTGCTAAGCAGAACAACCAAACTTAATAAGAGCTGTTGCAGAAACCGTGAATCACCTTCCAAACTGCAAAGCATCTTGAATATGTAAGTTGTTATGGTCTGTATTACTTTTATTAGTAAGAATGGTTTTATCTACTAAAATTCATAGCATGCACGGCTTTAATGATTTTGCTGTTTAATTTCTAGAATATAACACTATTTTGCTATATAATAGCAAAATTGTAACTTAATGAATAGCTCACATATGTAGAATGTTGCTGTAGATAAAAAAAAATCAAAAGAAAACAAATGCATAGTGAAGCATGCAGGGATATTATGAAATGTAATGGAAATCTACAAATTTAATACAAGGATACTGGGCACAGTTGCAGCAGGGGATGGTTGGAAGTTACAACATGTCATTTTTTCTCCAATTGGAACTATCAAGAAAATTGGATGCAGGTCCTTTCATAAAAAAACAAACAGATTCTAGTGTTGCTCTGGTATTTATTGAAAAAAAAAAGAAAAAGAAAAAAGAAACAGTTATAGGACATGAAAGTATTTTGGTTGAGTTTTGTTTTTGTCAAAACAAAACTAGCCCAGTCGGCCTGATGGGATTAAGCTAAATCCTGTATGGTTTAAGTCAATGGTAAATTTATCTTTAGTAAATGTGGTTAGAATGTATCATTATAACTTTGTTGAGCTAGAACATCAGGTTTTATCAGGAAGGGGGGGGGGGCATTTGCAACAAATGCCTCAATATAAAACAGAAGACCACATATTTATTACAAATATTTTTAAATATCTTTATTTTTCATTAGGTGTTAACTTCAGCAGAATACATTTTATCAGGTTAAAGACAGAATAGGTTAATGTGTATGCATACTCACCCAATGCCTGTTTATAACTTTGTTTATGTACTACTGAGTAGTCAAACCATATAAAAATACATATAATTTATCTAAGCAAAAAGGCCAATGATATATTTATATTGTTAGATCCAATTATTTAGTTGTAACATCTGCATATAGGCCTAATCTTATAGACAAATATAAAAATATCTGATCAAAGCTGATTAATAACACTGCAATTGCATTTCAACACATTTTAAAATAAAATAGTAATGCAGCAGATATTAATTATAATTTTAAAATAAATCATATTTGTAATATGTTGCAACCATCCCTAAATAATTTTGCAACGGTCTCCTCCCAGAGGTCAGTTGCAACATAATGCTCTTTGTTTGCAGGAAAAAATGTGAACATTGTACCTTTCTTGAAAATCAGCTTTAAATTGTTTTTCACTATTTACAGAAATATATTTATTGTATAAAAAGTTGGTTTATCTAAAACCTGTGAGAGAGTCAAATGCAACAACTGTTCTATTTGTCCTGTGTCTTTTTATTCTTTATTTCTCCAGTCTTACTAAGGAAGGTTCTGACATATTTTTGAGATGGATGGCTGTGGTCTGCAACCAAGGCTGCTTCTGAGAAGATCCCCTGTGCTGTTCTAAATCAGATTGAGAAATCTTATAAGCTCATGGGCCCTTCCCTACTTATTCAGATCTTAGATGCATCTGTCAGCTGTCAGGCTTTTGTGATGGGCTTGGTAATATTTATCTTTACATTATCATGGAGATGCTTCCAGTTTTCCAGTGACTGGGACAAACCACAACAATTGCCAAAACCTAACTTTTGTAAGAAAGTTGTTTGGTGTAAATATTACTTTCCTCTAGACCAGTATACCAGTAAATATAAAGCTTTTAATTAAAACTATTTTAATTTTAAAGAACAACTCAGTGTCTGTTTATTTTGAAAGGCGTAAACAGATGTAATATGGTTGTGATGCCTCAAAGTCAACTGTAGTGTATAATATTGTGTGGATGTTAAAGCTCCAATGTGTTTTTCAGGGACGTCTAATTGTCATTAGCGCTCTGTCTTATGCCAGGCCTTTCAGAGGCAATGCTGTGTGGCAAGCTGCCGCCTATGCCGCTGTGGTTCCTTTGGCCCCAGAGGGTGGCATAGCTGACCAGCGTGTCCAGTTTGTTCTCCCACTGACTTCCCGCTGCTCCTGCCTGAGGTCAGGAAGGCTGTCTTCCCTTACCTCTGTTGTCCAGGGGATTGTGTGTTTTTGGCACTCTGACCACAAAGAGATAATTGATAATTGAACTTTTATTGATCTCACCTAATTTACATATATCATTTTAGAATTAGTATATAATTAGTCTGTGTAGGATTGTATACAAGCCTAAATTGCCACATCCCCATTCAAGTGTAATGCTGATCTCTAAAGTAACTAGTTTGACAGCTTTGAGCTGCCATAGTCAGAGGCGTAGCCAAATATTTTTTATAAGGGTGGCCAGGCAATAACAAATGTACACTGAGAGGTGGCCGAAAGTGGATAGGCGCCAGAACCTCAGGGTCAATCTGCACTGTTCCAACAGGAAAATTAATGAGCACAACATCCATATTTGCTAAATAAGAACTAACTATACTTTCCTACAGTGTTTTAATAAAAAATAGACGCATATATTTCAACATCCTTGCTTTCTCCATAAAAGGTAGATTGTATACAATTCTTTTAGGTTAGAGTTCTTACCTACTTACCTTCGTTTATCAATAATCATTATGTATAAAATTAATATTTACAAGTACTAATATCTACAGAAATTGATGATTTAATAAGTTTTTTATTAAAATGTTATTTATCTATGATTTCACTGAAGACTACTAGATGACTTTCAGAGACAAATCATTTTCTCTTTACCCCATATAACACAAAATCTAGTTCTGAAAAAAGCAGGAATTCTGTACTTATCATCTTTAATATTAGTATATTGATGTGCACAGTTTACCACATTGTTTTTGTTGTCAAGTAATTGTTAATGTTTTCAATATTCTACTTGAGAGTATTTCTGCTCCCAAAATCTGTATTAGAAGGGATAAAATGGTAGGGGTGGCCACAGGGGTGGCCATTGCTTGGCTAACGGTGGCCATGGCCACCTCTGTCATCACCCGATCCGTCCTGGAAGCACGATCCGTTCTGTGCATACGCCATCAACTCATTTGCGCATGCGCATCCAGATATACATCCGGGTCGCCCTCGATTTTATTTTGTTAAAAAGACTTAAATGACGTTCCCCCCTCCCCCAAAATTGCAAGCGTACAAAAATATAATGTGTTAAAGGTTAATAATGTATTTCCTGAGAAAATAAATGCCTTAAAATGCTTTCTGTTTTATCCCTCGTCTGTGCTTGATCTGCACCGGAAATGGGATCCTACGCTACTTCCAGGAGCTAACTTTTTCGGCTTTGGATTTAAACATAAATCTAGTCTTTTTGAGTTTTATATGTTTTCATTTCATGTTAACATTATGGTATATAGTGCGTAATCTAAAGAAAGAAACAACTAAAACGCAGATAAACATAGTTTAATCATATTTCCGCTGACTGCTCTGAGCATGTCTGATGATGTCACACAATCAGTTTAACAAAGAACATGTGATAAGCATCAAAATTGTCTCACAAAACTCATAAAAAATTTTTTAAAGATGCGTATTAGCATTATTTGAAAAGTAAAGGGTAGAAATAAGTCATTCCAGTACCATAATTACATTATTTATGGACACCCGGATGTATCTGTTTGCGCATACGCAGAACGGATCAGGCTTCTGGGATAGATTGGGTAGTGACAACCCTTGGCCCCCCATCTAGCCCCACCCCTGCCCATAGTGCAAAAGATATCTGCCTCCACAAATGGGAATCCCCTCTATATATATTTATAAATATCAATTTCTAAGGCAAAGCAAACATAAACAATGAGAATTTCAGTTCATATGTGAATATGAAATAACAAACACGGCCTTGGATTTAAAAATAAATCTAGTCTTTTTGAGTTTTATATGTATTCCTTTCGCATTTACACAATCGAAAAGAAACAGCTAAAATGCAGATAAGCATGGTTTAATCATATTTCGGCGGACTGCTCTGAGCATGTCCAATGATAACGTCACACGAGCAGTTTAGCAAAGAAAATGTAAAAAGCATCAAAATTGTCTCACAAAAGTCATAAAACTTTTTTTTAAAGATGCGTATTAGCATTCGTTGACGAGTTAAGGGTAGAAATAAGTAATTCTAGAACTATAATTACATTATTTATGGACACCCGGATGTATATTTGTTTGCGCATGCGTGGATCGTGCTTCAGGGATAGATTGGGTAGTGATAACCCCTGGCCCCCCATCTAGCTCCGCCCCTGGCCATAGTGCAAAAGATATCTGCCTCCACAAATGTGAACCCCTGTATTTATAAATATTGATTTCTAAGGCAAAGCAAACATAAACTTTGAGAATTCCAGTTCATATGTGAATATTAAATAACAAACATATGGATAATACATTTTATTTATGTTAGTAAATCCCTGTAATTATTACACACTGTACCTTTAAGTCCAATGTATGGAGCTGATCTCTTCCATCCACGCTCCAGCGGTGCCACCGTCAGGCTGCTGCCTGCTGAAGATCTCCATCAAGCAGTGATGTGCTGCGGGATCTGCGCCCGGTGCGTTCACGGACCGGGGGATACAATGGCTTAAGGGGGAGACTCTGCCGTCGGCTGACAACAGGTCACATGGATAATCCCCGTTCAAACCAAAGCCACCGTATCATCCGGTGTTTTTGGCTGATCAGAGCTCCGCTGTGGACCTGATGCGGGCAGCTCGTCCTGGCTGCAGACGGAGGAGCAGGTGCGTTCAGGAACGAGATGTCTTAATGCGCTTTTAAATGTAGCGAATTCACATCTAACCTCCCAATAAAGAGACATTTCGGTTATATAATCAGATATTTTGGTTGGGCATCCTGCGTTTCCGAATAGAAATGTGTCTGATGTGACATTAGTTTAGCAGAGGTGGTAGAAAACAAAGGTTCATTTTGCCTTTATTTTCTGGAGCACCTGCAGAGTGTCAGACATGAGTTGGGGGAATTAATTTATTATGATAACATTCACCCTGAGGATCATAATAAAAGGGATTATTAATGAGTGCTTTTTGTTCAAGGCTTGTATTTCCATGGGGAGCCTATCAGAGAATGTCAGTTTTCATTATTTATTTTTAATATTTAATCATTCTAAAAAAAAATGGTCAGATTTGGGTACCCTGTCTGGGCCCACCTTTTTTCTTGCATGTCTTTAGACCATTGCTTCAGATTAGAAATACAACTTTAGATCTACCTATATTTAAACTCAAAATCATCCTCTGTATACAAACAACTGATGGTACTTTTTTCCTCTTTTAAATTTTATTTAAAAAAACAAACTCTGTTGTTATTGGTGAGCCTGCATTTAAATGCTTTATGCTACTGTTGTATCAGTGATCATGCCTACAGCTGCACCATCCACTTCCACTAAAAGTACTCTTCATTTCCTCTTACTAAGACTGTGTATTTTGTCATTTTTTGGCTTCTTTTTTCATTCATATTTAAATGTTGCTGCAACTTTTTAAGTAGCAGTTTAACAAACTGTTGTGCAACTCACCTGGCCATTAGTACTTATGTTAATCAACAAAATAGTATTCCCAACTACCTATATGAAAAGAATTGTTTGAATAACTAACACACCTAGCACTATTTCTTTGTAGCTAGAAGGTCCTGGATTCAAATCCCAGCCTGGTATCTTTCTGCATGCATTTACATGCATGTGTGGTTTGTCTGCAGGTACTCTGGCTTCCTTCTTTAGGTCTAAAATAGGCACTAAAATGTTGATTAGGATCTCTCAACTGCGCTTAGTTAATCAAATAAACATTGTAAGCAGAATGCATTTTTATCCAAAGGCAAAATATTATCCCTCAGGATTGTAAATATTTAATAATGTACCATGACAAACATAATCTTTGAGTGACCTATAAGGAATATGGCAGATGATCTGTTTTATAATCAGTGGCAGTATCTAAAAATATCTTTGAGATCAAGCATTTTATTTTGATTTGGAGTTCCAACTTCATCATAGGTATCAGGAATATAAATTATGCCAGAATTCCTTATTTTAACACAAGTAAACACGCTCTCTCTTGGTGCAATTCAAAGTCTATTTTATTACATATTAAAATGAAATCCTGTACTTTTTTATATACATTTTTTGAAAATACTTTTCTGACATATACCTCCAAAGAAGCAGTTTCAAAAATGGATTGTTATGGAAGATCTTCAGCAGCAAACCATATTATCTCTTTGATGCGTTTAAATTCAAAAATATATATTAGAATTTGTTCAAGTGGAAGCTCTGAAGGTGATAATTGTCAGCATTTGTATCTATAATGATTTGAAGGTCATCAGGGTCCGTCCCTGGCTCAAACATGGTTGAAGTAGCAGATCAGATCTTTTTTAGTTCCTCTTATGATATCACTGACCGAAATACACACAAAGCAGAATTGCAGCTCCTTTGTAAAAGTTGTTTTTTATAGAAAAGGGTTTTGTGAAATCCTGCATCTACCCATTTAGGTTTTGTTGTTAGTGCCTATTTTTTTTATTTAAAAAAAGATACACATCTGGATATTATCTAAAGTGAGTGATTGCAGGCCCTGTTTGGGAAGTCATCTGCAATTAGTTTCACTTAGAGTCGACGTTTCATGAGAAGACACACTTGGTGCTGGTGAAATTTAATATCCACATGGGTGTTCAGAGTGTGGCAGCTCTATTTCCGAAGCTGTGATATCATCCTAAATTTCTGCTGCGAGGGGTATTTTAGGAAAAGATGTCAAAGCAGGGAACTCATTTTGAAACATTCAGGTCAGTAAGGCTGTTATAGAGAAGCAGTTTGGAGATGGGTTTCCTGCAGTGAGGAAAAGCTGAAATCAGAAGAGAGAATCCATCCCAGAGTGTGTTTGGCAAGTGTTCCCTCCAAAGCTTCTGCATAAAGCTGCTACAGTTTTTTTTTTTTGAGGGGGGGGGGAGGCACAGATCTGACAACATCTGACTCAAAGGATAAGCCTTTAAAAGCCTGCGACTGACAGCTTGGAGGGCTTGTAAGGCTTTGCAGATTCCACCTTATCTAAGAAAGGTAGAGTCCCCCTTTCAGTGATTACTAAAAGGTGTCACTTTTGTGTCTGATCAAAATTTCTCTTTAATATTTCTGACTGTAAAGAGAAAGCTGCTCTGCTTTGTTTGTTTTTTGCATATAATGTACTATTTATGGTGCGACTGAACTGATTTATCTCAACTGAGAGCTATTTCAATCCACATGGACCGTCAGTGATGTTCAGCTATCTAATCTGAACCTTGGGGGTGTTTTCTCTGTAATCTGGTCATGCTGATGTGATTGTAATAGTATCTGACTGAGAGAAACACGTTCCGCTCTCTGTTGCTCCCCTAGGTGTTTGAGTGACTGAGGGGCTTCAGCAGGATGGAAATAGATGCCTGTTTTCGCTACTACTTCCAGCACCCGTGGTCGCGTCTCATCGTGGCCTACCTCGTCACCTTCTTTAATTTCCTCATCTTCGCAGAGGACCCTATCTCCCACAGCCAGACAGAAGCTCACATGATGGTGGTGGGCAACTGCTTCTCCTTCCTGTTTAACAAGTACCCGGGCCTGGGGTGGAACATCCTGAAAGTAATGTGCTGGATCCTGGCCATTATCACCGGCCTGTTAGCCGGGAAGTTTATATTCCACCGCCAGCTCTTTGGTAAGTCATGTGCACAGTAATGCACTGGAATGTGCCGACTAATGGTTCTACTATGGAAGGGAAACATCCTTCTGACCTACTCTTGTGACTATTGATCAGTGAAAAACAACCTATGCTATTGTTTTTCTAAATTCCTTTTCTGCTCTCCAATTTTTTTTCCAGAATATATCAACCATCATGTAGAAATGTCCTATAAGAGCTATCCCTAGAGATTTCATATGCATTTGTGCAAAGCATAGCTTTTGAGATTATACCATTATACAAACCCATTATGTTGCTATTGCTGCAAAGTAACCCTATAAAACCTTTATTAAGGTTTTTTTTCCACTGAAGCGATTCTATAATGATCACTGGATAATTTTCTCCACCCAAGACTTTATTGTAAAGAACACATACAGTTTGGAAATGCCTCACATCCCAACCATCTGATCTTATTTGGAGTAAGAGAGCAAAGCTTTTTGAGTGGTAAAAGGAAAATAATTTTTTTTTCAGTTCGGACAACAGTCCATTATTAAGCATACTTTCTTAAGTATCAGTTGGAGTTGACAAAATTGCCCGTATCTATCAAACTCTTAGAATAACTGTTCTTTGGACTCATTGAGTCCATTTCCCAATGGTATTCATAGTGATTTAGATTCACAACCATTTTTCATTCAATCAATTTTTTTTGTTTTTGATAAAAAATGAAGCGGTATCTTTCAAAAGGTTATACTCCAGGATAACGAGTGTTAGTTACAAAAAATATGTGCAGTTTGTGTACATTTTATATATGTATATATATGTGTATATTTTATTTTATAAATCACTTCTTCTAGACCCTTCTAATAATTTGCTGACCATCGATTTGCATGTTTCTTCTGGTATTTTGATGATTTATTCTTTTGTAATGAGCTTTAGATCTTATTGATTGGAAGGCCTTTTTGCCTTCACAGTGAGCGCTAATTCCTTCCACAGATGCCCTATGAGATTCAAAAGCAGTTCCAAAACCACAATATTAATGCAAGTCACAGAAAGCTTGTTGGTAACATTACAAGATTAGCTAACTTTGCGCGGGGTATGAAAAAATTAGGGGTTATTGTACTAATATCAAAGTAAATATGACACCGAGATCCATGGTTATTCCAATGATACTACTTTCTAATATAAGTGATGTTTTTTTGTTTTTTTTTTAGGTGTAGGAAATCTTTCCAGCCTTTCATAATACATTTATCTAATAAATGTCCTCTGAAAGTCAAGAAGAAAACGTAAAAAGTAGTAAAAAAAAAAAAAAGATACATCAGCCAAGTTAAATAAACATGCACACATTTAGAGAATTATTATATTTTCTGCACTTTTTGATCTAATTTTGACATTTAGTCCTCTTTGGACAGATTTTTCATAAGTCATGGGAAAGCTGATTAAACTGTTATAAAGGGCAACTGTTCTAGTGGGAATTTTTTACTCATTTTCTCCTTTATTCTTTTTTCCTATAGCTAAAGCTGTGGTTTACAGAATGATGGTGCTTTTACAAAGGTAGCAGTTTGGAGGAGAGTGTAAAAAATCCCAGTAGCATGCTAAATTGTATTTTCCTTTATAATTGACATAATTGCAAGATGGAACCTAAACAAAGATTTCAACAACAATTTAAGAGCTGCAAGAGTTTCTGCTGAAAACTTATTGCTCTCAATCGTTCTCCATATGTTAAAATACGCTGTGGTGGCGCCTGGATAAGTCTTGCAAAAGCTGTGGGGAATATACAGTATCTTCAACAAGAGCTTATTTACTAGGAGGACATGAAAGTGTTGGAGTGTTTTTGCTGTGTTGAGCAAAATCTGACAGAAATGGGAATGAGTCCGATCCAATCTTTCAACTTTTGTCTCCCCGTCCGACATTTCTTCCATCACTTGATAATGGGTTGGACAGTTGATTGTGCACTTTTAGAACTGTCAGTATTCTCCATAGATATATTCTCTTTACATTTTGTAATACTGATAATTTGAAACTTCTGAGACAGACTAACATATTTTCCACCACCATGATGCCACTTATGACCTGTTTGTTTAAGAAATGAGAAGTTTCTCATTGCATCATGACAAATAATATTTCTGGCTAAAATGCAATAGTTATCCAACTGGTGGTTCTTAGTCGTGTCGACTTAAAGTCTTGAATTTGTTTTGCAAAATCAGAGTACTGGATGTAGTAACCTGCTACATACCTGTTTTAAATCAAAATGTTATATGTGAAAGCGTAAGTTACACATTGTGCATTTGAAAAAAAAAACATTTAATATCATTCCATTGGAATTTTAACTGTTGCATTTACACTAAATTTCTATCACTCTTCCCTGTTTTCTTTTAACATAATAGTTTAACTTTATTGATCTCACATTGGAGAAATTTACCTCTGAATTTAACCCATCCCCTTGGTGTGCAGTGGGCTGCCATCGTGGGGTGCCCTGGGAGCAGTGTGGGCTTAAGAGTCTTGCTCAGAGACCCAGATTGGCAGTCTAGGGGAGTGGGGCTTGAACTCAGAACCTCAGGATTCCACTAGGCCGCCACTCCCCATTGTAACCATCATGATGTTTTCATCACTTTGAAGCTTTAGCACATCAGTTTCCAAAATCTATATCAGCACTTGGTCTCCAGAGCAGTGAGAATGATTCTAAGGCATGACAGGACTTTTATTATAACAGCCTACGGGTCCTTGCATCTAAGCTGACTTTTGGTGTTGCTATTTTTGCACTTGTTGAGACTTGATATCTGATTTGAGGTATGGTAGCCTTTTCCAAATCTGACTTTAACCACACTGTTCTGATAGCTTACTGAGCATGACTGATTTCATAAAATAAAAAATAGAGATTTACATCAAGGATCTAAGAAATTTGTAATGCAGAGCCGAGAGTTTAAAAAAACCTCTCAGGTCTCACTCCTGTAACACAGACATTTTAAAGACTTGTTGTTTGTCTTTCTTTAGCAAAAATATATTCTATTGCCAAAATATATGCTTTACACTGCAAAAACAATCTAAAAATAGGTAAAATTTTCTTAAATTCAGTGTATTTCCCCGTATTTTCAGCAGGTAAATAAGAGGATTTGCCAATAGAATGAGTAGTTTTGCTCTTAAAATAAGATAATTAGATAATATGTACTGGAAATAAGACAATGTAATCGTTTTTTCCTATTTTAAATGTAAACTGTCTTGTTCCATTGGCAAAGTGTCTCACTTACCACCTAAATTCTAGAAAAAATGTACTTATTTTAAGAGAGAATGACTTCAAAGTTTTGCAGTGTAGGCAGTGAACTGACACCAGTGGATGTCTTGCATTTCTGAGACAAAGATGGCTTTCATAAAAAGGTAGTGTTTTATACCCTGGAAAGATACAGGAGATATTGCATCCATTGTTTATTCATCAGTCACCACTTTGAGGCCTCATGTTTAGCGTTTCATTTAAGTGTTGACTTTACTGGATTTGAAAGACTGAGGACAAAGTGCCATGTCATCAACATATGGTCTTACCTCAAAATGTTTAGTAAAAATGTGTTTTAAAGAAAGGTACTGTCATTCATTAAATGACCTGTAATGTAAATTCAATAACCTGTTAAGCCTGCTGTTAGGAGTAAGAAGTTATTTAGGTGCAAATAGAGACAAACCTTTAAAGTCCTTTATTTTAATTAGCTGCCATTTTTTTGCCACAGTAATCAGTCTTGAATTTTTTAAAAGCCTGTTTAAATTGTTTGGCTTTAGGGATGATTTCACAAGAGGAACCACAGTTTTTATTACAAGAAACCGAAGTTCTGTCAGGGTTTGATTTTTATCCCTATAGGAAGCATTAGTCTAATTTTGCTTTAAATTGGACAAACCGTTTTCACTGCTTAAAGAATAAACAGTTTGCGAACTTATTCTTATGATAAGCTGCTTTTTATTATTGATAATGATGCATTATACAATTGGCTCGATCTCTACAATGACTTTCACTTTTTTCACTGTCACTGGTGTCCAGCTCAACAATTCTCAACCATTTAATGGTTTTAAATCAACAATTGCACTAAAACTAAGATAAAAATGTGCTTAACATCCCAGAGGGAACAAAACTAATAGTTTCAGTGCTAGCAAAGAGCTTTAAAAGTAGAATAGAAGAAAATTCATAATAAGCTTTTTAAAAGAAGACAATGTTTTCAACAAAAGTTGGGCAAAGTTGCCCTACTTTATTCCCTTTGAAATATTATTTTAAGGCTGTAATGAAACCTTTAGAGTTGGAAATGTTAACAATATTTTGAACATCTCAGTAGGGGAATATAGTATTATTTAAAGTTCCTTTTGCTGAACACCAAGAGTCTGATCTTGGAAAAGGTTTGAGGCAACTAAAACTTGCAAACTTGCAGATCTTTAAAGAAGGCGTAAAGCAATTTACATGATAGATGCAGCAGACAGCTGAACGTGTGCATTTTTTTTACTTTTAGCATGAAGGATTTGTTCCCCACACTGTGTTTTTAGGGGTCTGCACAAAGCAGAAGAATGTTTTATTAAATTATTAAGGGCCTAACTTGTTTAGCAGTATGCCGAGTCAAGCAGCTGTTGAGAGGAATTGGTGGAGGTAAGCATAATAGAGCATAATCTGCTGTAAGTTTGACTGTGACATCTTTCTCTCAGGGAGGGATGGGAGGGAGGGGGGTGGGCTGCTTCCTCATGTTTTATAAAATAAGCCATCTTTCATAGTATACTTGATCTTTTGTTTTAAAAGGTTGTTTTAAAAGATGTTTTTATTCTACCTTTTATTTTCAGTCTTTGGAATACCTTAGATGATATTCAGCTTTATTCAAATACTTGTCAATATTTTTACCTTCAACTATACAGCTTAGAATCTCTTCTTTCCTTTTATGACCACTCCCACACTGCTAGTAGCAGACGCAAACAACTTATTTTATTTTGGAGCAACCACATCGGTTTGCAAGTTTTAACATTTGCATTAACAATCTTTGAAGATCAGCTGTCACATGCTTTTTGCAAGCAATTTATTGCTCCTTATTAGGACTCTTTAAAAATCAAGTGTGCTGACTGACAGGATGGTGGAGAGAGTTGAAAATGTCAAATAAGTTATTATTTGTGTTAAAAAAAAAGTACATTTTAGGGGTTATAGACAAATTTATCAGCCAGAACTATTCGGGTCGCCACTTTTTTTAGTTTCTGCTAAGAACTTGGAATCATCTTGAAGAGTGCTTTGTGACATGTGCCAGGGAGATGTTGGCAATCTTACTGTTTTTGGTCTAAGTTTTTGCTGAAATCAGCAACTATATAATGGGTTAAATAAAACAATAAAGAATTCACGTCGTCTACACCTGCATGAGCTGCCCTTTACCCCATGTAAATCTCAGTGGAAATAGTGGGGCACCTGAGCACTCTGCTATTTTCATCCAGGTGACATACTGGAGTCGCCCCTGCTGTAGCGGGTTAATAGAGAATGAAGAAAATGAACTAAACCACCTCCTCACAACTTGGTTCAAAGATAACCTATGCTCTTTATGAACTTTATCGGCATCGTTGGTCGAAGTGTCTGAAGTGTCTTAGACAATTACTCACATCCTCTCCACGACACACTGGTCCAGCAGACGAGCTCCTTCAGCAGAAGACTCCTCCTACCCAGATGCACCACAGAGCGCCACAGGAAATCATTCCTACCTGTGGTCATCAACCTATGTAACGCCTCCCTCAAGTGATTCAGACCCCCCCCCCCCCCCCCCGTAATTGACATTTATGCACTATTTTTGCACGCCACGTATCACTTTACTTGGATTTATTCACTTTAATTGGACTCTTCACTTTATTTGGATTTAGTTTTTACATATACATAGATATACATACAGATATATATACAGAAGAGCTATATGTGTATATATATTTTATTTATTAATTTTTATTCTTATTTTTTATCTTTATTATATTGTATAGTTGGATGTGTGTATATATCATGTAAAATTGTAACTAGAGCGTGTAACAAAAGTAATTTCCCTCTGGGATTATTAAAGTATTTCTGATTCTGAATCATTTTGGACTCTGGACAGCAACTGCATGGTTGCACGACCGTCTGGATCCAGCTGTTCAGGTGTAAACTACAACGCCATCTATAGGAGGAATCTGTCAGACACTGGCTTGGTGTTACATCTGTCTTCATATTAACCAAATTGACAAACTGGTATAAGATTATTCTGGTATTCCCGTCTATACTAGGTACACTTAGTCTTGTTATCCTCCCAGTTTGATATAGTAGCAGGAAAGATATTTTAATAACTCTTCTTTTATGAGAAATAAATCAGAATGTACCCATTTTAGAGCCATCGTTATCCGATAGAAAAATAAACACTTTCACTTATTCAACGGTAGTGTAGAAACATTCTGCAGAAGCAGAAATAGCATGGTGGTGTAGGTAAACCGGAAATACCTACAAAACTTTTCTATAGAGTTTGGAATTGACTAAAATTGATCTTGGCAGTGTCATGATCGGTTCTGAATTAAACCCACATGCAGAACACTACAAAGGAGACTGATGAAAAGTTTAACAGAGTTTATTTGACGTTGGTACAGAAACAAGATAACGTTCAGGAAACAGGTCCGGGCTGGATACTCAGGCGTCTGCAGAGATGACAGTTTGGTTAACCAGGTGGATTTGAGAAGTTGTTGAGATTTCAGATTTTCTCAGAAAATACCTTGGCTTGGTCCTGGCTTTCTTCTCTGAGGGAGGGAACCGGTTGGGTCCAGAGACTGTTGGTTTAGCAGAGTGCTCAGCAGCTGCAGCGTCTAACTTCTGACTGTTTTGTCTGACTTGAGTCAGCTTGAGTGATTAGCTCTCATCCAGAGAGCAGCAGGTGGATGCCAAAGTGAGATCTTCAGGTTTGGCTCTCTAGGGCAGGCAGGCAGGTTCAGGTTAAGCTCTCCCAGAGCTTCACACGAGAAACAGGTTTTCCTAGGAGCGAGAAGACAAGGCTGGTTAGAGTTAGGTTTAACTCGGAGACAAAGTTCAAACATTTTAGAGGCTCAGGTTCGCCAACCAAACTTAGCTAACACTGCAGCGTCGAAGGAAGGTCTGGCAGCTGCTTAAGTAGTGGAGGTCCTCTAATGGGCTGACGAGCTCCAGGTGTGCTGGAGGGCTTTAGCCCAGAGGACCCACGGCGCACTCTGCTGGAGAAAGGTGGAACTTCTCCAAATCCCAACAGGCAGGGTCAAGTTTTCCAAAGCACTGATCAGTTCTTCTCTGTCATTAATATTCAATTGAATTAAAATGCAGTTTAAATCTCTCCAATTCCAGCAGTCCCTTTTATGTGCTACCTTTTTTTTACTCAGCACTCATACTGCCTGCTGTCTTCACCTCTCCCACCTCCATGACAGCTTTCCACTCTGTTGTCAGCCGCTAGTCAATTCTCTCACCTACCTTCAGTGTCACAGTTTTCACGAGGTGCATGAATCGCTCTCCTTACTGTCTACTCTCAAATAGACCTTGGTTCTGAGCTCCACAGCACTTCACTTGTTCACAATGAACAGCAGTTTTTCTTATCTCTCATTCAGCTCATTCACATTATTCCTCTCTCACACAGCACTTAGACAGTGATGTTGCGGCTGCTTTCATTAAACCACTAATGACACTAATTGGAGGATGGGGACTGTTAATGGTGAGGAGCATTTAAATTTCTGACCATAATAGAGCATCAACAATGGATAATAACATAACTCCCTTTAATATTCAAGACATAGATAACTACTCTTAAGAGTAGTTTTCTTATCTACAGTACTCATTATGGCTTTTTAGACCTAACAATCCAAGTTGTTCTTTTTAATATGTTCTTGTCTTGTGCTTTTTTTACTTGTAGATGTCTTTTTAAATCACAGCTGAGGTATTTTTTTTTCAGCTCAATGTGTGAATGTATTCGTCTGAGAGACAATAGACGTTCCACGCAACATTTCAGTAAATCATGTAATCGCAAACCCTGATGGGCCACAAATGTTGCACTCAGTCAATCCTAAAAAATCTGTTATAGTGCACTGATTATGTTTAAAAGTCTCCAGCCACAGTTCATTTACTACATTCCTTGAAATGGCTTCTAATAATCATTAAGCTTAAATGAACAGGGTTTAGCTAGTAATACTATACAGCATCTACTTTTTTTTCTTCCTTTTTTTACATAAGACTTTACATCTTTGTTGCAACTTTTGCCTTTTATAGTGAATATGGAAAGTAAACTTTTACAAAGAGTAATTTGTTTTGCATCAGTGGCATATTGACTGTATTTATCTTGTCAGCAATATAAACTCAGATCACCGTGTTTAACCCCACAGCTTCATCATCGATTTGAAATTCATACATTCTTTACAACAGGGTGGGATGATAAAACTTCATGCAACTTTAGCAATATGTGTAATAATCCAGACACAGTTAAGATTTAAAATACAGGTTATTGTTCCTTGGCAAGTTACAGGGAAACCAGGCAGTCTCTAAAAAGAGCTTCTCACTTCATTTTGACTGTATATTTAAACCCTTTTCTCATCAATTTTAGTACAGCTCATGTAAATTGGTTGGCTTGCCCAAACTCCATTCAAGCAGGCAGCTGAGTCCTAAATTGAGAAAAAAATTATTTTGTTCAGCTGTTGATTTCATGTGAAGTTAGAAATGATTTGGAGGCAGCCATCCATCTTTATTTCATCCTCTTTGTGCATCCAACAATAACAGTTGTAGTGCAAGACTTTTCCACCAACATATGCTGCTTTTAAATTAGTCTCGTTCAGATGAGCCATTGCAAATTTTAGTCCGGCTTAACTTGCCTGTTTTAGATCAGGTATTTTCTTCTCAGTCGCCAACCTTGCAGTTCATGGCAATGAGAGAGTCATTTCTCTTCGTCTGTGGAGTTCTATCATGGTTGACTTAAGTACTGCTGGTTCCTGAACATCCTTAATAGTTTCATTTTTTGGGGGGTTTAATTATGCGTATTTTCAAAGGATGCCTTTATGTAAACGTAACCAGAAATTTTTGTAAAGATAATTAGAGCTGCAATTAAAAATAATTTTACAAATTGATTAATCTATTGATTATTTTTTCGATTAATCGATTAATAATAAAAGCCTTTTACAAAATTAAATCAAGTGAAACTAAAACTTCAAGAGTTCTGGATAGAGCATGTCGACAGACGGAAATGTTTTTTGTTTCTTAAATACAAAATGTTTATATATTTTTTTACAATATTGATATAATTACTGCTCTAAATGGGTTCCTCTGTCAGCTAAAGGCATGTTTTACGACCTCTATACTCCATTTAACGATTGATCAATTACTAAATTAGTTAGACGATTATTTTTTTTTTTTTTTTTTTTTTTTTTTTGCTCTTACTGTTTTTTAATCTTTGAGTTTGTCCTGTGTTGTGGTGATAATTGTGTTTTATAATCTGCTCAAATGACCTGTACAGCGCTTTGATTTTAGCTTTGGCTGACTGAAAGCGCTTTATAAATAAAGTTGAGTTGAGTTGAGTTGAATTTCAATAATAGATTAATCACTATTAATCCGATTGTTTCAGCCCTATAGGTAATACATGTTGATTTTATGATTTTCCTTCTAAATACATTCAAGAATAGAATATCACAAAAGCAAAATCAAAGAAAGAAATGTGTGTTTAATGAAAAGCATCAATACCTTAATAAATTTAGGTGTTTTCAGAAGGTACTTTTAATCTGAAAAAAAGGCCTCATTTAAATTTTCAATATATTGAAAAAAAAAACTCTTTACATTGTTGTTTAATAATGATTTATAGTTTTAACTAGAGAAAGATTGATAAATAATAGGGCTGATGTCGATACTGATTATCAGTGTTGGGATTAAAGTGTTCTAAAGTAACGTGTTACAGTAACTACATTACTTTTCAAGTAAATAGCACTGTAACTAATTAGTTTATAAAAGTCAGTAACACGTAATTCATTACAATACTTCATTATTATACAGATTCATTATTCATTGCTTAACAGCTCAAATAAGGACTACAGTTTTCCTGGTTTAAGTGCATCTGTCAGCAATGTGCACATGTAAAAGCACATGGGGCATGCAAAAGCCATGCAAAACTTCAGTATGAGCACAGAGAGGAGACGATGGCAATGAGCCTATGATTCAATGACAGCATTCCTACAGTAAAGCACACACTGATGACTATTGGTGTGATTTGCTCATTATGTGCAGAAACAAAGACTGTATCAACATCGTTTGGAAGCTGGTACATAAAGAAGCTCCACACATCATCTTAGCACTGACTGACAGCTGCTGCCTTTAATCAACACGCATCATTTACTTTTTCTGGGCTATAATGATTTTATTCGCATGATTCTGTCAGGTTTCCGTTTCTGTTATGTTTTTTCTTTTGAGTTTCCAGCTTTGCTCCCTGTTTTCTAGTTTTTATGGTTTAATTCTTATTTTGTTTTGTCCCTTGGGTTTTTCTCAGTTACTGTCTCAGTTCTGTTATATTTTCTTTTTAGTGTTTAGTTTTCTTTTTTCTGGTTTTCTTTTATAGTCCTAGTGGTTTAATTGTCATTTTGTTGTTATTTCCAGTCTTCCAGGTTTCTATTTGTTGCTCTCTGCTGCCCTTTTATGTTCTCGTTTTTCCCTAGCTATTTTCCTCTCTTGCTCTGTGCACACAGGCTCCCAGTTTCCTCATTAGCCGTTTCTTTGTCTCAGTCTCCTTTAAAAGCCCTCTTTTTTCTGTTCCTCTTTGCTGGGTCCTCTTCTAACCTCGTCTTACTTCCTCCAACTCCGTCTCTCTGAGCCTTAAACTCCTAGGTTGAATCCCCCATGGTTTCTGGTTTGTTTTGACTTTGTTTTCATGTTTTTGATTTTGGGATTTTGAATATTTGCACTCCTGGTTTTCAGTTTGTTTGGACTTAGTTTCTCATTTTTTGGATTTTTGGATTTCCTGCCTCTGTTTTCTGTTTACCTTATATTAAACCCACAAGAAATTCACCTCTGCCTCCATGCCTCTGCATTTTGGGTCATCTTTCCACAAACAAATCATGACAGATTCACGTTTTCCTATTCAAGTATACTGAGATCATACAGCCCTGCTCGGGTTTTGCTTCTGAACTATTGTAATCCTTGTTTAGTTCTATTAAAAGTTTATATTTTATTTTTGTTTAACCATGAAAAGCATTATTTATTTTAACTCCATACCTATATTATAGCCGACTGAAGGCTGTCAATGTGGAAATAAATAAATGTCAAACATGAATCATGATCAGATCTACATAACTACATTGCATCTCACTAGTTAAACGGTACACATCAAAGTAGTGCAGATTAGTTTTCAATGTTTTTCAGTTGTGTAGACCTTTAAACTAATTATTTTATTTATTAGTTAATAACAAACACCTTATATTGCATAATTGAACCTCTTGTATTTACAATTCCAATAACAGGAAAGTTTTACAAATTCTTTGACACTTTAAATCATAAAAAGTAACTGCATAGTTAGTTTGGCTAGTAACGAGTTACTAACTTTTATTTTTTTTTTAGAAGTAACCAGTAACTATAGCTAGTTACTTTTTAAGTAACTTGCCCAACACTCCTGATTATTTTCACATAATTATTGTGGTTCTTCTATGTGCTCCACATTATTTGAACCAATTTTTTTTAGGCCAGTATTGCTTCTTCTTGCAACTTTTACATGATTAAAAATGACACAATGAGAAATCATAGAGAACATTACCAGTGCAAAGCAAATGGCAGCAGCGATGCACGCTATGACCTCAAGGCATGGTGGGTAAATGAAGTAATGAATTGGTGAATACAGGGAAGCACAGCCGATACAAAACAAAAAGAATATGCTAATATTGGCCAAAAATATTGGACGGCTGTATCGGTCTATCTCTACTTTCAACTAGTGCTCGGTTATGATTGTCAGAAAAGCGTTTAGGCCTTCAGTTTTATACCCAGTTTTATTTGTCATGTTATCATGTGTGGTTTTTGCATAGAGCACACAAACACTGTATTCTTTTGCTTTTACGTCCCTTGCAAGGAAACTAATGAACTGTTGACGATGAATAACTTGTGACAGATTCTCTGATTTAAGGGGAGGACATTGGAGATTCAAGAGACGGCCTTTTCTGTACAGCCACTCAAGGCAATTTGTGCTCTTTATTGAGTGGGCTCTAGCCAACCACTGCTGGTAAAATGGAGGAAGTCTGGCTGTCATGACTCATTTGTCTTAAGGTTCAGTATTTGCTATGTTTTTTTTTCCAGAAGTTTATTTTAGTCATGCAGTCTTTGTTATTGCAGTTTTTCAGTCAGATGAGATTACGTTTTTGATTTCTTTTTTAGGCTGAGCTTTTTCTTCATTGGCTAAAGAAAACAGAACACTGCAGCTATTTTTAGACCGAGGAAGTTTACTATAAAGAAAAATCTTTACTGGGTCATAGTAAAGGGATGCTCCATATTAAAAGTATCCTGGGAATTATATTAGAAACATCTCATATTTTTAGAAAGTGTGGATCTGGAATATATGAGAATGGGATTATATGAAATGAGATGTTGTAATTACTATTTTATCTAGTTTCATACAGTTGTTATTATTATGTTATTATCTACCATGATGTTCTTCCTGTGCACTAGTTGCATCTGTATTCTAATAACATTCCTACACTATTTTTAGGGATTTATTCCAAATTATATATTCCCCAATTTATTAATGTCATGTTTGTGTGTATCACCTTAATCCAAAAACACATTTCTTTTATGTTTAAAAACCTATTTGGCAAAAAGCTTACTGTGTTTCTGATTTTAATTTTAAAAAGCATGACACCGGCAAAACACCTTAAAGATATCAAATGCATTTTTTTATGTATGCACTGATGAAATACTTTTGTTAGACTTAGAAAAACCACATGTTCTGAAGCATCATAAACTTTTAGGTCTCTTAGCATATATCGTAGATTAATTAAGTAGTTGTCTTAACTGACTCTAGATTGTTTCCAATGTTTGATGTATTGTTTTTTTTTTTAAACAGTTCTAAGGAACTTTTAGTTTTTCGCGATTTTGGCTTCACCCAGTGGGCAAAAACTGTATTGTTTTGCCTTAAAGAAGACAGCATTTCCCATGAGGAACAGTGCATCGCAAGATAAATTCCTAGTCTCCCGGTTGCCTGCAGGGGGTTAATAACTAAATTTCTTTTTCCAGTAGCAAATGAGATGCGGCGAAACAATGTCATATGACGATGTTGAAAATAAGAAACGTTTAAATTCTCAGCGACTGATGTGCTGACGAGTTTAGAGCAGTAATGCTATGTTTGATAATTTCACAGAAAACACTTGTATAGATCCCAGTATGAAGGTGCAGCGTGACCAGAATATCAAACTTGCACAGTTTGCAAGAATATAAAGTTTCTCAGGGAAATTTAGTCTCATCGACTTCCATCTTTATAACAAATAGGAAAGGGGGAAGCAATCTATGCAGTAAAGCAGTCTGCACATTTGTAATTGTTTTGTGTGGAAAGATTACTTCCAGCCTCCTTAAAGTTACTTAATGCTGGTGAAAGCGATAGAGCCCCTCGGGCCATGATGTAGGCTTAACTTGACATGTTGTATAATGACTTGTATATTCTGACCTAAGGAACATGAATATTGAATGAATATTACAGTACTTTCATGGATAAAGATATTTTATTATTGGTTCACTAAAGACTTTTGTTTTCAATATATCATTTTTAGAGGAAAGTCTTAAGTTGTTTTCATTTTCTCTTCTGAAGAAGTGACTTTTTTAAGCTCCCATTATAAAAAAAGGGTTAAAACAAAACACCTCCCTAAAGTGAAATTCCAACTTGTAAGTCCAGATCATATTTCTCTACCTAATATTAATGCTGTATATATAACACTGGTGACATTATTCAATATAAAAAACTTATTAGCACCCATGAATGTTGTTATCTCTTTTAAACAAGGACATTGAACCTCGATTGGTAAAAATAAATAAATTGTCTAGTTGCTGTTTGTAGTTTAAATATTACAATTAGCTAATTCTCCTGGTTGCCCGACTTTCAGTTAGACAGTATTTCCGTTTCCATGTTGTTTGAAAGTTTTCAGAAGGAAAGTCAAATGAGACATTATTTACAGTAATTTAAAGACACTTTTTAATCCATACAAAGGGATGACACCCGTTTTCCAAGTTTTTTGCTGGTCATGACAGGGATTTTCATTAGTGTTAAAAAAATCAAGATATACCAACAGTAAGATTTTCTCTTAAATGATTTATTTCTTTTCAGAATTTACTTCAGTTGCTTAGTGAATTTTGAGTATGCTGTCCTTAAGATAATGACTCCTTTATTTTGTACTTTCTCTGGACTTCTGTTTTCATCTTCCCAAAGTAATAATGAATAGTTGAAAAAAAAACAGCAACTAAAAAAACTTTCTCTACAGTTAGTTACAGATTTTTCAATTAAAACCAAATGTTTGAGACACTAATTCTGTGACTTTTTTTTTAAACCTAAAGCCCACTGTACCTCTCATGCAAGATAGATCTCTGTTCTGTCCTGGATAGCCAATGATTTTATGAATTTGTTGTCTGGATTGGTGGAATCTGGCATGAGCTGTTTAGAGGGATCTCTTTATAGACCCTGCAGGGATTTTGAACAGATCTTTGCTGTACCTTAGCACATGTTTTCTAAATGTTGAGCATAATTAAAGGTAGGGTAGAGGATCTTCTCAAATCTTTTTAAAACATCCACCCTTTCCACTTAAAAAAAAAAGCGTGTGCCAGAGCATGCATGAGCTCATTTCTCCTCTTGCATGCTCTCTTTAAAGGTTGCTGTTTTCATAGCTCATGCAAGCTTACTGTGTCCAAACATCCGTCCTAACTCCTAAATCCCTCAATTACTATATAGAGCAGGGACTATATAGTGGACTTTATAGCAAACTCAGTTAACTGACCGTTCAGACAGATGATCACTTCCCCGTTTGTTTACTACTTGGTGCCTGTGCCATCTTTGTTGTTAGTCACCACTGTACCTTAGCTCACCAAAGATATACGCCTGAAAGTGCACATGCACAGAAAAAGATAGCTAAAGGGACTAGCACGTAAGACTGCCTTATGCAAACATATAACCAGAATGATTGACATTTAGGAGGATTACTTATTTAGATGATCCACCCGGAAATAAAAGATCCTCCTCCATAACTTTAATTGACTCTAGAATCTAAAACAGCTTCAATTCACTGGTTCTACAGCTGCTGTAGTCAGATATTTAATGGAGTAAATGAAACTGAGTTCAGTGCCATAGAGAAACACTTTTTATGTTGGCTTAAATTGATGGTTTTGGCAAGTCAAGACAAATGAATTTCCTCATTGATCGTAAGGATGTCCCACTTATTTGAAAAAAAAAAAAAAACTTTTTGTGTGGATGCATGCATAGTCTTTCTATCCACAACATGCAGCACCTCTTCATTGAACTGTTGCATTATATGTAAAGCTAGTTAAGGAACTTGTCCTCCTAATGTGAAAAAGAGAAAGTGGCTCTCATTTCCGATTAGCATAATGTCTAATTAGCATAATGCTTCCCCAGGACTTCAGAAATTCTGCAAGGTTTAGTGAATGCTAATTTTTAAGTCATGTTATATATTATCTTACCTGTATTCATTTTTTTGCTTTCAGTGTATTAAATCAGCTTGCATTCAGTTTGTCTCCTCTCCTTCCTCTTTAATGAGTCATTTCATACTGTGAATGGCGCAAGAAAAGGTCAAAGATGTGGGAAAAGCTGCTTGTTTGATCGGCGCTGTTGTAACAAATGGAAACGCTGCAGTGTTCTGTGTGTATGTGTGTTTTCTGCTGGGTTGAAGTGTGTCTCCCTGTTGGTGCTCCTCTAACTCTCCTCTATGGGGCCTTGATGAATGTAGCCTACAGGAAGCCATCTGGGTTCTGTCATATGTTATTAAGTGGGAAGCCATGCCTGTGATGGCTTATCTATGTATAGAACTGCAAGTCTAGGATTCAACTGTGTAGATTTGGTAAATGTGTGGATGATACAATTAAAGAATGTGTCTATCAGCTACTCTATTATCCCCATCATATTACAGAGGTTTTCTGTCCAATTCATAAGTATATTTTGGATGAGGATTTTTTTCTTATAAGTGTGTTGAAAACACCGTATAGAATTTATGAACCTTTGAAGCCTATAGATACTCTGAGTCTGAGGGAATTCAAGAAAAATTCTGTTGTTGGTCTGTATTTTTTCTTCTTCTTTCTAAATGGCCAAAATGTAATTGGATGTAAAAATGTGTACCTCAAACTCTAATAAATAAAATTATAATTTGCATAATGTTATGTTAACAAAATATTATAATATTTGTACATCATCATTTGAAAGAGTAAGCACTAATTTGGTTATTATTTTATTATCTATCTATCTATCTATCTATCTATCTATCTATCTATCTATCTATCTATCTATCTATCTATCTATCTATCTATCTATCTATCTATCTATCTATCTATCTATCTATCTATCTATCTATCTATCTATCTATCTATCTATCTATCTATCTATCTATCTATCTATCTATCTATCTATCTATCTATCTATCTATCTATCTATCTATCTATGTGTGTGTATATTATATTTTATTATTATTACACTTATCAATAATATAATTATATCGGTAATGTCTTAAATATAACGCATTTATTCGATCTATTTGTCAATGATGCTAATAGTTTTGCTTCTGGTGAACATTTTGAAGCACCTTTTCACACCATTATCTCAGAATTTATCAGAGTGAAAAGTTATCACAAAACTATTGTAATGCTAAATAGATTATATTTACTAACACGATAAAGATGGAAAATGTGTTAAAAAAGAAATCATCCATGAAACTAAATATTAGGAGTAATAAACGCTGACATAATTTGCTGAAATTAAATTAAATTAATTAAGGTTTCAGCAAATTGTTCAAAGTATCATGAAGTATTAAGATATTTTCTGGGTACCAAGTCACTTCACTAAGTGTATTTACTTATGTACTTATATACTTTTATGATTTTATCATATTTAATTACTGAAGAAAAGTGCTGGGCATTATAAATCATTACTATTGGGCCTACTAATAATTTTGAATTAAATTATAATTAAAGGTTTTACTTTATATTCACTCTACACAGAAAATGTGCAAGATCTTAACAGAGTGTGGCAGTGGCAGCCTAGTGGTTAGGGCATAGAGCTGAGGTCCTGAGTTCGAGCTCCACTCCTTCAGAATGCCAATCTGGGTCTTTGAGAAAGACCCTTAACCCCTGATTCCTCCCTGGGTGCCCCGCGATGGAAGCCCACTGGTCCCCAAGGGGATGGGTTAAATGCAGGGTTAATTTCTCCAATGTGAGATCAATAAATTTCAATTATTATTATATCTTTAAATATAGAAAAAGGTAGAATCAGATAATTTTTTTACTTCTTCCAATTTCCATCTAAACAGATAAACAGTGGCAAACTCATCACCTGCATTCTCTGTCATGTACAGTATGTATAAATGTATGTGTATATTTGTACTAATTTATGTACACATATATTACGCTCTTTTTGCTCGTCTCTCTACCTGGTGTTTTAGTGATTTGCATTTGTTTTTTAAACTACTTGAAATACATTAAAATAACTAGGAGTTTAGATTATGTTTATGAAATTTAAGTTTTTCACATGTTTAAGGCACCTGTGAATATATTCCCGAGTTGTTATATTTCATTGCTCCTGACTGAAAATGCACCATGTAATAATCTAAACTGTAACTTTAACAAATAGAGGCATACATGTGTTTGATTCACCTGCATAGCAAGCCTACTTATTTAAGGCTAATTGTCTTGGCTGATGCAGTGTTAGCTACGCCCTTGATCTTTGGTAAGACTCGCAGTGTCAGGATTTGGTTATGGGTTGAGGACCCAAAAGCAGAGGCAGGAAGGCAGAGGTGAATGGTAATTATATTTAATGATGAATTAAAAGAACTGAAAACAGAGGCAGGTTATTCAAAAATACAAAAAGCAGAAGGGAACAAATAAAAAAAACCTAGAAGACTGGGAATAACTAGAAAACACAACAAAATAATAATTTAACCACAAAGAATATAAAACATGGAGCAAAGCAAAACTGAAAACTCAAAAGAAAAACATAACAGAGCCAAGTCTGAAACAATAACTAAGAATGACCAGAGAACACATTAAAAAAAAATAATAAAACCACTAAAACTAGAAAACAAGGAGTAAAGCAAAACTAACACTGAAACGAAAAAATATAACAGAACCAAGACTGAGACAGTAGCTGAGAAAAAACACAAAGAACACAACAAAATAAGAAATAAACCATAAAAAACTATAAAACAAAGAGCAAAGCAAAACTGAACATCAAAAGAAAAACATAAAAGAAACAGAAACCTAACACACAGATGCAATAAATCCCCGATGTGCATGGAGCCATAACATAAGTAATATGATTAGAGTAGTAGAATCATTCTTTGTTATTTTTTATTCATGTATTCAACTCTTTGCATAGTAATTATATTAGTATTATAGTATGAATTGATTAGAAGAGAAGCTGAGTAACCTTTACATTACTTTTGTATTTAGCTGGGGGCTTTTTTGTTCTTCCATAATAACAAAGACATAAAATATTGCACAAATTGCCAGACTAGCAATAATGGACACCAGCCAAAAGAAAATGGCCTTTTTACCAGAACCTGTATTACCTTTTGGCTCAGAGTCAAAACCTAAGTAAAATGAAGTAGTCCAGCAGATCTCTTAAAGGAAGAGATGCCATGGCCCAGTAGTCCGGCTCTGTATCTTAGCTCAGCAGCCGTATCCCTTAGGAGGCAGCTCTGCTGTCATTTTTTCATTCATTGATTTATTATCTAGGTACTTAGTAACAGATGAGTCGACCTCTGGGGAGATCAGTCGTGTCCCCAGCTCCCAGCTTCTCATCCCTCCCTGGCCTTGTGCTGAATAGAGATGAAGAAGGAGATGAATAAGGATCCAGCTCTTCTAGGGGATGCTAAGGAGAGAGGGCTGATATTATGTTATTTTAAATCAGAAGAGGCAAAAGTAGATAGACTGTAACCTCAAGATACAATCTACACTTCTTAATACTACAATTGCCCTGTTCTTATACTGTCTTTAACCCCTGTGGGTATTTATTTTCCATAATGTGTTTTTCCTGGTGTATAGTGAGTGTGGAAGTCAGATTAGACTACGCTTAGACTTAGATAACTTTTATTGTCAAATTTAATTTTCTACAGCTCTCATGATATTTCCATTTCTCTAAGTGCAGAAGTGATCAAATGTAAACAGTGTGGGAGAAAAAGCATAAAAAAAAAACAAGAAACAACAACAACAAAAAAACGCATTGATATGGAAGTCCAGAGCATTAAATATATATGGTGAAATTATGCAGTGTTTTGGTTTGGTGTTGTGTGATGCAGAGTCTATTACATGATTTAGATTTTTTTCAACAGTTCGGCTGTCAATTTCGGAATCGGCCTGACCTGCATTGGAGGCTTTGAAGCCCTTTCCCAGAGGGCAGCAGGGAGAACAGTCCATTGTGGGGATGTGAGTGGTTACGGGTGATTTTATGTGCTCAGGACATGCAGCGCCTGGATGAAATGTCTTCTCTGCTGTTCTCACCACTCTCCTCACTTTCTTCCAGTCTGGGATGTGCAGCCTCCACACCACACAGTGAGACAGCTGCTCAGAACGCTCTCTATGGTGCTTCTGTAGAAGGTGGTGAGGAAGTACATGTTCTTTTGTGCCCTTTTGGTCAGTGAGGTGGTGTTTACAGTCCAGGTGAGGGTGTCTGTGATGTGCACCCCCAGCAATGTGGTGCTGCTGACCACCTCTACAGCTGCGCTGTTGATGAGCAGTGGAGCCTGTTTGGCTGGTTCTTCCTGAAGGTGACGATGATCTCCTTCATCTCCTCCGGGTTCAGGATCAGGCTGTTAACTTTGCACCAGTCCACCAGCAGCTGCACCTTCTTTCTGTAGTCCTGGTCGTTCTTTTCTCTGATGAGGCCCACCACCGTAGTGTCGTCTGCAAATTGGTGGTGAACCTGGGGACGCAGATTCTCAGCTAGATTGGCTGGTGCAAAAGAATAGGGACAATATATTGTTTTCACCCCATGTTGTTAAGGTTAAAGTCATTTATTAAAATATTAACAAGTTTTATTCCCATCCTTCTATGGGACTATGGGTGTTTAGCAGCAATAACAGAACATTCATCTGTTTTTCAGCCATCTAATGTGTGACCACAGATCGGCATTCTATAAACAATGAGGCATAAGTTAGGTTAAGGTACCAGATACAAAGGGCGAGTAGAAAATCAATGTTGTTGGTTTAACAATTGAGATGCGGGTTGCATAGAAATACACTGCATTGCCAAAAATATTTGCTCATCCACCTTCACACACAATCTGCATCTGACATCCCATTCTTAAGGGTTTGGTAGCAGTTTTGCAGCTTTAATTCTTCTGAGCAGCCTTTTATAAGGTTTAGGTGTTCATTAATTGTAGTTTGCAAATTTACCTCCATTTGAGACTAATGCTGGATAAGAAGACTTGGCTTTCTGCTTTTGCTTTTACCACTAGGTGCTCTGTTGGGTTGAGTTTGTTGGAGCAGGTTAGTCAAGTTCCTCAACACCAAATTAATCATCCATGACCTTAGGATCCTAGGGGACAGTCATGTTGGAAAAGGCAAGGACCATTTCCTAAACAGGTCTGACAAAGTTAGAAGGATTCATCAATCCATTTTCCATCAGGCTTATCCCAAGCAGGATCGCGAGGGGTGCTGGTGCCTATCTCCAGCTGTCTACGGGTGAAAGGCAGGGTACACCCTGGACAGCTCGCATGTCCATTGCAGAAGTTGGAAGGACATAGTTGTCCAAAATGTCTTGGGTTACTTTTTATGGAGCTAAGGGGCCAAGCCAATGGCTAGAAAAAACAACCCCAAAAGTTTGGTGCAAAACTTTAAACTTGACACAATGATGTCAGGGAGGTGTAGTTCTAGTGGCAAACACCAAATCCAGCCTTATGCATTAGACTACCAGACAAAAAGACAACATTTCTGTTCATCATTAGAATCAAATGGAAGTGTGCATCTGATCTGAACTGTACTTATTGTAGAAGTTTTGGTCGCAGCATCTTGGTCATTGAAACTAGATACTGATCGATAATGGGTTTTTTTTAAGTCTGATGCCGATTTTTTTGACTATTAGACTAAATATGTGCTGCTGATTTTTGGGGGCAATTCTTAAAGCCCATCTTGTTTTCCATTCCTTGGTTTGCATGATAAAAATTACACAATTATAAGAAATTTTAATTTCAATTTAAACAAACTGAAGGGTGCTTCCTTTTTTCCACTTAGTTTGCTTTGGACAGGTTTTAAATATAAAATGTAAATGCTTTTTTTTCTTGTCTATGTTATTAAAAACATTTGTTACATGAAAATAAACATTTGTCAGTTAAAGAGAACAAAAAGGATTTATTCACAGCACTGTGGTTTCTAGGTACTTCTTAAAAATGCATGCAAACATGGCTGCAATTGCAGTTTACTCATATTTCACCAGTATTTATGGAACAGTAGTAAAATCCATTTTTTTTCTTAATTAGAATACTCAGAAATGTTGAACATTTAATACTAATACAACAAACTTCCTACATTTTTACAGCACAGCCTCCTCTATAAGTCTCTTTTTAAAGTTAAACTGCTCACTAGCCAGATGAATACAGAAATGAGTTCATGCAGGTTTAAGCTTCACAGAGCTCAACAGACGTATAGAGAAAACTGGAACTGGACAGTGTTTTCTAGTTATTGTTTATCATGAATATCAAAGTGATGCCTGTCAAGTGATTGGCCATAAATGAGGCGGCAGACTCAAGGTAGCTGCACTAATGAGTTCCCAAGCCTGTAGTTGTTTCTTCTTCCTCTTAGATTATGTCTAAGCATGAATGGTCCATAAAATGTTAGCATGGCACTAAAGTAGTTGTTTTGAAAAACATATCTTGAGCATGAGAAATGTATTGCAAGAGCCACATATAAAAATGGAGTGGTGCTCAGCAGGAGAGCGACTTATGTCACCATCAAGCAGATCCTGGCTTTACCCAGCTTCCACCAGGGAAGAGAGCAGACAGGATGGACTGTTCCTTCATATTGGGGAAATATGAGCAGGCTAACGAAGAGGATGCTGCCATATATGGTCATGTTGACTTAGATCTTTTTGAGTTTGCAGTAAATATGTATATCTCAAGATCTGAGTTTTGGAATTTGAATTTTGGCTATAAGAGGGAATGAGCCAGGCTGAGTGATATACAACCAAACAAGAAAACGTTGCTAAAGTGTTTTTTTTTTTTTTTTTTTTAGTTTTTAATTTTTTAGATTTGATTATTAATATAATTGAATGTACTAGTGTAATAGTCTGTAAATTTTATTTAATCAGTCAGTTAATTATTTCTTTCTTTATATAGTACCGATTCACAACATCACAAGGCACTTTACAGAAACAATTTAATCAGATAAAATAGTCAGATTGGTTAAACATTTTCTATGAAAACCCAACCCATCAAGTCATTGTGCATGATATGCTCCTGTTTGATAAGCATGGGGTGGTGTTATCTAAGATGGAAATAATACTATAAAAAAACAGGCTTTTTGTTAAAAGACTGAAACAAAAAAAAAAAAAAAAAAAAGAACAAAAAAATAACGAGACAATTTCTTTATACCATAAGTAAACATGGTCTCAATAATTAACGGTTGTAGTCTCAATCTCTATTTCTTTAGATTTTATTATTATGTGACACTTGCACCAAGAGACTGATTAGATTAATTAAAATAATATAAATACAATTGTTTTTTTCCCATATAAACCAATGTTGTAATGAGTAATTAATTGCAGAGTTTAGCATTTTAAAATGAATTAGACGTGTATCAAAAGTAACCTTTAACTTTACTTAAAAATGCATGAATTTTCAAAACAAGCAGATTAATATAGGTTTGAGTTCTTCATATAACTGCTATAATGCACTTTAAGTACCTATCAGAATTGCACTGTGTTGCAATTTCTTTTATGTGTGTTTCAGGAGGAGGGCCTTCACTGTGTGTTGTTGGTTTTTGTTTATCTTTGGACATGTCAGATGCAATTTCAGCAGCAAGCTTGTTTGTTCCATGGTGTCCAAACAGAGTGGCATTGTATATAGTATTGGTTAGAGAGATATAACAGTAATACTGTTATGAAAAAGGAATATAGCCCTAAATTCTAGTGTCAGTTATGCGTAATAATACAAATGAGCCAGTAAGATATTTTCAGTTGTAGGATTTCCTCTTATATGTGTTTTGAATGGTCCTGGTGTCATGGTTTAAGACTTTAAGTTTCATCTGCTAGGTCAAATCTCACATTTAGAAAATCTCAAAACCTAAAATATTGTGTGCTACTACAGAGCATGATGCATCCTTCATTAAGCAAGGGATTAAACCAATTATAAAACGGTTCCCACTTAATGTCCAGGAACAGCTAGAAAAATCTGTGTGAATGTGATGATATGCAGAGAAATATCCTAAACATTTGTATTGCTCTAAAGTCTAAGCTGTATGTTTAACTAATTAACAAACAATATTTATATCCACTAATTAATCTTATTTTTAGGATATGACGTAATCGGTCCAGGATAATATGTACATTTATCTGTTTTATTTATTCTGCTATTTACTATGTTTTTAAAGAAGGTTTTCTAAAAAAATTGTCCAACCTTTCTCTTAGGACATTGTTGTTTTTTCTTACAGTGGTTTTCTCCATAGCCTCTGTTGACAACATGTCCAGGAAGAGATTATTGTTTTTTTCCCCTGTGCAAACTAAAACCAAAGGGATATTTTCATATCAACTATGTCAGCTACTGTTTCTACTTAATTAGAGATGACAAATTATATATGAAAATATTTACACATACAGAAGTACACTTGGTGTGTTTGTATAGAACTTAAATAACATTTTCAAACATAAAACTAAAACATAAAGAAAAGGAAAAAAAAGCCCGGAAGCATCAAAAAACAAAGAAAAGAAAGTGTTGGGGACCTTGTTGTAAAAAAAATAAAAATAAAAAAAATCCATTAATTGTTGCCAAATTTTCTATAAAATTTTAAAATATTCAAATCTTGTTAATATTTTTCTTTCTTTATTCAAAAGAGACACAATGTCAATAATCCATTGTGTACCGGATAAAGCAGCCATATATTTCCAGTGAGAAAGTGACTGCCTTTAGGAATTACTGTTACTTCTAATTCTTTATCAGATAATCAGATGTATATTTTTCTAGAAGGCCAAAAATACTAACCTATGGTAAAGTATTAATAGTTTTTAAGAGTTCCTTGCACATTTTACTAAAATTAAATTTCCAAAATTTGTCAAAGCTGGACCAAAGAAAGAATCTCTGCAGGATTGCATATTCCACATCTACCACAAACATCTTCAGTATTTGGTAAAATTTGTGTTTGAAAGGAAAATTGAAATTCAACTTCAAATTTTATTAGTGCCAAGCAAATTCTATCATAGACCAATGTTCATCTCTCTTCATCTGGACATTTTCTTAAAAATAAAATACCTTTCTTGCCTTCAGGACGCTAAAAAAACAAACTAACAGCCACTCGACTTCTAAACTCTCTGTAGTGCGGCTGTTTTTTTGTTTTTTTCTGTTTTTTAAAATGTGCTATCTTTTACCTTTTTTTGCATTTCTATTATTATTGTTTATCACAAAACTCCCTGTCATATTTTTATCATTATAATTTTCAAACTGCATTATATTATTTATTTATCTATTTAAGTTGTTTTTCTCCTTTGCAGCTCAATCAAATAGCCCCAGGTGACATTAATAAAGTGGTCTAAATCTAAATCTGTTAATCGAAGACCAATTCTAATTACCATTTTCCTTTTTTTCTGGTGGTTAAATACCCATCATGTAATGTAATTGATTAGAACTGTAAATTTTTTAAACTAGTGATCCTTTTAAGGGATTAAGATGTCAAAGTTCACCTCGTGATTGCTCATGTGGAAGACAAGGGAGATCATAAAACAAAGATTTTGCGGAGCTCCTTACTTGACAATCTATCAGGGTTAATTGTAATATACAGGTCTGTAGTGGAGTAGACGACCCCTTCCTGAAAGAGAAATCCTGAAACAATTTTGGTCCTTTTTCCTGCATGAAGAGAAAATGGATATTTATAGTGAAGTTAAGACTATGGGAGAAACAAATTCTCAAACTGTCCTAAATTGGAATCATATAATCAGAGAAGTAATTTCAAAAGCAATCTGAGCGCACCGCCCTCTGCCAAGTAGTTCATTTCCCCCATGTGACGTCCACCTTAAAGCTACAGTGTGTAATAATTACAGGGATATACAGTCAGAAATGTAATATATTATACATAACTATGTTATTTATCATCATCTACGAGCTCAGCCTCTTAACCTTAATATTTGCGTTGCCTTAGAATTCGTTATTTATAATTACATAGGAGCGGGTCTCGCAGCCATGGAGGCAGACATCTTTGCGCTACGGCAGCGCAGAGCCAACAAACTAGCGATTGCGAGATCGCCCATTACGCTCGAAAGTAACTACGGCAAGTTGAGAGAGATGAACTGAGACGGTACTGAACACACAGACTAATGAAATACTATCTGTAAAATTATCTATGTAAACAAACCTCATCACTTGAGAAGGTAGGTGATGCGGACGTCGTGGAAGACATTTTGTCCCGTAACGCTCGCCGTACTGTTGGGGGGAAGAAGCGGTGGGGGGGAGATGTTCATGTTGCTGCGGTCTGCAGTCTGGACGTTAGATGTCGCTGAAAATTACACACTCTAGCTTTAAATGAATGTCTGTATTCACAGAGTCTTTGAAAAACTTCTTGGATCCACATGATGATCTGGATAATCACCAAAATATAATACATTCTTCCCTGGACTGAGGTGCAATTTCATTAAGATTTATTCACAGACGGACAGACAGACAAACTAAAACATAACCTCCTTGGAGGAGGTAATAACCACAGGGTTGCAGGTAACAGCAGAGGGATTTCTTTATAATAAGGCAAGTTAATAAAGCAGAGTGAGAAGCTGCTGAACATGACCGCACTCCCAGTTGAGACAAAGGTGAAACTGATTGAGTTGAGCCAGAAAATAGTTTTTATAATGTTAACAGCCCAATGGTAGAGATGTTAATATATATAGAGGCCACAATAAAACCTAAAGTTTTTTTTTACTCTGAGGATTTTGCCTGTCTACAGAAAATGACCAAAAATTTAAACAATAGTTAAAAAAACATTTTGATAAAAGTACAGGCAGACATTTAACAGAAAAGACATTTTGTGAGCATTCATCTTTAAAATATTTACTCTCCAAAATCAGGGAAAGATAACACACAGATATCTAAACCGCAAAGGATTCCATTTAAAATTATAACTTAAAAAAAATATAAAATCTATGAAAGAAAACAGTAATGGCAGGGCATGCTTTTACCGCATTGGCATCATGCAGCAATAAGTCATTTTTATTGTCATACTCACATTTCATCCCTTCTGTGATTAAGCTCTTAAAATCTGTGTAGCTTTCCCTGGGAGTTTATAAATGTGCGCATACAGACCGTTTGTATGTTTTGAATTATGTTTTTGATTTGTATTATGTACTGCATTCTGCTCTTAATTAATTTCCCCTAGTGGGAGAAAAAAGGTGGATTTAATTGAATTGTCATATGATAATAATATGCATTCTGTATGATAGTGGTGTATTATGAAAATTATTATTATGAATTTGTGATAACGATAGCTAACACTGGTAATGCTGAGGGTAGATGGCAAATAGACAGTGGCTCAATCGCAGAGCAAACAAGAAAAAGAGATTATTTGGGATAATTCTGTTTCATGGAGATGGAAGGAGAAGAAGTATGCATGCTTTAAAATCTGTACCAAATCTAAACTAGTAAAAATTAATTTAAACCTTTCTTAGGGTCAACTGAGATGACTAGTTAAGGCATAGCTATCATTTCTTTGGAGTGGATAAAACTAACCAAAGTATTATGATAGAGATGACGCCCCTTTAAATATCCTGTCTGCTCTGGTTCATCATATCAGCTGCATCTGATGAGAGTTCAGACTCATACAGTGACTTATAAAAAAAGATGAAAAGACAGATTCTAGAACATACAGGTCCTCAGAGGTTTGTTGGAAAATGGTAATTAAAAAACAGCATTTCAGGATTTGAGTTTTGGAAACTTGGAACCTTGAACACATTAAAAGATGGCTGTTATTATTTAATGGAGGAGTGTGTCATGATTGCAAACCTACCTAACACATAACTGACCACCTTAAAATTAATAAGAGAAGTAGCCCAGAGGCCCATAGTAAGGAGCTGCAAGATCCACTGTTCAATAGTAGATTCCATTTGACAGGACAGTTATTAGTTTTTTACTGCAGAAACCCACACCTTTTTGGGAAAAAGATATTACTAAAAGAAAAGCTCCTGTTTGCAGAACACAAATGCTGTGGAGGAGAAAGCAGAATCTGGAAGAAGTTACTCCTTTTTCCTGCCATTTTTGCTCTAGTCATTTCAGTCTGTGTTTATTTTTTTATTCCTAATTTATTGTTTTATATCCCGTTTCATCACATTTTTTATTGATTTAATCTTTTTTTGAATTGTGCAGAACTTTTGTTAAAATAATTGTTTTCTAAATGTGTTTCTGATTAAAACTGATTTAGATTTTAATTCACAAAGTTAAACTTGTGAATTGTATTTGCCTTTTAGGTGTGCACCTTTATAAGATTCAAGTTACATGTATATACATTGAGGTGTGGGTGTAAAACATGACAATTTGTAATTTATTAATTATTAAAGTGGCATCAATAGATCCGCCAATGTTTGTAACTATAGCCTTACTAGATCCTTATTATTAAAGAGGGAAGCCGGAGAGATTATTTATATCTCCAGTTTGATATGTCTGAATTAAACTTCTCCAATCTGAGCTGTTTAGTTCTACTGTAGTGTCTTGGTATCACCAGTAGATGGAGACATAGCTACATGTGTAACCTAGGAACCACTTGAAGAAGGGCAGCATCTTTTCATATAGAATAAGAATTCATTTTTAAACTCTTTGCATTGCAAACATGTAACATGTTTTTTTGGTAGCAAGGCTTTATATTATAGCTGTGAAATAAGGTTTTAGGGTTAAAACATGTTAAGCAGTGTCTTCTTTCCTTTTGTCTCCTTCTTGCTTTGGGTTAGTGTCCTGCACATTTGTCTTGTGACTGCTGTCGTTGTCCCCATCTGGACAGAGCCCGACTGTGAGACTGAACTCATGAATCATTCCTTATCAGGGTGCCTTACTGTAGGGAGATGCAGTGCCTAAAACCCAGATTTGGCTGAGTGCTTTTGAATCACCTCTGTTTACATCATGGCCATATAAGACTGTGTGTGTGTGTGTGGCCCAGGTCGATTATGTGATGTAGCTGCTTTAAAAGTCAGATCTGCCGATACACACTGTGTGTGCACCAACTTCCCAGCCATGGCTCATTGGCGAGCGAGGCAATTAAGTTCACCCATGCAAGTCAGCTCAATTATGCAACTGTGATGAGCCCTGGAAAATAACAAAGCATTGCGTATGTGTGGCCGAAACCTTGGACTCTTTGCTGTCTGACTATCAAAATCTATAAGTTAGATATTGTTGATAAAAGACATTTTGAAATTTTTGGTAAAAATTAGCACCATCAACTTTTATTTACGACTTCTCTTAGTTCTTTTTCAAATATATTTTAGATTTATCATTAGAAGGCTAAAGCTCAACACAAATGTCCCTATTCTGAGGTATCTGCAAGGTATCCCTGCAAGGAGGGCAGGCATAAACAATTAACATTGAGCCAGCAGAGGATTAACAGCATGTAAAACTATTGGAGAGGAAAGCAGCCAGGCTGTAATGGGAAAATAAATGGGGCATTCTGCATTTGCTGTCTCTTTTTGCGCTGCACTGTTTGCGTGCACAAACACACAAGCACAATCGCTCCTACGAGGAGCTCTTTACTAAAAGGGATGCTGACTGAGCTCGAGGAGAGAAAAACAAAGGGTTCTTCCTGGGAAAATGGACGCTCCTGGCACCGGATCACAGCTGGCAGAGATGAAGCGCGGTGTGTTTCTGTGTGAGCAATACGCTAATAAGCAGCAGAAATAGATTTGTGTGCTAGCCTAGCTAACTCATGGAGGGTTTTTTAATTAACAACAGGGCTCACTGCATGAAAGCAGAACTTTAGGTGCTTGTCAAATGTTTTGAAGTTTGGTGATGGGTTGTTTTTTTGTTGTTGTTCTTAAAGTTTAACGAAAGTTACGTTTCTTCATTAAAGTAACAGTTTCTAAGAAAAAAACATCCATCCATCCATCCATCCATCCATCCATCCATCCATCCATCCATCCATCCATCCATCCATCCATCCATCCATCCATCCATCCATCCATCCATCCATCCATCCGACTGATGCTTCAATTTTTTAACCACAGCAAGGTATGGTATGTGCCAGTGGTAATAGTTTGTACCATTACTGCTTCGATATTCCAAACAGAGGTACTGAACAAATTTTTTTACACTTATGTGAGCAAAGCAACACACTTGAGGGGGTTTGAGGATGGTATTTTAGTCTTGATCCTTAATGAGCAGTGCAGGATTTTAGGAAAACATAGATTGCAGTATAATGGTCAAATATCATTTTGACAATGTACATTTTATTCAAATTTTTTCCACTCCTGTTTTAACCTGTTGTCCAGATTCCTCAACCCTTGCCAAACATTTTGGTATTCTGGTAAGTGATTTGTATAGGACCTGGACATGAGGGTTGTAAAAGTCCATCCGATCTAATAAGTCCAACAATAATACAGAGTTAATGGCATTCAGATTTTTTTATCTAGTCTTTTTAAAGCTTTTCCTTATGATGTCGCTAAGTTCCTTTGCAATGGTTATTTGTTAACTGACTTCCCCTCGGCATATTTTGATGAGTGAATTTTCTAATCACTGTCTACACACAGAGAGACTAGAAAAAATGACTGCCAAGCAGTATGTACAAGCTTCTGGTAGAGCTTTGAACCCTACTGAATTTTTTAACCAAAAATGAAAAAAACGTATATTTTCTACCAGCCACCAAAAGGTGGCGCTGTTCATAAAATACAAGATGTTTTGACTTCTATTTTTTTATTTATTTTATATACTCTAATAATTATTAGAGTATATATTTAACCCAGCCCCTTGGGGAGCTTGGGTTAAGGGTCTTGCTTAGGGAGCCAGAGTGACAGTGTGTGGGATTCAAACTCACAACCTCAGGGTGTCTGCCTCATCGACTGAAAGTGGTAGTTGGTTCCACAGGAGGAGCCTGATAACTAAAAGGTCTGCCCCCATTCTACTTTTAGAAGTTCTAGGAACCACTAGTAAACCTGCAGATTGAGAGCGAAGTGCTCTGTTAGGAACATAAGGAATAATCAGATCTGTTTAAGGCTTTATATTTGAGAAGGAGGATTTTATATTCTAATCTGGATTTATTAGAAAGCCAATGAAGAGAAGCCAGGATAAGAGAGATATGTTTTTTTTTTTTCATCAGAACTCTGGCTGCAGCATTTTGAATCAGCTGAAGGCTTTTAACTACCGTTTATGGACTTCCTGATAGTAAAAAATTAAAATAGTCCAGCCTTGAAGTAACAAATACACGGACTAGTTTCTCAGCATCACCCCTGGACAGGATGTAATTTTTGCAATATTCCGCAGATCAAAGAAGGAAATTCTAGAAACCTCTTTGATATGGGATTTACATGACAAGTTCTGATCAAAAATAATGCCAAGATCTTTTACTTTATTATCTGAGATCAATTTAATTCCATCCAAATGAAGTGACTGACTAATCAGCTCTGGTCCAAAGACTGTAGCTTCAGTTTTGTCTGCATTCAGGAGCAGAAAGTTAAGAGTCATCCAGGTTGTTATGTCTTCAAGACATGCCTGTTGTCTCTGTAATGGGTTCGTTTCATCTGGATTTATAGACATATATAGCTGAGTATCATCAACATAGCAGTGGAAATTAATCCCATGCTGTCTAATAATTCTACCAGTTGGGAGCATATATATATATATATATATATATATAGACAGTTGGTCTTAGCACTGATCCCTGTGGTACTCCACAGGTAATCCTGGAGCATGAGGAAGATTTATCCTTAAAGTGAACAAACTGAAATCAGTCAGTTAAATAATATTTAAACCAGCCTAGTGCCATTTCTTTTAATTCTTACAAACAATATCCAAGTCTTTCTAAAAGAATATAATGATCCACTGTGTCACCACAAAGAAACTATAACTGTGCTTTGAGAACTCATCCTACTGAACAACTTGGCCACATGGCAACAATTCATGCTTCAGAAAAAATGCAATCTACAAATAATGTCTGCGCCTTTTTCCCCCCACAATTTTGGAAATTAGATTGGGTTTTACTTGTTCTCCCTGGAGGTAGTTACTACCTCCTAAGCATGTCAAACATCTGCATATGCCTGATACTTAGCAACCATTTGACCCAGGTGTGTTGAAAAAGACAGATATCTAAACCATCCCGGACACCTGTTCTTAACCCTCTCCAGGCAGATGTTGCAGATTTGCAACAGCCAAATGCCACTTAGCTAATTACTCCACATCCATATTTTAAGAGCTTTTGTTACTCAGCAGTACAACAGAAGGACTTAGTTGTGCATTTGCAACAAACAGTTTCTCTCCAGCTCACCAGATAGCACTGCTGCTGACTCACTTTCAACATGGCTGAGTCCTTGGTGTCACTGAAACAGATTTTCTAAGCACCAATTTCATATAAGTATCACTACCAATTTCCATTATTTTGAAATCAATACTACATAAGACGAATCATGAATGTTTATAGATATGACACATGCCAATTAGTAGATTTTATCTCCTCTGGGTTTTTCACCAAAGGCATCTCGATTTCAATGTTGTGGATGCGCAACGTGTGCCCAAACAGGTACCAATGGATGCTACATGCTTTATCTACTAGTTTGCCTATATTTTGAGCAACAGTTTAACAGAAACGGTCTTCTCAAGAGGTTTTGAGATGTCGATGGAGAAAAAGTTTGAGAAAAAGGTGTCTTTTTTTTTGCTTTTTTTTGCTTGTGACATTCAAATAAAGTTAACGTTCATTTCAGATTCAGTCTTCAGTGTTAATTTACCACTCCGGGCTACTGTTGCAAATCTGCAACATCCCAGAATTTATTGCATGTGAAGGTCTCTCTCTCAAAAAAGTCTGAATTGTATATAACTACCCCATATGATCATTTTCTCCAAGTATCTGATTTTTCCTGCAGCTACAACTTAATTTTAGCTGAAAGGGTTAAGGATGAACTTTGTGAGAACATTAATGTGGCCAATCACATTTCAAGAAATAAAAACAGAAACAGTGAATTACAAAGTTAAGCTGAGCCAAACGGGAAAAAAAGACCCATTTCCAAGAAATGTGGTGGAGTGGAAAGTACAATATTTGACTAAAATGAAGTGGAGTGAAAGTTATAGGTACCCAACCCAAAATATACTTTAGTATATATATATACTAAAAAAATGAACTTAAGTACACTAATCAAGTAAATATACTCTGCTACTTTCCACAACTGCTTAAATTTTAGTGGTTTCTGGTTTGTAACTACTTCTTGAGTTGGATCATTGGCATATCATTGGCTTTCTGACTGTTTAGCAGAATGTCGGACATGAAGAACAGATTAGGGGATACGATACAGGTAACAATACTTGGATTACAGTACGATTTTATCATGATATTGCAAAATCACTATATATGCAATAATTTACTCAATGAATAGCATTGACAAAAAAGCAAGTGCTGTATTTGTTAATCAAACAGAGCCAAAGGTTGTGTTTACTAGAGTGAATCAAACAGAGCCAAAGGTTGTGTTTACTAGAGTGGGGGTGCAGAGGTAGCCCATTTTCCCTAATTTTTTCACATGTATGCATTTTTTTATTAAATCGATATTAGGAATTGAAAGATAGATATTATATTGGGCAGCCAAAAATCTCAATGTATAACCAAATTGATTTTTTCCCCACATCCCTAGTGCAGATAAAGCAAGTAAAGGATGATCTTAAAGAGATGAAAGATTAAAACCTTGGAAACAATGGATCCAATTAAATGCTGGTCTGTTTCTTTCCATTGTTTCCTTTTGTAAAATGACACTCCTGGTCCTACTGTGAATATTTTAGATTACTGCTACAGGCTGTCCATTAGAGTGTATCTCTGTAGTTTCTTATTTAATCTTTTTCTTAACTTAGTGCTGCCCATGTCTCACTGGTGTTAATGGTGAATAGACTGTAAGACTCCCTGTGTTCTATGAGGAGAGTGGGTGGTGGATCAAGGACGCGGCAGCTGTTGTGCGATTACATTATGCACGTCTAATTGCATCACACTTGGCATTTGCCAGATCTTTGAGTGATTTATGCTTTCCATTTAGAGCAGGACAAAATATGAGCCCTTGATTTAAAGACATAATTTAGTTGTTTGTCTCGAAGATGAGACAACAGCAACTAGCGAACAGCGGTACCTCAAACCCAGTTGTCAGCTTGAGCTCTGCTTGTTTGATAATATATTCATTGCAGAAGGCTGCAGATCTAAATATCTCATGCTGTGCCAGAAAGACACTTGCTTGCACGCTTGATTCAGGGGGAGCTTTAAAGAAATACCATGAATCCCAAACAATGTTTTAAATTGTGAGCTATCAACTCATCTGCAAAAAGAGTTACTAAAGCAAGACACATTTTCTTGACCATTTTCAAAGTGAAACCATTGAAAAAAGGATGTTTTAACTTTGTATCACCCGAAAGGCACATCTCTGCATGAGTTTGACAATATTAATTTCCCTAACTAATTCATCATCCGTCACCTCATTTCTCATGTGTTGACATGCTCTTTGAACCGGCCACTGACAGCGGCGTCCTTGTCGTGCTTCTCTTTAGGTCGATACCTGCGCCTGAAAATGTTCCGTGAGGATCATGGCTCCTGGATGACCATGTTCTTCAGCACCATCCTCTTCCTCTTCATCTTCTCACACATCTACAATCTCTTCCTGCTGATTGCTGGAGGGATGGAGTAAGACATTTAACTCTTTTCACCTTTGCTCCATGTCCTTCTTTAGTTTGCTTCTTCTCATTTATTAGAATAGGTACACTTCTTTTTCAGCAGTTGTTTAATTGATTTTAACGTCTTGTTGAAGAGAGACATTCAGCCTGGACTTTTAAACACACTAAATCATAAGTAAAAAGGGGGCACAGTTATCCTGAAGAATCACCTTTAGAGCCAGCATTTATTTTCAGATGATCAAGTTTAATTCTTTTGACACCTGTCTGGCTGAAACAATATGTTGGGGAATTCTTTCACCTGCTGGCCCAGCTTCTTACCTGCTGGGAAACTGCCATGTGCACAGCGAAGCCTGACATCCGCACATCAGGTGCATGACAGGAATCCGTTTATGCATTTGCAGCGTGTCCATCCAAAGGAAAGAAAACATGCCCTTGAAGTCAGCCAGCCAGACAGAAGGTCAGAATGAGATGATTTACCGTCTTGCTCCTTTGGGTTGCATAAAAAAACAGCCTAGACAAAAGGTACAAGCAGTCAACAAAACAAAAGAAGCCATTGGTATAATGGAATCTGTCCGTAATGTTGTGCTTTATTTTCTTTCTCTATAATAACAAATAGCTTTAGCTATGCAGAAGGTGCAGATAGATGAAGGACATTATCTTACAGGCGTGTTTATATATATATATCTATATATATATATATATAGATATATATATGTGTGTGTGTGTCTGTCCAGGGAGATGTGTTTGCGTAATCAGCCCATCTGTCACTCTGACCAACTCTGTGACACATGCATCCATCTCGCTCTTTCTCTCTAGTTGGCCAGAAAAAAAGAAAGTGAAGGGGCAAGTCCACTGGGACGATGGATGCTGCCTGCTCAGGAAAAAGTTACATTTCCAGTTGCACTTAGTGCTTCTGTGACAAAGAGGATTCTCCTTTTTATCTAGATACGGGCTTCTATTTCGGCTGTTAAATGTCAGGAAAAAGGAGACCCACTTTAAGACTGATAGTGGATTTCCTCTTAGAGGGTTTTATGTGGTGATACCTGGAGATTCGTTAAACATAGAGGTTCATTGTATCTTGCAGGAGTAGTCATACCTCTAATACCTTTTGGTGTTAACATATATTTCAGTGTTCGGGGGGGGGAGGGATTCTACACAATTTGAACCATCTTCTCTGCAGTTATACTGAGGCTGAACATTTTAGCCATTTTTCTTTGTAAAATAACCCAAACTCTGGCTTATTCAATAATGGAGTCATTGAATAACAGTTTTGAAATCTAATTTTCAAAATAATTTAGATTGGGACTTCTGCAATTTTGCTGCAACAGTGCTGCACTTTTTAAACGGTAATGTTCATTTCACTGTTGACAGCTGTATGCATAGAAAGTTCGTTTTGTATAAATTCTATGTATACAAAATGACAATAAAGTGCTGGGTTAAACTTTACACATGTTAAGGCGTAAACAGGATTTCTCATGGCTGTCTTTTGACTTATATCTTCCCACTCTGCAATAACAAGCACATTCGTGGAGTAAAGTACATGACTAATAGTTAGTCCCACCGACGGATTCTCCCACCTGAGTTGTTTATCTAAGTAGCTCCTCCAAAGTTACACTAAGGTTTCTTGGCTGCCTTTCAGTCTGTGTACAGGTGATGGACTTTTATATCGCTTAGTGAGATTATTAAAATGTAGTACACTGTTTTGCACCCTAACCCTGCTTAAAACACTACAACTCACCTTTGAGCTGTCCTTTAAGGTGTGAATACTTCTTCATAGTATGTTCTTGGACACTTTTAGAGACATAAGCCTCATTACCAAGGTTATTATCACTAGCTAAAACAAATGAAAAGATGAAAAACTAGAACTCTTAAGCATTTCTGCTAACTGAAATGGAAAAAAAACTACACCTTGCACAAAAACAACCTGAACTCTAACTGAAATTGTGGTAAGAGTTTACAAAACAAATAAAAAATAACATAATTTTAAGAGAAAAGGTTTCGTGAGTGTCTTTATCATAAAGCTTTAATATGAAGTCTAATTTTCGGCAGAGGCGTAGCTAGAATATTTTAATAAGGGTGGCCAGGCAGTTACCAATGTACACTCAGGGGTGTCCGAAAGCGGATAGGCGCCAGAACCTCAGAGTCGATCCACACAGTTTCAACAGGAAAATTAATGACATTTTCTAAATAAAGACTAACTATACTTTCCTACAGCCTTTGCTAACAAATAGAAGCATATATTTAAACATCCATGCTGTCTAAATTAAAGGTTTGGTGGACTAAATTCTTTCAGGTTTGAGTTTTGGGGCGAATATCTTATTCATTGTCATTACTAACATACTTTTATCAATAACCATTCTGCATAGAATTCATATGTACAAGTACTCATATCTACATTAAATGGATAACTTATTATTAAAGTAGTTATTTCTGATTTCACTGAAGACTCAGAAATGACTTGCAGAGACATAATTTTCTCTTTACCCCATAAGACAAAATCTATTTCTGGAAACAGCATGAATTCTGTATTTATTATCTTTAATGTTAGTATATTGATGAGCATCATTAACTACAGGGGGGTTTTGTTGTCAATTAATTGTTAATATATGAAGAAGTAAAATGTTAAATAAGTTAGAACATTCAACTTGAGAGTATTACAGCTGCCACTGTCTGACGTAGAGGGAAAAAATGGTAGGGGTGGCCACAGGGGTGGCCGCTGATTATCTGAGGGTGGCCATGGCCACCCCTGGTCCCCCATCTAGCTCCGCCCCTGGTTTCCGGTTGCAGTTTTAGTGTTTTTTTTCACTGTACCAGCACATGGCAGGTATGGCAGTCAGGTAGTATGTGTTGTTGGAGCGGCCTGTCCTTATCTGGGATTTTTAAAAATTATTTATTACTTATTTTAGTCTTGCCCCTGGTACGCAATTTGTATTACATAAAAGACTAAAACTATAAGTGAAACTAATAAAAACTAAGCAGAAACTAAGCATTTTCAAACAATAAAAACTAAACTAGGTAACAGATAATGGGAGAGTGACAGCCTAGTGGTTAGGCCATAGAGCTTGGAATCCTGAGGTTCTGAGTTTGAGCCCCACTCCCACAGTCTGCCACTCTGGCTCTCTGAGCAAGACCTTTACCCAACACTGCTTCCCAAGGGGATGGGTTAAATGCAGAGGTACATTTCTCCATTGTTAGATCAATAAAGTTCAATCATTTTTTAAATATTATTTTAATAGATACTGAAAAACAAATTCAGAACTAAAATAAATTTCAAAATCAGAAGTCAAAACTAAAAAATAAAAACCAAACCTTTGTCAATAGGATAAGCATTCTTTGCACTGTTTCTATTAGCTTTCACAAATGGCTCCACCTTGCAAAAACCAATATGCAGTTCCTATTTAGCTTTTGCACATTAACTGACGAAGCATTTAGAGCTCTTGTGTAGCTCTCTTTGTAAAGACAGATGGCGCTGTTGTAAAGGAATTGGACCACCACCATCAGAGCATTGAGCTCATCTCTGCACTATGCTCTCACCCACACACACACCTTCCTGTCCCATCTTTCCCTGCCCGCGTTCCCTCTTCGCTCCAACAGATTGTCCACCGAGGACTCAGACCCTGCCAAAAGCCATTATTGTTCACATCTCTGTTCAAGACTGACATTTAAGAGCAAGTTCCACCTTCTGCCAGGACGCTGCCTATGAAAAAAACTGTCTCAAGGCTGCAGCAGCATTAATGCTGTGAAGTGAGCTAAAAGGTGATGGAGAGAGGGAGAAAAAGGGCTCTAGCTCTGATGATGCAGTGAAACTTAAGTCTTTTGATCTATGTCCAAACCCTGTTTGCATTGCTCTCCTTTTTCCTCCAGCCGCTGCTGCCGCACCCAAGGCAAAACCATTGTAGTTTTTGTTACAGCCCAAAGAAAAAGTGTCCCTTTGTTGCTGAAGATATCCCTCTATGGGAATTAGAGTCATTGGGATTCAAAGAGATATCTTTTCTGTGGTTTCTGTTCATTATCTTTTTTATTTTTTACCATTAATGGTTGGTATTTTAGCATGGGTTTCAAGCTCTGACATCAATCGACAATGCTGCACTGAAAGGGGAATGCTCTTCTGCTACACACATACCCCCCTACAGTTCGTGTGGTGCCCTTCTTTCAAGTTGCAGGAACATGTTTGTGTGTGTGCCAAGATAGAATAGAAAGGGTTGGGTTTGTGTCTGTAGCCCCACTGTCTCTCTGACCTGATGTCGTCTTCCCTGTACCCACCCGCCGCTCATTAATATGCTTTAATTTTCTCTGACCTTTTATTTGGACCTGAGCTTGATTTAATTAAACCCAGAAATACATGCACAAGGAAAAAGAGATGAACCATGCGGGCACTGGGGCAGCAAACAACCCCAGATAAGAGATTGTATATCTATTTGGATGACAAGTATTTATTCCTGCTTAGTGATGTAAAAAGGATTCATCAGGGCTGTTATCGCTCAGCTCAAAGAGATTTCCAGCCTGTGTAATCATACACAATGTGAGACAATATTTGCATAGCCACTTCTAGGTCAACGCCAACTACCTGTTCCTTGGCTTATGGGTGGAAAATAAAAAGCTCCGGTCTCAGTGACGGCACTGGGAACTGTAATCCAGTCTTGTTACCAAGCCCTCACATCTGGACTATTTGCATTTTAATACAACTGTCAGATTAGTAGGGCACTGTTTGTGTGAAACCACGGGAGTGTGACCGCCTAGGGGGTTTGATGGGGCTTCACGAATGTTCCGTCATGCCGCACAATCCCATTCTGCTGCCTTACGGCACCATTACCAGCCAAAATCAGCCCCTAATTAGGTGTTGTTATTTAATTAAGATGGCCCCGTGCGTGGTGCATACATTAATCAAGGATAATTTGGATAAAAGCGGGACGTAAAGTGTGTGAAGGTGGAGGGAGGGGAGCTGGGAATTTTGAGTGGATCTAATGAGGAGTTGGGAGTAGGGCATTGATGCTTGAAGTATTGCTCTGTTAAAACTTTTAAATAGATTGTTTCTCGTCTGCTCGGGATAACTCCTTTGGCCTCTTTATTTATAAAAAAAAAGAATTAAACTATAAATTCAGCTGAGACAGTAACATGCTGTAAACGGAAAAAAAAATCAAGATTTGAGCAACATTTTTACTAACTAGGAATCATATTTTCTTTCATAAATTCCAAAACTGTAGTTGTCTGGAGTTGAATACATGAATAGAATTTTTTATAATACTTACAATGCATGTTTTATGCTTGTCTAATTCAAAAATGATTGTAGCGTCGGCAGACATCGAAAATGTTCATTTTTTGTTGTTGTAGTTTTTTTGTTTTTGCAATTAGAATACAATTTTCTTAAATCTTAGATTTTGTTTCGCAGAATCTTTGTTTAGTGAAGAATTATCCAGTTTAGCTATGAAAGTCAAGGGCTTAAAACTACACTACTCAAAAAAATTAAAGGAACACTTTGTAATCAGAGTATAGCATCAAGTTAATTAAACTTCTGGGATATTGATTTGGTCAGGTAAGTAGCAGAGGGGGTTGTTAATCAGTTTCAGCTGCTTTGGTGTTAATGAAATTAACTACAGGTGCACTAGAGGGGCAACAATGAGACAACCATCAGAACAGGAATGGTTTTACAGGTGGAGGCCACTGACATTTTGTATCCCCTCCTCATCTTTTCTGACTCTTTCACCAATTTTGCATTTGGCTAGGGTCACTGTCACTACTGTTAGCATGAGGCGCTACCTGGACCCTACAGAGGTTGCACAGTCAATCCAACTCCTCCAGGATGGCACATCAATACATGCCATTGCAAGAAGGTTTAGTGTGTCTCCCAGCACAATCTCAAGAGCATGGAGGAGATTCCAGGAGAGCTGGACAGGGTCGCAGAAGATCTACAACCCATCAACAGGACCAGTATCTGCTCCTTTGTGCAAGGAGGAGCAGAAGGAGTACTGCCAGAGCCCTACAAAATGACCTCCAGCAGGCCACTGGTGTGAATGTCTCTGACCTCTAGTACCTAGGGCCTAGTGTGCCCTGTGCTCACTGCCCGGCACCATAGAACTCGATTGGCATTTGCCACAGAACACTGGAATTGGCCAGTCCGCCACTGGCGCCCTGGGCTTTTCACAGATGAGAGCAGGTTCACCCTGAGCACATGTGACAGACGTGAAAGGGTCTGGAGAAGCCGTGGAGAACATTATGCTGCCTGTATCATCGTTCAGCATGACCGGTTTGGTGGTGGGTCAGTGATGGTCTGGGGAGGAATATCCATGGAGGGACGCACAGACCTATACAGGCTAGACAACGGCACCCTGACTGCCATTATGTATCGGGATGAAATCCTTGCACCCATTGTCAGACCTTTGCTGGTGCAGTGGGTGCATGTGGCAAGAGTATTCAGACAGTTCCTGGAGGATGAAGGAATTGATACCATTGATTGGCCCCCACGCTCCCCTGACCTAAACCCAATAGAACACCTCTGGGACATTATGTTTCGATCCATCCGACGCCACCAGGTTGCACCTCAGACTGTCCAGGAGCTCAGTGATGCCCTGGTCCAGATCTGGGAGGAGATACCCCAGGACATCATCCGTCGTCTCATTAGGAGCATGCCCCAACGTTATGAGGCATGCATACACGCACTTGGGGGTCATACAAATTACTGAATAGCATTTTGAGTTGCTGCAATGAAATTTCAGCAAAATGGACTAGCTTGGCGCATAATTTTTTCACTGTAATTTTTGGGGTGTCTTTGAATTCAGCCCTCTGTAGGTTGATAATTTTCATTTCCATCAAATGATGTGGCATCCCTTTGTTCCTAACACATTACCCAGTCCATATCAGTATAAATAAACAGCAGGATTTTTCCTCCATTGAGATCTGATGTGTTTTCAAAGTGTTCCTTTAATTTTATTGGACAGTGTATAAAATAAAGATAAATACAGATACATACATTCCAGAGTCTAGTCCTAATAGAAACCATAAAATAGCCCTTTTAGCCTAAATCAGATTCCCACTTTAGTGTCATAAGCTGTCAGCTTGTATCCAGTCCCTACATAGATGATGTGAATGTTAAGGACACTTTGTGTTTTTTGGCCAGGCAGTGAGTTCTTGTTAGTTGACTCCACAATAGAACAAATCAAAAACTAATGTGGTGATGTGATATCATGAGATCTGTGGATTGCAATCTTGCTAAAAAATGAAGATACAAGATTAAGATGGTGCAATAGACCCTAGAATGAGTTAGTCTAACAGGGGCAAAAAAACTATTTGGAATTTAATCCCCATAACAAAACTGCCATCTAAGAAAAATGGTCATTGTGGTTTAAAAAAAAGGCTGTTGCTCAAATCGTTAACTCATTCATTTGGTTATTTAGAAGGTTGGAAGCAGTTCAAATATAATCATTTAGAGATTGAAACATTCACAACCACACTGACAACCTAATAGAAAAATTAAGACCACAAGTTGGGAGTAGCTGTTTGATTTATTCTCCAGGCAGGGCTGTTTCTATATGCCATTGGGGCCCTAGGCCACAACTGAGGCCTGAAGCATGACCCCACTTCAAAATTAGGACCAACAACAAAAAATATACAAACATTTTAAAACAAAACATAAGTTCATGTACATATTTACGTTTTGTACAGAAATGTATTTCTGAGGCTTTGTGAAGGCAAATCTGTGTTTTGCATGGTCCAATATTGTGTCAAAAACTTGAAAAAACAATGTACCAGTTTAATAATGGAGAAGCTATTAGTCAGCTTTATTTAATTTCACATATAAAGTAAACTATATTATTTTATTTTCCAAGTGAATCCCAGAGTGTTCAGGCTTCTTTGACTTTTCTAAAAAGTGCTTTAAATCAGTCCTACCTATCTTTATTCATGCTGAATCAGATCCTGACGTTTAAAAAAAAAGGAGGCAGACAGTCAAGGCAGGACAATAAAGCGGCTGACTCACTCCATGCTGTTAGCCAAGCCTCGTAGCTAAACCAAATTCCCAGACCAGCCCCGGAGCTGACGGCTTAGTTCGACTATGTGCTGCACTGTAGTCGACAAAAATCCTGGACGATTTTGAAATTCCCCCCGGACATTTTTTAGGTATGAAAAGTGGGACATGTCCAGGAAAAAGAAGACGTCTGGTCACCCTATCATATCAACAATCTCGATGTTTCAGTGAGTGAGTGCTTGTTGCTATGATGCATCTTTGGTCAGCAGCTTTGCTTGTAAACCAACCAATCAGCGCACAGCTCATCTAAATATTCATGATCATACCATAAAAGGAAGAAAACCTGTCATTTCATTCTAGGGCTTTTAACAAGGCTTGCATTAGAGCTCATTGAACAGCAAATATGCCATTTTCAGCCCAACCAATGTTGCACACCCTATTCAGAGACCTTAAGGACCAGCACCAAATACCCTATATAATAACTCTATGACCCCTTTTAAGAGTACTGAGATATAAATGGGCCAAACATTTCATATTTTAAAGACAGGACACCAAATCTTAAAATCAGTTCTAAACAAACAGGATGCCAGTGAAAAAAAAGCAAAAACCAGAGATATATTCTCTTGTTTTTTAGTACCTGTTAAAATACTAGCTGATTGGAATTTGGGCAATTTGTGGGCGATACAAGGATGTTCTATCTACTCCAATTTACAGAATTATCCAACTGAGAAGAAATAACAGCTTGAAACACTTTTTCAAGGTGTTTGGTTGGAAGGTATGACTTCCCCCAAGAAATTAGTTTTAGTTTAGAAAAATAGAAAAATGCATTCATCTCTTTGTCTAGATAAAAAGCACTATATAAGATTAAACTATAATTTCTCACAGCATTATTATTAATATCGTAGTTTTGTCTTCAAAACTTTTAGTCAGGTATGCTAACTCACTTAAAGCATCTCTTAAATTAGTTAGTTGAAAAATATTGCTTGACTGATCAGTTACTAAACAATTTCATAGCTGCAGTCATTTGTTGATCTCAGTTATTATTTTATCAAATTTAAAATCTGATTGTAAGGCTGTATCGTGTATCTAAAGGCAACACCATCTGTTCTCTGATCTGTTTTCTTTAGTTTCATTATAAGAATGTCGACTTCTGCAGTTATTATTAGATAACTGTATCATCCTCTGGGCCTAGCTGCCAGCTATATCATGACAGCTCTGCATACAGATCCAACTAGTTTTGAGAATATAGTAACTTTGTCACTACATTTAGTGAGTATGTACATCTCTATTATTAATCCTCCAAAAAGCAATCAGGCACATATCTAGTAACCTTTTCTGGTACAGTGGAGATTTGCCTAAACTGCTGCATTCTTTTTAACAAGCTAATGGCTGCACTGGATCCATCTGCCATCCCTCAGCACCACAGGTGGACCAGTCCTCTCAAAGCAGCCCCCTTAGTTTCAGTCAAAACAGACAGTCACCTCTCCACAGGCTGTTGCTGGGGTTTATAGGTCCCTAAATGAATCACAAGGTTTATTTATTGACTATGAACAATAACCTGTGCAATATGCTGAATGTGCAATATTTCTCCCCCTGTATATAAGCCATCCGGATTGTACATATTTTTATTTCTTATTTTTTTATCTCTTATTTTTATTTTGTTTTTCATTGTGTGCGATACATGTACACTTGCACCTTAATCCTATTTATCTTGATATACTGTATATACCTGGATATACTGTATATATATTGCTTATTCTTAATGCACCTTTTTCCTCCCTGTTTGCACCTTCTGTAACTTCTATGACAATATGTGACGAGTGAATTTCTCCGCTGTGAGATCAATAAAGCTCATGTAATCTAATCTAAACCAAACCAAACCGAAAAAAATAACTGATCTAAAATATACAATAGACTTTAAATAAATGGAAAGCCAACACGCGCTCTTTTCTTAGATGTTGCCATCAATGGATCCAATTAAACTGCCTCTACAAGAAATAAAGATGGAAGTTTTTATAACCTTTGATGGAAGCTTATTTTATAAACCCTTAATTATTGTAAAAAAAAACAAAAACAAACAGTTTTCTTCTTGTTCTTTGTTTTTAGTTTCCACGATAAAAAAAAGCAGAGCTGTAGACTAGAAGTGAAGGGATATAGGATGAGAGATGGATGGGGAGGTTGCAGATTGTGGAAGCGTTTAATGAGGAGCAGAGTGTCGGATGTGGCATTTTGATTGCAGAGCTCGCCTGAGCAGGATTAGACCCCACTGTATAAGTGTATTAGTCTTTGTTTGGCTCATCCTTTGTGCTGCATGTGTGCAAGTCCCTCCTCGTCTGTCTGTCTGTTTGCTTGTTTAGCGCTAAGCTGGGCTAATGCTGCGGACAAAGGGCTAGATAAATAGCATGTTGCGGTATTCACATGCCTCCTGTTGCATTGCTCGTACACATGGGATCTTACAGTGGGTTCTGTGCGCTGCCCTTTAACTTTTTTTCGTTGAAATGGGTCAACAACAAGCTGTTAGCTTGGAAATATTTGACAGATTTGGTTTATTTGTGCTTTACTGCCCTTTTCACGTTATGTAGAAGCTGTCATATGGGTTACAATCTTTGCTTGGATCTGTTTATGTGTAACTTCTTACACCAAATGCGCAACCACTTTAAGCTTTAAGGTCCACAGCAGGTTGTTATATTTTTGCAGACACACAAAAATATTGCTTTTACAATATATATTTTAAAAAGAGACAAAAACATTTGTACTAGGTGAATTAATGTTTGTTGAGTTTTTTTATTATTATTATCATTTATGTTTATACAGTGAGCTCTAGGGCCTCTAAAACAATCACAACACAGAGCTGGCTGGTATGTGAATTTTTTTTATTTTTTGATTGCTGTCTGGGAAGCTGCTGCTGGACAGATGGCTGCAAGCTGTCGACCTCCAGCACTTTCCACATCTTCTCCCAGGATGAAAACAGTTTTCTCTAGTCCTAAAATCCACAGCCATGTTCTTGTTTATGTTGATAAATCATCAGCATTACGAACATCACAAATGCATCCACTGACTTTCTTTGTGTGCATTTTTATAGATTATGATATTAATGGCCTGCTCTGACCTTTTGCATTGATGTTCAAATAAATGAACCTTTAAACAGCAGATTGTAGTAGGCCTATCATACTAGAAATAAATCACTACTTGCATACCCAACTGACTCTTTTAATTTTTGGTGTTCTCTGATATGAAAATTGATTGCAGTTTGCAAACCACAGTGTGTCTTTAGCACAGCTCATGCCCACGTGTACTTTGTACGCTCACCTCCTGCTGTTTTTCACACTCCTACACATCCACGTTACGTTTGGTATGGGAAAATGAGTCATTACTGTGGCCTCTGCGTTTGATGGCTGATTAGAGGAGAAGTCTTCCATTTAAAGCCATTTGCTCTTCACTAGGAGAGGCTTTCAGGAAGTAAGGACGCTTTTCTGTCTCCCTGCTACGTCTTGGGATATAAATGATCTGAACTGGTGGATACACTAATCTCAATATATTGAATTGACAAAGAAAGTTGCTCTCAAGCTGTCAGATTTATAACAATAAAAATACATCTATCTTAAGGACAAAGCATTGCTAAAAAGAAATACTTTAAAATTTTTCTTAATTAATATTATCTGCTCCACACACCTCTTTTTATTTCTTATACCATTTTGCTCACTTGGCCAATTGCTATTTATTTTTGCCTTTTCTCTTTTTTAATATGAGGTGGAGGGACTTGTTTTGACTCCCATATATGCAAAATATTAGATTGACACAGCCTGATATTTCTATGTGTCTCCTGCAGAATGCAACAGTGATGCTGCATTTCATGGGTTAGACCAACGGCCAGCTTGGCTTTAAACAACAGCCCTTTTAGAATCTCTGAACCTCTCTATGGCCACTACCCCTGCCTTTAAAGGTTGCACTCTTGATCTGCTGCTGGGAGCATATGCTAGCCAGCACACGTGACTCATGAGTATGGCGGAGTGCGCCTCCATTGGATAATGGTAGAGAAACATTGAACCTAGAAGTACACACCTAATCAAGTAATTGCATTTTTATTATGCTGACTAATGGTCTGTCAAACAACAAAGTTTTCCTAAATAATTTATGTGTAACTAGCTGGTAAATTTGTTCAAAGATACAGCTGTTACTCTGAACGGCAACAGCAGAATTTGAGTGAAATTTTGACAACTGAGAGCATAGCGTCCTGTTATGCTGAAATGCACTGGCAAGAGCCCTGCAAAAAACAAATGTTTTGAACTGTGAAAAAAACCTCGTTGCACATTTGAAATGAACTGTAAAAGGCAAAACAATAAAAAAAACTATTCATTGTTAACAATCCAAATGAATTGATAAAATGGATCATAAAAGATGATCTCTATATTATTCATTTATGTTTCTGTTTTTGATTATTCATTTATTTATTTATTCTACACTTACTGAGTCACACAGATTTCTTAAATTTTTTAATGTCACACAGTGATTAGTAATAGTGCCAAAAACCACAACGCCCATCATCAGGCCCATGAAAATGCAACATGTTTCCTGCAGGGTACAGAGACCGAGTCCAGTCGAGCTGTGCGAAGTCGAGATGGGCTTTCATCTGTCTAAAATGTTGCTAGTGCTCACATCTTGCGCAGGTTTTGGCGCATTACACATCAAGAAAACATTTGCTTCTGCTTTTTGACCACTTTAGCGGGTAAAACTTTCCTTAGACAAACTTAAATTATATTAGCTCAGTAACAGTGGGTGTGAATATTCTACGACGCACAAGAAAAACAAGAAATTTCCACAATGGTGTTATAAATTTATCCGGATTTCTGTGCACAGAAATCTGAAAATCTGTGCTCCAAAGTCTGAGAAAATGTGCGTTTTTAGACCTAGGTCCCATTGTTATGAGCAGGGTATACGGTTATACTTTCTGCTTATCTTTTTTTAGGAATCTTTGTTTCCCCTTTTTTTTTTAAAAAGGAACCGATGTTTTAAATGGTAAATGGCATTTACTTATATAGCGCCTTTATTCAAGTCAGGAGGCTTGACCAAAGCACTTTACACTACATTCATTCACCCATTCATGCACACACTGATGGTGGCAAGCTACATTGTAGCCACAGCTGCCCTGGGGCTCACTGACAGAAGCGGGGCTGCCGTACAATGGCGCCACCGGGCCCTCTGACCACCATCAGTAGACAATGCAGGTGAAGTGTCTTGCTCAAGGACACAACGACACTGAAAGTCGAAGTCGGGGCTTGAACTGTCAATCCTCTGTCGTCCTTTTAGGAGTATCCCCCCTCGTTCCACTGATAGGGAAAGTAGCAGGGAAGTGCTGTTTTGTGGCTGTCAGCCATAACAGCTGAACGCAGCAACTCCAGCCAGTCAGAGTAGTTTCACCTGCATTTCTGAAGCATTGCAGATGTGCTGTTGCTCTCAGCTTCTCTAAAGTCATTGGCTCTTCTATTTTGTCTTGTTATTTTTGTCCACTAAACACATTGAATCGGTCAAGTTTACTAGTGAATGACTATCTGTGCAGACTTTGAGCAGCATTTTTTGGACTTTTATATAATAACAAGTTATACTCAGTTAATTCACTCATGATCCAACAAAAAGTTTAGATAAAGAGCAAGCAGCTGCGGATTGTGCTGGCTACGTGATGACCTTACTCTTTTATTATTCTATTTAAAGCATACAAGTACACTACTATTACCGTTAAGTTGTCCGGTTCCAGCTGCATATTCTACTCACTTCCACATTTAGTGGAAGCAAGGCTTTATTGCAGACCTCCAACAACAGGATTTTTGTTTCTTCCTACTGCTGGATAAAAAGCTAGGGATGATGTTGGTTGTTGTAATCAAAGACTTACGTGTTGCATAATTTCCATTGAATAATGGAAATTACCTTGTAAGGCGTGCTCTGTTCCTTGAGTGTATTATGTCACTGCCTTAGTAGGTATTGTTTTTTATTAAGGCCTATTAGTAATGCTGTTCACACAGCATCACACCTTATAAATTATAGTTGTGAGTGTATACTAGAGCTGCTGATTCGTGGACTGTTGAATTGGAATTACCATCCCAATATAATGTGTAGTATATCACAGTTACAAAGAATAGCTGGGATGCAATATTAGATAAGTTGAAATGTTTCAGGTGAAATATGTTCCAACTCTGTTTGCCAGTATTATATTAGGCCCGGTGAATAGAGCATTTGGCTTCAAATGTCCAAACCTGATATAGATCCTTGTGTTACAGAAGCTTAGAGTAGTGGGAGCATTACTGTGTTAGAAAAGAGGGATTTTTAAACTATAATCTTGAATCCACCATAATTATGAAATAACAGTCCTTGTACATTATTTTTGTGTTAAAATACATGATGTGCCGTGATGCAACTTTTGATTTCCGATTTGACGCCAATATTGCAGTTTTGAGAATGTGATAATAACCAATATTGACTTGATACTAGGGATGCACGATATAATCGCCCCCCTATCGGTATCGACCTGTATCGGCCTTAAAACTGCATATCGGACATCGGCCACCCTACCGATATTAAACCCGATATTTGATCAGCTTCTGAGTTTCTAAAGTCTAAAAAAAAAAAAAAAATACTACTTCTTCTTCTTCCTCTAAAACTTCTTTTTTACAGACTTAAAAACTTCTAAAGACCAGCGAAAAATATTGATACATTAAAATATCACAATATCTTCATATGCTGATACATTGCCATTTAAAAACACCATATCAACCTCTTTTACTAATGAAATATTGCTATATGTCATCGTTATGCTACGAAATCCCCTGAAAATTCACGGAATTTTGCCATATTTTTATATGTTGCTATATTGACGCGGTATCGATCTATTTTGCTAACAAAATCTCACAAGAATGTGTAAAATATCACGAGAGTTTGTAACAGAACGATGAAATTTCACGAGATTTTAAAAGTAAAAGAGATCGATACCGCGTTTTTAAAAATCTATTTGATATCAGCATATGAAAATATATTGGAGTATATTATAACCCTAAGTGTCAGAAATGGATAACAAAACTGCTATTTTCAATGACTACTTATTTTTGTCCAGCTTTAACATCGGTATCGGTTATCGGCTACATGAGTTTTAAAATATCGGCATATCGAATATCGATCAAAATCCCAATATCGTGCATCCCTACTCGATACAATATCAGCACAAAATATATCAGCTTTCATCACTTATTTTAATATTGTTATAATATAACAGGGAACAAAAGTAAACAACAACAGATATAAAAACAATTGACTCGTGTAAAACTAACCAGTGAGTTACAAAAAATTTTAACAGAAACAGAACATTTCTATCAGCAAGAAAACAGTGGAGATTTTTTCTATCCCAGCCGATAAAATTAGCTTTTGACCGATATCCGATATTAATAATGGATCAGGACATTGGTACCTCTTAATAAATGATGTCATCGATACCATAAAGTTTTTTTCGGCTGTATATGTAAACAAAAAAACTCACTTATTTTTAACATACTTTGTACAAAAATAGCTAATGGCACATTTTGGTACACATTGATCCAAAGATAACTGTAGAACAGGAACAAAAAAAAAAAAAATGTAGAATTATGCACAGAAAACAGATAAAAACTATAACTGATCCATTATTAGCCTGATCAGGCAGTCTGAGTCTCAAAAAGTCACATTGTTTTCCAATCAATGAATGTCTAAGTCCTAATAAGTTGTCAAATAAAGTGAGTTCAGCCTTGTTTCGTCGCCAAAGATTATTAAAAAATCCTCATAAATAAAGAATAAAGTATTGACATCTAACGTCTTAGCTGACTGTCTGGAGCAAAAGAGGAAGGGACATGTCACCTCAGTAAGATGGAGGAAAAGGGGAAGGGATTTTTTTAAGAAACCAGCAAATGGATACCTTGCTTACCAGCAAGAGCTACTGTGATCATGAAGAAGAAATAATTATTTGCACCCCTAAAGCTGTAATGAACCAACTGCAGCAACATGTTATTTCTTTCTGTTTGTATGAAGAAAGCCAAGAATGTTTTCTCAAAAGTGCATCATTAATTAACACCTGACCTCTCTGTTGTTGTATAAATTAAGAGTTGTTATTTAGTGATGTAGTTAAAGTGGATAAAGTTAATCTATTTTTATAATACTGTATGCTAAGACAGTAACAAAGTAATTAAACTAGAAGGATCTGTGATGTATCTGTAACATAAATATGGATATTATGTTTGAGACTTTGAACACATAGTATTTGCTAAAGTCTGTGTAATGAAAAGGCGACCATTTAGGTAAAATGGAACTCTGCAGAAAAGTCACATACCTCTGACACTGCAGTTTAGGCAGTCACATTATTTTCATTTATATTTAAAAAAAAGTAAAGGGGTTAGCTTTCAAATTATGTACCACCAGTAATTTGGCCTTGCAGTTCCTTAGTTATCTGCTTTTCCACTTGGGTATGGAAAAAGGCAAGGATTACCGGTACTTAAAACAAGGTGGATGTTAAGAGGCTAGTGACTATCGTTGTGCAGAACTTTTCAAGGTGCATTGTGGATCATTGTTAGTGCACTACTTTCATTCACCAGACATTTGGACAATCCTACAATATGGCAATACCTCTATTTAGTACTCTATATAGGGGTTAGGGTGCACATACGGACACAGCCTCAGTCATCTCTCATTAGTGATTCCATCTGTAATATTGGCCTGTCCACTCCGCAAAATAATTCAAAGCCTCTTCCAACAGACTGAGTGCAGGTAGAAATGGGAATGTGGAAAAACAAGGGTACCAGAAGACATAAAGTTTCTGAGGAGAAGTACACTGAGAAGGAAAGAAAATAATAAATAAGAGATGAAGAACGACACATTGTAAACCGAGAGGACAAAACATATTGTAGCAATGACTCTAAGGCTGAATCAGAAAATAAAAAGAATGCTTAAGCCCTGAACTTTAACATGGAGCGAGACAGTTAAACTGTATCGTATATTTTAGAATTATTATCAATATTTCTGTACAAACCCCACTTCTTCATAAAATGTATTCTTTAACTCTTCACCTCCCATCCATTCTAGCCTGCAGCAAAAATAGCATGGGTCAGCTGAATTCCTTCACATAAGGCAGAACACCCTAAACCTTGAAGTAAGATAGCTACAGTAAAATAAAACAACAGTAAGTGCCACTTCTTTCGGTTCAGAACAAACACAGATCACACAGACTTACAAGCTCGGGGAAAAACAAGTACAAAAACTTACTCTGGTCTGATGTTTCTCAGTTTAAACCCTGATATTAATATAATATGTTTCTGCTTTGAATGAATGGCATAAAAGCATCAATCTATGTTGCATGGATCCATTTTGCAAGCTTGTGCTGCTTGCATCAGGGTGTAGAGCAGCGGTCACCAACCTTTTTAACAGTTGAGGGTTAATTCAGGGGCACTGAGTCACATGAAGGGCTACCAATACTGACCTATGAATGGCAAGGGTCAATGTTCACCTAAACTTCATATATTATATACATATCTTTATCGTTTCTTTAAATTTATAATTTTCTTTTAGACATTTTCATTTTCATTTTTGAAATCTCTATAAATGCTTAAATGCCATATATGATTAAATAATGAAATGTTCTATAACCCAATTTAAAAAAGAAGAGCAACAGAATACAGTGAAATTTCAAACGTAGCTCACTGTTGAGTTGTTCTATTTTCAGAAGACTCTAAGGGCACCCCTTGTGGTCCTTGAGGGCCCCTTGGTGCCCGCAGGCACCATGTTGGTGACCCCTGGTGTAGAGGATATTTTCTTTGTGGCCCACATTTGTAACAAAATATTTGAAGATTTTTTTCATTCTATTTTAATACAAATAAGATGTTTTTGTTTTTCTTCATGTGAACGTATTAAAAGCTGAAAGTACCTAATTGTGTTTTTTGAATGCTGTTAAGTTAGACTCAGCCACGGTAGTAAACGTAAACTGTTCCCGGGTGACTGAGCTCCTCCAAAGGCAGAATCTAAAATTAAGTAAAGTTAATAAATGAAAAATAAGTTAGCTAAGCAATGAAGTCCAGATGTGACAACGTCACGCCTGCTGTCTGAAGCCAAAATCTGTCTGTGTTCATTTCAAGCTCTTTTTGTTGTATTCAGTTGCTTCCTGTAGTGGCTAGTGAACACAGCATTAAAAAACAACTGTTCCAAAAGGTTAAGTAAACACATTATTATAAAGCTAGTATTCACTAAAACATATTTTATTTTCCCCTTTGCTTTGCATTGTGAACTCGTTGTTTCAACAACTTAGTAAATATTTGTAGATAATTATTGGCTTTGAGAGCAAATTCTTTCTTTTCCCTTTTCCATAAAATAAACCTTGGTTTAAAGGAATGCAGATTAACACTTAACTTTTTCATCTACTTTCATCTTTTTTACATCTGTGCCCTTGATTTGTTAGTTCTCCTTATTCTTTTACATTTTATTACTTTGTTCAGTTTAATGTCACTTTTCTTGTTAAAAGATTTTTGACTAAAGCTTGTAAGCTTGAAGTTGAAGTATTTTGTCCATAAATGATTGTATTTTGGAGTAAAGTTGACTGCGTTTATTCTGTATAAGTGCGTAGGATAGTCAATTTAGTAAAACGATCACTTTTTAGATTAACAAAGACATTGACAGGTTGATCAATTTATCCGAAAACTAATTTATAGATAAATCCATTACTAAAACATTTAAAATGCAGACCTAAAATAGACAGGATATGGGATTATATTATATACAATTAAATTGAATTTCTAAATATACTTGAATTAATTTATCCAATTATTTTTATATCTTTTGGATGGAAGCACGGCTGGGCGATTTTTGCCAAAAATCAAAACCGTAGTCACACCTTGAATTTAAACAAGAATGTGTGGAGGGAGCTGATAATTAGGGTGCTAACTAAATCATCAAATACCTTTAAATATAAACAAAAGAATAAACAAAAGATGGTCAGCAAATATAAGATGAGTCTGATGTTATTCTAATATTGATGTTCAATAATAATAATAATCAATAAAGAAATGGAAGGTAAATAATTCTTAGCTTGCCATTTTAAATTAAATATGTTTAAGAAGAGATGTTTTCTTCCAAAATTTATTTCCAGTGTTTTCTTGTCTTTTAAGGAGAGTATTTTTTTTATAGAATTTATTTTTCACCATGTTAGATTATATACAAAAAGAAGATCAAAATAACTGATCGAAATGAAAGAGGTGAAAGCCCCACTGATTAACTATAGATTACACTATCTTATATATGTAAAAATACAGCCTTAATAAGATAAGTAAGTATGAAAATTAGAGTTTCTTTTTGAAAAAATCTCTAGATGAATAGGAATTATTTCCTGGTTTGAATCCTTGTTTATAAAAGTACATATTTATACATTTTAATGCCATTATACATTAAGATTTTTCAATTTCTGGCACTAAAGTACTGAGGAACAAAATGAATTTGACCGGATTGATTTCCTAACTAGCTAACTAATTTCTATGCAAAGTAGTAGAAAAAGTATTGCCTAAAGTGATATTACAGTATGAAAGATGTTGATAGATTTGTGTCTCATTTACTGTCAGAGCTGACATTTTTTTCTTTATTAAAATCATTTTAATGCTGTTTTGCATTGTATTCTGAATTTGCATCCTATACAATAATAAAAAAAAAAACCCATAAAAGCATTGATGTTCCAAAGAAATGTTGGCTTCCAGTGTTACATACAAAACTCTCTCATGAAAGTTATTCATAACCCTCATCGAGAGGAATAAGGATCGATGTGCTCAATCAGCGGTAGCTTTAATGCCTTACATGGCCAATTCTGAAGTGGCAAATTGAGATATAGGTTTTTAAGTCATCTTTGGGGATGGTGTAGTGATAATATGGACTCTTTATGGGCTACTTTATGTTTCCTGATAACAACTGTTGTAAAATTTTTACAGTGTTAGGTACTGTAGTGCACAGGACAGAGACAAGCAATGCATTTCAATGGAGCCAGCCAAGGTTGCAATTTAATGTTCTGAATGAGTTCAGCTTTTTACAGGGCAGAGGAGGTCACGTAGTCACTACAGTCACTAAATCACTGCCAGTGTCTGACAGAGAAAGCCGGTTTATAAAAGCTTGGACGCCACATATGCCCAAAGAGACAGTGGAAAAAAAATACTATATGGCCATTTTATGAGTCACGGTACTGAAAGCTCTCTTAGCATTGAATTTTAAAGTCGTTATCTTGAACAAAATTAAATAGATAAAACAGAATAAATTGATGAATAGCAGTTTGTGCTTTAATTGCACAAAGTATTCAGTTAACTTTATTAGTAGTTTAATTTGATGAATGAATCAAAATATTGAATCTTATTAAAAAGATATTGTGCAATTTAAGAAGAACTCAAATTACTCTTAAAATAGTTAAAATATTTTTAAATCATTTCAATATGCGAGACTACAGAACACAAAAGGCATGCTGTAAAATTTTCCAAGATACATTTATTGTATTCATTTGAACTGGAATGCTTAGTTAAAACAAAAAAATGTATTGCTTGTCATGAAGACTTTTTATGACACTTTATCAAAAACTTTTCACTTGAATATAGCCAGATCGCTTTAAATTCTATAGCTGTGTCCTTTGTAACATGTCAGTTTGACTTTTATGATAGAACCAAAGCACAAAGGCATCAAACGTCCTTGAATGTAATTTCTGAACAAGTCTGGAAGACCTGATAAAAATCCTCAGAGGGTCAAAGCTTCCCGAGCCGGCCAGGCTGGCCACAGCATAGCAACGGCCTCTGCTATTAGGACACGGAAATCATTAAGAGCTGATTATTCATGGTGCTACTATACTGATGTCCACGACACCAAAACCTCTTATTAAGTCATCCAGCTCTAAATGACATTAAATTTTCAGTCAGCATGAATAAGTCAGAGTGCTCCACCTCTGATCATGCAGTAAGAAGAGCCGGCAAACTCATTATTGATGCACTGAAAAGCAGAAAAATGATATTAAAGCCTTTCTCTGAATTCTGGAGTAACATTTGCTCAATTAAACATGTGAGAAGGGCAGCTGGGTTGTTTCTATTTTTTATTTTAAGATTTAAAGCCCCTTGTGTGTGGTGCCAGACAGCATTTTCAGAAGTATCGATTCAAATTTTGCTGCAGGTAAATGACTCCCAACGGGATCTCCTTGGAAACTGGAGTGGAGCCAACCACTGTGTGTCTAACGGACTTAATGCAGATATAAATCGCTATTCCAATCAAGGCTGTTTTATTTTTTTGTTTAACAGAAGTGATATCTCAGCCACAGAGCCACAGATTTTGGTCGATAAGATTCCGTCAAATACCCTTAAATATATGATAAAAAATTATATCTGATTTATACAGTAGTTATACAGGAGTTTTTTCAGAGGACTTTCTTACACATTTCAGGTGAACAGTAGGGATCAGTTTGCTTCACTATTGGCACATTAATGGATGTAATTGCTCAATTTTGTCTATATGATCCTATTTAATGATATTATTATTTTTAAATATAACCAATGCAATAATATTAAGTCTCACTGAACTCTGTCCTCTTGCACAAACAGTGTCTTCTGTTAAAACTTTATAAAGTAGAGGAACACAAAGCAGAAAATGATAGCAAAAGAGGAAAATTTTGCATGTTTTTTCAAAAATAAATAACTTATAGTTTTTATGCATGTGTATTTTTTTACTGCAATTTTGGTAGGAATTAGGGAATGATAATTCTGATCCCCACAAAATACCGTACTGAACTGTAAATCAGTGAATTCAAGCCTGGCAAGTGCATTAAGCACTACATACTTAACCAAAACTAACCACTCTGGGCACCCAAAAAGGCAAGGCAAGGCAAATTTATTTGTATAGCTCAATTCAGTACAAAGACAATGCAAAGTGCTTTACATGATTAAAATATAGGAAAATAAAACAGAATAAAAGCAAGTAGGAAAAAAAAATAAAATAAAAAATGCAGAAAAAAAAGAACATTAAAAACAGTTGGACTAAAGAAAATAAAAAAAGTTGAACTAATGATGTTTCAGTTGAACTGTTTAACTAGAACAGTCAAAGGCAATCCTAAACAAATGTGTTTTTAGTCTTGATTTAAAGGAGCTCAGGCTTTCCGCACTTTTACAGTTTTCTGGAAGTTTGTTCCAGATAAGTGGAGCATAGGAACTAAATGCTGTTCATACACTTCTTTGCCCTGTTTCCTCGAAAGAAAACAGTCTAGGTAACTGTTTTTAAGAATCCCCTAGCTAGAAAATGGCGTCCACGTGTGAGTAATTGAGCTGCACAGAACCAGAGCTCTAGCGGAGAGTTCGTTAACTGGATCACTTTACTGGTGCACTCTTTAAATCCAGTGTTTATTGTAAGAGTAAGGAGATGTCAAGTAAACCATTTGCAGTTTGCAAAAAGCCATACTGTATGTCTTGGGACAACGGTCACCAAATGTAGTGACTTGGAAAGAATTTGCTCGGGTCAACTGAAAGCAATCTTAAAATTTTTGATGAACAAGAAATATATATTTTTAGTGGAAAGCAAACAATGCACTGTACACAAAAATGTAAGAATAAAAGGTGAGTTGAGCTAAAAACAATCCAGTCTTGGAAGAAAAAACTATTTGAGACTGAGGTTAAGGGTCTATCTCACTACTATGCACCACTTAGTTTATTCTTATCAAAAGAATTTGCTATATTTCATTAATGCAATAGCTGTCATTTTTAATGTTATGGACAATTAATGCCATGAAGAGGGGCGTGTTTGGGCCTATGCGCCATTAGAGCAGCAGTCTGATCTGCATAGCCAGGATTAATTTGAACCTGTTCTCGGGGCATGTTGGACTCTGGCAGGGGTGCTTTCTGTCATCAGTAGTTTTCATGAACCTAATGGAAAGGCCGGACAGAGTCTGGCCTTTCCATTAGGCCTTTGTGGATGATGTGTTTTCACTGGCTCTCTCCAGTCAAGACCTAAAGCAGATGCTCGGGTGGTTTGTATGAATTAAGTGGGATTAAAATGAGCTCATCCAATTCCTAGTTCATTGTTCTCATAAGGTGCTCTGCTGTCTTCAGGTCAAAATGGGGAGTTTCTGCCTCAAGTGGAGAAGTTCACGTATCTCTTGGTCCTGGTGAAATGTGAAGAGAGAATTAAGCTAGAGATGTAGAGGTTGGCTATAGTGGGAAATATGGCATCGATCTGATAATAAGTAAATACTAGGGCTGGAACGGTTCACAAAATCCACGGTTCGGTTCGGTTCACGGTTTCGTGGTCACGGTTTTCGGTTCGGTATATGTTGATTGTTAGCCTGACATGTTGGTCGTGTTGCTGTTAGCATAAGCAAAACGTGCTGCACAATGCTTGCACACTGTTGCACTTTTATCCACAACTTTCTTTCCGCCGTCATCGTAGCTCACTCTAAATGCAAAGTGGTCCCATACAGCAGACCTATAAAGTGCTGCTGGCACGTCTTCCAACTCCTGTTCTTTCCCACTCGCCATTCCCACACAATTCTCCACAACAACTGATTTTTTTCTGCTACACCCGGCTACGCTGCTTCGCTGCTTCTTCTTGTTTACTACTGGTGGTTGGCTTTGGTCGCAGTACCGCCACCTTCTGCTCTGGAGTGTACACGCTTCGCCTATGAGAAAAAGGAGCAGCGCATGAACCCAACGCAACACACGTGAATCGAACCGAGACAGTCGACCCGAACGGTTCGGACGGTTTTCATAAACCGTTCCATCCCTAGTAAATACGGGGTCAGTATTGTTGATACCAATACGTTTTAAGCTTGATGTATCATGAACCTGTTGACCATGGAGGAAAGGGGAACAGCAAAGGGCTGTGACACAGACAGGGAAACTGTTGTGAATCTGCTGCAGTCAATGCTTGCTGGAGAGAAATAATAAGTATTGATATTTTCGAACGATTATTCTTCAATATAGATACCAGTGTTGGTATCAATATTATCGATAGTAGGATTGATCGATTTTTATTCTTTTTTAAATGTTCCTATGTTTCTATGCTAATCTTTTAATCTGGGTTGTGACAAGCAACTGAAATGAGCTTCTTCTACAGGTTGGCTATGGGCTTTCTATGAGATAGAGTAAGGAGCTTGGCCATCTGGGAGAAGCTCATAGTAGAAAGGATTTTCCTCCACGCTGTGAGAAGTCAGCAGAGGTTGCCCGGACATCTGTTGTGATGCCCCCTGGGCTTTTCCCTCAGGAAATGTTTCAGGCATGTCCCACCAGGAGAAGGCCCAGGAAATAGCCCAGGACTGTCTAGGGGGTGTCCCTTGGCTGGCCTGTCGAACACCTTGGGCTTCATTCAGAGGAGCTGGAGGAGATGCCTGTGAAGATGGAAGTCTGGGCATCTCTACTAAGACTGCTGCCCCTGAAACCGGGTTGTGGATAAATGGAAGATGACGAGTATGAGTATGAAAATTCTTGTTATTTTAACCCAGCAAGGACTCCAGTCTTGGATTACAATCATGTTAGTATTGCTTATATTGTTCTATTGTACCAATATGAGCCTGTACCATGATCAACCCTTGCACAATGCACTACTAGCATTAACAAAACATTATTTGTCTTAATCATCCATCTCCATCGGTAAATATGTGCATATGTGTGTCACAGCATCTGGAATAAGAAAGAAAACTAGACTAGAAATGAAATGGAAAAGAATAACCACCATATTGAAGCATACGCTCTGGAGATAAGATCTGATTGTAGCTAAGATTTTCCAAAGCTTTGAGTGCAATAAGGAATGATTTCAGTGTTCACTGGCGGCCACAAAATGACCTGGAAAAACTAAGATAAATGGAGCCATTGACTTCAAATATGACCCCTTGAAAGCGCTTTGCAAGCCTCCATCCATCGTCGTCTATTATATTCACGAGGCTGAACTGTCGAGGAGGGGGGGTGGGGTTGGTCGATGGGTGCCCACCTGCTCTCCTTCAGCTTCTAAGACACTGGCTGCCAAGAGATCAAACAGGCCTCGTCACTCCCCCTCTGTTCTCCTTCTCTCCCTGGCAAGTTCCATATAGAAAAGGCGACTGACCCACTTTTCCTCCCTCCCCACCAAGCAATTACCTGGAGAAAATGGAGGGATGTAGCGTGGGATGTGTGCATTGGGTGGGTGGGTTTTTCTCCAACTGAACAAAAGCATCTCATCTTCTCAAACTGTACAGCGAGGAAGGAGTAGCTGGGTTTCCAAATAAGGCATGTCATTTTCCTATCAGATACCACACCAATGGGAGGTGATTTCTCTAATGGTGCTTTTTGACCCAGTGTGGGTTTGTACATATGCACAAGTGCAGATATTAACTCGGCTCTGTCAGATCTGCTGCTTTAACGGGATGTCACTGGTGTGGCAGCGTTGATCTAAAACAAAGCAGACATCAGACAAATTTACCAAACAAATGTATAATTTGCCAAAGGCCCAATAAGGAATGAGAGTAGAACATAAATTCCTCCACACTGAAGTAAATTGTTTACAATCCTGGGGGCTTTGTGAAAGCCACAGCCAGCACTCATTTATTTTCTCAAGGATTAGGTTTATATTGATTGACCATCATGACCAGCATCATGATTCTCGGTGGCAGAGACCCATTTTTTCTGTTCTCGTTTTCTGTGATGGTGCTTTTACCGTATTCTTTAACTCAAAAGAAACAGAGCTTTTACTGTGTTTTTTTAAATTTATTTTTCAAGAATATTCTTTTTTTGTGCTCACAGGCCCCACATGGTGACAGACTACATGGGCATCAGGAATGAGAGCTTTATGAAGATTGCTGCAGTGGGGACATGGATGGGAGATTTTGTGACAGCTTGGATGGTAAGAATAAGATACAGTTGTTAGTAATAAACAAAATTTTACTTCTATAAACTTGAAACTACGCAGATTTAGAAGAAAATTTGTTCTAATCATATATTTACTTGATCTGGTAAGCAGGACCTTTTTCAACTGGTTGAAATTATGCACTTTTAAATGACATTACATTTTGAAATAGTTGCATTTTGTCTTTCACCCTACAGATTTAAATGAATTCAGTTCAGTTTATTTCTAAAGCACCAATTCCCACCAAACACTCATCTCAAGGCACTTAACTCGGAAAATAAAATCACACAGACACACTGGTTAAAAGTTTTATATCTTAGGGAACTCGGGTTGATTGCATCGAGTCACTGACTTTGCAGGATTCACTCCTCCTGGAGGAACATGTGGCAGCGGACATTCACTTTCATCATGTTATTGACTGCAGCACTTCCTCATATCAAGCAAGCATGCATGCAGTGACAGTGCAGAGGAAAAACTAACTCACAGGTTAGAACTTCCTGGTTCCACCGAAGAGGAGCCTGACAACTGAATGATATATCAGGCTTAATGAAGATAAATAAGAATGTAACCATGTAAAAACTTTGTAGTCTAAAAAAAATACTGAGCACAAATTTACCAGTCATGAATTAATGTTGTGCAGAGATTTGTTCCAAATAATCAGAAAATATTATTACAAACAGAAGTTTGTGTACGAATACTCAATATTATAAAAACTGCTCGATGTTTATAATTAGTTGTGTTTTTTATGCTTTATTTTTTCTAAACCTAACTTACTGTTTTAGATTATTTCCTAATTCTCGATATGATTTATTCTGAGTATCTTTAGAAAGTGAGATCTACTTTCTCATTCAAAGCTGTAAAATAAATTAGAAAAGGACGATTATACTAATATGTTTTGCAAAATGGGGAAGTAACTTTTACAGCTCGACTGTGTCATCACAGAGAAATTTGTCTGAAGGAAATGATAAGGAAACCCTTAACTATGATGCAACCATCCAATAAATCTAAGAAGCCTTCTGAAGAAAACTGGCTAAATGAGAACTGCTTCAGGAAGAGCAACTGATGTGGCCTCAGCATTGCTCATGTAGTTCCCAGCAAATGGTCTTAGCGGAGATTCGACCAATTGTACTACTTTTGTTTGATGTATTAACAGGGGCAACTGGGAAAGTTACTGTCTTGCAAACGGAATGCTGTGGGTTTAATGTGAGCTCTCTTCTCTCTCACAAATAGATATGCTTCTTGGACAGGGAACCTAACGTGCCTCTCGTTTAAGAGTGCTTTAAGAACAATAAAACTGACAATAAAGTTGATTTACAATTTGCTAAATGTGTGTGTAAGAGTTGTTATTAGGGGATGGTATTCTATAGGCCCTTGACAGTTTATTTCAGTAATGAATCAGAAATCTACGATGTGGTCCTAAGTCTATTATTGACTTAACATGACCCCTTCTACCATTAATATTCCCTCTGTGCATCACTGGCAGTCCTGCTCTCAGGGTTTTTTGTCACTGAAATTAATGGAAAGTTCTTCATATACTAAAATAGAAGCAATAAAATACATAATATACACTTCCCACCATGTGTAAGATAAACAACCATGCATTTTTTCTTTATCATAATTCACCAATTCCATCACGTTCCATTTTATCCGATGTAACTGAACCAGTTACTTTGTTTAAGGCTGGTAATTTGAGATTAATGTGTCCTGTGGGCTCCATAATGCGAAAGCATGCTTCTCAAATAAACTACTCAAATAAATAGACTAATCTGACCACTTTAGAGAACATATATCATGCAAAATGGTGACTTACTTTGGATTGGTTGCAGGCAAGGTAGTGGAGGCAGACAGTCAGACAGGTGTACTCTATGTTGAGACCCTAATCAGTGCTTTTGTTCTTTCTTTCGACATGCACAGACAGAAAAAAAACATTTAGCCTCTTCACAGGATAAGATCAGTTTAACCAAGCAAAAAAGAGCCACATTCAACATATATATGGTAACATTATGTGATTACTGCAGCGTTAAATTAAAAAATGACAAAACATTCCAAGAAAATTTACAAGATGAATTTGAATTAATGCTGATTTGATATAGGGTTAGCAGAATAACACATCAATCAGTAGTTAGTGTCTTGCCTGCAGTAGAAAGAGGTTTTTACCCTTAGTTAAATAGAAGCCCCCTTCTTTAAAAAACAGAGTTTTTTTTATAGATTTTATGCATTTTTATTTGTACTTTTTTCAGAGACCTTCCTGTGTTTTTCATGTGGGCTTTATTATTTTAATGAAACAATGAGATCTGTGATTTGAATCATTTTGGAAGCAAATACAACCTGAACCTTTAAAAGAAGATCTGATATTCTGTCAGCTTTTTTTTTTTACTATGATTGTGACTGAGTTTGTGAAAGGTTTACATAATGTCATACCAGAGGAAGTCTAACAGCTGGTCAGCAATATAAAACAGCTCCAAAAGCTAAGTGACAACAACAGGAGAGATAAGTTGTATTTTTATCTGGGTAGATGAGGGATATTAGTATGAGACAGAATTTACAGGATAATTGCTGATAGGCAGAGAGAATAAGATTGAGCAGAGAAAGAAAAGGATAATGGAAAACTGAGAGATGTTTTAGTCAGACTGTATCCCTCAAATCCATAGCAATCTTCTTTCCTTTAACATTGCTGTTTTGATAAACCGTTTTAAGTGTTAGTTCTGATTAAAAAAAACCTCACACATTGAAAATAAGCTTTTAATTATATCAAGTGATGGATCAATCTCAGTTCATCTGACAGATTTTATCATCTATGTTGAAATGAGGCAGTTATTCTTTCAATAAAATAGCATTGTGAACTGAACAATATAGGTAAGATTTTAATATGGAATTGTTGAGCTGTTGTTTGTTGTCTAAAAATGTTTTTAAGGAACTGGTCTGGTTAGCTTGTAGTCCATAAATTAAAATGACATCACATCAATTTGAGCATCTTCCCGTTCCAAGATGAAAAATTGGTGGAATTTCTACAGTTTACTACGGTTGGTATCAGGAATCCACCTATCATAGTTTTTTATAGATTTAGGGTTTGGTTTTGCAAATTCACAACCAGCTGACATCCATCCATCCATCCATCCATCCATCCATCCATCCATCCATCCATCAGGCTTATTCAAAGTGGGGTCGTGAGGGGTGCTGTTGCCTATTTTCAGCTGTTTACGGATGGGAGGCAGGGTATATACCCTGGACAGGTCGCCAGTCCATTGCAGCCAGCTGACACCCAATGGGACTAATTTAAATTTGTCTTAATAACCTTTATCTCACCAAATCACTGTTAAAAGGAGATTTATTAAAAATAAAGATTAAATATCTGATGGAGCTTTATGGGCATTAGGTTGCCATGCGTTATACATAAGTTAGGCTGTTGTTGGATATGCTATGTATACGCCCAAAATTGGAAAAAAAAATTAATAGAAAGTTCAGCACCAGGCATACGCTGTCTAAATTGGCAAGGTGTGACAAGGTCCTTAAATAGAGTCAGGAGCAGGTGGATCAGATGAGCAGTGATAAGAAACCGGGCAGAGTTAGACAGGTGAATGGAATGAGTAATTAAGCCAATCATCAGCTCCAAGGTCCTGACAGAGGTATTGTTTGGGCGACCTGTTGGTGTTCAGGTATGGTATGATGGATGATGAATAAGCTTAAGACTTTGAGTTTCAAGGCTCTATTTACAGCCCATTAAGATACAGAATTGTAGATTTTGTTCCCCAGAAATGAGGTCTTCAACTCTGGTCTTCAGGTCCCACTATCCCATAGTTTTAGGTGTTCCTCTACCTCCACATACCTGACTTTAATTAGTGGGTGATTAACTAGCCTGTCCAGCCCTTGGCAGCTGCTGAGGAGGAAATGCAATCATTTGATTAAGAGGTAGTGAAGGGGAGACACATCTAGAAAAAGCACGGCAACGAGCAATGAGGATCAGGTTTTAAGACGTCTGCCCTAAATGATATCCCAATACATCTCTAGTTAGCATGGCAAGCTAATAACATTTTATCACCATTCTTCACATTCACATAGTAGTGTAGGTATAGTATAAAGATATTTTATTTCCAAACAGTAGAATGATCGGAACCGAATTGTACAGGATTCCTTCTGGCAAGTCACTGGTTTTGAAGGGTTAGGCTGAAAATTGGTTTATTGTGAAAACAACAACGGCATTCATATTCAATCTGAAATCAGTTTTCTGCTGGGTACTATCAATCTATGTAACTGGAATTTCTATGTTAGATACTGTTGCATTTAAATTAAACCAATTTGGACCATTATTACAGAATGAGACCCTCTTATTCTTGCATGCTCAGTTTTATGAAACCTTCTACTGCAGGTAAGGAACTGGCTAATTTCAACAAAAACGACCAAAGAAATAAAAAGTGAATCACACTTTTTCCTTTAAGTTTTTAATAAAAAAAAAAAAATATTTGTGTCTATGAAATTTTTGTTCTATCTGTAGCGAGCAATACAGGATTATTCTTTTCTTCATATTACAGAAAACTTTAAGATGTATCCCCTCTTCCACAATAATAGCAAACGGAACAACCTTCCACAGCAATTTAGTCCAGGCTGCGACTCCCTTGAGCAGCTCAGAGACCTGAGGAGGGTCAAGAAAAACAATGGATGCACAAGAGGGGGACAGGGTACACTGCAGGAGGAACATACCTCTGTTCATTATTCAACATGAAAGAGGAGGGGAGCTCCAGCGGGAGTGGGCCTCGTCTGCTGGGAGGAGTGGGGCTCAGAGCTGAGACAACCTCCCAACCTCCCTCACGCATCGCATTAGTATTCCACAGTACATACTTTACAGTGAGGGAAAGTGCAGGAGTGAGTGAAAGGCAAGAAACAGGTGAAAGGGTAGAAGGGTGTAGAAAGGAGCTCTGAAAGGACAAACAGGAGGGGTCGGTGTTTCGGGCAGACAGCGCTTCTTACAATGCAGCAAATTTTATGCAACAACTAAAGTGCTGATGTCAGAAATTATTCACCAAGTATTTTTTTTTTTAAATAACTCTGAACAAGACCTCTTTGTTTCCTCCCCACAGGAGACTATGTTCACTGAAAGGGTTGACGAAGTGCCCTGAAGTTCCAACTTTCCAGAATTGCCTCATCCATTAATTGATTGACACTCTTTGTAAACAGTATCTATCATTAGAAGGTCACCTAGAGAAATTTAGGTTGCATCGTAATGTGGTTGATATTTTCAAGAGTCAACTGAATAAGAATAGGATCGGAATCACAATCAGTGGAGAAACAACAAGATGCAAAATCTTTATTCTGTGTTAGGGTTTGTAGGATTTTATTTCTCAAGAGTGATGAGAATATAGAACTAAAATAATTTAAACTAATGCTTAATTGAGAGGTTCATTGGTTTATAGCAGTTTAGAACATTGGTCTTCAACCATGTGGCTGGTATCTGCGGCAGTTTTCCTATGACCACAGTTCAAGAAAAGTCCAAATTTGGGACAGAGCAGACTGTTCTTCTCCAGGAGGCTCGGGGACTTTGGTTTTTGCAGCAGATACTGCATATCTTCTACAACTCAGTATGCAGTCAACTTCTTCAGAGTCCTAATGACCTGATTATTTTACTCAGGTTTGCTAAAGCAGAGACACATCTAAATGGTACAGGACACCAGACCTTAAAGACCAGAATTGTTGAACCTTGTTCTAATTTGTTGTTCAGATTGTGAACTCTTCTTCCATTTTCTATTGGTGTTTCAGAGCAAATTACCTAAAAAAGCTTAAAAAGCTAATAAATAATGCCTGTTCTGTTCTGATAACTCCTCTAGAACGTCTGGAGATCATTTTGCAATGAAGCACATTATGGACACCCCTGAGCATCCAGATCCTTTCTGTAAAAAGCCATAAATATAATAGCTCATTGAAGAACCCCTAATTAGCCTACTACAACATTCAATTGTTGTATGAACTGGATTTACTCTACCAGCAGAGGCAGTTGATTTAAATAGGTTGAAATATCTTCATGGGTGAAAACATCACTGATGTGTAACTTTTATAAATGCAGACAAATTAAGATCAACGTAGAATGGAAAATGGCAGCCACAACACAAAGTGTTAATCTTTATTACCGGTACTAATTTTTCCGTTATATTAAGTAGGAATAAAAGCATGCTGCAGACTAGTATGCACACATTCAATAACTATGTAAAATAAAGCAAGCTTAATCTTTTCTCATTTAGTCCAAGAAGATGGAGAAATGTAAACCCAAAAAGCTAAAAGCTTTATAAACCTTTCTTTTATAACCATAGATTATTTGTTGATAAAGAAATAATCTATGGTTGAGCATCTGAAGGTTTATAATTTCATGATAGAATTGTTCTTTCATTATTCATATTTAAACTTTATAATATTGCGAAAAGGTTTGAACAAAATGACTTTAATGGTATTATTTAGGGCTAAAGTCAATTCATAGAGCCTGGATCAACAGTTCTTTCAACAGATGTTAGTGTTTGTGATGCAAACACTTCTACAGTGTCAAAAGGGCAACATCAGAGACATTACTGTCGTCCTTGTTTCATCTGCTCAGGTTTAAAAAGCTCAATGTTTTATTACCTGCTTAAACTCTGCTGAACTGAATGTACATAATACAAAAACAAATGGTTGATGAGGACACTAAAATGGTTCTTGGTAAAAAGAGTTAAAGCAAAGAAAATAGCCTTGGAGAATATTATAAAAAAATCTTGCAAAGATGTGAAAGGATTATTCATTATTTACCTCTTATCTTAGGTTTAAGTAATTCATTTTACTTTCCCAAAGGTAACAGATATGATGCTTCAGGATCAACACTACCCGGATTGGGGCAAAGCTGCAAGAAAGTTCTGGAAAAGAGGCAATAATCGGATCGTCCTTTTCTGGTACGTCTGCTCACCCTGGTTTCATATAATACATAATTCTTCTTTTTTGAGGGGACCAAAGGTTTTTGCATGAACCCTTGCAGATATGTGTCTGCACGCCTGCATGTGTGCATGTTATGTGGTCTCATCATCCCGTCACAGGGTTGCGTGCAGTCAATATCAGTGTTAATCTGCCTCACTCAATGTCAGCACCTTTAATTAGAAGAACAGGGCTAAAATCAATGGATGCCACAAGGTTGCTGTGTGTGCCACAAACCTGTCTTTTACTTAACCCAAACACAAGCTGTGACCCTGAAATAAACTGTAAACAAATGCAGAAAACTGTGTCTCATAGGAGTGTTATAGGACAGATTAGTGGGCCTGGTCTCTGCTTAAAAGTAGGTAACTATTTCTGCACGGCCCCGGAGACGTTCATTCACTCGCTGTGAAGTGATCCCTGTCAGTCAGATATGACCTGTGACTGTACTTTCCGGTGGTTCATTCTCAGGTCACAGAATGATTGAAAGGCAAGGGAAATAACCGACTAACTTTGATAGTTACACTTTATACTAAATATGCAGACATATCAAAGAGTTCGGCCATAAACTTCAGCGTTTCCTTCCGTTAAATCAATTCTCTCATGATTTGGACTCCAAGCAGACAAATTCTTCTGCGACTTTTTTCATATTTATTGAGGAGCGCCCGAGCTCGTGTTGTCATAATCGATGGCTGGATTTGACGAGGCCGTCGTTTGGGATTCAGAGCTTGAAATGTGACTGATAAATGCTCTGCAGGATAGAGCTTGTCGATATGCTGCGGCAGATAGGGGAGAACAGTGCCAAAAGGTTGGCTACTGCGCAAGCAAGAATCCCACTGTGGAATATTAAAACCTCCCTCTAAAACTTATCTCCCACTCTGCTGAAATGGGATACGAGCTGGCAGCCTGTATCTGCAGGGCAACCAGCCGTTATGTGGTGCAAAACTGCACAGAGCAGCACAATACTGGTTGGGTGACATTGAGAGAAGATACCCAGCAGAGATTAATACAAAGAGAGCCGGTCTCTCTTCACACAAATGAAGATGTTTTCCAGCAAACAGTGAATATTGAATGACTTATGCAAAAAACGGCAATCACTAGGAGCAGTTCAGTGTTAAACATGTAAATGCATGGAAATTGGTGTGCTGTGTAGCTCTGATTTACATTGTTTTGGCAGGCTTATTTTTGTTCATATCATCCTATAAGAGTCTGCTAGGTTTATTTCACTTTTAATAAGGCCTAACCTTTGCTATAGACGTCTTCTCTCATAGCTTCATTCATAGATCTCTCCCTTCTGTCCCTCTTTACTATACTTAATTTTTTTCCACCCTCCCTTCGAAAAAACTTTTCTCCACTTCTCTCCAGGACAGTGCTTATCTCTCTGACCTCTGTGGTGGTCGTAGTCATCAGCACCGACTGGATCAGCTGGGACAACCTGAACCGCGGCTTCCTGCCCAGCGACGAGGTCTCCAGAGCCTTCCTAGCTTCCTTCATTTTGGTCTTCGACCTTCTCATTGTCATGCAGGTAAATTTCTCCCTCGTGGCCAATTAAAAAAAGGGAGGGGAACCGGGATGTCTCTTGGCTCAGTCCACTACCCGTCTTGCCAGTTCCTGTTTTTCCCTATTCATCAATGGAACACTGCAGCACATAGCTTTAGAAAAAAGGGTTTTGATCATTCTCAGCTGGCATGGAACAAACATTTATTCCTCTCCTTTCAGTTCCCCCTGTTCTTATTTACCCACATGATCCCACACTTCATTCTAAATACTTATGGTTCATAATAGTTTTTGTTTTTAGTTAATATTCTCTCTCTTAAAACACTTTTACTTCTTCAATTGCTATTGTTACTTTTACTGAACCATTCTTACACTTCCAAGGGTTGCATGGTGGTGCAGTTCCGTTGCCTTGCAGCAAGAAGGGCTTAGGTTTGATCCCCTGTTTAGGGTTTTATTCTTTATGAAGTTTGCAGTTTCTCCTCATGCATGTGTGGGTTCTCTCTGGAGACTCAAGCTTCCTCCCACAGTCTAAAATCATGACTGTTGGGTTAATTTGGACTCCAACGTTGACCTTATGTTGAAGAATGAACCATTCTATTCCCTGCTTGCTTGTGTCAACCATTCATCATCCTATTGACTCTGACCAGCTTCCACTTCCTGCTTAAATGAGAACCAGGATAAAGGTAAAGAATGATGCTTCCTACATTTTTTATGCCAGAGATGGGGTGTCCAGGGTGTTCTGCATTGTTCCTTTTTTGGCTGAAATAGCATTTTCCAAAAGGGCAAAAACGTTTGGTCTCTATATAGCAGACTCTTGCACACATATGTGCAGTGCAGCTTACATGGTTTTATGAAAACTGTTGACATTACTTCTTATTACTGGGGAGAGTGCTGGCCTAGGGTTAAAGCAGTGTGCTTATGCTATGAGAAGGTTGCAAGTACCTGGTTCGATCTCAACAGCCTCCTCTCTGCGTCTCTGAGCAAGATTCTTAACCCCACACAGCTCCCTGGGCACTGCACCATGGCAGCCCACTGCTCTCCAAGGAGATGGGTTAAATGCTTTGATACATTTCTTCAGTGTGAGATCAGTAAATTTCAATTATTATTATACTTATTATATTATTTCTTTCTTTAGTCATGGCTTTCTTATCACCATTCTTCTATCGAGGTAATTTATTGTGCAAAATGTAAAGCTTGTATGTTACCATAACCTTCCACCTTAGCTTCAGATCTCTGCAGCTCCTCCAAAATGTTCCAACTGGCTGTTTTTTCTGCTCTCCTTTTATAACATGCCAGTTTATGTGGACAACCATGTCTTGGAGACTTTCGTTAAGCCTCTGAATTCATACGGAAGTCAGTTTTTTTTCTTTTATGTCTTTGTTTTAGATGTATCAGAGCAAAGAGGTTCAAAACAAAATAGATATTGACATTCAAACATTCTGATTTATAGTTATTTGAAATTTTGCATTTCTCTGAAACATATCTCAATAGAATATAACCAGGGTTGTGACTCTAAAATGATAAAATGAGAAAAGTCTGATGAGGCTAACCAGCAACAGTAATAACATGGTGTGTGACTGTGTATAATGCACATCCAAACACTTAAGGAACAGAGTTCATGTCTTTAGAAGACACGAGATACACACACTGCAAGGCTAACGTTTGTTAGTACTTAAATATAAATCCCTGGTCTGTTTGTTGTGCTAATTACAGAAGCAAGAACTTTCATGGGAGGACATGTCATAGTGTTACAAATGAACCACTCCACAAAAAGCCGCCAAGGTCACCAGTATATTTCCCATGTTAATATGTATTAGATCTCTAAAACTATTTCTAGGTCCTATTTATAAAAAAAATAAAAACAATATCTAAAGAAAGGGCTGCTGGCTGCTCTGGCTGTTAATTACTTCAAACTTTGGTCTTTTCTACATTAATTTAACAAATGATTGTGATTATGCAGATGCGTTGAACTAGCTCCGTTTACAAAACACCCTCACAAGGACGCAGATATCTGGAAGTTTTTAGTCCTCCCCCTTTGGCTGTATATCACTCTCCACTCGGAGCGATCTGTTTACAACCAGCTCTTCTCATTTCCTGCACACTGTACAGCAAGTACATTTACTGCAGTAATTTACGAGGTGAGCCAGCTATTGCCGTCATGGGGGCCCTCGCACCGGGAGCCATCACTGCGTTCTATCCGTCAATACAAATTCACCTGCCACAGCCCTCCTGAGAGCTTCCTTCACCTACATGTTGGAGCAGTGCCAAAGCTTATCCATGAGAAAAATGGGTGGAGGTGTTCTCAGGCCAATTAATGTCCTGCCTTGACTGAGCTCCAGGCGGTCTTTTAGCCCTTTTAATTGAATGTTTGCTGATGTTTTTTTGCATTTTCCCACCTATTTCATAAATGAACCTAAGTTTTCTTTGTATTTTGGTGGAATCCTGTGAATATTTATTCATGAGAAGGATATGTTGATACATCATTATTTTCTTCTTAAAGATTCATAGTTTTAGGGAGAGAAACGATTTTAGTAAAGCCCATAAAAATGTCTATTTTATGTTATTGTCTATTTATGTTTCATTTCTGTTTTTTTGTTTATCTTCCATGTTACAATGACATTACCTGATTTGCAGGTGGATTCGAGAATAGTGGCATAGTCATGGCAGGCTGCATCTTTAGGGTAAACAATATTTTTCTTAAATTTTCTGTCAGTTTTTATCTGTTGTTGGATTTCATGCTCCTTTATTATTGTTCATAATTCTTATCTGTCATCATTTGTTTTTTAAAGAAAAAAATGCAGTGGATTGGTTTATATAAATGGGTAGCCGGTGAGGTTTTTAAACATCTAGATGCATGTGCAGCTAAGATCCTCCAATCTTAGAGTTAAAAAAAGAGACCTTGTGAAAGTAAAGCTATGTCATGAATGGCTTAAGAGACTTAACCCACATGCAGAACACCACTGGAAGCAAAGTAAAAGTTTAACAGAGTTTATTGATGGTTTTCATACAAAGAACATGAACTGGGTCGGCCACTGGTCCGGGACTGGATTCACTTATGTCTGCAGAGACGGATAGTTTGATTAGCCAGGCAGTCAGATGGTTTGTTGAATTTAGATTATTCAGAATATACCTTGAAGAGGTCCAGACAGATCTTTGTGAGAGAGGGAACCGGTTGGGTCCAGAGACTGTTGGTTCAGCAGAGTGCTCAGCAGCAGCGTCTAGCTTCTGACTTGTGAGTGGCAGACCTTGGTTTGAGATTCCAGCTCTTCCTTGAGAGCAGCAGGAGGAGTCCAGATTGAGATCTTCAGGTTTGGCTCCCTTAGGCAGGCAGGCAGGTTTACAGGCAAAGCTCATCCAGAGCTTTAGGTTTAGACGGGTTTCCTGTGAGCAAGAAGACAAAGGCAGATTAGAATCAAGTTTCTCTCTAGAGACAACTAAGATTCTATCAGGATAACATAGGCTCAGGTTCGCTAACCAAACTTGGTCAACACTGCGGCGTTGAAGGAAGGTCTGGCTGCTGCTTATGTAGGAAGGTCTCCTGATGGGCTGATGAGCGTCAGGTGTGCTGGAGAGCTCCAGCCCAGGAGACCCACAGCGCACTCTGCTGGAGAAAGGTGGTGAATCTCCAGATCCCAACAGTACCCCTCTCTCAACTACCGCCTCTTGGCGGTCCCGAGGATGTGGACGGGAGGGACTTCTCATAATCCTCGATCTGGGACGGATCGAGGATAAATGAGCCAGGAACCCAGGTGCGGTCCTCCGGACCGTAGCCCTCCCAGTCGACGAGGTACTGCCAGCCGCGACCTCGCCGACGGGAGTCCACGATCCGGCGAACTGTGAAGGCAGGATGGCCGTCGATGTCCAGGGCGGGTGGAGGGGAGTCGGAAGGTGGGCACAAAGAGCTAGTGACGACAGGTTTGATCTGAGAAACAAAAAAGGTGGGATGGATGCGTAGAGACGGTGGCAGGTGCAGGCGGACAGCAGAGGGATTAATGATCTGGGCAATTTTGTAAGGACCGATGAATCGTGGTGAGAGCTTCTTGGACATGGCCTTGAGAGGAATGTCACGTGTCGACAACCATACCTCTTGCCCAGGGGTATAGTCAGGAGCGGGACGCCGTTTTGAGTCAGCGAATCTCTTAGTAGAGGCAGATGAGCGGTTGAGGGTGGTGATGGTGTCTTTCCAGATGCGTTGACAGCGGCGGATGTGGTGGTGGACTGATCTAACCGTTATCTCTCTCTCGTCTGCCGGGAAGAGTGGGGGTTGATAACCTATTGAGACTTGGAAAGGGGATAAACCGGTAGAAGCAGATCGCTGAGAGTTATGTGCGTATTCGATCCATGTCAGGAACTGAATCCAGTCAGTCGGATTATTTGAGGTTAGGCAGCGGAGAGTGGACTCGGGTTGTTGGTTCATCCTCTCCGTCTGCCCATTTGTCTGAGGGTGGTAACCAGAGGTGAGAGAGGACTTGCAATTTAGAGCTGAACAGAAGGCTTTCCAGACCTGTGAGATAAACTGGGGACTACGATCTGAGAGGATCTCTTGAGGTATTCCATGGAGACGGAAAACATGCTTCACGAGAAGTTGGGCAGTCTGGAATGCAGTGGGTAGTTTCCTGAGGGGGATTAAATGACAGGCCTTGGAAAAATGGTCAACAATGGTTAGGATAGTGGACATACCTCTGGAAATCGGGAGACCGGTAACGAAATCAATTGCTATATGGGACCATGGACGAGTTGGAACAGGTAGAGGATGCAGCAGCCCAGAAGGTGGTTGGTGAGAGGTCTTGTTTCTGGCGCAGATGGGACAAGCCAGAACATACTCCTTAACGTCTTTATGAAGGGACGGCCACCAAAAGCGTCTTGTGATGAGAGCAATGGTTCTGCTCACTCCAGGATGGGCAGAGAATTTTGCTGCGTGCATCCACTGGATGAGGCGGGATCTGACGGAAGATGGAACATAAGTTTTGTTTGGAGGACCGTTACCTGGGTCAGGTTCAGAGGCCAGGGCTAAGTTGATGAGATCAGTGATCTCCCAGGAAACGGCTCCAATCGTGCATGAGGCAGGGAGAACAGGCTCGGGTGTGTCTGGTTGATCAGTGGAGTACAGATGAGAGAGAGAGTCGGGCTTGACGTTCTTGGAACCAGGTCTGTAAGAGATGATGAGATTGAAGCGAGAAAAAAACAAAGACCATCTAGAATGACGCGGGTTGGATCTTTTAGCAGACTGGAGATAAGCCAGGTTTTTGTGGTCTGTCCACACCAATACTGGATGCTCGGCCCCCTCGAGCCAATGTCTCCATTCTTCCAGTGCGAGTTTAATGGTAAGAAGTTCTCTGTCTCCGACATCATAATTTTGTTCTGCCGGAGAGAGTCTGCGTGAAAAAAAAATGCACAGGGATGAGTTTTCTGATCTGAATCTGACTGTTGTGATAACACAGCTCCAACACCGGAGTCAGATGCGTCCACCTCTGGAACGAACTGCTTAGAAGGATCGGGCTGGATCAGGATGGGTGCCCTGGAAAACAGATTCTTCAGTTTGTTAAAAGCATTTTCGGCTTCAGGTGTCCATTGGAATGTCTTCTTCACAGAAGTCAGAGCTGTGAGGGGTAGAGCTGTCTGACTATAATTTCTTACGAAGCGTCTGTAGAAATTTGCAAACCCTAGGAACCTCTGAAGCTGCTTACGGTTTTCAGGTGTTGGCCAGTCCAGAACTGCCTTAATTTTGTCTTCAGATGGCTTCACCTGCCCGCCTTCGAGCACAAACCCTAGAAAAGTGACAGATGGTTGGTGAAATTCACATTTTTCGGCTTTCACAAAAAGTTTGTTTTCCATTAGTCTCTGAAGAACTATACGAACATGTTTCTTCTGGTCTGAGAGGTTCTTAGAGTAGATCAAAATATCATCGATGTATACAAAAACAAAAACATTCAAAAAATCTCTGAGGACGTCGTTGACTAGAGCTTGGAAGCAGGTAGGAGCGTTTGTAAGACCAAAAGGCATGACCAGGTATTCAAATTGGCCTATGGGGGTCTTAAAGGCTGTTTTCCATTCATCCCCTTCTCTTATTCTAAGGAGATGATAGGCATTTCTTAAATCGAGTTTGGTGAACACTGTCGCACCTTGAACAGGTTCAAAAGCTGATGCCAGTAATGGTAGGGGATACTTATTTTTGACGGTTATCTGTTTCAAACCTCTGTAGTCGATACAGGGCCGAAGGGAATCATCTTTTTTTCCCACAAAAAAAAAAACCAGCACCGAGAGGAGATGAAGATGGACGAATTATTCCAGCGGCTAGAGACTTATTGATATACTTCTCCATAGTTTCACGTATTGGTTTGGAGATGTTAAACAGTCTACTGCTGGGAAGAGGGGCTCCTGGTAGTAAATCAATGGCACAGTCATATGGTCTGTGAGGTGGAAGAGACGTCGCACTGACCTTACTGAAGACTGGTTTCAGATCGTGATACTCTGGAGGAACAGAAGTAAGGTCAGGAGAGTCCATCTCCCCCCTACCTCTAGGGGACTGAATAGTAGGAGCCGCAGAACGAAGGCATGACTCGTGACAGGAAGTGGACCAAGACTTAATGTGGCGTTCAGCCCAGTTGATATGGGGGTTGTGACGTTTTAGCCACTCGAATCCAAGCACCAGAGGAGAGCATGCTGAGGGAAAAACAAAAAATGTTAGCGTTTCACGGTGATTCCCAGAGATAAGAAGTTCTAAAGGTTGTGTCTGATGAGCGACTTGATGAAGCTTCTTTCCATCAATGGCAGATACTCTGAGAGGCTTTGTTAATGGAACAGTCTCAATCTTTAATTGCTGGACCAGATCTGAATCAATGAGATTTCTCTCACACCCAGAGTCGATGAATGCTAATAATGTGAGATTCTGGTTGGAAAAAAAAAGGGTTGCAGGCAACAATAAATGAGGAGTTTTCTCAGATCTTAGATGGCCCGTCAGACTCCTCAATTCCTCTGACAGGCCCTGGCCTTTGATTTAGCCGGGCATGACGCAATGAAATGGCCAGTCTCACCACAGTACAGACAAAGATTTCCTCTAAATCTCCGTTGTCTTTCTTCAGGGGATAGCCTTGTGTGTCCAATTTGCATGGGTTCGACCTCCGTTCCTTCTGAGGAAGAGAAGTGAGAGATTTGGACAGGCATTGGAAGAGTCTGATCTTACAGTAGTCTTTGGCCTGGTACAGGGTTCTGGGGATCCAGAAAAAACAGAAGCATTGTTAAATGCGGGAGCAGAAACAGAAAAATTCAGGCTTCGTTGCCTAGAGTTATTTCTAGTCCGAAGTCTATTATCCAATCTGATGGTTAATCGGATTAAATCCTCCAGACTAGCAGGTTCGTCGATTGTGGCGAGTTCGTTTTTGATGTTATCATTTAAAGCCTTAAAATAAGCACTCTTAAGTGTGCACTCGTTCCAGCCTGAGGCTGCAGCTTTAACCCGGAAGTCAATGGAGAACTCAGCCACTGTCGAATTTCCCTGCTTTAAACTCAGCAGGGCTCGGGAATCAATAGTTTTATCTGAGTCATGGTTGAAAACTTGAGAAAACTCAGATATAAACTCAGAAAACGTACATGAAAAGCTGGACTCGGAAGAGAACCTTGCCTCCGCCCATTCAAGGGCTTGTCCAGTAAGTTGAGAGAGAATGAAGGAGATTTTCTTCCTATCATTCGGAAAACTGACGGGAGAGTGCTCAAAAAGCAAACGACACTGAAACAAAAATCCTTTACAGTCCTTTTGGTTACCTGAAAATCTTTCAGGAGGGCTCGGGCGGAACTCAGGAAATGACGTGACTGTCGGTGACCTTTGAGGCGGAACTGGTTCCGGAACAGGAAGTACTGCTGGCGTGGCATTAGCATTCCTCATGTAGCCAACGTATTCCTGCAAAACTTGATTCTGGTGTTCAATATGAGTGTTTAACTCACGGAGGGTGTGCGCATGTCCTTGGATTTGGGCAGCTTGCACCTCAAGCCTCCTCCGGAGGTGATCCGCTGGGTTTTGTGTTTGGCCGCAGTGTTCTATCATGATTGGCTTAAGAGACTTAACCCACATGCAGAACACCACTGGAAGCAGAGTAAAAGTTTAACAGAGTTTATTGATGGTTTTCATACAAAGAACATGAACTGGGTCGGGCACTGGTCCGGGACTGGATTCACTGATGTCTGCAGTGACAGATAGTTTGATTAGCCAGGCAGTCAGATGGTTTGTTGAATTTAGATTATTCAGAATATACCTTGAAGAGGTCCAGACAGATCTTTGTGAGAGAGGGAACCGGTTGGGTCCAGAGACTGTTGGTTCAGCAGAGTGCTCAGCAGCAGCAGCGTCTAGCTTCTGACTTGTGAGTGGCAGACCTTGGTTTGAGATTCCAGCTCTTCCTTGAGAGCAGCAGGAGGAGTCCAGATTGAGATCTTCAGGTTTGGCTCCCTTAGGCAGGCAGGCAGGTTTACAGGCAAAGCTCATCCAAAGCTTTAGGTTTAGACGGGTTTCCTGTGAGAAAGAAGACAAAGGCAGATTAGAATCAGGTTTCTCTCTAGAGACAACTAAGATTCTATCAGGATAACAGAGGCTCAGGTTCGCTAACCAAACTTGGTCAACACTGCGGCGTTGAAGGAAGGTCTGGCTGCTGCTTATGTAGGAAGGTCTCCTGATGGGCTGATGAGCGTCAGGTGTGCTGGAGGGCTCCAGCCCAGGAGACCCACAGCGCACTCTGCTGGAGAAAGGTGGTGAATCTCCAGATCCCAACAGTACCCCTCTCTCAACTACCGCCTCTTGGCGGTCCCGAGGATGTGGACGGGAGGGACTTCTCATAATCCTCGATCAGGGACGGATCGAGGATAAATGAGCCAGGAACCCAGGTGCGGTCCTCCGGACCGTAGCCCTCCCAGTCGACGAGGTCCTGCCAGCCGCGACCTCGCCGACGGGAGTCCACGATCCGGCGAACTGGGACGGCCGGATGGCCGTCGATGTCCAGGGCAGCCCAGGAGACCCACAGCACACTCTGCTGGAGAAAGGTGGTGAATCTCCAGATCCCAACAAGCTAGCCAAAGAGGAAAGGGAGGCATATTTTAAAACCAAGCATGTAATAAATATTGGATAATAGAACTGTAATAAATATTGCATTAAAAAGTTATTATTGAAGCCTTTACCGAGATTATGACGGTACTGTTAAAGTTTTGTTGCTATTTGGTATACCGTATTCCTGATTACCTAAAACCTAAAGCTTTTGCATAGATTAGATGCAACAAAAAATAAGAAGAAGCAGAATTTAATTTAAATGTGTAAAATAACTATCCTCTTCCATCCATGTGCAAGCATAGCTTCTGATAAGGTAATTGCTGGAAGGTTTGCAGCCTGTGGCATCCTTTGCTTAGACATCATAAGACTAAAGCAATGACAGCATAATTTCCTTGGGATTTCTATTATTATTGTTTCAATGTCTTTATTTTCCATTAAAAATATATTTTGTCCATTATCCAATAATGATACAGTGTTATAAGTTGCTTTATAACATTATGACTTTAGAAGTTTTTCAATTTTCAGGAGAATTTCAGTTTTGAGAATTTTGCATTTAGTTGCTTCAGATTTGAACATATTGTTCTTAAGTTCTAAACAGGTGTTTTTTTTTCTCACTACTCAATACGTTTAAAAAAAAAAAAAAGGAACACATTTATTCTACCTAAATGAAAACTTGCTTTCAGCTATTGAAAACCATATAAAACAGCATGGATAGATTTTATATTCAATTCAGTTTATTTTCAAAGCGCCAATTCACAATACATGTCATCTCAAGGCACTTTACAATTCAATATATTTTTACAAAGTGAAGGAAAAAAGATTATGCATCCTTTAGTACAGTGTATGCTATAGATATGCCGTTTTAATCCTACTACCCTGTGTATCTAAGCCAAAATATGGAGTTCAATGCCACATTGAGCCACTCTTGACTGCACACCTTTAAAACCACACAGGGAGTGATTTATTTCTTAGATTTGTGAATCACGTTGGTATGAATACTGGCAGCTTTTCTTTGAAAGTCACCAGCCTCATACTGTGGGTGTGGAGAAAAAGGGAGTTTGGAAACACCACAGGGCATCAGAAGCCTCTAAATGTCACTTTGTTCTGCCTGTTGATGTATTTTGACATGTTGAAGTCCCACTGCACACGGGTTCACTCCAGCAGCCTGTAAACATGCAGTGTGATCTCCGCTCCATAGCGGCCGACACCGTGTTTGACCTGCAGTCAGCTTGTTAAGAGACTCCACTGAGACTTAATATCAGCTAATATGAGAGACTTCCAGTGTGGCATCCGATGACGGATGATACATGGTTGACATTTTTCACTGTCAATGTTATTTGAATGGATTTTTCTATTCTTAAGAGCATCAAATGAGATTAATTTAGATTATATTTGCTTGTTTTTGTGTGATTTTTATTTTTTTTTCAGGACTGGGAGTTTCCTCACTTCATGGGTGACCTGGATATGAATTTGCCCGGAATGTCAACAACACATGTGAAGGTCAAGCTTCCTGTCTGCAAGAGTATATTTAAGGAGGAGTACCACATTCACATCACAGGTACCCTCAGGCAAATCTGATGTTAAAGAGCAAAGTTATGTCAATTTCAAGGGAAAGAGTCCCCAACTTTTTCAAACACGCATTTAAAAAGGACAAAAATGGAAAAGTTAAAAGCATTTGATGAGTAAGAAATACCTTTCATATTTTCCTGTTAAAAACTGAAACTGCTCCACCCCCAAATTTGGAAAAGGTTCGTTTGTTACAACCACCACAGCAGGCATTTATAATGCATGTGTCACAACTGCCAAAGATGCTTCAGCTGTGTTTTCATCATTTCCTACATCTATGTTTCTCGATGTTCCCTGCAAACGAGTCAATCTTTCCTTCAACTGCCCCCCCCAACCTCCCGTGTTCCATCAAGAGCAGGAAAAAAGCAAATATTCCTGAGCTAAACGGCACATTTTCAAACGCTCAGTGATTTTTGGGAGAGGTTGTTAACCCTATTGCGTTGGATATCCATTAAGCATGATGGAAACGACTACACCCGGACGTGATTGGTTTAACTAAAAGCTTATTAGCATCATATCTGGGGAAGGGAGAGAAAGGGAGTAGTGTCATATATACCTGGGGAGACATTTGCCTGCTATCAGTCATCCAGAGAAGATGGCTGTCTCATGGTAATATAGCGATCTTGTAAGTAGCACCTGTAAATGGATTTCTCTTTCTCGCTGTGTGAGCTAAATGTAAAGTGAGAGGGATTCCTGATGCATGACAGTGGAGGCTAACCTTTGTGTTGGAGTTTTCCTTGTGAATCTTATCGACAGTAGCGGTCAGAGTTTTGGACGAGGCCATCACTGAAATTATTTTTAATTCATTCATTTATTGTTTTTGTCCTTCGATCATTTTTTCAATGAAGAGTATCATCGTCCAAAGAAAATGACTTTGATGACCTTTACATCTTTATCAGAGTTATGTTCACAAATTTGGATTTGGTTTGAATTTTCTCTAATGTATATAATTCTAAAATTAAGCATAAAGGCTCAATTTGAAACCGGCTTGATTCAGTCTGAATATTTGACCGCTGTTGACAGAATTGGCAGGATTTATGGTTCATTTTCTAGCACAGACCTGGATTTTGGAGTAAAGATACTATGCTTTCAATAGTGTCAAACATTTTTGATGCGCTGGTTTTATTTACTCTAAATCAGATTTTAATTTGGATTTGGGTTCTTGTTTTTTTTATTGTTTTTAATGAATTGAGTTTTTAATTGCCATAAACTGCTTACTAAAGACTGAAGGTTGCACCTTCCACACATAAACAAACCAAATCTGTCCTTGGAAATGTTTTATGATCAAATGACACAAAGATTAAGCTGTTGTGTTGCCATGACAAGAATTGTTAAGGATTTAACAAAAAAGCAAAATACCTCCATCACTATGCATGACAGGTTATTAAACTTTTCTTTAATTTAGTTAGATCACCAGTAATAAGAAACAATTATACCCAAAACTGATATATGTATGTAAAAGATGTAAGAAAATAAAAATGCCCATGTAATGCCACTAATGCTTAACATCTCTCTCTCTGCAGGTAAGTGGTTCAACTATGGCATTATATTTCTTGTGCTCATATTGGACTTAAACATGTGGAAGAACCAGATTTTCTACAAGCCCTACGAGTACGGGCAGTATGTTGGGCCAGGGGAGAAGATCTATACAGTGGAGGAGCCAGAAACACTGGCAGACTTCAACTATAGCACTCTCACTTATGAGTGGCGCTCCACGAATATCAACCCCATGACCAACAAGACGTATGTGGAGCGGGACATGTTTCTGCACAGCCGTTACACTGGGGCCAGCTTGGACGTTAAGTGCCTGGCATTCATCCCAAGCCTTGGAGCGTTCGTTCTCTTTGGCTTCTTCATCTGGCTGTTAGGGCGCTTTCAGGACAGCGAGACATTCCCAGAAAACCAAGACAGCACGTATGAGAGGATAAAGAGGAAGTCGCCTTCGGAGTACAGTAAGGAAATGGGAGTGACCCCGGAGGACACACACCTGACTATGAGCAACAGTCTGAAACGATGGGGAACACCGATGCTCCTGTCGGTAGAGGGGCCTCAGTTTGGAGCGACACCGTCTACGAACTCGACTATTTCAATGGACACCCAGGAGACGCATCCAAGCATTGTGATCGACAACTCAGCCCAGGATGAGCCTGTTGTCTCGTTTGATGTCCACAGACTCTCACCGTAAACAAAACCCCATCAGGAACCGAATAAAAGCAGAAAGAATCCATCAAGACCTCAGACTGTTACACAGGGTGGCAGAGGTTTTCCTTCTGCTAAACCTTTTTTACACACATCTGTCTTTTATTGGGATTTTATGTAGTAGACCATCACAAAGTAGTGCAGAATTGTAAATGTTGAATGAGAGAGAGAGAGAGAATGAGACCAAATCATTCAGATCAATGCACACACTCATATCACCCAGGATGCAGCGTGGGTGCGGCTACTGAGGCTGTTCACATCAACAAAATGTTTCTGCAAAAAGCACATCTGCAGTGTTCTCAGCAACAATTTCAAAAGCCTAACAGGAAATATTAGGCACCAGGCCGAAAAAACAATTCAGAATAAATCAATCCACCAACCTACTCTAACTTGACTAGCAGAAACAAAAAGGCCAAACAGAAACACAGAGAAACAAAGGGGCTATTGGAGGATAAAAAAAGAGATATTTATGTGCACCGATAGGAAGTTTTGCCCTAGAAATTCTCAAAGAATTCCCTCGTAACCTTTTCTCTCATGTGCTGGTTCTACAGCTGGAGTCACAGCTGGGTAAGCCTGGTCCCAGCGTTCAGTGTGAGTGACCTTTTGCAGCAGGTTCCTACCACAGCTGTGGCGTATTCAGTGTGAGCCTAGCATTAAAAATGTTTTTTAAATAATGATTTGGAAACTAAATTCAGGCATTTATTGCACATAAAGTTGCTTTGAAACCATTCTAATATAGATCTATAGATGTGGCTACATGTTTTGGGTGGTTGTTTAGCTGAAGGGTTAATCTCTGCCTCTATTAGGTTTTCCTCCTGGGGTTGTCCGGTATGTATCTCTATAAATCTTCACTTCACTGTCTTTTCTGAGGAAAAACATCCCCACAGCATGATATTTCCACTCCATGCCTCACCATGAGAGTTATATGTCACTTTTTCCACCATATGTAGCATTTTGTGTGTAATCCAAAATCTACATGTTTGCTCTGTCCCCTTCTATAAAGAGGACTTCTTATGGCTTTCTAAAGACTAGCTATTCAAGGCTTTTAGAGTTCATAGCTAACGGTTGTGCCTTTAGACTGTCGTCTCCTTACGTCTGTAAGTTTAGGTGGATAGGCACCTCTTTGTAGCCTCGTGAGACCATCCTGATCTCGCGAGCTTTCAAGATTTCACTCGCTAATCAGTCTGGAGACTCTTCGTTGAAGAAAATTTGGAGCCGTTCACCAAACGAACGTCCAATCAGCGTTGGCTTTGAGGCGGGTTGAGGTGTGACGCAACGAGAAGCGCGACAGTTCAGTCTAAAGAACATGGCAGCTTCAGCCAATGAAACTAGCGTTAGCGTGGCTATCGAGCAAGTTTTATCGGAATTACAGAGTATTTGTTCACTGAAAGAAGAGCAAAACACTGCTCTGGAGGCTTTTCTCAGAGGAAAAGATGTTTTTGCTCTTCTCCCGACTGGTTTCGGCAAGAGTTTGATCTATCAATTGGCTCCTCTTCGTTGTCGATTTGTGAGTACGTCATATGCTTCGTTGATCTGATTGGTTTATTTGGCCCGTCTATCACCAACATAGGCCAATCAGCTAACCAGTATTTTCGCCCCTTCCCAAAATTACTTTAACGGAAGGTTTCCAGTTGGATAAGCGGAGCAAATCCATCGGTCGGAGTCAGGTTAACCTCTTTGTAGTACGTGATATAATAATGGTTTAATGATTTGGTCTTCACATAAAATCTGTTTTAAAATACATAGATAATGTGTAAAAAATATGAAAAGGATATAAATTGACATATGCTTATTCCTGGCAATATAGATGTCTTAAGCTACGTGACTTTATGAAAGCAGGTCCTTGTGCTGTCATATTTTTCCAAAACATACTCTAATAAAGCCTCCATATTGGCACTAGTTCTGATACAGCTAGTCTAATATAAAGCAAATATTTTAATTGACCTGGTGCTTGCTTGGATTTTCATAATCTACTTCAGTTTCTGTTAAACTAACGGGTGCCTATACAGTATCAAAGAGTGTTTCTACTTCTGAAATTCCTAGTCGGAACAGTGTTACAGCTACAATTGTGCCTTGATTTTTCAAATGTTTGTACACTGACAGCCTTCTGCTATGGAAGATGTCCTAATTACGGTCTGCTTGACTAATCCCTGCTGTATTCTCCTATCAAACTGACAATTGTTGCCTCGTTTGGTCCTTCGCTTCTGTCATTATTATTTATTCTCCTATGTTGCTTTTAATCTATTTTAAATGTATATCTCTTGTTGGAATGACACGATTATCAGCATCAATCTATGTTGATATCCCCTCACTTGATATTAGGATGGGAGATAATAGATGCAATCATCAGAGATGAAATAGCAAAGCAACAAGCCGCTCAATGATTGCAAATGTGGCTCCTACTCTTTTCTCTGAATACCAACCAAGTCGGGAGGTTGGTTTCTTGCCCTTGGCATAAACATGCTATTGAAGTGAGGGGTATCTTTTTTTTTTTTTTTTCTTTAAAGCTCAGTTCTTCTTTGTGTCTAAATAATCTTTGAAGGTTTTTGGAAGCGTTATTTTATCCTGGTATATTTTTGAATATTGTTCAGCTGGCACATTATACTGCTGCTCCAAACTCATTTTATAGCAGCAGTATTTATCTTCCCAGTCGCTTTAAAGGTGTCTTTTTCAAAGTTTCCTTGTGCTACATTATGTCTTTGTAATGTATGTCTGCGGGAGACGGTCCAAAAAATGTGCCCTTAGTAATTTTTTTGCCTTTAAAGTGCAAATAGGAATTAAATTATTTATGAGTTACAGGTTTTCTCATGTATGTTAAAAAATTCAGCAAGTACTTAAAATACTATGTGACCAAAGATTTCAATTAACTCTGTATTTTAAATCTAAAAGGAATATAGTAGAATTCTTCCGTCTTGCTTTTCCTGATTTTAACACTAAATGTGGTACGACACAGTCACACCCCACGGTGTTTAAAAGAAAACACGAATACTGCCAACTCATCCACCACCGTCACAACTATAAAAAATAAAAAAAACTTGATAAGACGACTAGTAAAAGAAAAATGTCAATAAAACAACAAAAAATCTAACGATGATACTGTCATGTCAAATTTTAAATATTCTATGTTTAATTTAAGCACACTTATTTTATTGAAAAAAAGGAGGGTTTTTTTACATAAATGCACAAGGGAAATGGGTCCAAACCATCACAGTTTGTTCACAATATCAAACTATGGGGTATGATGTTCATTTCCTTTATTTCATGTTAAAGCTAGCAGAACTGTTTTTTGTTTCTATACCTCTTTCCCCCCTGAATCATCCATAGATGATAGGCTCCAATATCACCTTCCTTTCCACTGTAGTACAAAAAATTCAATCATCAGATAAGTCGGATTGGAACAATATATTTTTCTATGTAAAAAAAATAATATATATAACACTTGTGGTGTTTAAAGGAATAGTACACCCAAAACATGATTAGCCTTCATTTTCTACTCACCCCCATGCTGAACAACACTCTGGAGTACTTTTTTGATATCTCAAATGCATCTGGAGATCTGGGAGGCTTCTTGCTGTCTGCTGACATTCAAATAATGGAGGTCTATGGCGCCCGAGGCAGAAAGGTCCATAAAAGTCCACAAACAACGTGTCAATATTCCTCCATACTGCTCGTCCAATGTATTCCAAGTGTCCTGAGTGGGTAGCGTCCATAATTTACTCGAAACGAAGTCATTTAGAATGTTTTTAGAGCATAAACAGTAGTGTATAGGGTTTCCTAAAAGCGCGCGCCTGCGAGTTCATGAGTCTACGGAAACCGCGGCAGACCAAACCAGATGAAAGTGCGCATTCAGCTCGGCAAAGAACTCATGCTCTTGCTCAACACTGAAGTCCTCAGACATTTTTCTTTCGTTGTTTCTTTCTTTGCACAGGTAAACAGCACATTTCTTCTTTTACGCTTGCATTATCGACAGAGCAGACGCTGAATACGCACTTTCATCTGGTTTGGTCTGCCGCGGTTTCCGTAGGCTCGTGAACTCGCAGGCGCGCGCTTTTAGGAAATCCTATACACTACTGTTTATGCTCTAAAAACATTCTAAATGACTTCGTTTCGAGTAAATTATGGACGCTACCAACTCAGGACACTTGGAATACATTGGACGAGCAGTATGGAGGAATATTGACATGTTTTTTGTGGACTTTTATGGACCTTTCTGCCTCGGGCGCCATAGACCTCCATTATTTGAATGTCAGCAGACAGCAAGAAGCCTCCCAGATCTCCAGATGCATTTGAGATATCAAAAAAGTACTCCAGAGTGTTGTTCAGCATGGGGGTGAGTAGAAAATGAAGGCTAATCATGTTTTGGGTGTACTATTCCTTTAAAGTATTAAAATTTAATTCAAAATCAGCTAATTTAAAAAAAAGTACAAAAAAAAAATAATACCACTACAAAATGATTATTGACATAGAAGAAAATAAACTCAAAACAGGAGTGTGTGAAGAAAGGCAATCCTCAGAGATCTGATAATCCTTGATGTTCAACAAAACAAAATTATCTAAATTGTTTAGACAGGTATTGTTTTCTTAGTAAACCAGCATAGATGGGACAAAACAGTAAACCATATTAGGGTTTTATTTTTTTATATTTGTTATTGTTAACGAGAAATTCATAAAAACTCCAATCAATATAGAAAAGTTACATCTTGGGGAAATAATTTAATTTAACTAATACTAATGGAATACCAATCACTACCATCTGTGATTAAAGCAAAAAGAAATCTGATGATGTTATTTATCCCATTGAATATGTAAAGCAGAAGTAAATGTTATTTATTTCAATTTTTTTTTTTTAACAAATTAAGGATGGCAGAATATTAGCCACACTGTTCAGCTTAAAATATGGCAGTAAACCAGACATAGTTGCCGTCCAACATAAAAGATAAGGGATCTGGCTCCAAAATAACTCATAATTATAACTGATTGTATTCATTAAGTATATTTATTATTTGATGTTTGAATTTTGTTTGTAACAAGGTGTTTTTTATTTTCAATTGAAACATTATAGCAAAGTACTATGACAGTGTATATTGGTGTGGCACTCCATACTGGAGCTCATTAAAGCTAGGTCCTTTATTGTGTCAATGTTTGATAGAGCACATCGTGTGTCCATAGATGCGTGTTTTTGACAGACGCCATTCTGTGAAGGGGTCGGTTGATTTAGCATAATTATTGCTTTGCAGCTCTTCATTCTGTGATTATCTTTCCTGTTTTTTTATTGTTTTAAAATAAAAGCCACAAATTAAAACCAACAATTTAACCAACAATGTGTAAACATTTTAAGTGGGGGAAAATCATGAATGAGTTGTACTTAATTTGTTTTTTTTGCTTTCACTGATTTGTTTCAAAACGATACCTTACTATGTTGTATGTCTGTCCAATCTCGTGCTGCCAATAAATTGTCTTTTATATGCTGTCATTTTACGACTGGTTTATTTTTTCTTTCATTTGGGAATTTATCCAATAAAGGCTCCAGATCTTGTTAAGTAATTCCCCTAGAGCAGGAAAGACAACCATACTGGTTTACATTTTCTCTATACACTCAGCTAATAGTTGCCAAGCAACGGTGCGGGTCAAGCTCCTTGCAGCTGCTGACCCAATTAATGTGGGCGACACCAGAAATTATGGCACTATCTCTTTACAAGGACACTCAAATGTGTAACCTGTATACACAACATCCTCCTCAGATTAAAAACAAGTCTTCTTCAAGGCCTGCTTGATTTATGCCGGCGGGAAACAATTTCAGTCTGTTGCATGTTTTGTTCCCTCGGTGAGGTTTGTTTATGTGCCTGTTCCGTGTGCAAATGAGTTATAGATTTGATCAAGAATGAGGAAAACCGAATTCCCTGCAGACCTGACTGATCTCCGATGTTGTGAAGAGGTCCCTCTAAGTGGTGCTATAAAAAACTGTATGGAGTCAAGAGCTAATTAACGGAGAGTAAACTAAAAACAAAGTTATAATATTTTAAAGGAGTTTATTTTAGCAAACAGCTTATCATTGGTAGTTTAAAAAGATGGGTCAAATATATTTATAGATTTCTGCCATATTATAACTATTCAGGTATATAAAAAAATGTAATTTAAACCCTATTTTTAAATATTTAAAATAAGGTATACTTGCATGAGTTTGTTTATGACCTGAAGTAAAAATTGAATGTTTGAGTTTGCACATTTAAAAAAACTGTTGGGAAATGATAATTGAGTGTTTTGTAAGGAAGTTACTTTTTGAGCAAATATTGTAGATTCTTCCTCCGAGCAATATTAAAATATAACTGCCCTCAAAAATTCAGAGATTTGTTTTAAGAGTAATACTTTAATTTGTGGCTATTTTATCAGCTAAATAAATTTTTTACTTCTATTCTCTTACTTGCATTCCTCATATATTTGCTAAGTAGGTTTTCTTTATGTTACAGTATCTAAACAAGTTATCAGTAACCTGACTATGTTGAACACTAAGTTGGTTTAATCAGATTTTTCTATTTTGGTAAGAGCACAGTTTCTCTTTTCTTGATGTGTATTTTTTACTTTATCGTTTAATTTATTTAAATTCATGATTCTTGGTGTTGATTCCGAATTTTATTGCTTTATTATTCAGAGATATTTCCATATCCATATCTCAACTAATTAGCTATTTTTTTATACCTGTTTTACTGCATACAAACATATATAAATAAAATAAAGTCATACTATTATATGCACTTTATTATATGTTTTCCTCATTCTTGATCAAGCACTTTAAAACTACTTATATTTGTGTAATTTTTATTTTTTTAATATCCAAAAACATATTGTGATATTATAGTTTTATATTATATATACACACACATATATATATATATATATATATATATATATATATATATATATATATATATATATATATATAATAGAACTATATATCATAGTGATATTTGGGGACCAATAGAATATATTGAATAATTGCAGATTTTGGTTTCTACTAACCGTTACAGACATCAGCTATGTAGTTAAGTGCAGGAATCTTAAATAGAATGAAATGCATCTACAGTGAGTAAAATAAGTAATTGACCACCCTGCTATTTCTACCTCTTAGAAATCATGGCGGCGTCTGAAAATGTCAACATAGGTGCCTGTCCACTGTGAAAGACAATCTAGAAAAAAAAATCCAGAAATCACAATGTATGTTGTTTTTTTTAACCTATTATTATTATGAAACAGCTGCAAAGAAGTATTTGAACACCAGAGAAAACCAATGTAAATGTTTGGTACAGTAGCCCTTGTTTGCAATTACAGAGTTCAAATATTTCATGTAGTTTTTCTCCAGGTTTGAGCGCCAGTCTGAGGGAGATTGACAGTCATGTTTAACTTCTTTTCTAATGATTGCTCCAACAGTGGACCTTTTTCACCAAGCTGCTTGGCAATTTCCCCGTAGTCCTTTCCAGCCTTGTGGAGGCGTACAATTTTGTCTCTAGGGTCTTTGTACAGCTCTATGGTCTTGGCCTTTTGGTAGTTGGATTCTTACTGATTGTATTGGGTGGGCAGGTGTCTTTATGCAGCTAACCACCTCAAACAGGTGCATCTAATTTAGGATTATAAATGGCGTGGCAGTGGACACTTTGAAGGCAGACTAAGAGGTCTTTGAGGGTCAGAATTATAGCTAATGAACATGTGTTCTAATACTTATTTGCAGCTGTATCAAACAAATAGTTAAAAAATTATATATTGTGTTTTCTGGATTTTTTTTCTTTTAAGATTATGTCTCTCACAGTGGACATGAACCTACAATAACAATCTCATACCCCTCCATGATTTCTAAGTGGGAGAACTTGCAAAATGGCAGGGTGTTCATATACTTAATTTCCTCTCTGTATTTGTAGTAGTTTATATACAAACTCTCAAATTCCACAAGAGAATTTGAGCAAAACTGGCAACAGGAAGAATTCAGTATGAAGTGAGGGAAACCTGGCACATTAAACACTGAAACAAGAGGTTTAAATTCAGAGGTTCAAAAATTCAAACATATGTGTTGGAGCTTTGGAACAGTATGCCAGATCATGTGAATCCTAAATGGGAAAAATAAACCAGAAAACTTAAAAAAAAAAAAAAAAAAAAACAGTTTGGAAGTGAGGCATAAAGCACAAAGGTAGCACTACCATAATGAAACAGGCCCTTTAAGCAGAAACACACATGCTGTGTTCAAACCACATGAAAAACAAAGAGTACGCAAAAAAGCAACAAAAAAAAATCCTCTGATGTTTGGTAAAAGGCTTATAAAACAGTGTTGATATAAGCTAAGCATGTATATCTGAGATTGGATATGTATTATAACAGAAATCTAATTTTGTCCTGGGCCTTCTCTGACTTAATGTAGGCTGAAAAACTAATCTTTGTTTCATCAAAGAGAAGAGGCCAAGAGGATTATTTGTTGCCATTGAAAAATAGTAATATAATTTAGAACTCACCTCTAGAAAATTGGAACTATCCTTTTGAATAGTGTAAATTAGAACAAGCAGAATTGCATTTTGACTTAATGTTCTCCTTAAAATGAGTGTTTGTGTATTTTCTCATTTGAAATACTTTACACTTTAGGTACAGGAAGTATTCAAATAGAGCTTCATCCTCCACCTTAACAAGCACTCTTCATCCACAAACATACAGTAAAATCCCAGGTCTAATCTCCATCATTGGTTTCACGTTTTCCTCCAGAGTAGAGCTCTGCCCCCGACACAAACCTGCCGCTTTAAATGATCTCTAATAAGATCTGCAGCCAGATGGTGTTTTCACAAAACTTGAGGGAAAAGAAAAGCTGAAGTGTAAAAACAGGCAGGTGTATGAACACCTGAGGTCTTACTGTTGTTTTTTTGTTTGTCTTTGAAGATGGATCTCTCTGCCAGAATGAATTAGTTGTTTGAGTGAGGGCTTCAGCAATTGTGCCAAAGGGCTGAAAAATATGATACAGATTTCTTCCCACTTTTTGGTGGATAAGACAGTTATTTAGAAATCACATCAAGGTTACAGTTTCCGAAATTTTATCCTGACTTAAATGCTACATGTCAACTGACTGCTGCCGCAACAAAGCAGATGAAACCAGGTTGGCAACATATATTTTTTATGTCTATTTTCCAGATTATATCTTAAAATGAAAGCTCACTTGACAGTTTGGATAAATCTCTATTTTTTTTACCCTCATTAAAGTGTATTTTCTATATGGAAAAAGTACAGCTGAGTTTGACTTGAAAAATAGAACCATACTGTTGTTCCACCTAAAACTATATATAAACCAGGAATAATCCCCAGAGGAGATGCTCCTCAGCTACAGATCAGCTGGAATCGCCTCTGCTGTCTCTGAGCTCTTCTCCAATTAGATCAGTGCATCATGTCCTGGCGTGGACCATCACTCTGCGCTGACAGCTCTGTGACTCTCTGAGACAATGTGAAATTTATCAGCGCAGTCGGTCCCAGCCAGCTTGTAGGTACCATCCCCCTGCCACTGTGAGATGGTGTCTGTCCCTGTTGGTCACTGGGGAAACCAAATTCATCACCGGTTCCTTCTGCGGGTGTCTGATACACCTCGGAGGAACATGAGGCGTGCATAAATCTTCACAAAAGTCACTCTGAGGACTGAATCCTTTGCCAAGGGTTTGGCAAAATGTTTTACTTACTATGAATGAAGAAAAAGCAGGTTATGTCCTATATTGTCCTTAGTCAGATTAGATTTATACCTGAATAATATAATAATTCACTGCTAAGAGAGGATTATAATAAAAAAAATAATTAAAAAGAGATATGAAATAGTTATTCGGCTCTGACATGCTGATCAAAGATGTAATCTACATTATAAAAAAGTCATATATCATTTTTGAATATTTGAGGATTTATGAAGCGTAAAGTGAATGCTTATTCTAGGGAATTTTATTATACTAAATTATGAGGAGTTGTTAGGATTATTTTCATATATTTATGAATGTGCACACAACTGGTCATTATACAAAATAAAAAGAACCGGGAGGGAAGTGCAGCTTATTTAGTATGAGAAGAGGGAGACCTTTTTTGTAAAACTACCTTAAAACGTAAAAAAAGGCAGTGCTGATATGAGGTGTTCATCATACCAGAGAAAAACATATGCTACTATTATTGCACTTCAGGCCTATTAACTAAATCTTAAACACTTTGAAAAAAAACAAGCCCCTCATCCCAACCTTCCCTTGTGGTCATCCTTGCACATAACCCTGATTATAACTTGAAACTGTAAAACCTTCTGTACATCTTTAAAAGCAGCTGGCTTTCGAAGTGAAAAGAATTTAGCCGTACTCTTTATGGGCTGAAAGCAAGACTTGCTATGCTGCTGATGCTTGGTCTCTGTCTCCTCTTTCATGTGGCTGCTCCGGATGTGAGACTGGCTTTGTGTTTAGTGGGAGAAGCGAAACAGGTGTATCCTATTAGTGGTGATGAACAGTTCCAGGTAAGTCCCGACTTTGTTGCAGTCAATCAGTAGGTGGGGTCAAAACACTTGCGTCTCTCTCTCTGTGTCTTTTACTTTTTTTTTTGTAACAAGTAACTAAACCAAACATTGAAAATGTATCGTAGTAAAAATATGCAATAAAGTTCAGAAATATAGTGAAGTAAAAGTGAAATCTATCAAAGTGAGCTATACTCGAACCAAAGTATCGAAAGTACAGTAGTGAAGTATTTGTACTTCGTTACTATACAACACAGCCCTCTAAGTTGTCAGTAGTTGCCCCACAGACTGTGGTTTATTACTGATTATCTAGAGTTAAGGAGTGCAGAGGATGGAAAACCTGCTGTTCTAACCTCAACCACTCAGGACACTTATTGGATCAGCTTGTGCCAGCTTCTTTCGACCAACACAGCCATGATGGCAAACCTGTCCTAATGATGGACGAGGAACAGGATACAATCCCACAACAGTGTGTGATGAAGCTGGGGCCTGTTTCACGAGCAGGTTTAATGAAAATTTTTAAGTTTTCTTAACCTCAAATCAATGAAACTCTGAGTTTTGCTTTCACTAAGATCTGAAGTTTCAGTCACCGTAGTAACGTTCCCTCCATGCCCAACCTGGTCGGGAACCGGTTTTCTTCAGTAAACTCAGAGTTTCCTCTGTCTCCGCTCTCCTTACAGTCAATCACGTTTTTATTTTTGTTTGTTTGATATGAGCAACATGCTGATCATTTTATTTTTATTTATTTATTTTTACAGCAGATGAAGAACTATTGAAATTGTTTTCAAATTACACATACATTGATTCATTCATTTTTTGGGGTAAAGGAATTGGCCTACTTTAGGGTTAGGATTCATTCAGTGATAACAACCTACTGAGTCTACTGGCACAATCTGAAGCCATGCTATTAAACTGATAACCTCTAATAAAGATCATTTATTGGGATGATAACATAAGAGGCGGCTGAAAATATCCACTTAGTACTTACTGTGTAAAAGAAGAGTGAATTAACATGATGAGGGACCCATGAGATAATGAACAGCACATATCTATTAGAACAACGTTTTTAGACTTCATCTTCACCTGCTGCCAGGTGAATGTATCTAAATAGACACATTGATCCACTACCAGTCAAGAAATAAATCTGTATTGTTATTGTGGTCACAACAGGCTATGGCAAGCCGTATTGATATGTATTAGTTTTACTGAATATTCCTGATATCTGAAAAAAAACGTTTTCCTCATCAAAATGAGCATTTCAAACAAAATGAATTTCTTCATGTCTAGACTAAACATTCTGGATATCTAGAAATTAATTATAGATATTCCTATTGTTACTGGTCAGCATTTGTATTATTTTGTCTACGAAGGAATATATATAATAAATACAGATGTCATAAATACGTTTTCAGTCAAGCTGGTAAATGTCAGAATGGCCACTTAAAATGTGTAAAAATGTAAAGCTGTATAAAAATTGTATAACAAAAAACTTTTTTTTAACTTTCTGAAATACAGTTTCTGTTGAAAAATGTAATTAAGAAAATACATTATTACAGTCCAGTCTAGGAGTGTGATTTTAATGAGGAAGAATCTTTTATTAGGGTTTTACAAATGGAACAAATGAGAGGAGAGAGCCCACCTGCCCAAACCATCCTCACCACCTTCCACAGGAGCACCATAGAAAGCAGTCTGACCTGCTGTCTCACTGTGTGGTGTGGAGGCTGCAGCGCCTCAGACTGAAAGAAAGTGAGAAGAGTGATGAGAAAACCACAAAAGATCATCGGAGCTCCTCTTCCCTCCATAAAAGACATTTCCTCCCTGCGCTGCGTGTGCCGAGCCCATAACATCATCAATGACCCCTCACACCCCCAGGATGGACTGCTCTCCCTGCTGACCTCTGTGAAGAGTCTTTGCAGCATTCGATGCAGGTCCAGCAGATTCTGCAACAGTTTCTTCCTCATTGCCATCAGACTCCTGAACTGTTGCAAAACCCCTTAATCGTGTTGCAAACTCTGCTTCACAATGATAACAGACCAAAAATAATGCATAATTGCACCATCTATATTAATGCTCCGAACTTCCATATAAATGCATTTTTGCTAAATGGAATGGAAATGTTCATTTACTGTCTGAAAGCTGTTTCTAAACAAAATTTTGTTTGGTATACACTCTTTGTTTAGAAAATGACAATAAAAGTTGTCTAAGTCAAAGTCATTAACTTGAGCAACAATCTTTTCCTTTGGCATCTTCCTCTCCTTTACAGCTGTAGTGCTGTTTCTCTGTCTTTTAAACACATTCTCCATTTTTTTTTATTTCTTCATTAAAATCTCTTGTTCCAGAAGGTTAAAATTGGCACCTCCTCTTGCCTGTTGTCATGGTGACTCATCAAATCGGGGCTCCAATGATAATGGCTTTTCATACTTGTTACGCACGTGTTAAACTCTGATTGGGGCTACTTAGAGTTGATTAAATTAATTCATAGTAGCTGCTGTGAAACCAAAAACTCAGAGATCCTGACCCTGAGCTAGATCAATTTAGATTTGCAGATTTGAATTTGAGTTTGTTAATCCTGCTTCCTGAAACGGACCCTTGATGATGAAGGCGCTAGGTTGTGTGAGATGTGTACAGTTCTCACAAGCACTCATTAGACATTTAAATTTCTAAAATGTCTTGTATCATCAAACTTCCACCACCACTTCAGTAGCAGAGAGGATTTTTAATGGCTTTAACTCTAGTATCCATCCCAAAAATAGATGTTACTTACAGATTTGGCATAATTTAAAGGGAAAACGAACAAGCTTTACAACAGCACTCACTCTTAATGTTTTGCTTTAACAGTCGGTTTCAATTTTTAAAGTCCCTCGCTAACGCTCTAAAACCTCCAGGGATGCCTAAAGGTGCAATGTAATGAACCTGCTGTCATAGAGACAACAGCATCATGAGATATTTAGTTGTTACTATTCACATTCAGAAAACTAGCAATTGAAGCATACAGACCTGGAAGTCTGCCGATGAATGCTAAAGCATCATTTGACAAGGAGAAAAAAGAATTAGAGAAGACTGAGATATATTTTAAAGGAAGAGAGAGTTTTGCTTTAATCTAAATATGTAATTAAATAAATAACAGCGATAATATCAGAACATCCCGAACAAGTGACTAACCACCAAAATCTATCTGCCCAGAGATGAGAATCTCTGCAGGAATACCTGTGTAAGCCCTTCGATTAGCAAAGGGAATTTTTTTTCTCTTTCTGTACAGGCAGTTTGTCTTTATGTACTTGTACGTATATTTATTTTTAAAGAGTGAGAGGGTAAAAAAAAAACAATATTGGAAAAGTATGAATCTCTCTTTTCATCAGGAAGCAATCCTGTTGCATCTATAATAAACTGACGGAGGCCCGGAGTCTGTTTGCTGCAGCATTTGGGGCCAGAAATTGAAAACCTTGGAAACTAGAAGTATAGAGCATATTTTTTGATTCCACAGAGGAAACATCTGTTCATCAGCGTTAACACTACCTCAGTGTTTGTGAATGCTGTATTTTGTACCATAGGATTGTAAAAATTAGTTAGTTAGTAGGGGCCCTTTATGAATAAAGGGAAACATGAAAAATGCCTTTACTAAATCCTGACCTGGCAAAGCCAGATTGATACCATGTAGAATTCATAATGAACTACACGTATTGATCTGGGAAGGCTCTCATAGAAACTAAAAAAAAGGAGACATTCAGCATAATTCTTCAAGCTGATTGGGTACCTGTCTCCCTCGTCAAGTTTTTAGCCAATCACAGCAGCAGTTGCAGCTTGATTTGTTTCAAAAATAGCAGAGTTAACTGATAAATCAAACTCTTACTAAAATCTGGGCAGGGGGAAATTATGTTGTTAATCAGTCACATAACAAAAAACACCCAAGTGTCAATTTATTATATCAAATGGCTACAAAGGAAATATGCCTTTACTATATTTTCCTATCCTGGTAGATGTAATTTCCAATATAAACTGAGTAAATCAGATGCTTTTCCTTAGGTAGAAAACTTTGAACCAGTCTGACTGTGTGATCTGGTTGAATTGTCTCTGTAAAGTGCCTTGATATGACATGTGTTATGAATTGGAGCTAAATAAATAAACTGAATTGAATTGTGCTTTGCCTTAAACATAAAACTAAATACTGTCCACCTATTGACTCCTAAATGCATTATATAAATGTTTAGGTTTTTAGAGGTAATTATGCCTCTTATTTAGCTCAGTGCATCTGATAATGTTATTAAAAACCTGGATGTCTGCAGTCGCTCCTGCTGGGTTTCCTGATAATCTGATAAAATTTTTACTTTTACCCAGTATCAGATGTAATTTCCAATATAAACTGAGTAAAAACCTTAAATCAGAAGCTGTGCGTTTGCTTGGGTATCTAAGTATGTACTTAGAAAATGAAAAAGTACACACAGCATGTACCTAAGTACAATAACGTCTATAGATAATTTATAAATGTAACTAATTACCCCCCCCCCATTACACGCAGACATTTGAAGTGGGTATCAACTTCTACAGTACATACACCTGTATTATTCCATTATTATTATTTTTTTTTTTTTCGACATGTCTGGGTTTTAAGTTAACTTAGGATGTGACAAGAGCAAATAAATAAAACACCAAACACTGGAAAATCTACCCTTCAGCCTTAAATGGAACACAGCTTTCTATGTAGATGAAACACATACTGTACGATGAAAACTAAAAATGGCATGCTGCAGTTTTAGTATTGACTGCAAAAAGTAACGCTTTTTATCCCTGAAACGCAGTCGTTTTTGAAAGCCAATTAGAGTTAGATAAAAAGTATAGAAAACAAAAATAGGACGAGAAATGTGCTGGTTTCACCACCTAGTTTCAGCTCTCTGCTATAGTAAAACTGACCTATCATCATTTCACTTCCTCGCCAGACAAACTCATATTTATATGAATTATCGTTAAATATAAATATAGAACAGGCACTGAAGGGGACTCCCTTTTGGGTCCAAACATCTGTTGTGTGAGGTTCAATGCTGCCATGGAAAATAAGGCATTTAGAAGCCAGCTGGAGGAGAGGCCCACTCCTCTGAACCATCACCACTCAGGCGCCCACTGGCCTGTTGCCATCACCAGCTAGAAGCCGCTGAACCAAAGCAGGCAGCCCACAGCCTTTGTGGACCCACTGACTGCCACGTCCAAAGATTTAACTCTGATAACTCTACATTAGATAACCTTTTTGCTGCTAATAGGTTAATGTTAGCTATTATTAGGTATGTTCAATAATCACAATATGAAGAATGACCTGCTTTCTATGTATTGCCTAACAATTAACACTCACATTTCGTAAAATATTACATTACTGTCTAAATTACTGTTTAATCTAACAATACTGATTCATCTTAATTGCCTGAGCTAAATACTGTTGTTTCTCAGACAGGCTTTTAGTGTTGCAATAACTGCATTTTGCAAACATGTCTGTTTATTCAACAGCGCAGAAGGAGAATTGATGCTGTTGCTGAGCCACAGTCTACCAGATGGGAGGTCAGCAGCTGTTCTCTCTGAACAGGTTTCTGTTCATGCCTCAGTCTTATGTATGGGATTAATTCAGCATTTTTGGAAAAAAGGCTCATCCAGGCTTTTGGAGTGCAGACTGAAACTGTCAGCTCTATCATCACATTGTGGAGACTCCAGCACCCAAACCAAAGCAATACAGAGCAACACAAAAGCAAGACCTTTCATTTTAACATTCTGATAAAATTATTATAGGCATAGGGGCAATAGAACATGTTCGCTGGGTCAAAAACCCTCATCTAAAGATTTGTCAAAATGAAATTTTCTCATTAACAGCATTATGAACTGAGTTACTTCTTAACTTTCCTCCAAATGTGAAGCTGTTTTTCTGTGGGCACACATATACATGAAATTCTGCTTCTCACGCGTGTAAATCAAAGTTAAATTTAGATATACAGATGGTTAGATCTTGTTCTTCTAACAGAAATAAGATTACTGTGCCTTATTTTTTGCTGAGCTAGTTAACAAATGCAGTAAACTTTGGCTTCATGTTCTGCTGAGCAATTCCCTAATGCTAAATTTAGCATCCAAATATGGAGATAAAAAGATGTATGCATGCAGATACCAGGGGAGTGGCGGGCTAGTGGTTAGGGCATTGAGCTTGGAATCCAGAGGTTCTAAGTTCGAGACCAATTCTCACAGATTGCCACTCTGGGTCTCTGAGCAAGACCCTTAACCTCACAATGCTCCCCGGGCGCCCTACGATGGCAGCCCACTGCTCCCAAAGGGGATGGGTTAAATGAAGAGGTAAATTTCTCCAAGTTCAATTGTTATTATTTTACGGTCAAACTATAGTTAAAGCATGAGATCGATGAAACTAGTTAACCCTGCCGGTGTTTATGCCCTAAAGAATAACATTGTCTGGCCTTTGCAAATTCTCATTCATTCAGATCATGACAAAAACTAAACAAGCTTAAATGGGAGGCAAAGGGATTTTCATTCAGTTGTTCTAAACAAGAGTTTTAAAAACATTTTCAGAAAAACTCTCTAGTTGCCTCTGAATTTAACCTGTTTTGTGAATGACGTCTCTGCCTGTGTGACATCTTCAGGTAACTTCAGAGAGCTTTTTGCGAGGGAGAAAAAGCTTTGTTGAATGTATCTGAAGGACATCAATAAAAGTAAATTGTTAACTCTTCCGAAAAATAAAACATACAACCGCAGCATTTCAGCACAGCAAACCAAAAAAAAGCATCAATAATATAATTCTTGATTAGGTAAAATCAATAGGATTGTAGCAAAGTTAATGAAAACAACTTGATTTTTCTGAAAAACTACTCTAACCAGCTGCTTGCATCATTTCATATCATTTGAATAATTAAACCGACATCCCAATTAAAAGGATTTCCAGGTGCAGATTATTTATTCATGTACTATAACAATGATTTCTGCTTTATTACAGAGGATAAGGAGCAGGGATAATTACCCTAGCCTGTACTGATTGTCACTTACTGTGGAAATCACTTGGAAAAGTTTTTTTTTATTTCTAATCACTTTAATTAAATTATACCCACAGAATATTGATTAAATCTTTACAAGGTTGGTCCGTTGTGCTACCAGAGTGTTTGTTTTTGATGCACAATCAAATAAAATGACACTAAGCCATGAGTCAAACCCAGAACTTAAATGTAAATGGAAATACTTTATTTCACCATAACACTGTAACAAGCTTGGAAAAAAATACAAAAAGAGATGAAATGCAAAATTCTACAGAGCACCACATCATATAGACAACTGTTAAAGTGGCAACAGAACCTTAAGCTAATGGTTTTCTCTCTATCTAAGGTAATATTTTCATAAACATTATTATAGAAATCAGCAAAAATGTCTGGACATCAAGCACAGTCATGCCAGTAATAGGAATATCTTACAGATTCATGTAGCAATGCTTTTAGAGTGGGTAAACTGCAATCCTCAAAGGTTCACCTTGAGAAGGTGGGTTGGAGGAAACTGTAGTCCATCATCTGTTTGCATTTGGTATAAAGGATTTGAGGATTTAGGTGGGGGTCACAGACTGTTTGCAGGATGCCTTTAACACCAAACGTGCACAAAGTACCGGATGAGAGGAGATGATGTATGCAACATACAATAAGAGCTTTAAACTGAACAAAAAAAAGAGAAGACAGAACCTGAATGTCAAAGATGTACAATTATCTGTGACCTGAATTGTAACCTTCAATCATCTGGCTCAGCAGGTCAAAACCAAGCTGAACAGTGCAAACACTATTTGACCCAGGCCTGTGAAGAGGACAGTGAGGAGACACAGGGGCCGTGTTACGATTTTCTTTTACATGGAGAACACTGTACAGGTGCCTTCAGATCTGCCAAGGACTAAAGGCACATCGGGTCCACTGAGCAACAGATGTGTCCATTCTGCAAATGAGAAAAAGAGAGAAGGAAGGGGGGGTCATACTCAGAATTTAACATAGGTATAGTTTGTATTTCAAAAACCAGCAGACTGTATTTTCCTGCAGTACAACATCTGAAATTTGCCTCCAGAGCTTTTTTTGGAAGTAATTTTACAACCAACTGATCCAAAGAGGCAATTTTCCACCCAGAATTTAAATGTGAATACCCACTAAATCACAGATTACCGTCATGAAGACCAAATCAAAACTAGATGTCAGTTCAAAGCCACATACAAAATGGACATGTCAGTTGGATGGAAATCTCTCCTGAAAAGCCTACATTTTGAAATACTGCCGGATCATTTGTACCCAATAAGGAGGATCACTGTCAGGTAAATGCAAAGGATGAGTGGATTAGTTTCAAAGCCAAAGGAAACAATTTATACCTACAATTGAAGGAATATTACCTGCATAGATTACTGCCTAAATTACTGTTAAGGCTTACAATAAAGAAAATCCCAGAGAGCTGCTGTCTTCATCTTTATTTATTCATCAAGTTTTAGTTGTTTTAGTTTAAAAAGCTGCAAAGTTGAGAGTATTTCATTGTGCAAACATCTCTACTCATTTAATCCAGTTCAGAAGAGCACTGATGCTGTAGCTGAGCCAGAGGCTACAGATGAGAGGTCTCTCTTAACAGGTTTCAGTTTTTTTTCTTTTCAAAATCCATCCTTTTTATGTAAAGGGTCGGTTTATTATTTTTTTTAAAGTCCTCCTTAAGGCTTCAGGAAAACCAACAGAGACATCTACTTTGTACTGAGGCTTCACAAGCCTGCAAAAGGTCCTACAGAAAAGGATACAGAAAGAAAATCTAATACTATTGAACTGCAAGTTAAGATGCTTTTTAATGAAATCTTTTTCATTGTGAATATAGCTTATTTATATATTTTTTTTGCCATCCAACAGTCTTAATAACTGTGCAGCCTCTGTTTGCTTAGCTACACAGCCAGTAATGTTATATGCTAGGCTGTGGCTTCATGTCCTGCTGAGCAATCTGTCACTTGGATTAGAATCTTTTTGTCTAAATATGGCTGGAAGCTGAAAAGTTGTTTTCATAAGGATGTCTTTTGAGCTTGAACTTAATTATTAACATCAATGAAGCCGACTACTCAAGCCCCTTCTTTAATATCCCAGGTCATGGCTGAAGGTTGCTGAAACACTGGGAATAAATTAGCCCCACTGCATGATATTAAAGGAAACATTTCAAAGTTATTCTTCACATGATTAATTGGATCGATATTAAAATATATTAGGATATAAAGTAACTTATGAGCAAATCAATAAAATTTGCTCCAACGTTAACGGGCTGAAATCTGAAGAATAAAACATCAAGATGTACAGTATATAGGCAACAAATTTTTGATCTTAATCAGTTATAGTAGAACCCAAATAATTAAAATCAGATCTTTCTTGCGAGCTGACAATCAGAAACACACAAACACAAAAAAAATGAACCCAAGAAAAGAGATAGAAAATTCGCTATGGTTATGAGGTAAAAACTAGGCCTTTAGATGCTGCTTATCCACTGCAGAGAATCGTCTTTTTAAGGCCAAACATTTCCTTTTTCTTCCCTTCTCAAGACCCTACTTCAATTCACACTGCACACATGCTCTAATGGTCAGGTACAAGAACTGGAGAGAAACTGAGTAAAAGGAAGCTAAAGTTTAAAGAAAAAAATCCTTAAAAATCTTTCAGAAAGCTTGTGAAAGCTGTGAGAGGGAGTCTCTTTAATAGAATACAGGAAGCCTTGGCTCATCTAAAGTCAATAAAGAGTTTACAAGAGTTTTAAAGCTTTGTAAAGTACCAAATGTCAGTTTGTCTCCAAATATTCACCATCTAAATCCTACCTAAAAACCAGATTGGCAATCCTTTTATTTCTTGACTGATGTCTAAAAATATATTTTCACTTTATTTATCCATTTTGTGTGTTGCTCAATTAAAAGCTGCAGTGAGGGCTTATAAATACACAAACTGCCTCTTTGGCAAGAAATTTGCCCCACAGCGATACCACCTTTTCAACAGGACATCAGCAAATAGTTACAGTGCGCAGTATGGAAGCTGGGCGCCTCACCTTGCACTGGCACAGGGTGCACTCTGTGCCATGTTTAATCCAGGAGGAGCCGCTGAAGCGTGAGATGTTATGCTCGTCTGTGCACGTCTTGGTGATGTCGTTGCGGATGGTGTCGGCCTGGCAGGGGTCAGTGACGCAGCGGGGGCAGCACTCGCCCTCTGGCACCATGGTGAACTCGCAGTCCACAGGCGGGCAGGGCAGAGGCCAGCAGTCCACCTGGCCCTGCTGCAAAGGGGAGAAGGAGAGAATTCGATGAAAGATGCAAAAATAGTAAAAAAAAATTAAACAAACACAACAGGACATTTATTTACCTAAAAGAAAAATCCACATTATTTAAATACATGTATTTTTTCTGACACTGTACATTAGCATGCTAGAGGAAACATCATGACTTGATAGGGAGAAAGTTGTTAAAGCATTAAAATAAAAATAGATGAGCAAAGCAATCTTCCAACACAGTCAGCATATTCTGCAGACTAGAGAAGTAAAAGCTGCAGCTTTATAATTGTCTTATTGTTGTTCCCATATTAATCTCACTGCAAACTTTGAGCCAGGAATGCAGTATTGGATTTCTCCACTGCAGTTTTTCGATTGGCCTAAGAAAATACATCATTTATTCAGACTGTCTTTGCAAACCTCTGCCCCGTATCTTGGTGTATTTTTTTCACCTCGGCCTGACCTACTTCTTCACTGACATATATCACATGTTCCATAGCCATTTATTAGTCATAATACATAAAAACCAGCAGATGCTGGAACAGACACTTAGTTTGAAGCTTGATATAAGTGTCCCAGTGGGGGTATTTAATATCGTATAAAATCGTCGAGATCAGCATTTCAGACCAGTTGTAGTAAATTAGTTTACCTATAAAGAATACAGACCCCCACAGAGCTAATACCCAGGTGTCGTGCAAACACTCAATGTGGGAGATCCACTCGCCTTAGTGGCAATATTTACCTACAAAGGAAATAAGAGTTGATTTACAATAAGTAATTGATTTCTCTGTGTGTAAACTTTATCAAAATAACACTGGGGCTGTCTTTGGCCTTTCTACAGCATATAGCAGGGATTTTTTTAAATATAAAAGGGTTCTTATTTGGCATTCTTTGTATCTCACTGTGATTTAATCTCCTCTTTCTTACATGCGACTATACAACTGTTCAACTTTGTGCTAGAGTGAATGCTAATAAATGCCTGCAAGAGATTAAAACTGGTGACATTTATCTCTGACTGGGAATTAGACTCAAACAATCATGGTGCCATTTTTTTATGTGCTTTGACCTTAAGTGCAGCTCAATGCATCTTAATAGAAATTAATGCTCCCTTGATGTTAACAGGGTGGAAAATTAGAAATGCCCCCCTTATGGTGCTGTTAAAAAGAATCTGTCCCCTTAAAGATTTATTGCTTTTATTTTTTTCAGTTTCTTATTTCAATGTTTAAGATCATCAAACACATTTTAATATCATGCAGAGATAGCCTTGGTAAATACAAAATGCAGTCCATAATTGACCACTTAATTCATTATAGAATAAAGCTATCCAAATCTCAAAGACTCTTTGTGCTAAAAATAATAAATGTCATTGTGGAAAGATTGTATCCAGATCTTCTGTAAATTATGACTTTAATTAACTGCATTACAGGATTATCTACTATTTAAAATGTGATAAGGGGATAGATTTCAGCCTTTACTTTAATTAGGCCATTCTAACCTTTATTTATTTTCCTATTATTTTTCCTAATCATTCAGAGGTGGAGTTATTGGTGCACTTTTAGGTACTTGTATTCTGTTAGATTTCTGTAGATTGAGAGATGATGTGTTGCTTTTTTAAACATCTTTACAGTTATACGATATTGACAGGCAGGTTCTTTTAAAGTGATAGTTTATATTTTACATGTCTGGCAGTAATCAGTCTTAGCTAGTGAAATTCAACTAAAGAGTTGTGGTTAATGAAAGTTAACAGCTGTGTTTCCATTCAAATGAAATTGAATGAAAATTAAGGGAAGTTTTAAAAGTTTGAAAAAAAAAAGGAATTGCGAATTTAGGATGTTTCCATTTGGTTTTTAACAAATTACTCAAGTACTGCAAGGCGGAAGGTCGTCCTATGTCATTGTCCACATTACGTCGTCACACACGCTGTGATAAACGGGAAGTAGAGGTTGGAATCTAGCGCTGACACCAGATCAGCAGTGGTGGAAAATTTTAATGAATGTGTTGCTTATGTTAATCTGTCAGCCAGAAATGGCGATGTAGCTTCCAGCCATGTTTACGAACATAATAGAACATCCGGGAAGACGCTGACAACAGAAACGGCTGATCATGTGAGTTAAACATGTGCTGCGTCAGAACAGATCCAAAGTCTTTCCATATCCTGTTTGGCACATTTACCCTTTTTTGAAAAAGCAGGAAAACAACCTCAATCAAGTATTTTTTTTTTTTTCGAATTTAAGCGAGATTTATTTTTTTAGAATTTTGCTTTTCTGATGTGATTCTTGAAAATGTGCATTAGAAAAAACTCATGGAAATACACCTACATTCACATAGGGTCAGGCAGGTTGGAAATGCATTTTCCATATCAAACCATCCATAGGAAAAGAGCATTTTAAATTTACTTTGGACTTCTTTACAGTAACTTAAATAACTAGACTTGATGGTCTGTAATTCAGTGTAACAAAAACAAAAGACTTCTCTGGAGCAAAATTGTAATCCGGGAAATCGTAGTACAGTTTTGAATGCATCCTGCAGAGGCCGTATTCTCGGTTTCCAAATGATTGCATGTCTTTAGGATAGAGGGATTCATACCTTGGTCTTGAGAACATGTTTTCCTCATCTCCCTGCTGTCACTGTGTATTTTAAGGTCCCTGCTGAGTTTGGACAGCAATTGCTCTGCTAAGTGTAGCAGCATTCAAGGTTCATTTCACGTCCCTGTCACGCTACTGGAGCAACCGTACAGAAGGCCTACCTTCTCTTTCAAGTGCTGGAATGCACGTACATGTGCGCATCTTTAATTGAGCGTTTTTAATGTCTCTGCATGCTCAATATCTGGACATCTGCAGGTTATGTGTTGACTTGCTGATATATATGCTGAGGCTTTTTCACTGCATCTGTGCTACGCTGTTGTGACAGGAAAGTCTGGCCTTCTCAAGTATGTTTGTGTCAACACATACAAGTTCCTGCAGTGAGCACGGCTGCGGCAAGAGTGAAGCAGAGCGATCTCATTTTCAGCCGAGAGTGCTTCCCCGCTGCCTCTCAACTGAGCTGTGATTTTCAGGCACTCCTGTAATGGTGCGCTGTAAGGAATCCGAAGAGCAGCCCTGAGGTTCAGGCAGAAAGACAGCAGTGCAATATAGGAGAGCACTTGGAAGGGAAGGTGGCTGGGATGTGTTGGTGCCAGTCAGAGGGTGAATCTGTCACACTGTAGAAAAAGTCACAGCATCTAGGCTACACACAGGGTTTTTCATTAGAGGCATCTGAAAGCGGATAAAAAAAAAAGAATAATGGCGAGCCCTTGAGTGCTTGTCTGGGATTTGAAGTTAAAATGTTTGCTAAGTGTCTCAAAAATATATACACCCAGTCATCCATTCTGCTTTACTGTTTTCAAATTAAGTCATACAACTCTGTATATTTTGGGGGATTTTTTCAGATACATAAACACAAGTTAGCATAAGGCTGCAAACAAAAAAAAAGCCTCAAAATAGAAAAACAGAGGGAAGGTTTGAACATTAATCAAAAGAAGAGCCAAATGGTCCATAATTTAACTCTGGGGGAGCCGTATGGCCCTTATAGAAGCATTGCAAGAAGAAAGAAATCATAGAAAGAAATCCATAAGATGCTGTGCCAGAGGTTTGCCAGAGGCCAAATAGGGCAGATAGTTAAACTGTGGAAATAGGTGCTCTGTGAGATCAGACAAATATTAAACTTCTTAACCAAACCATGCTATGTGTGAAAGAAAACTAACACTGCACAGCTTGATGGATCACGGCTGAGGCAGTGTAAAGTTGTGGTAATGCATTTTTTAGCAGGCACAGAGAGGCTAGATAGGGACAGAAGTGGTAGGAAGATGGACAGAGCTAGATAAAGGCCAACCCTGAAAGAAAACCTGTTAGAGGCTGTGAGACTCTTGAGACTGGAGAACACTGTAGGTTGACCTTTCAGCAGGACCTTAAGTGTACAGCCAGTGCTAGTATAGGAAGGTTAAGATCAGCGGTGCCCTAAGCCAGTGTTCAGGGGACACTTCTTGCATCTTTCTTACGTAGTTCAGACTCAAAACACTTGAAATAAAATGGATGGTTCATTGCAAAAGCTAAGGTGACATGCTGAGGAGATTTCTGCAGAGGTTGAAAACCATGTATCATTCATTCGTTCGAACTCAAATATTTAATCTAAATAAAACACATTGATGTCTGTGGGTGGAACGTGATAAATTGTGAAAATTGTCTAAGAGGAATGAATACCTTCGCGAGCCACTGTATACATCTAAAATATGCATATGGTTAGAAGGTACAAGAGGAGATCTGGGTTGAATAGATTTATCAGTTTTGTCAGTTTTATTGGGAAACATTTGAAAGCTGTTTTCCTGTTGTCCTAACAGCAATCCTCTGTAAACCTTGGAAAAGGTCAGCACAGCAGCAGATGGGAACACAAAAGTAAATAGCCCATACTGTATGTCTTAGTGTGACAGCTTCATGGGGTGAGCATTGTTATTTTCTTTGGCACGAAGAATAGAAGTTCTCAGACTGCAGAGAGAACCAGAAAGTACAAGAAACTCACTTTCAGCAACATCCTAAGTCAACAGGAGCGTATATCCTGTAAACTCACAAATAATTCTGACATTTGTAGAGGCTTACACATGCTCAACCTTGGAAGAAGCCTGAATAAAATGTTTTATTCCATCAATGTGGACTATAGCAAAGATGGTTCTTTGTATTCACACAAATCAAAGCAATCACTCACGTCTTTCTTTCTTTATTTTTTTTGCACCACACAAAAACCAATCTTACTTTTCTCATTCCTGCAACCTTCCTATTCACCTCTTAATCACTCTGTTCCAACAAAATATTTCTCCTTGACTTTCTTTTTAACAGGCATCTCTCTTTGATCAGCATTTCCATGGAGACTGGGGTATTTGTTGCATTCCTTGTGTGGGTGCTGGCTGCGGCAAACTGATAAAACGCCTCTGTTGCAGATTCCTGAATTGGATATTTAATGAATGCCTATATACATGTACCTACCAGGCATTGGCACTGCTGGCAGTTCTCCACCCATGTGTCGCCGCTGCCATAAGTGAGCAGGCCGTTCTGGTGCAGGCACTGGCTGCTCAGGCGGGGGTCGCACTCAGGGCAGCAGAACAGGTCAGCATTGGGGTTGTCGCAGTCACAAACCATCCTCCGGCACATTACTTGGCCAGCCTGAAAGCCAAGCATAATTTAACATTAATACACAGGATGTCTATAATAGGATAATCCATTGTGTAAAAAATGTGTGTAATCAAATCATTAAACATACATATTCATTATAAATAATGTTATAAAGGTTAAGGAGCCTGCCCAGTGCCATTGATCTTATATTGGCTGATGCAGCTAGTTCCATCCCCTTCATGTTTATCTCTCTGCACTGAGGTGCTTTAATCTGTCTTAACTTTAATTTATAGCTCTGACTCTGTCCTGCCAGTGAGACGTCTCTAAAGCTCAAGGAAAAAAGTTCCTGTCATTTAACCAGACATATCCTTACAAAGAGGAATAAACTTAATCAATCTGTTTTGTTGGAATAGAAATCGGCAGCTCTTTTCATTCAGAATCATCTTCCCCACTTAAAAAGACACATGAAATGTTATCGCAGGTCGATAATGACTTGACTAGTAGAAATAATGCATTTCAGATAATTGGCTTCAACCTGAAGCTGGTAAAATTAGACATTGGGCCACGTGAAAAAAACAAACAAAAAACTGATGTATTTTTACACAAAGGTGCAGTTCTGATCAAAAATCTTCTACGCATTCATGATGGCTTTAATTTTAAATTTAACAGTTTTTAATCATCACAGCAAATCTGTTAGGCAATGCATTGAATTTTCATAGCAACATCTGAATGTAAGAGTATTGATTTGTTTGATTTCTCTGTACATGAACAACATGATAAACAGGCTGAAATATGTGCCCAAGCCTAGACTGATGGCTTTGCAATGTCCCTTGGCACATTGCAGAGAATGCAAATGCCTGTTTGTAGCTCTTTTGGTAATCAATTAGCATGACTTTTTTTTTCAAACTATCATATGAATGTACTTTACTTTGTTATGAAAGATAATCTCCTCTGAGGTCCCTGGTAGGTTGATGGTACAAAGCATGACTAAGCATGTCTGTTCAATCAAAAACTACAGAATAAAATACAAATAAAATAAATGAAAAAGAACAAAAGAATGAACTGTCTTCATGAGTTAGGTCATTTTTCAACCTAAAACCATCAATGAAAATCTGAGAAACAACAGTTATTTTCCCTGACAACATGAAAATGGGAACAGTTATCTTGCTTGCCATACTAAATAAGCAAAAATTATATATATATTAATATTAACTCTTTTTAAAATATCAGTACTATCAAATCAGTTTTTTTAAAAGTTTTTTAAAAGCTGTATTTGGGTGAATATGTTTAATTAATGGTTAGTTTCCCTTGTAAAAATAATTCTACAAATTTCTTTATTCAGCCCATCAAAGAGCTACAGTACATATTCATAAAGAAATAATCCAACATGACAACATTAATTTCAAGTGGGGCAAATCCATTAAAGAAAAGATCCACCTTCTCCACTTTAAAAAAAAAATGCACAAACCTGTACCTGCTACTGAGAGGGAACGCCTATTAAACGTCTGCAAGAGTATGCACAAGACCATTTCTCCTCGTGCATGCTCTGTTTAAAAGTTGCTGTTTGCATCACTCATACAAGCTTACTTTCCAAAAGAAGGTTTGCATCACTCACAACCGGTAATTGAAAATAGGGACAAATACATAGGACGGCCTTATGTAAACATATAATATAAAATATATCAGAATGATTGACAATTAGGAGGACCTCTTTTGATCATATACTCGGAAAAGGAATATGCTCCACTATACCTTTAAATTAGAAGTAAATGAATAGAAATTGCTGCTGTAATCTTAGAGCATTGTAGCCTAACTTGATGATCCAAGTTTATAACAGCTACTCAGGAAGTAATGAGTTACTTTGAAATAATGTTATTCTCGTTTTTCCATCAGGAAATATCAATGCTTTATAGATTGTAGGTATGCCCAAGCGAATGACGTGTGGCAACAGCGTGTTCACCTGATTTTGCCCACATTGGTCCTCAGTCTACTCAGGGGCTTGTGTGTATGTCCAGACAAACGACAAATAAATTTGAGTGAAAAATGGTGGTGATGTGTATATATATATATATATATATATATATATATATATATATATATATATATAAAAACTGTTTTCTCACCCCTCGTGGGGTGGTATGTGTCATCCTCAAGCTCGGGTCCTCTACCAGAGGCCTGGGAGTTTGAGGGTTCTGCACAGTATCTTAGCTGTTCCTAGGACTGCGCTCTTCTGGACAGAGACCTCTGATGTTTTGCCTGGAATCTGCTGTAGCCACTCTCCCAGTTTGGGGGTCACAGCCCCAAGTGCTCCAATTACCACTGGCACCACTGCTGCTCTTACTTTCCACATCTTTTCTAGCTCCTCTTTCAGCCCTTGGTATTTCTCAAGCTTCTCGTGTTCTTTCTTCTTGATGTTGCTGACGCTTGGGATTGTCACATCTATCACTACTGCCTTCTTCTGCTGTTTGTCGATCAACACGATGTCTGGTTGGTTAGCCAGACATCGTATATATATATATATATATATATATATATATATATATATATATATATATATATATATATATATATATATATATTTACAGCTCTATGTAATACTTTGGCTTTTTTGTAGAAGAGAAAATATGGGACAGTTTTCTGACCACACGTGTGGGTTCACTCTGAGTAATCTGGCTTCTCCCACAGTCCAAAAACATGACTGTTAGGTTGATTGGCATCTCTAAAATTGTCCTTAGGTGTCTGTGTGTGTGTGTGTGCATAGTTCTCTCTATGTTGCCCTGTGACAGACTGGTGAAATGTCCAGGGTGTACCCTGCCCGTTGCCCATAGACTGCTGGAGGTAGGCAAAAGCCCAGCCGTGACCCTGACGGAATAAAGCCTGTGTTTATTCATGCTGAACTGGTGCAGTCTGGACACATTCTTATCTTTGCCTTGTCTGGGGTCTTTGACCTTGGTTTCCCCAACTCACTTAGTTAAGGTCCTCCATCTACTATCCAGCTGGGCCCACAGCATCCAAAACAATAAGATGTTTACTCCCCTGCTCTTTAATCTGCTTAATACAACAAATTTTGACAGGCAGCACCTCAATCTCTCTAATCAATTAAACAACTCATTTCATTAGGGAGCCATTTCTGTCCTGCTCCTTTGTAATCAAATGAATAATTTGCCGCTTGATCATTCACTACCGACACTAATCCACTATAATCGCCTTCCACTACTTCCAGACACTCGGCATTAGGGGGAGTAAAATGCTGCAAATTTAGAGTGTGACAGCTCTGTGACCCAATGATGATGAAATAAAATATGTCTGAGATGACAGAATGAGTTTTCAAGACCAGTTCTTCTCAGGTGATTCATCATTTGGATATCGGGAGGTGATCAAAACAACGTCAGTAGTCTGAGTCAATCAAATGTATCAAAAATAAGACAACACATACTGTACTTGACTTTTAAATAGCATCTCTGTCATGTCCCATCAGTCCCTTGTTTTCTTGAGAATCAAAAATGATTGGACAAATTTGCATAATTTAAATCCAAATATAGTTTTAATTTCTTTGTTGAGAACATCTGGAAGGCACAGCTTTAGTCTTATCTTCACCAATAGAGATTATATGGGCTGGTTTGCATGCAAAACTTCATATCTGCGACACCATACATGGCATCGAGAAGCAAAGCCACAATGTTCAAGGCCATCTGGAAAATATGCACAACTCAGTTTGACATTTTGGTCGCTCAGAGTATAAGAAAACGACTCTTCCCAGAAGTCTGCAATATGATGTTTCCACTTCAGTTGCTGTTTTGCCTTTATCTATTTCTTTTTCATAGAAAGTGATATTCATGGGAGCAAGTTCACAGATTATTAAAGTATTAAAGTATCTGGATTTTTCAGAACCCATTCTGTGTTATCATGTCATGTGCAGGAAACTCATCTGCAACAATTTAGCATAACACCTTTTTTGTTAAATGAGGTATTCCCTTTAATGTGTGTTAGTGTGATGTAGATAAAGCTATGGGCTAGTTTCAGGTAAGGTTTAAGTATTGGTAAATTGGGCAAAAAATGTACATAATTTAAAATGTAACCTTTCCATTGATATGTCTATTACCAAAAACAACTGTTTACACCTTTGTGCTCTCCCTCTGTGGTGAAGTGGTTTCATTATTTGACTTTATTACATTGGAAAAGGGTAAAAATCCTTAATCCTTAAATCAATTAGGAATTGCCATTCCCTGAATAAGGGACCAGCTGAAAGGACCTACTCTATTTCTGCCTTTGTAAAGACAATAAATTGTAACCTGGAATTAGGTGGATGAGATAGTACACTAAAACTGCACGAAGGTTTTGAATCCATGTACACTTTTAGAGATTTAACCAACCAATGATATAGCTGAACTCTGTCCTGGAGCTTTTTTTTTTCCTTGTGCATATGTGAGTTATCCCTGGGTACTCTCCTTACCCCAGATTTCAAAAACACAACTGCTGGTTTAATTGGCGTCTCTAAATTATCTTATGTATGAAATGGCTGTAATGGCTCAGAAAGTAGGGCCCAGAAGTCAGGCAAGACAGACACTGGAATACTTAAAAAGCTTTTATACAGATAATGACTGAACAGATCTGGAGTGGCTGCTGCTGCACCGGCTAGGGCATCTGAGGCAGGAATGTCTGGTTTGACAGTTCAGTCAGTGACCAGAGAGCAGGAATAATTCCAGCCGTCGACCGACAAGACACAGTCGACGCTGCCAGAGAGTTCCAGACGCGGTGCCTAGAAAGCTGCAGAGCTGACAGGAGGTCAGATCTGAGCTGACAAAAGAAGGCAGGATAACCCACAGGGCGAAGTCAAGAGGCAGATCCAGATTCAGTCCACAGAAGAATCTGACAGGAGTCCAAAGGCAGGCCAGGCAAACAGATAAGACAGGGGCAGGGAGGCCCAAAGGTCCAAATACAGAGACGGATCAGGATCAGGCAATCAGAACAAAACAGAAACGATAGAGAACTCTCAACACCGAAGGCTAAAGAATACTTTGGCACTGATGGTGGAGTGTAAATAGAAGCAGGAGCAGGTGGATCAGATGAACAGTGATGAGGAACAGGGCAGAGCTAGACAGGTGAATGAAATGAGCAATCAATGCAAGGGCATGTAGGCGTAGACAATGAATTAATTATATGTTCATTGTTTATGTTCTCGATATCTTTCTGAAGGTCTCATTGCAGTTAAAAATGACTCCTTTCTCATGTCCATAGGCCTGAATGTTTGGTAGACTTATCAATTATTGTATTTGAACCTTTAGAATTTCCCCCAAATTATAGCCTTTTTTCATGTGATTTTTCCTTTTTCTGAAATGTTTGGGTCATTTCCAGTCAGGAACAAACTTTTTGATCTTATGGCAGTTATTTCAAATCCAAACCTGCAACAACAAGATGAGACTCAACTGTTGTTGACCTCCAGTTTTGTATTTTGAGAGTATATTAGAATGAAGAGTGTAAAATGTGTGTGATACTGTTGCAAACTAAACGAGTTACTTTGAAATAATGTCATTCTCGTTTCAGGAAATTTCAATGCTTTATAGATTGTAGGTATGCCCAATCAAATTTCTTTGATAAAAACATCTATCAAATTCTGAAATAATAGTACTAAATTCTCTGTTGTTAGAGCCATTTTAAGAATTCTGGAATACTGATGTGAAGGAATATTTATTAGCACAGACAGAGATTCATGAGAATAAATTATACCTCATATATGTGGTAATTATGGATTTTCCAAGTTTAAACACATAAATGTTTTTAGACATGTCCAAAACATAATATGTGACATTCAGTCTTAGCTAATGATAGAATTACAATATAGGACGTTACCAACTTATTTTTCTTAAAACTACATATCTGCATATGATACAGAATTATAAAACCGATGAAAAAATAACCTGACAGGCATATCATTACACATGATCCAATAAACACCAGTTTTATGGAAAAAGGGTTTCTGTTTGCTAGTATAGGTCGTTTTGTTGTAGTAGCCGTATAGTTATTCACAATTGTGAGTTTGTCACTACAAACAAATTACATAAAACTAATTTTCCCCAATGGTGATATAAAATATTTATTTGTGCTGCTTTATGAACATGCAGCTACACTATCTGCTCAATTATTAACTATGAATGAGTGCAAACTACAGTATCAATCTTTTTCCTCCCCATAGAGGCGTAGCATAGAGAATAACTTGCTGTACATTTTTGCTTAGTCTCTTTTAAAAATCTAAACATATGTATATCTCCATCACATTTATTCAAGTTTACACTTTTGCTGTTTAAGAGCCACATGATCATTGGCTTAAAGGTGCTATGATATTACTTTACTATTAATTGAGATATTTTCTTAAAAAAGAATGAGACAGTATAACTTATTCTCTTCTTTTGCAGTACATTGTAAAATGTCTATTGTTAGGGAGGAGCACTTCTTTCATGTAACAGAAAGAATTGACATTTGTAGCTGACTGGCCCTGTGGGGGTTGGCTTCAGTCACGTGGAAGAGGGAGCAGGTTTTCCCTCATTTTCTTAGCTTTTGTTTAGACCCCTGGAATGAGGGAAAAAAATGCTACAATAAAAGTATCATGCACAATAAAGGCATGGACAAATTATATAATTAATTTATTAAACTGATGTTTATTGTAAAATTTAAGGTTGCTTTAATTGATCATTTACTCAAGAAACGGTTTCTAAATCATTATGTACCAATATATTACAGAATATCTAATCCTAATTTGTCATCTTTAATTCTTGTTGGTAATGTAACAACATAACTTAACAACATATATAACAAGGTTGTTTGAATAATGAATATTAATGTTTTTTGTGTCTTTATTTCAAAGATAGATTTTCTTAATGCTCTAGGCCAGGGGTTTTCAAAGTATGAAAGGGTGAGCCCCCCTCCAGGGAGCACTATGCCTGCTGCGCCCCCCCCCCCCCCCCCCCCAACATAATCAACCCACACTACAAAACACCTTGTAATTGCTTTTATTTTAGAACCATCTTATCTTTTAAAATGTCACTATCTGAGTGATATTTAACACATGAATATTTTAAAACATTTCCTCCCATTTTAATTATTTTATCGGGCCTTTGTATGGCAAATACGCCCTTTTTTCATTTTTCTAATGATAACAACCCCAAACTCACTTTTCAACTGTTTTCTCAAACAAACGTTACATCTGAGATTCTGAGTTTAATGTTTGAGAAACCAAGAGTGTTTTCACATCTTAACAAAAACATTTTGATCAGATCTTCATTGAGAGCTGTGGAAATTCAGTCCCTAATGACAGCCAAAAGTGCGCAAGTGACACGTCACTCATCCTCTGTTTCAAGTCCATGTCACAGCTCAGCTCAGCCAGAGCCTCTTGCTCTCCTGCTGAAAGTCCATCTTTGAGTGTCACGGGGAAGGAAAATGGGTTTCTCACCCACTGGTTTGCCATTGTCTCCTCTCCAAACTGCTTGCGCATCCCCTCCAAATGCGCGCAGACAGCCTGCTGTAAAAACTCCACGTTCAGCTGGCCAGAACATCCTCTAAGGTGGGAAACATTTCCACTGATCCCCGCTCCACACGCGCACCCCACAGTTCCAACTTTGTCCTAAATCCATATTTATTTTTTTCCCTCTCACCGCGCCTCCCCTAATGTGCTCTGGCGCCCCGCAGGGGAGGCGCGCCTCACACTTTGAAAACCGCCGCTCTAGGCCAGAGGTCATGGATTAGCTGACTGGGGTCCGGATTTGGACCCAGGTCAGCTACAAGTACAAGTTTGCCCTGAAATCGAAGGGTTTGGGTCTGGGTCTGGCTTTTCAATGTTGCTGTGTCCTTGGGCAAGAAACTTCACCTGGACCTGGGTCCAAATCCGGACCCCAGTCAGCTACAAGTACAAGTTTGCCCTGAAATCGAAGGGTTTGGGTCTGGGTCTGGCTTTTCAGTGTTGCTGTGTCCTTGGGCAAGACACTTCACCTGCATTGCCTACCGATGGTGGTCAGAGGGCCCGGAAGTGCCAGAGTACTGTCAGTGAGCCCCAGGGCAGCTGTGGCTACAATGTAGCTTGCCAGCATCAGTGTGTGTGTGTGCTGCCCCAGTTAAATTTAGATTGCCTTAAATGTTACTGTGTTTTATATTGTTAATGTTTGTTGGATTTAGTGTTGATGTGTTGACAGACTTCTGTATGGGACAAGTATGAAAATTGGGACGGACTCCTCTCTGGTTGGAAATAGACACAAGATTTAACTGTCAAAGGATGATTCTGTATTTTAACTTACAGGTAGCAACTAGGGGTGAGTATTGGCATGTGTGTTGGGATATGGTATTTGTCACGATACTTGGGTCACAGTTCGATATAATCACGATATTGCAATATCACTATATATTGTATATTGATATTTTACCCTGCAATCAAAATGAAATGTGTAGATAAAAAAAGTAAGCGTTGTATATGTTCGTCAGAATCCAAGTTATTTCCGGATTGAATTGGTCCATTTCTTCCACTGTGATTTTCTCAACAACAGATAAGTTTCAAGGGTTCCTATGAGGTTGGTTGATCATCCAGATGCAGAGACCAGGAAGCAAAGTTGAGTCTTTCAGATTTAATAGGCAACAGAGGCAAAAATCCAAAAATACTGAAAACCAAAATGAGATTACATCAGGGAAAACTTACGTGGGAAGCCAGAGACGAGGGAATAACAAACCAGCACTGAGTGACTGCAGAGGTGGTGTATATATTGGGAGACTGAACCAAGACAGGCTAATCAGCAGATTGGGAGCAGGTGTGGGCAAGACAAACAAGTAGGAAGCCAAGGGGAAAGAAAAACTAGCACAAGGGGCAACAGAGGGTAACAAAAGAACTCAGCACTGGTAGAAATAAACTACAAAGACAAAGAACACAAAGAAACTTAAAAATACACCCAAGCAGAGGGCAGAACCCAGACAATATTGTGTTGTACTGCCCAGCAAAAAGAGTCCACTGCGCTATCTACCACAGTGGCGGTGCAGAATTGATATTATATGGGCAGCCAAAAATCATGATAAATCGACAAATCGATCTTTTCCTACACCCCTATTGCAACCCTACACACAACTCAGTCAGGGGAACTGAAGCCATGGGAACTTATTATTTTAGAAAAGGGAATTTCTCACATCACATAATTTGTTCTAGTTCTTGAACATATTGAACAACTTCCTGAATATGAAGCTACATCTTTCTCACTGTACACAAGATAATATATCAATGGAGATTCTTTAGTTTATTTACCTATGTAAATTTTTAACATTAGGGTATGATCTGATGCAAGTAAATGTAAATTAACTTAATCAAGTTAAATTTAACAGGGTAATATGCATTGTCTTCACAATATGTAGTATCTGCACAATATTGTTACATTCTCTAAGTACCTGAAGCAGTAACTTTAAATCAATAGGTATGCTTACTATAGTTAGCAACATTACCTTTTTATCTTTCATGCATTTCATACAAGATATTTATTTTTTCTGTTAAGTTTTTCATGTGCTGTATCTGGTATTTTCTTTCTCTCATCCCTCAAGACAGAATCAGGATTTAAACCTTCCTGTTCAGAGTAGCCAACTGATTCAATAATCACTATTAACTGTTCAATGCAATTACCTCTATTATTTAATTCGCCTAATGTACATCTTGGCATAAAAACCAAGCAGCCATTAAAAAGAATCATAGTTACAACCAAAGCTATAAAAAAAGCAATGTTCATGATTTAAGTTAAAATAAAATCCATATAATTAGATATGGGGTTATCCAAGCCTGAGAAAAATACCTACCCAAGCCCCATGCCAACTGTGAATACATGTCCCATGCCTCCATCTGTCCCCTGTTTAAAAAGCTCCAACCATCCTTATCTTTAAGCTCTCTTTGCTCTCCATCTTGCCCCCTTTATTACCTGGCAGGAGCACACCGAGCACCTGTCGCTGTCCAGCACCCAGATCTGCCCGCTGTGCTTGACCTTGTTGTCATGGATACAGTCACCGGTGCAGTTATGCCCGTGGGGGCACCGACAGTCGTACCCTCCCTCCAGGTTGAAGCACACTGTGTCGTTGGCGCAGGTGTTCCTCCCTGTCTTGCATTCATTAATATCTAAAGAGAGCACAAAGAAATGACATCATACATATGCTCTGTGCAGGTAAAGCTGTTTTTATGCACGTTTGAAAAAGAAATCCCCATTAAAAAGCAATTAAGTCGCATCTGATACAGCAGAGCACCAGAGACGCTTCCTGACAAAATCCTGCAGTGTGCGACAGGAATGTAACCCAGAAACCCACTTTGGTCAAACTCAGTCTTTGAGAGGTGCAGACAGGTGATTATTCATTTATTTTTTATTTATTTCGTGGAACTTTTAATGCTTGTTCTCTCTTAGGCCTTTCAGTTTGAGCAGACAGCTTAGATGGGGTCAAAGTAGAGCAGCACTAGCACAATTGTTCCTGGCATGGCTTCCATGTTACTGCTGATTGACGGTTTGGCTTCTGACGGCCCCAACATGTCTTCCCACACAATGAATCAGAGAAAACGTTTCAAGAAAAATGAACAGGCTGAAAAAAATAATAGATTTTTCTTTTTTTATGGTTAGGGGAGCATTTTAGAAATGACAGAGCTTTCCAAGTAAATCTTGAATTCAAATTATCTGAAAGAAGCTAACTGAATCTCAGAAAATTTGTCTCCTGAATTTCAATTTAGTCACAAAAGAATCAATTTTATGTTTTTTTTTTAATTGTTTTTTTATTTATTCATGTTTGGATATAAAGGAAGTCAAACACTACAGGACAAAAATGAGACAAAAGCTTTAGTTGATGTGTTTGGTCTTGGGCCCAAATTGATTAATTAAAAAAGAACTCTGATTATTGTTGACTCTGAATGAAATCGTTTTAGTTTTTGTTTTCTCATTGTTCAAAACACAATGCCTCAAATACAGGAATACAATATGTGTTTTTTTATATGTTGGTTTTTGAAGTGTCATATATTGCCCAGAAGGTTATCTGAATGGCTTCTAAGCACAATATATTTGTAAAAACTAAATGTTGATCTATTTCAAAATGCACTAAACATCAAATGCAGATTATAGGTACGACTGGATTAGACTACAGACCTCTGAAGGTTAGGTCATATCAGACCAGAGTCGTATGTATTGGCCTCCTATAGCAGGATGTATCGTACCAACTGTGTCACAGGGACATTTTACACAATATTTTTATTTCCTAGATTCTATTCCTAGTCAACTTTTATGCAATTCCAGTACCAACTAAGTTTTATAAGGGATACTTATCAGAGAGTATTTCATAAAAATCAACTAGCATGAACAATTAAAGATTAAAAATAAATTAAAAAAATTAAAGCTTTCCAATAATGATGTAAAACAGTGCAACTAAAAAAATATTTCTTTAAGCATCCCTTGCAGATTGCTTCTGTTTCGACTTTATTGCTACACAATAAAAAACTGTAACAGGCTTTCATATAAAAAAAAGTTACAACAAGCTGTTTAGAAAGAGGATTTTATTTAAAGGGAAAGTCTTCCAAAGCCCTCTTAACATAGTGACTGGTTATGCCACCTTTAAAACCAACAGCTGCCATCAAGCTCGAACAGATTCTCTTATATCAATATGAAGGTTTTTGACCCATTTTTATTGGAGCTAAACTGGAGGCTTTAGAATATAAAAGTGCTGTTAAAGGCCCAGCTGCAGAAATCAGTTTAGCTCTATGTCCAACCTTTAAGTAGACCATTTCAGAACACAACTTTTTTAATGTTTTCATTTATTCTCTTTCTTGGGTAATCCAGATCATTGTTCTGCTGTATAGCAGGTCTCTTTGAGCTCAGGGCTACCATATAAGTTTATGAGAATGCAGTTCTGTGTGTTTTAACAATGCCTTAAGTTACAATGAAAGGCAGACTTAAAACAGTTTGCTTTTCAGGGAAAACTTCATTTTGGATGTCTCTGGTAAAATGCAAGCTACTGCATTCTTAAATTACAATTCTTTTTTTTCTCAAATCCTACATTATTCATTATTCAACTAAAGATTTCCACCAAAGAAAAGAAAAAATCTTGTTTGTTCAGATTCTGATAAGGGCAAAAAAGAACTGGGAAGCAAATAGCGATCATGTAACAAGCAGATGGGACCATAAGATCTGAACAGCTGAAGCAGAGGAGGGTTTTAGATAATAGTTATTGAAGCTTGGTAAAGTTGGAAGTCAAATCTTGTTATATAAAAGGACAGAAATATTCAACATTTTGTTGGTAAATCAACAAATTTGATGACACCACTAAGTATAGTGCGCAAGAAGCCTACTGTTTCTGACAAAACAGTTTAACACTTGTAAAGATTTTGTAACTGAGGACTATACCTTAATGTTTTGGTTCAATTTGATACATTAAAACATTTACTAGTAGAATTCTAAATATTTTTGTAGTTTCTGAGCTCCCAGAGGCCTAAGGTCCTAAAAATAATCATGTTCAAGGTATGGTGCAGGATCTTTGTGCATTTTTGAAAGGACCCCCCTCTAAATTTAAAATAAAAAATGTACCCGCTCCTGAGAGGGAATTCTATTAAACATATGCAAAAGCGTGTATGAACCCATTTCTCCTCGTGCACGCTCTTTTTAAAAGTTGCTGTTTGCGTCGCTCAAACAAGCGAATTTTCTAAACAAACATTTGCAATTTTTCCACTATGTCAGACTCACCACCGGTAAGTAAAAATGGGGACGAGGACATAGGACGACCTTATGTAAACTTATCATATCATATCAAATATATCAAAATTATTGACAATTAGGAGGACCACTTATTTCAATGATCCGCCTGGAAAAAGACATCCTCCACTATACCATTAAGGTAGTTACACAGTAACTTTGTTTTAAAAAGTTGTATATATATCTATACATTAGACACAGGTCAGTGAGCGGTAGCAATATTTAGTAAGATTGGCCAATATACCATCATAGCCCTCTCTAAATATTTGGTGTCCAATGTTGGACTTTTTCCTTTATTTTCAACGAACAAAAAGTTAGTTCTTTGGGAATGTATGCCACAGAAACACATTTATTCCGCTGCAAATTGAATAAAGTAAAGAGACTTTTACTGTTATTGACTCATTCCAAGGTAGAATTGAATCTTTTGTTTTTTACTTCTTAATTAACATTAGATAAAAGAGACTGATTCAGTCAATAACAGTTACATATCAATGAAATGTAATAACCTTTTTCTTTATGTATGAAGTTCAAATATTATAAAATATAAATATTATAATACAAAATTTCATATTTTATTTTAGAAGAAAGTTTTGATTGTTTTCTTGCTTTGTTTTTTTAATCGAGCAAAAACAAATCAAAAGTAAAAAAAAAAAAAGCTGTTACTGCAAATGCAACGATCTCCAAGAACGACTAGAGTGACAGATTATTTTTAACATTAAAAGAAAAAAACTAGAAAACTACTTGGACAGCGCAGACCTTCCCCAAGTGGGAAATGTTGCCCCATATTGTGACTTTGCACCAATAACTAGATCTCCCACATATTCTGAATCATTGTCAAATGTTCTGCTCTCACCTTCTTCATCTATTCTGCTTTCTTATTCGATGAGCAGATTGAGACTTTGTGCGAGGCGTGGCTCACCTTCTGGACTTTTTTGAGTCTGATGCTGAAGCTTTCAGTAGTCACTGCTGCCACTCTCTCGTTTAGATATTATAATGCATTGTTCACTGGACTGAGGTGAACCTTTGGTAAAACTTTTATTAAAATCTGTTCATAACATCTCAAGTTATCCTGTACACAAAAGGAAAGTTAAACAAATGCGCACTCAAACTCGATTAAAGACATAACCTCTTTGGCGGAGATAAAAATGGTCTGTATCACTGTCTTAATTATAACTGAAAAACAAAAAACAAATAAGTGGTAATGCTGGTTTCCCACCAGGTTTAGGAAATAATTTAATATGGCTGCCATATGTTGAACACAAAGTAGGAACAGATTTCAATAAATTGTTTGCACTACTGAGAGTGTAAATCTTATCAAATTATACAAGCAGTTATGGCCTATGCAGTGAATTCAGTAAAATACAAAGTTGTTGGTTAGTGCTGCTTAAAGTAGTTTGCTTTATCACTAAATAAAAGAATAATAGAAACCAATTTGGGCTTGAAAGTGGAATTAGGATTTATTGTGTTTGCAATCATTCTCAGATTAATTTTAAATTTAAAGTAATATTACAGGCTGCCTGCCTTTAGTTTTAACATAAAATAATCTTAACAATCTTAAAGCTACAGTGTGTAATAATTGCAGGGATTAACAAACAGAAAAACTTCTGGAGAGAGTTTGCTGCACTGAAAGGAAGGAGTCCGATTAATATTGCACACTCTTACACTCTATGTTTGAAGCCTGAAATCTGGCAAAAGGTCAAAAAGTTTGAGGCAGCCTAATAAATTCGCAAGTGACTATAAGGGTGACCTTGCTTTATTAACTCTTAATCCCTCTATAGAGAGCTAATACATGAGAGTCTCATTTAATATTAACTTAAGTTTAAAGGTCTGCAATTTTATCCAGTCTTACCTGTGATTTTTGTAACAGTTTTAAGACCAATATAACCTTAGAAATTTCGAAAATCTCAAGATGTTTAAAAATTGTTGTCTAGTGTTCAGAGTGTTAAATGGCTCTGGCCCATCCCCCTTAGTGTTGGGATCTGGAGATTTACCACCTTTCTCCAGCAGAGTGCGCTGTGGGTCTCCTGGGCTGGAGCCCTCCAGCACACCTGATGCTCATCAGCCCATCAGGAGACCTTCCTACTAGAGACTGACATTTTTTCGGGAATCCCATGGGTCACGGGATTCCCGTGGGATTCCCGTGGGATGGGAGTCAGTATTAGTAACGATCACGTGATTGGGACGGTACAGGATTAAACAATAACGGGAGCAGACGGGAGCGGGAGCAAACCGATAATAACAAAAAAAAAACTAGGATCAATGCCAAAAAATAAAATAAAATAAAATAGAAAGAAAAAAAATCCAGTACTGGCGCGGCGCCGCCCTTTTGTAGTTTTTTTCCTTTAAGCCTACACTATAATGCGAGTCAAAAAAACTACACGACCCAAAAACCAATAGTGATTCCGCTCTGAGTTTTTCACCCGCACTCAAAAACAACAAGAATGGGGCTCTGTTCGAAATCCTGGGCTGCATCCTCCAAGGACGCGGTCTACTTAGACTGGATCCTTTGAAGTCCGTGAAAATAAGGAGACCGGAAGAGTTTTGGCTGTGAATTCGACCAGGTCTACCCTTCAGCGGGTTTTATCGCCGTAAGGTCTGTTGCTTAGCAACCGCGAAAGTTGACACACAAAGCAGGAAAAGAATGAAAACCGAAGTTTCCAAAACTGTTTGTTTATTTATTTCTTTTTTATTGTAAAGTGAACAAAGACTGATGAGAATCCAGAGTGGAATAAAGGTTTCAACCACCGGGAGCAGGAACAAATAAAATCTAATGTAATGATAGAAACCTTAGTCAGTTAAATAACATGCTGCTGTCATTCTGCACATCTCTGATGTTGCTGCTATTTTCAAATATACATTACTGTAAAAATGTCCATAGCTGCATATTGGTTATTTATTCTCCAGTTTTATATTGTTAAAACACTTTACAGAATTGTATTTTATTTTTATTTTTTTAACTCTTCCCTATTATGTTATTCTTATACATTTTTCTAAGGTCCACATTTGTGTGACCATTTTCAATAATCTTTCTGCTGCTGTAAATTTGCCCATTGTGGGACAGTAAAGGGATTTTCTATTCTATTCTATAAAAGGGGTAGAAATATATAAGTAAATCTAAACAATGTATTTATTAAAAACATATCTTCAAAATCTCTAATATTAAACAAGAAAAAAATCTTAGTTAAGCCTATTGTGCAAAACAGCAATAAAAAGATAAAACTCCTATCAGATTTATAGTCCCCTCTCTGCAGATCTATTAGAATCTGTCCTTAAATTACAGCCAAACCCATTTACACAGTAACAGATAAAAACCTTTAGATAAATCAAACATTACCGCCACATATCTGACTCAATAACCATTAAAACAACTATTTTCATTCATTTCAGATGAAACTATTCACAGACTGGATTATATTAAACTGAACTTCCAATTTTCACCACTGTTCGGCGCCAAGTAACCTTTCCTCTGATCACGGCTTGCTTGGTCTCGCAATGAATCCTGGGTAAACCAAGGATACCGAGGATACATGGACACCCGTCCTTCAAATCGGGCTAAAAGAAGGACGCATTTTAAGGCCGCATAACAAGGACTCTTGGAATCCGAACAGACCTCTGCGCCACACTATGACGTAATCGTACTCCGAATCTGGCCTTCTAAGGACGCGTCCTAGGTTTTCGAACAGAGCATGGGAGTGGTGCGGGAGCGGGAGTCATTCTGAATGGGAGCGGGATGGGAGTGGGAGTAATTTCACCAGGAGTGGGACGTGACAGGATTTAGATTTCTACTCTGGCCCGGGATCGGGACGGGACACAATTTTTTCTGTGGGAGTGGGACGGGACAGGAGTGAAAATCCACTCCCGTGTCAGTCTCTACTTCCTACATAAGCAGCAGCCAGACTTTCCTTCAACGCCGCAGTGTTGACCAAGTTTGGTTAGCGAACCTGAGCCTATTCTGACAGAATCATAGTTGTCTCTTGAGAGAAGCCTGATTCTAACCTGCATCTGTCTTCTTGCTCACAGGAACCTGTCTAAGTCTAAAGCTCTGGATGAGCTTAGCCTGCTACCTGCCTGCCTGCCCAAGAAGCCAAACCTGAAGATTTCTATCTGGAGCTCTCAAGGAAGAGCTGGAAATCCAAACCAAGGTCTGCCACTCTCTAAGTCAGAAGCTAGACGCTGCTGCTGCTGAGCACTCTGCTGAACCAACAGTCTCTGGACCCAACCAGTTCCCTCCTTCACAAGAATTCAGTTTGGACGACGTCAAGGTATTTTTTGGAATAATAAACTCGACTAATCATCTGACTGCCTGGCTAATCAAACTATCTGTCTCTGCAGACATCAGTGATTCCGAGCCTGAACCAGTTCATGTTTTCTCTGTGCAAACCATTTAATAAACTCTGTTAAACTTTTACTCTGTTTCCGTTTGTGTTCTGCATGTGGGTTAAGGCTCTTAAACCAAGGACATGCGCACACTCTCCGTGAGTTAAACACTCATATTGAACACCAGAACCAGGTTTTGCAGGAATACATTGGCTACATGAGAAATGCTAACGCCACGCCAGTAGTACTTCCTGTTCCGGAGCCACTTCCGCCTCAAAGGTCAGCGACATACACGTCATTTCCGGAGTTCCGCCTGAGTCTTGCTGAAAGATTTTCAGGTAACCAAAAGGATTGTAAAGGATTTTTGTTTCAGTGTCGTTTACTTTTTGAGCACACTCCTGTCAGTTTTCCAAATGATAGAAAGAAAATCGCTTTCATTCTCTCTCAACTCACTGGACGAGCCCTGGAATGGGCGGAGGCAAGGTTCTCTTCTGAGTCCAGCTTTTCATGTACCTTTTCTGAATTTTTGTCTGAGTTTTCTCAAGTTTTCAACCATGATTCAGATAAAACTATTGACTCCCGAGCCCTGCTGAGTTTAAAGCAGGGAAATTCCACGGTGGCTGAGTTCTCCATTGACTTCCGGGTTAAAGCCGCAGCCTCTGGCTGGAATGAGTGCGCACTAAAAAGTGCTTACTTTAAGGCTTTAAATGATAACATCAAAGACGAACTCGCCACAATCGACGAACCTGCTAGTTTGGAGGATTTGATCCGTTTAACCATCAGGTTGGACAACAGACTCCGAACTAGAAATAGCTCTAGGCAAAGAAGCCTAAAATTTTCTTCCGCTACTCATGCATTTAACAATGGTTCTGTTTTTTCTGGATCCCTAGAGCCCAGCACGAAGCCAAAGGCTAAGAATCAAACGCTTCCAGCGCCTGTCCAAGTCTCACACTTCTCTTCCTCAGAAGGAACGGAGGTCAAACCCATGCAAGTTGGACACACAAGGCTGTCTCCTGAGGAAAGACAACGAAGATTTAAGGGAAATATGTGTCTCTACTGTGGTGAGACTGGCCATTTCATCGCTTCATGCCCGGCTAAATCAAAAGCCAGGGCCCGTCAGAGGATTCAAGGAGGCTGACGGGCCATCTAAGATCTGAAAAAGCTCCTCATTTATTGCTGCCTGCAACACTTTTTTTTTCTAACCATACTCTCACATTGTCAGCCTTCATCGACTCTGGGTGTGAGAGAAACCTCATCGATTCAGATTTGGTCCAGCAGCTAAGAATTGAGACTATTCCTTTGACTAAGCCCCTCAGAGTATCCGCTATTGATGGAAAGAAGCTACATCAAGTTACTCATCAGACACAACCATTAGAGCTTCTTATCTCTGAAAACCATTGTGAGACTCTAACTTTTTTTGTTTTCCCTTCAGCATGCTCTCCTCTGGTGCTTGGTTTCGAGTGGCTGGAACGTCACAACCCCCATATCAACTGGGCTGAACGCCACATTGAGTCTTGGTCTACTTCCTGTCACAAATCATGCCTTCGTTCTGCGGCTCCTACTATTCAGTCCCCTGGAGGTAGGGAGGAGATGGACTCTCCTGACCTTGCTTCTGTTCCTTCCGAGTATCATGATCTGGCACCAGTCTTCAGTAAGGTCAGTGCAACGTCTCTTCCACCTCACAGACCATATTACTGCGCCATTGATTTACTACCAGGCGCCCCCCTTCCCAGCAGTAGACTATTTAACATTTCCAAGCCTGAACGTGAAACTATGAAAAATATATCAATGAGTCTCTAGCCGGTGGAATTATTCGTCCATCTTCATCTCCTCTCGGTGCTGGTTTCTTTTTTGTAGGGAAGAAGGACGGTTCCCTCCGACCTTGTATAGACTACAGAGGTTTGAATCAGATAACCGTCAAGAATAAATATCCCCTACCATTACTGGCATCAGCTCTTGAACCCGTTCAAGGTGCAACAGTGTTCACCAAACTCGATTTCAGAAACGCCTATCATCTCCTTAGGATAAGAGAGGGAGATGAATGGAAGACAGCCTTTAAGACCCCCATAGGCCAATTTGAATACTTGGTCATGCCTTTTGGTCTTACTAACGCTCCTGCCTGTTTTCAAGCTCTTGTCAACGACGTCCTCAGAGATTTTGTGAATGTCTTCGTCTTTGTATACATTGATGATATTTTGATCCACTCCAAGAACCTCTCAGACCATAAGAAACATGTCTGTCTGGTCCTTCAGAGACTACTGGAAAACAAACTCTTTGTGAAAGCTGAAAAATGTGAATTTCACCAACAATCTGTCACTTTTCTAGGGTTTGTTTGCAGCTTCAAAGGTTCCTGGGGTTTGCAAATTTCTACAGACGCTTCATAAGAAATTAAAGTCAGACAGCTCTACCCCTTACAGCCCTAACTTCTGTGAAGAAGACTTTTCAATGGACACCTGAAGCCGAAAATGCTTTTAACAAACTGAAGAATCTGTTTTCTAGCGCACCCATCCTGATCCAGCCTGATCCCTCTAAGCAGTTCGTCTTAGAGGTGGACGCATCTGACTCCGGTGTTGGAGCTGCATTATCACAACATTCAGACTCCGACCAAAAGGCTGACCCCTGTGCATTCTTCTCACGCAGGCTCTCTCCGGCAGAACAAAATTATGATGTCGGAGACAGAGAACTTCTTGCCATAAAACTCGCCTTGGAAGAATGGAGACATTGGCTCGAGGGAGCCGAGCATCCAGTATTGGTTTGGACAGACCACAAAAACCTGGCTTATCTTCAATCAGCCAAAAGATCCAACCCACGTCATTCCAGGTGGTCTTTGTTTTTTTCTCGCTTCAATCTCATCATCTCTTACAGACCTGGTTCCAAGAACGTCAAGCCCGACTCTCTCTCTCGTCTGTACTCCACTGATCAACCTGAGACACCCGAGCCTGTTCTTCCTGCCTCATGCACGGTTGGAGCCGTTTCCTGGGAGATCACTGATCTTATCAACCTAGTCCTGGCCTCTGAACCTGACCCAGGTAACGGTCCTCCAAACAAAACTTATGTCCCGTCTTCCATCAGATCCCGCCTCATCCATTGGATGCACGCAGCAAAATTCTCTGCCCATCCTGGAGTGAGCAGAACCATTGCTCTCATCACAAGGCGCTTTTGGTGGCCGTCTCTCCACAAAGACGTCAAGGAGTACGTTCTGGCTTGTCCAATCTGCGCCAGAAACAAGACCAGTCACCAACCACCTTCTGGGCTGCTGCGTCCTCTACCTGTTCCTACCCGTCCATGGTCCCACATCGCTATTGATTTTGTTACCGGTCTTCCAGTCTCTAGAGGTATGTCCACTATCCTAACCATTGTTGACCGTTTCTCCAAGGCCTGTCACTTAATCCCCCTCAGGAAACTACCCACTGCATTCCAGACAGCTCAACTTCTCGTGAAACATGTCTTCCGTCTCCATGGGATTCCTCAAGAGATTCTCTCAGATCGTGGTCCCAAGTTCATATCACAGGTCTGGAAAGCTTTCTGTTCTGCCTTAAATTGCAAATCCTCCCTCACCTCTGGTTACCACCCTCAGACTAATGGACAGACAGAGAGGATGAACCAACAACTTGAGTCCACTCTCCGCTGTTTGACATCTAACAATCCGACTGATTGGAGTCAGTTTCTTACATGGATCGAGTACGCACACAAGAGATCCCAGAGATCTGCTTCTACCGGCTTATCCCCTTTCCAAGTATCCATAGGTTATCAGCCTTCAATCTTCCCTGCAGACGAGAGAGAGATAACGGTCAGATCAGTCCACCACCACATTCGCCGCTGTCAACGCATCTGGAGAGACACCATCACCAACCTCAACCGCTCTTGTGCATCGATTAAGAAATTCGCCGACTCTAAGCGACTCTAAGCGCAAGAGGTATGGTTATCAACCCGTGATATTCCTCTCAAGGCCATGTCCAAGAAGCTCTCACCTCAATTCATCGGTCCATACAAAATTTCTCAGATTATTAACCCCTCTGCTGTCCGCCTGCACCTGCCACCGTCCCTTCGCATCCACCCCACCTTTCATGTGTCCCAGATAAAACCTGTTGTCACTAGCTCTCTGTGCCCTCCGTCCGACTCCCCTCCACCCGCCCTGGACATCGACGGCCATCCGGCCTACATAGTTCGCCGGATCGTGGACTCCCGTCGGCGAGATCGCGGCTGGCAGTACCTCGTCGACTGGGAGGGCTACGGTCCGGAGGACCGCACCTGGGTTCCTGGCTCATTTATCCTCGATCCGTCCCTGATCGAGGATTATGAGAAGTCCCTCCCGTCCACATCCTCGGGACGGCCAAGAGGCGGTCGTTGAGGGGGGGGTACTGTTGGGATCTGGAAATTTACCACCTTTCTCCAGCAGAGTGCGCTGTAGGTCTCCTGGGCTGGAGCCCTCCAGCACACCTGATGTTCATCAGCCCATCAGGAGACCTTCCTACATAAGCAGCAGCCAGACCTTCCTTCAACGCCGCAGTGTTGACCAAGTTTGGTTAGCGAACCTGAGCCTCAGTTATTCTGACAGAATCATAGTTGTCTCTTGAGAGAAGCCTGATTCTAACCTGCATCTGTCTTCTTGCTCACAGGAACCTGTCTAAGTCTAAAGCTCTGGATGAGCTTAGCCTGCTACCTGCCTGCCTGCGCAAGAAGCCAAACCTGAAGATTTCTATCTGGACTCCTCCTGCAGCTCTCAAGGAAGAGCTGGAAATCCAAACCAAGGTCTGCCACTCTCTAAGTCAGAAGCTAGACGCTGCTGCTGCTGAGCACTCTGCTGAACCAACAGTCTCTGGACCCAACCGGTCCCCTCCCTCACAAGAATTCAGTTTGGACCATGTCAAGGTATTTTTTGGAATAATACACTCGACTAATCATCTGACTGCCTGGCTAATCAAACTATCCGTCTCTGCAGACATCAGTGATTCCAGTCCCGGACCCGAGCCTGAACCAGTTCATGTTTTCTCTGTGCAAACCATTTAATAAACTCTGTTAAACTTTTACTCTGTTTCCGTTTGTGTTCTGCATGTGGGTTAAGTCTCTTAAACCAATCATGACACTTAGAGGAATTTACTAAAAAAGAATCTGTGACACTAGGAGGGGAAGCACAGCGATGCAGGATTGTAAGATCCAGTTCAGGAAATCCACCTTTGCACAGAACATTCTCTCTTTCAAGACATCCACAAGTTGGAATGCACTACCCATAGCAGTCAAGGACAGCACCACCAGTCGGCCTCAGCAAATGGCTGCTCACACCAAGCCTGGTTCTGCTGGAGGTTTCTTTCTGTTGAAAGGGAGTTTTTTCACTCCACTGTCGCTATAAGCATGTTCTGTGTGTGGGTTTGCCCTTGAGTCATTGAGTTGATGCAATCAGCTGGTTTTTCTTAGATAGAAAACTTTGAATCAGTTTGATTGTATGATCTGGTTGAATTGTAAAGTGCCTTGAGATGACATGTGTTGTGAATTGGCGCTATAGAAATAAACTGAATTTAATATCAAAAGCACTTTAAAGGGGTCATAGAATGCAAAACAGGATTTACATTGTCATAGATAGATAGATAGACGGTAGTTCAGTGGGTGAGATGGACGTATAGAGAAGTTCAAACACTGGAGCTGATGGCTTGGTTCTGCTGCACTGCAGTCGACCAAAATTCCGGACGATTTTGAAATTTCCCCTGGACATGTCCAGGAAAAAAAAAGACGTCTGGTCACCCTACCATATCAACAAGTTGATGTTTCAGTGAGTGAGTGCTTTTTACTATGACGCGTCTTTCCTCAGCAGGTTTGCTCGTTGTAAACCAACCAATCAGCGCACAGCTTCTCTAAGTATTCATGATCATACCATAAAATGAAGAAAACCTGTCTTTTAATTCTAGGGCTTTTAACCAGCTTTGCATTAGGGCTCATAGAACAGCAATTATGCCATTTTGAGCCCAACCAATGTTACACACCCTAGTCAGAGACCTTAAGGACTTGCACAAAATACCCTATAGAATTATTCTATGACCCTTTTAAAAATCAGCCTACCTCAAGTTAGCAGTCCTCTTCACTGTGTGTTATGTCATCCATGGGCATTACATTGTATTTCTTCTGAAACTGTTTTTATGGTTTTTGTGTGTCTTTTGTCCTTGTTACATGTATGTTTCATCTGTGGTCTTTATTTTCTTGTTACATGCACCGTATGATTCTTATTGTACCTGCTTCCCCTATCCTACGGCACTATGTATTCAAACTAGCCTTGAGCTAAATCCCAGTGTAACACAGCTCCTGCTATTCATTAATATATGCCATCTCTTTCAAATAGATTAATAAATAAAATAGATTTTGGTTGACATTTTTACAATGGCTTAAAACCAAATAAGCTTCAGTTCATCATAGAGTGGCAATCTGACACCAGTCCATGCATATCTTTGAGATTTTCCCAAATCAAAACTCAAAATGTACTCTCACCAAACTTTAAAGATTTAATTAAAAAACGCGAGTAACTCACCTACGCACGATTCCCCGTTGGCGGAAAACAGGCCGTTGTCATGGTAGCCGTCGCGGCACTCACAGTGGTACCAGCCGGGCAAGTTGACACAAGTGGATTTACTATCGCACTCCACAAAGCCGTCCACACACTCATCAATGTCTGAGGAGGAGAGGAGACAATAAGACTTCCATATACAGTCAATATATGTTACACTCAGCCAGACATTCCTCCTCAATTTTTGCCTCTTGGGTGTTTTCGACTCTGACTGATTCATAATTAATAAAAGAACTTGTCTTGCGTTTGAGAGCATCCAGACCAAAGGCATTATTGATCAAAGTCATTTTCACATTTAGATGATGACATCTATATCAATAAAAGATGGCAAGGAACTGGATAACCCAAAATAAGAAGCCCATTCTTACAAGACGGAGCTGTAACTGTTTTACCAACTAAAATACTTCACAGCTAAAGGTGTAATAAAATGCACTGACATGCAGGTACAAAGGTTTTTTTTTCCAAAGTTAGTGCAGTCTCAATTCACTTTATTGAAGAAAACATTCTGTAAGAGAGAAATAAATACTAATGTCTCTGACACAGTTTCTTTTAGCCGTTGGCTCTCAGTAGAGGAAGCTTATGTTTATTTTCACAGACTATACTAAGAAAATCCTGGTGTCGGTTTCTTCTTTCAGCTCATCTTTATAGCAACACTGAGATTTAGTGCTGTGGGTTTCCCTTCCCCATATTAGTCTCTCCATCATTCTGCATTCTACTTTTCTTGGTCCTTGTATCTTTTTCTCATACACTCACACTTCTTTCATCTTACAAAAGGCCCCTGTTAAATCTCTTCATTATTATACCAGGCATCACTGCAAATATCAGAGCTTCTATTCAGCTGTTAACAATAAGCGTAATACAAACACACACACCCATATAGAGATTACTCTGATATTTCGGCTAACATTTAATTAAACCCCGGGCCAGGCCCACATGAAGGAGGGATAAAGCCTGTTATTATGCAGCAGGGCTAAATATGTTAGCTCTCGACATGTGACGTGATTAAATGTGTCTGCATGGCCGATGATGGCTTTTTTATGATTCCGCATGATGCATGATGCTTTCCTCTCATTATGAAAATGGCACTGTGCCGTGTGTGTGACCTTCCTCACATCTGTATCGCAAAAGTATCCCCCACACCCGCCTGCCCTGGAGCGACTGACAGAAGGGCTCATGGTCCCCCACCACCAGGGCAGTAATAGGATTAAGATCTATTGGCTAATGAGCCCTCAGCCTTTAAATAGAAATTCTACTGCAGACTAACTGTTGATCAAAGATCCTGTGGATTAAGGCTTTACAGTGGTCTGCAAAGGTACATCTTCAGCTTGCTTAAACCGTGTCATGTTAAAACTAAAAGCTGTTTAATAAAAACAACTCTGACATTGGTATATGCATTTCTATTCAGCTCCCTGTACTCTGATACCTCTAAATAAAATGCACTACACACAATTGCCGTAAAATCCATATAATTACCAAATAAAGGTTTGCTAGTGAACATTAGTAATTAGCTTTTATTTGACCAAGTAGCACTGTAAGAAGATGAGATGTTTAAGACAGGATTAGGCTGTCAAAAAATACTCTAGGTTTGAAACAGTGCAGATAAGTTTATTTTGGCGATCTACCTTCACTGACATATGTTGGGGGGTTAGTGAAAGAGGCAGCCAGAAGGGCCATAATAAATTCTAGGGTAACTGACAAGGTCGAAAATTAATGAAATGGTTCAAATTAAAGCAGATTTGTTTGTTATAATGGCCTAGTCAAAGTCTTGGCCATTATTTCTTATATATTTATTTATTTTTTAAAGTCTTGGCCATTATAACCCATTTATATCCTTTTAAGATTTTATAGTATGCACAGTATCGAAGTACTTACAGACAACCTACCCTAAATCTGACTAACTTTTGAACCATCATGCAAAAACTAATTTAAAATGTTCAAAGTTATAAAACTTTAGAAACTGCAGAAACTGGTGGCAATTCAAAACATCGTATTTCCTTGAAGACATTTAAAATGAAAGTGCAGACAGAACTTTGGGGGCAAAACTAAAAACACACTTTCAAACTCTAATCCACTGTGTTCTAGTTATAGAGCTTTTTACACGACAATATTAAAAGTCTTTTTTAAACAGGAAGTATTTCTGGGTGTTATTTACTGAAACAGTTTCCTCCTTTTCCCAGGTAGGTGTTTTAAACACATGTAATAATAATTTATTTTATTATTTTATTTTTTTTACTTCATGTATCTTAGTTTTAAGAAGTTTACCAAGACACGTGTTCCTTTAATTCCACTTCACAAGATACATAGGGTTGTCTAGAAATAGAGCACCATTAACAATGAGGGTTCTACTGCTTGGGGGAGTGGAAGCCAAGTGGTCAGGGCAAAGAGCTTTGAATCCCGAGGTTCTGAGTTCGAGCCCCACTCCCACAGACTGCCACTCTGGCTCCCTGAGCAAGACCCTTAACCCCACACTGCTTCCCAGGCACAACCCGATGGCAGCCCACTGCTCCCCAAACGGATGGGTTAAATACAGAGGTAATTGCTTCAATGTGAGATCAATAATGTTCAGTTGTTATTAGTATTAATATACTGTAACACCACAAAATATGAAAGTTTAAGCGGTAGTGGGAAACTTTGCAAAACGCTGCTTATATCTAAAAATCACTCAGAGTTATCAGCTCAATTCATTTGCAGCTTTAAAGCTGTTGGATGACTTTGTGTCTTTTTACTAATTCCCAACAAAGAAGAAGTAGAACGCATTTTTTCTCCCGATGGTCCACAGCAAATAGAATAACTCACCCACCAATGAATAATATTCTGAAATCTCCCTGCCAGTGCAGAAATATTCAATGCTCTCTGTTACATGTGAATGTCAGAGTGACTGAGAAACACAAGCATCTAAAAAGAGAGAAATGCATGAGGTGTATTGCTAGTTTATAAAGACTTACAAGCTGAAACCCAGGCTCTGCATGTAATTATATGTGAGGTAGTTCAAAGCCCAACTGTGCCCATCAGAGGCTATTTTTACCAGGTAGTGATGATGAAGTAATTTCTAAAAATATGCAAATGGTTTTATTTTCAGTCAGCTTCATTCAGGTATTTTTTTATGCCTCATTGTCTGGCTATAACATCAGACGCTCCACCTTCTGCAAAAAAGTGCTTCTTTCTCTTTTATCCAAGAAAGCCTGTCAGCTGATATAATGCAGCCATGCTGCTGAAAAATCAACTTTTCAAGTGCTGCTGCATTTCGGGATAGAGAAACACATCTGCACTTTTGACATGGTAACATGAAGGCACAGCCGGGATGGAGCCCGCCTTGCAAAAAAATATTAAATTCTCCTTTTTATCATCTTTTTCTAAATGACAATACAAGATCGTAGTAATTAAATCATCAACAATGACAGCCAGACAAGGGCACTACTGAGAGAAGCTGTCCCAGTAGAATCAAGAGCATTTTGCTTTTGTTCAATCAAACATGGGGGGTGGGACTTAGTAGTTTTACTTGTTAAATGATGCCTTTCTCCTCTCTGGGAACATAAAATGACTACACAAACAGAATGAAATTGGGCTGCTTTTTTCAGCTGGAAAGGTCAGAAGCTCAGGTGCAGCAGTTACCCTGGTGATGGAAAGACGGGGAAATGACTGAAATACCTTGTGTATGCAAAGACAGAGTTGAGGAGGTCAAGGAAGATGAGAAAAAAGAAAGGAGGAAAAGGCAAAGAAAAAAGAGCAAGTGACTACGTGATAGACTGCAATTATATTTCTCGTTATTTTGAGTGGCAGCCCAGAAACAAGAGCTCTATTAAGGCACCTCTTGAAGGACTAAGTGATGAGAAAAAAGACCTCCGGGCTCTCTCCTGAGAGCTTCTTATTCCTTTGCCATAAAACTGCCTATCTCTGGTTTTTGCATCTATCGCCTTCACCTTCACAGGTATTTTCTTTTTTTGTGTGTGTACCTAAAAGCTGAGGTAGAGACAGTGGTGCACTCATTCAAACCCTTGCACTCTGCTGTCTCTCTGAGCAGAAAAGGGCAAAATAAAAAGGTAGATTTAGTCTGACCTCTGTATGACTTTTGCTCACATGCATGCTCAGATAATCCTCTTCATTTCATTGGGATTTTTCTGTTTATCATCTTTGAAAAGTTCAGCTCATTGCTTTTACCTCCGACTGTGTTCCCATACACAACCCCACCCCACCCCCCACACACATAAATACAGAAAATGAATAAATAAATTGAACTTTATTGATCTCACAATTGAGAATTAGCTCTGTGCATTAAACCCCTCCTCTTTGGGGAACAGTGGGCTGCCATTGTGCGGTGCCAGGGGAGCAAACAGGGGTTAAGGATCTTGTTCAGAGACCCAGAGTAGCAGTCTGTGGGAGAGGGTTTCAAACTCATCAGGATTCAAAGCCCTATTCTCTATCCACTAGGTAACCACTCCATAAAACATATAGTATATATGTGTGTTCAGGAATTTGCTCATGCTGTTTTTTGTATTGTCTTTGTGTTATAACTTCTATCACTGACATCTATAACATTTATTGATGTTATTGTTATTTAGGAAAGGCTAATTTCAGTTGTGGTCATTGACTTGATGGAACCTATTCTCATTATGAGTGCGTGTGAAATCATACGAAAAGTTATGCACCGTAATTTCGTACGTTTTGGACGTTTTTTTCGTCGTATGCGCATGCGCATCTGACGCACCATTCACGTACTGTATATAGAATATACATTACAATTAGCCCTAACCCTGACCCTAACTCTAACCCTAAGATATAAAACAGCAAGCAACGTAGTTAGAGACATGAATAAGTGATGATTGAACTGTTTTTTCCATTTTTATGTCCGTCCGCAGATCTGCTTTTTTTTCTGTCTGCCAGCGCATGCGCACTGATGTTGTTTTTTGAGGAAAAACGTCCAAAAACGTCCAAAATAGTGTGCATAACTTTTCGTATGATTTCATACTCATAATGAGAATATGTTGCTTGATGCTGAAAGACAGGAAGTTTTACAGAAGGTATACAGAGAAGGGTAGAAAGTGGCACAACCTTAAAAATCATCACATCATTGACATTAAGTCTGCGGGACTGTTATATTATTCCTTTACAATCTCAGGGTTATAGTTCAATCCTAGGATTTTTGACATTTGAAAACAGAGTAAAATGTTAAATCATTTAAGAGCTAGATTATATTTCATGATCTATCTATCTATCTATCTATCTATCTATCTATCTATCTATCTATCTATCTATCTGTCTGTCTGTCTGTCTGTCTGTCTGTCTGTCTGTCTGTCTGTCTGTCAACCCACACATACCTACATACTCTATTGCCATAAAGGTTTGTCTTTTTACTTTTAAATGAAAATGAATTTTGAAGGGTCTATTCATTCATGACCTCTGATAGCAGTACTCATACTAAGATGAGAAAACCAAAATTGCAGGAAACTACTTGAACTTTGTTATATTATGTACTGTTACCTCCATGTTTTTAATCAGGATTTCCTGTTTATACATCTCCAAAATGACCTTTTTGTGTACTGAGATAAACTTGACTTCTTTTAAATTCTAGATATAATTCTTTTCAAATAAATATCACCTAGTTTAAGCTGGAGTTTCTTACTAGTTTTACTAATGAGTCACTCTCTTAGGTCAGATAAAGATAAGACTTCTAAGCCTTGAAGTCAATGGTAAAGTGAAAAAAAGAAAAAACTGACATCTTTGTGATGCATACTTTGTATTTAAGTAAGGAAATAACACCCAACCATCAGAGATTTGCTGGGAAATCCAAGTCAAACCGAGCTTCACGCAGAGTTCCAGAAGATGAAACAGACAGTGAAATGCAAATCTATATCTGCAATCCCTTGAGTGGGAAAGTTGGTGAGTAATCAAGGGAAACTGGAAACAAGACTGGTGAACAATTCATGTCTGCAGAAATGCTGTGAGTACACTCACTCCTTATGTAATTCCTCCATCTTTATGGTATAGTGGGAATTTGTCATGAAACACATAGAAAAAACAGTAAATATAGAGAACATTCTAAAATCTCTTTTGTTTTTTTAAATGAAAGCTATCAAACTAGGATGTAAGAGTGGGAGGATGGTCATATACATTATGCAGTCTTGATTTTCATAGAGTTTTACAGATTTTCTATAGATTGCTGAAAATCGCCTTATCAACACTATTTGAATACTCAAACACAGCATTACTCTGCAAGAGGGGTTTTTCCACAACTTGTCTTGTTAGAGAAGATGGCTCTGCAAAATGGAAGCAGACTGAGATTCTCAGGATTTCAGGCAGGGGGAAAAGGTGAACATTTCAGTCCATTGCATAATTACTCAAATGTATTATTGTTAGGTGGTTATACCACACTGGGAGGAAGCGACCTTAGAGAAACTGTTTGAAGCCTCTGTAATAATTCCAGGAATAGTTAGGGAAAAAATAAACCCTAGCTCTTCAATGATAAGGTTCTCAATCTTTTTTTTTTTATATACTGTTCAGCTTCTTGTTAAACTTTTCAAGTGGATGGGAAACACTAACAAAACTATTCTCAGAATGCAAAGCCAAAGTTTGAAAACATTGAAAATGTTTCTACAATTTTGATTGTGGCAAAAAGGAACTGCTTGAATTACTTATTTGCACAGTTAGTTTTAATGCTTTACTGATGAAACCCTTCAGTTTCATTCTGTAAGTCTTTTGAGTGGTGTAACTATCCTGTGTCCATTGTTGTTTACTGCATACTAGCATCGACAGCATCAACCTGTCCCTTGGAGACGTGTCATTTAGACAAAAGCAGCAGGTTGCTCCCAGCTAAACGACAGCTCCGGCCATTAGCAAGGCCTAATTAAGACACACTAATTATAGCTGATGGAGTGAGCTCTTTGCAAAGCCATCTCTAAATAAATAATGAATACGTAATCATCGTGCTTAAACAAGCCGCTTGAGCTTAAACAGTCACAGGCCTGCAGGCCTTGTGGGCAAACCGAGGCACAAAGGAGGGGCAGCTGCAGTAACGCATCATGGGAGCTGTCAGGGGGTGGAAAAATGGATTTAGTTTTAATTATTCACTACCTGAGCCTGAGTGCTGGGTGGGATGTGCTCTTTGGAGATTTAGGCTGTGATGAAACTGGGATGTTATGCTTTTGTGCATTATTATGAGAAGATACACCGTGACCTTTGCTCTTTGAAATCATGCAACATGGACAGATTTGATACCTGATATACATTTTCTATTTTGTGCCACTTTGCAATCAGACCCTGTTTTGTAAAGATATCTATTCTGTGTCCAACTGAAATACATAAATATAGTCTGAGTAAACATTCATTAAACATGTCTTTAGCCTTTCTTTTTTCCCTGCTGATTACTTTAAAGGGATCCTAACATTACTGTCTTTAAAGTAATGCTTCTAAGTTTCTTTTCAAGTAAAGTGTCTGACAAACAAAATTCTGACAATTGCCCTGATATTAAGAATAGAATAGAAAAGAGAAGAATATAAAAGAATAGAGAAGAGAAGAATCCAACAGTTGTGAAATTAAGGTGTTTTCATTAGTAGGGAAAGACAAAAAAACAAAAAAACAGTGCAGTTGTCAAAATGAACCTATTTGAATCAAATGAAATTAGCGGGATGGATTGAAACATCAAAATCTACATGCAAATTTGTGTAGAAAAAAACAGCAATAGAAACAAAAATTGAAAGAAAACTGCAACCTATATGAAAGACGTACCGGTAAATAGAAAAAATGCAATCAACGGTAGATATTAAAGCGCTTTTTAATTGGTGCATATATTGTTATGTGTTAAATATAAGTATACAAAGATTTTTGAGAGTGACTGCAAAAAAATTAATCAAAATTAGCATTTACATAATTCACAAAACATTTTTCAAACTCAAAACGATGCAAGCATCTTTGGAATTGAAAGGCATCGTCTTTACTTTTTGATATTAATAATCATAATAATCAATCCAATTTGTACCGCACTTTTCATTAACAAAAATCTCAAAGTGCTACACAGTGCAAATAAAATCAAAGATAAAAATCAATTACTGAAGCTTCAGAGAGCAACTACCTTTTTTTTAAAGGAATATTTCTTAACTGATTTTAAACAAAACAAATCTATTCAAATATCTACTGTATTGCAAATCCAGTCCTGCACACTGAACCTCTATCACTTACTGTTTTTTAAGGTTTCTGTTCCACTTATCTAATCCCCTTTTCTATCACCTGTCTCACCTCAGAATCCTGTCCCTCTTCATCTGTCTTTCTCCTCCTTATTTCTAACACTTTATCATGTCCCTCTGCATCAGCTCCATGACCATAACCGACACTAGCCTTCTTAAAACAATAACAGCAGCAATTATAAACATTAGAGATTTCCGTGTAAGAAAACAAATATAATATAGAAATAGCATAAGGTAAACCCTACATATACAAACACACTGACTGGATTACTTGACTTATATTTTTCTTGAACTGGCAAAGAAAATCGAAATGTAATCGAAAATAGGATTTATATTTATTCAAATATTATCTTTTTAACTTTGATTGCGGACTTCTTTATGGAAGGTTTTCTTTTTCATTAAACAAATGTGTAATTTCCCCTGGTTAGTATGGATTTACTTTTCCTAATAAGACAGATTAATTACTTATACAGGCAGGGTATAACATTGGAATGTGATGATAGGGTCATCTAGGCCAGAGGCTCCCAACCTTTGCGCTCCTGACCCACAAAATGGTACCAAAGTTGACTCATAGCCCAAACTATTAGCTGAATATAGAAACATTTCAACAAATCCATTAACCCCTAGAACCCGTCGGACCCACCGGTGGGTCCAGCTGCCACGTGACCTTGGCTCGCTCTGTAAACAAAGGGTCCACGTGCCTTTAATTTTTTATTTTTTTTTATCCGCTAAAAGAGGCTTTAATCTTTCAAAAACTATTCTGAATAAAGGTTTTGCCCAAAATGTTAAGATTTTAGAGCTATTTTAAAACAGCTGATGAGATATAAAGGTCCTCAGGCGATGACGCAACTGCCAGGAAAACACCCGATCAGCTGATCATCACGGCCATTTTGTGGCTTCACGAGACAGTGGAAAGACTCTCAGAGCATGGCACAAGATGTCGGCTATGCAACATCATGTTTTACCTTGTTTCAATAAAAGTTTTCTATTTGGAGTCAAAGAAAGAGCTTTCAGTTCATCATTATTATACATAATATACTGTGCACAATGGTACATTTTGCATATAAAAGGGGTAAATGTCATGACCAATGGTTATATTATATGTAGAAAGTGTCATTAGATGGTAATAAGCTATTTAATTTTAACAACCCCCCCAGTATTGATGTAAAAAACACATTTGGCACAGTTTGGTGACTTTTTTTGGATAAATGTGCCAAAATGGCCCCTCCGCCTAAGAAATTTCTCACTAATACCATTCTAAAATAAATATGATTCATCTGATTGAGTCCAAATTTGGTATATTTTTACACAACATTTAGATTTAAAAGTCTGTACTACTTTTTTGTGCTATAAATAATATTTTGGTAGTGTTTTGTAATGTTTATTTCAAAGAAAATTTTGGCGAGGTTAAAAAAATGCAAAATATTTTGTATTTTGTCCCTAATATTTCAGGCAGGGTCAAAGCTACAATGGTGCTGACACCAGAAAACCAATCTATGACATCTTACCTTTACAGAGGTACCAAAAGTTTCTTCTTAAATCTAATAGCTGTGAGGCTATAAGTGATTTACTTTTGTGTGTTTTTGTCAGGCAGAAATTTATTTATACCCCCTGAGGGTGTAAGAGGTCAACCGAAGGTTTATAAAAAATTACAAACAGCCTCATTAACCAAGGTAGCTGTTTTCTGTTGATTTTTAAATGATTCTTTTGTATCTTTAAGGACTTTGGTGAAAATATTTATTGCTAATATATATATTTTTTTCAACATTCCATACCAGTTGTTGAAGGACCTCTAGTTGGATCACGACCCCAACTTTGGTAATGAACTACGCAGTGTTTGCTAACATGCTGCTCCTTCCGGTGTCCCTAGTCTGGCTGACTTTAGTCATTGTCACCTTGGCTCATTTTACACTCTGGCTGCATTCTGCACAAACTTTACTCATTACCTGTACTCCCATCTCCTTCTCTTTTCTTTTTATCATCTTTGCTAATTTATCACACTCCTGCGTCTATCCTTTTCATATTAGGAGGGGTTATTTATGCCTGTAACATCTGTGGAGGGTGGCTGTGCTTTATGTGGTAGAAAACAACAACACTGCCACCACTGGCCGGTTCAACCTAGAACAGACAGCTGGCTGTTCCATCCTACGGCCACCCTGCCCCTGCCTGCGGACGACTTCTCTGACTGCAACAAACCAAGCTTCCTCGTTGTAATACAACTCATACTAGGAGTACAATACAACAGGAGAACATTATTTTAACAGAAAGGATACGCCAATGTTGTAAACTAAAAACAGAACATATTTTATGACATGGCTACACTGGATAGTCAGCTGAAAGGCAGGTCCTTTTTGAGTGGCATCAAAAAAAAAAAAGATTTGAAATCTACACCAATCTAGTGTCCCTGTTCACCAAGCTAATTTAAAACAACACTGCATGGCCCATTTCAATTAAATGTTTGGAGAAATGGGAGCAACATTGCAGTTCAGTACTGAGGCAGAAATCACGCCCTCTTGGATTTCTTATTGTCTTTTTTGTCATTAATTGTCATTCTCCACGGTGGAGTATTATTACTTAAACCTTTCTTTCTTTCACTGTTTCCAGGGATATATATATATTTCTCATTTTGCTATTGGAAAAGAAAGGTTTGAAGAATCTAGCATGATATAAAAAAAGTTGTGAAAAAGGCTTTAAAGGTCTAAGATCATCTAAGATGACCAGTTTTGTGGTCCCCTTTGCTTCTTTCACTTCACTGACTTCATAGTTTTACCCATAAAAATCTGGTTCACTCTCATATTCCCTCCCATCCTAATCCAAGCTTTGATTGCACCTTTTCTGCTTCCATTTATACATGTTATCATAAATCACATTATGCTTGCAGCCTTTTACCCAGTAATTAAATACCCCATTCTTTTTTGTTCACTACAACCGTCTCACACATCTTCTTCAAAATAATTTTCCACTACTTTCCATCTCCTTTCATTCCTAATATGATACACAGAACTTTTACAGAACAAAAAGAAAAAAAAAAACTCATACAAAATGTACTTAAAAGCTTCGATTGTGATTCATATCTTCAATGAAACTTCTAAAACATGTAAAATTCTGTGTAGAAAAGTTGTACATCTCTTTAAAGGATAATTTTAATGGAAGAAGATGATTGGTTGTAAACTGTCACAAGTTGGGAAATTGAGTCTTTTCTTGTAATAAAACACGGTGCAGGTGTAAAATACTACAGCTCCTTGATGGTGCTCTTGAACATAACTCTCCAACAGCAGGTAGGAGGCACACATCTAAATTGGATCATTAATGTTGAACATAAAACTCTTTTATCACTTTCTCCTTGTCCTTAAAGAACACTGTTGATGTTGAGCTGAACTGTGCATGATTTGATGCCACTGATTAAAAGTGCCCACGAGAACCTGCGACTGCAGATTAAATGAAAGATGAAAGGGAGAGGTGTGTGTTCTCAGCATCTAATCAACTAAAACCTCTCTCCTCAGCAGTCCACAGTGTCCTTTGAGAAACTAGCAAGAAGGGAACCAAGGACAGTTGAGATGGTCATTAGTTACAGAGCTGACAGTGTGGTGACAGAGGGTTCTAACTGTTGCCCAGGCATCCTAATAAGCTTAGCAGGAGCTGAAAGGAGAGGATAATGAGCTGAAAATAAGAAAAAAATATAGTAGACCATGCTGTATTCATTTGCAAGGAAAAGTTCACCAATTCGATCAATAAACACTCATCTGAGGCTTGATAAAGCAGCAGGTGTTCACAGATGTCCGGGCCAATTTTGAAAAAGAAATTTTAAAGTTTGAAACGATAGAAGAAAATGTTTGCGTCATTCAGGATTCCTCACTAGGGTCACATGGATGAAATACTTGATGTTGATGGGACAGCAAACGGTAAATTTTAGGGAGTCTAGTTTAGAATTTGACACAGCCTATGTAGGGGAAAGTTGCAAGAAAAATGCCGTGTCAGATAATATAAAATTGGCTCCTATTCAAAATGCTTTGTGCTTTATAAAAGTAACACTTGATATAACTGAGAACACTACATCCCTACCTTCAGCATGGGAAGATAGATGGAGCTAATAAGCAAATAGTGCAGAGAAACCTGAAAGACCAGGGCTGATAACATATATACTCTAAAGAGGCAGTTTTGAACTCAAACTAAAACAATTTAACTGTAAATGCAAAACTTTCATGGCCATTTAGTAAAAACGAATTTTCAAAATCATTTAAAAAGTGTTTTGTGGTTAGAGTAGAGCTACTTTTTCCTATTTTTAGTTATTAGCTCTCTTTGGAGATGTAATCAACCACTATAAGGCTGCAATCAACGGTTATCAGTCATGTGAAATGGCTTCAGGCTCTTCTAGTAGGTTTCTTATGGCTGAAAATATGCAGCTTATCACTGACAACAGCTGCATGTACGTAAAACCATAAGTTCTATTTACTATTTACCCACTTTATACTTTTCATCTGCTTTATTTACAATCTACCTACTTTTTTAAAAACTGTGTATTAAAGCTTTACTTTGAACAATTGTGGCATTTAAGGAGAATTCAGTTGACAGGATACAACACTTTTTTTTTATTTGGTTAGTTTAATGTGAGTGAAACGCAGATAATTGTTGAACTACTAAATTTAGGACTACTAAAATTATAATCTGATTACACATCAGGTTATTTGAATCCAAGGGCAAAAGCAGAATTACCTTAGGGTAAGGGTTAAGATTCATCGGGTGATAAAAACTTACTGAGCGTACTGGGAGGCAGGAGGAAAAAATCTGAAGCTACAGTATTGGGGACTGATAGCCACTAATAACAGGCATTTAATGGGCTGATAACATCTGGAGCAGCTGGATATTAGAACGAGGTGGGAGATGTAGATTCAACAAGTCATCTCCATGCCATGTATTTGTTCTACGCAGCCACTGAACCAGGTGAGTCCAAGCTGCACAATTTCACTGTGCTTGGAATGGCTGGATAGAACAAATACATGACATAGAGATTACTTGATGGCTCCACATTTCCCATATGTGGTATTAGAGCAAAAAATCTAATATTTACAAAAAGGTGAAAGGAAAATTTTTATTGTTAATAAAAATGAGCAAAAGCACTTCGTTTGTAACTAAATGACAGAGTATCCTCCACATTCTGTTTAATTCACTTCAGAATATCTTTGCAAATTCTACATTTTTGTCCAATATAACTACTGTAATAGACATAATGGAGGACGCCTAAAGTACCACATGTGGTTCTGGAGCTGCATGTTCAGGGTCTGAACTTGCAAACGACTTATATAGAACGAGAGCTCTAAAGAAGCATGCTGACCAAAGGATATCCATGTGTTGGAATACCCGGTAAAGTTTCAATCTAAATCCAAATAAGATATCTGGCAAGACCTCAAGATTTATGTCCACAGGTCTTATCCATCCGATATACTTGAGATTGGAATTTAATCTAAGAGGAATGGGCAAGCAATTTTGTCTGAAGTTGTGCTAAGCATAAATAGACATGATAGTTCTGGCACAGCTCAGCAGGCTGAACACATATTACATTAAACTGATTTAGTTTGAAAATGTAGATTTTCTAAACTGCAATTATGTCATTCTTGCCACTCTAGAATAATGCAGCAATTTCTATTAATCAATTTCAATTAATTCCACTAAGACAAAATCAAACATACTAATAAAGGCTTTATACTTTGTGATGAAGCCATTTGAACATGACTTAATTTCTGGTTTTATTCATTAGCTACTAGTTGTCCATCAGGGTCATGGGGGACCTTCCCTTATCTCCAGCAGTTTATGTTGAACTGAGGTTTACTTATGATGTCTTCCTTTTGCTTTTTCCCAAGTTTAAGTGTACTTTCATCGCATGGGGAGTAATTAAGATACAGGTAGATTTTCAGATTGATCTGCCCTGAGTGGTGGTTATAAATTCAAAAATGTCTGTGGTTTATTTCACGCTATGAAAAAGTGGGTGACAGAGACACTATAGTCAAATAACAGTAAGGCTACAGGAAATACCGAACAGATATACTTTGCCTTAAAGCAGACTCAGGTCCAAACCCCTTGATAAATACTAGGGGTGTAAGTTATAATCGTTTTGTACCGATGCATCGATCCAATAGCCGACGATACGACGCATCGATACGTCCGCAAGATAATCAATTCATGTCTTTTTTTCCTTCTGTCTATTTTTATCCATTTGCTCCTGGACGTAATTTCCCCTCCCGTCCTGCGGTGGCGCTAAACCTTCTTTGCCCTCCTGGGTATACTCTTACAGTAGTGTGTTGCAGTAAGCTCGACACAAAAATTTTTAAATTATGATCAATATTGTCTAGATAAGGCCGAGGCGGTATGGCAGTGGGGGCATTTTAGTCTGACGACGGAGGGACATGAGGGCCAAAAAGAGCAGAGATCCAGGTGGAAAAAGGGTCCCAGTGTTCTCGCTCACCTTGCTCTTCTAGCGGGTCAAACTTCACGAGTTGTTTTCCGCAATTTCGGTCATAAAAGAAAACAAGCCAGCCTCCTGTCTGCGGCACTGTTTGCAATCAGCTACAATTTGGGAGAGGTGCAGCGGAGCGTCTGTGGAGGGGGCGGGGACGTCTGGAGCCGAGGTATTGAATTACACTCATTGCACTGATTTTCTGCAGTATTTTTTGATGCAAGGCCTTTCAGAATCTATAACGCAGGGGTATTATTATTTTTCAGTGAATGAGGTTTTAATAGGAATAGGTGGAGTGCAACTTTTCTACTTCTGTTATTTGCTGTTGTTTCTAAAAAAAAAAAAATGCATAACGATATTACAGCTTTCATTGATTTATTTCAAATTTGAAACATTGTCTAGCCTGTAAGGTGTAAAAAAAAAAAAAAAAAAGAACAAATTAATCGAATCGAATCGTATCGTGGTGTATTCTTCAGTATCGAAAATAATCGAATCGTTGGATCAGGAAATCGATATTGAATCGAATCGCCATGATGGATTTGATTTACACCCCTAGTAAATAAACAACTGTCTAGAGCCACAGGAATCTTTTATTGTTGGTTAGCCAGATAAAATAAAAAATAATCCTCTTAACCAGAAAAAAAAATATTTTTCTAGATTAAAGAAAACAGCCAGAGATAATTCATTTATTTATTTTTTAATTAATCAAATAACGTATTGTGGCTCCAAAGGGCTGCCAAACTAAAGATTTCAGCTTCGTAGGAAAATTCTTAGCTACAACATGCATTTAGAGATTCAAAGGTTTTTTAATAGAGGATGTTTATTTTGATTTGGATACATACTCGCTCTTTTTGTTTATGCTCAAACAGACATTTAAACTGAAAGCTTTTCAAAGAAACATCTGCAGAATTCCATATCCACTCATCTAAGTGGGTTTATGGCAGTCAAGGCTGAACAGCTAAACTCTAATTGCTTGGTGTCGAACTGACTTTAGGGGAAACCAAATTACTAGCCGGATGAGTACAAATGTAAAAGAAAAAACACCATCAATATACTATAAAAGCAGCCTCCCAGATGTACAGTCTGAGACTATGCATGTATTCTAGAAATAAAAAACTAAAAAATGAATCATAGAGCTAACGAATCCAATTATTCTTCTTTTTTATTTGTATCAAAGCACTGTTGGAAATAAGCATCAACCAAACAAAACATGGCACCCTGAGTATAAGTGTGAAATATGTATAAAGATTTCTTTAAAAATAATGATCACATTACATATATATATATAAATATATATATATATATATATATATATATATATGGGGCAAACATTACATAGCCGGCCCTGCGTCAATTCATATCTATGACTGAAGTGGATGTGCCCGGCAGCAGCTGTATCCTGCATAATTCATGATGTGTCAGAGTTCTCCACTAGCTGCTGCCTGTCTGTCAGCACTGTGTGTGCCCTGTCCCCCTCCTCCCTCTATTCCCACTGCATGGTAATGACAGGGCTGGGAAGTGCACACACTGTCAACAGAAGACATAAGCAGAGCAAAATGAACAGCACAAAAAGTAACAGAAAACCAACCTGCTCAATTACACTAAGAGCATGTGCACAATTACACCTGAATGTGTGACAATCTAAAATCAGGAGGCAGTTTGATCATTTGTACGAGTGTGTTTACACTCTAGGTATGTGTTTGCTGGTGTTTTAGTGTTACCATTTGGCAGCTTATGACAAGCCGTCAGTCGAATGCTGTCGAATGCAGGGGGTGGGGGGTCCCTGGGGAGGCCTCTAAAAGCTCACAGGATTCTGCGGGTAGGGAGTCCAAACCTAGTGAAAGCTTTTCCATGTTCATTCAGCTAACTCTGCTTCTCCTCCTCTGGCAGCCCCAGCTCCGACGGCCTCATTCCACATCCTCATTCGGGGAAAAACTCACTAACCTCTGCCACGTAACCAACCATCCCTCTTTCTGCCGATCCCATTTTACTGCTGCATCTGTCAGTTCTTCCACAATATCTTTATGCCATCCATTCCACCTCACCTCATTCTACCCATTTTCAAATTCGCTACCTCGCTATCTAACCTTTCTTAAATTTTGCATCTGTCAGTTCCCTTATAACTCCATCTTTTCTCCCCAACTGGTGCTCTCTCCTCCCTCCCAACCCCCCCAACTCATCTACAACTAGAGCTGCACATCTAACAGCACACAGAGCCCACATACATTCCTGCTGCAGACACAATCCTCGCTGGGAGTTCCTGTCATGCTGAGGAGGCAGTAAGGAAAAACCTTTCTTTTAGAAAGAAAGACTGATGGAGTCCCCTAACACTGCCGGAGGCCTTAGGCTTGTAGTGTTGGGGTTCTGATGATGGTCTTGGGCTTAAATACGCAACGAAAGAACATCAGAATAGATGTTCTTTCATTTTGCGCTGAGACATGTGGAAGTGATTTTCGAAGAAGCAGAAAGATGCAGTGAGCAGCATATAGTGGCAAACATGTTGGATCAGGTGAAAATGCAGAGTACAGTTCTGTGTTTTGGGGAATATTTATTAGCGTCAAATGCAAAGTGAAAAATACTTAACTCCCAAATGCTGTTGCGTTGAATTTTTAACTAATAACAAATCATTTAAACAACATGAAAAGAGTAAAGAAATCATATGCATTACTTGAAACAAAATCTAAAACATAAATTTCTTTTTTATTTGGAAATTGCAGTTTCTCTCCATCTCAAGTATAATTTTCTCGATTAAGTAAATGAACCCAACTTATTTAATCAGGTCAAGCTAATCTGTATTGCAACCCACAGAGCTCCTTTTTTCATTTCTCTCTCTGGTGTGCATACGTAGTATGAAACAAAACCTGATAAATGTAACACCATGCCTCACGGAGTACTGTGGCCTGGATTCAATGTTTGGGGTTAACCTGACAAACTGTCAACGGCCTTTAGACAAAAAATAACCTTGCTTTTAACAGTTAAAAAAATGTAAAATCGTACTATTACTCTTTAGGCCAGTGTTCTAAACTCTTTTCAGCTCTACTCAGGTTCTGCCATTTTTCAGAGGTGACAGATTTTTGTAGCTTCACTCTGATATTTTTGCTTTTCATGATCATATTCTGATGCATTAAATACTCACTAGGTTTTTCCTATCAAGCTATTAGCCCATTCTGGTAATAAAGACCTTTAACCATCCATTTGACATAGATTTTTCAGATATATCGATTTTTACCTACCAGTACAATATTCCAATTTCATTGTTAAATAAAAGCCATCTGTTTGGCTCCTCTATATTAATACAAAAAGCTTGTTGATTCAGTTTCTCACTATTATTATTTTGATCATGCTGCCTTTAAAACAATCATTCAAACACATAGAACCAGCCTTATTCGTGTTTTGACAATCAAGTCTATTGGTTTTCTATTACTGGGGTACTTTTGCATAGCAAGGACATTAAAGTCGTAGGGAAATGGCCGTTCCAACCGTTGCATTTCCAATTCTTCCAAGTGGAGACTGATTTTACAACAGTGAATAAAGTGAATGTGATTGGTCATTTATCAAGGGGGAGGGATTGTTGTGGCGGAGGGTTCGCAATCAAGTTTGGTTGTGGCCGGTTTGTCGAAAGCATCTTGCTAATTAGTTTGCAACTTAGTGCTAGTAGGTTCCCAATGTGAAATTACATTGGGACCCAGTAGCACTAAATTGGTGACTTAGAAACGACACTGTCAAGGAACGCTATGGACAGCGGAAACATGCAAGAGGAGGAGAGTTTTGTGTCGGAGGTCGTGGATGAGTCTCCTCCGTCATATGTTTTTTATTCAGAGGAGGAAAGTGGGGATGAAGATGTTGTGGAAGAGGACGCCAGGGCAGCAGAAGCTTGGTTTGGTATAAAGGCTTACAGCCGTCCATGTTTTAGCCCTTGCCTCGCAACGCTGCCAACGCCTGCCGAAGACACAGACGTCCATCCCCGTGAACACTGGGACGTAACTCAATGGAAAAGTAAATTATCATATTTCTTATTTCAACTGTTGCATATATTAGCTGCGACATATGAATGAAGATACTATGACATAAAGATGGCCATTGATATATGATTGGCCGAATTTAGGTTGCAAACTGACGTATAACTAACTGGCCTGCATAAAATAACGGGGGGAAAAAAACATATTTTAAGACAGGATTTTTTTTTATTAGAAATTTTCTAACTTTTGGGGCAATATAGTCTGAAAAAGAGTACATTTATATACATGCAATTAAACCAGAGGGACGTAATGGTAACAAGTATTTTAAGCCAGAACAACACAAAAAACTAACAGCCCAGTTCCCCCCTTCAGAGTGTGTTGTATCGGTTGCCAAATAAAGAGAGACAAGAATGAAGCACAGCTAAATATATGATGAGTAAAGATGATTCAGCAGCAGTAACTTGTATATAATAGATATTTTTTATGATTCCCAGGCTTCTTAGGTATTGTTAAGGCTGTTTCTGGTCAACTTCTCTTACTGGCTTTCATATTTGCGGGCTGCTGTGCTTTTGCCAACATTAAATAGCAAATCTAACGCTCTCTGAGAGGAAACTCTGGGAGTTCTGAAATGACTGGCTTAGGAATCAGGAAGTAAAAATGGACTACACACGGCAACAAAGTAGTTTCATACCACATCTCTAGGTTTCAAAGAAGAAAACATGACAAACATGTAGTTGATTAGGAGGTCTTCTTGTTTATAGGGAATGCTACTGGGTAAAAAAAAACAGAATGGTCAAAAAAATATATGACACACATATACACACACTTTCTTTCTGCCCTCCCTCATTATCTTAGATCAGCGCTATCAGAAAATTAATTCACTTTAAGATGGCTTGTAAAAAGAAAGCCTTCTAAAAAAGCTTCTTAATCAATACCAGAACCAATGAAAAGGGTTCAGTTTGCTGCACTCAGACACAGAATGACTCTTATTAAAGCGCCATGGCTTTTCATTAGCCTGGCCACTTGTCTTCCGAAGGACACTCCATTAAAGATTGAAACAGATTTCACAAAAGCTGTTGATGTGTTGTTGCGGTAGATTAGAAAAACACTGAGCACTTCACGGCTACAAATTTTAAAATATGTTCTATTTACTGGAGACTGTGTGGAAAAAGAGTCAATATACAGATCCTTGGGAGATTAATCATGCACCTGATTTTTCTTGCAATTCAACATAATTAAAACTGCAAGACTTAGTGTATTAAATAGATATTTCTGTTGAGCTAAATCCATGAAGCACATATGTTAAAAGTTGAATCATAAAAGCTCCAGTGGTATGAATATTTGTGCAATGTCCTGTACGTACACTTTAAATTAGCTAAGACGTATTGCACAAGAAATATAATATTTAGGATATGGAAAGAATGTTACACTGATTAATATAGATTCCAATGAGATGATGCCCATTCTGCTCCAGGTGAGGTGCAAATCTTCTACAAGCCCTTTGGACAAGGTGCAGACTCATTACTCAGAAGGCAGCACAAACCTACTAAGTCCGAAGCACTCATCAATCCACACAGCCACTGAGTCCAGCAGATACAATGATTGTGCTCAGCATTTACGAATCATACGCTTGTGTCACAGGCGTGATAACAGAAAGCTCCATAAGAAAAGAGTAATCTATCATTCTGAACCAGATCCCAGATATGCCAAGACAAATACAGGAACAGCCCTTATTACCTAAAAACCAAGTTTGCATTGTGTCTCCGTCTTGTTTTTCACCCCCCCACCCACTCTTTCCTGGACATTGAGTCATAAATCTTTGTCTACACTTTAGGGGAGAAGAAATGAAACACAGGAGCTAAGCTGAAATAAAAACCTACCTGTTTCACACCTCTCCCCCGTAAATCCTTGCTGGCAAACGCAGTTGTTAGGTGAAACGCAGGACCCTCCATTCTGGCAAAGCCCGTCACACATTGCTGGAGACGCACCAGAGGAGAAGAGCCATTACTCTCAAAGATTAATGAGCATTAACTGTGTAATTAGACCAGCACCACAAGTAGTATTTGCATACAGAATAAGAGCTAATTCTGTGATATGATTCATTATAGCTTTTCATAACATCGCTTCACGCGATTAATGCATCTCGCAGAGGCTAATTTTAAAGTGTTGATTATTCCTGTCAAGACTTTTGGTTAATATGTCCCCGAAACACAGAGAGGTCACTGATATTGATGGGGGGGTTGGAGATAATGGTACTACACAATGCTTTTTCTGGGAACAATTTGAAAAAGCCAATAGATTCTGCAACTACATATAAGAAACAGAGAAAAAATAAATATTTCTTTTTTTCAATACTCTAATAATCCCAGAGGGAAATTACTTCTCTGCATTTAACCCATCCCCGAGGAGAGCAGTGAGCTGCCATTGTGAGGTGCCCGGGGAGCAGTGTGGGGGTTAAGGGTCTTACTCAGGGACCCAGAGTGGCAGTCTGTGGGAGTGGGGGATCAAACTAACAACCTCAGGATTCAAAGCCCTATGCCCTAACCACTAGGCCGCCACTTCCCTGCTTAATAAATGCTTATGGTACATTGGTTCTAAAAACAGAAGATAGCAGGTTTTACTGATGTCAAAAGGATAATTTTACAAGTTATTTTAACATTTTTCAAAATGTTTACTAACCTCTTCACATAAATAAGCATTCCTCAAACTAAATCTTTATTGAAATACATTTAGGTTCAATACCAGCAGCATGTATTTCCACTGTATTAACTACTATATCAGCTATTAATTGTATTTACTATAATTAGTGGGATCCTTTAGCTAAAGCAGTTAATAGATGACTAAACTGGTTCATTTACAACTCTATCATTCAGGAAAGGAAATAAAAAAAAAAACATTTGGGTACATGAAACAAGAATGGCTCTGCACATCACCACAAAAAAACAAAACAAATAAAAACAAAAAACATCATACAAATAGGGAAGTTTGCAGATGGGGATAATGTGGGGTGGGCTGTTTTACAATGAGTGGTACTGGAGATCTTATGGACCTGAAGAAGCGATAAATGAAACAAAATCTATTGAATTAAAGAAACATAATTTATTAAATTTAGGCAATGCCCAACCAGAAGACTGTTTAAGGAAAGTAATTTTCTTAAATAGACATGAGATGGAAGAAGGGTGGTCAACATCAATGGGTAACGATTCTTAATCACTGTACATTTTGTGGGCTATGGGTAATAATTGTATGAATAAAGATGTGTGTCGGCATATCTGACTGTCTAAATCTATTGTTTATATGTAAATTATACAATTTTATTTACTCACTCTTTTACTCACTTACTATTCTTCTTTACTCACTGCTTTATGGTAGTATAGGCTCATAAATAAAGTAGGAATCCAGAAGTTTGTTGGTGTTAATGGCTGTAGGAAGGTGAATGAGTATGAGTAAAATGACTTTAACTTTGTCATACTCTATTCCAGATATACGCATATATTATAAATCATGTTTGTATGTGTTAAATTTGTAATTTCATTTAATTGCCTGAAATAATTAATTAAAATCACTTTAACAAAGGTCTAGAAGTCTTTTATTTAGTTTTTATTATAAACAACATTCTAAAACTTATTCATAATCGTTCGAGTTCCAAGTTTTGGTTATGGCTGTTTCCACAGATTATGTACTATTATTAATCCGTACCAGACAGAAAAAAAAATGTATTAATAAAATAATAATTTATATAATAATTTCAATTAACAAAGGGCAGTGGTAATTATGTGGAGATGTATATGCGGCTGTTAATGTCCTTAAATTTTAAGTAGGATTTAACCTTCATTTTACCAATGAAAGCATGTCGTAAGGGTCAGTGAGTACTTGCTACACGTTTGATATTGGCTGCTAAATAAAATAATTTGGCGCATGAAAAATGAGAAACAAAACATGAAAGAACAACCCTCATTAAATTATCTTACTGACACAACCAATTAACCACCCCGATAAACCAGATTAAATGTGAGATTAAATGTGTAATTTAGTCTTGCCCCGATGAATGAGACATCGGAAGATTGTTGATGAGAGCAACCCTTGTTTTTTTAAACCATGTCTGTGCCTATTGGCCAACGCTCTGACCAATGAGTGCAACTGACTGCTGTGACGTAGTAAGTGCGACAGGAAGCTGGTGGGGGAGTGTAAACAAACAGCCTGTCGGTAAAACGGCGAATACGTCCTTCTTTAAAATGAATGAGCCTAGAGCCTCTTCCTGCTCACGTTTCAATAAAAACCCCAAGTCTAATCCTTCCAAAACTGATTCCAAAGCTGAGTCAAAAGAGAACTGTTCAATAGTTTTTGTCATCTTCCTTTTTGTGCTTTCTCCAGCGTCGCGCAGCTTTGTCGTCATGCCCTCAAAACCCCACTTGCTTTGCATCCAGAAATTAAATGCCTGGGGCATTGATCGAGGCTACACCAATCACAGGCAAAAATGATTTTGGCTGCTGGTGGATGGGGCTACTTTACTAGGCTACCAATTAATACAGTATCAGTAAAAAGGACTTTAAGGTCAAATCTAGGTCAAAATAAAACAGAATTTTGAGAAATCCATGTAATTTGAAAAGATCAGACATAAAAAAAAAAAAAATTCAAAAATTAGCACTTTATAAAGTATTAAAGTATTTTCTTCATACTCATTTGGCTTCACAATCACACAAACAAAAATCATATTTGACCGTCTTTGATGAATAAAAATAAAGATATTGAAAGTAACTGCATACCTTTGCAGACTGTTCCGTTGCCCGTGTATCCTGGCTTGCAGGAGCAGCTGTGGCCTCCAACCATGTTGAAGCACAAGGCGTTTTCATCGCAGTTGTGGAGTCCACTGAGGCATTCGTCATGTTCTAAAAGCCACAAAACAGACAGCTGTAGGTCTAAGCAAGGTCTTTTGTAGTACATACAGATATTTTATACACAGCTTCTGTATGTTAGTTAGCTGATAAAACTGGAAGAAATTTGAGGCAAAATCTCCAAGCAATGACTTGCCAGCAGGAAATAACCCTTAAATAAAGAGATATAAATGTAGGGAATGACTGCAGTAGGTCCGTAATTTATTTTCATGCCATTAGGGATAAACACTTTGACAGTTAGGCAGCGGTGTGCCAAAGACACAAGTCAAGAATGAGTCACTCCTGTGGTTATGATCTAATTGTGACTTAGAAATGGCCCCAAATGTTTTCTGCTATTAGACGTGTGTGAGTGGTACATTAAGGAGGATGTATAAAGCCTTGGTGCCTGTTTATGACTCCTAGAGAGAAAACATTTTTTTTTTTTTGCATTTGATTATAGGGGGCGCAGCTGTTGTAGATTAAATTTCTACCCAGTGAAATGTATTAGCCTTTAGTTGCCCTGGAAACCTAATAAATAGACTTTCAATCTCACTGAGATTTTCCCTTAATAGGTAAAGGTCTAATAAAAACAAGGTTTAGGCAATGCATACCCTCAGGAGATACTTTATAAAGATTTTATACATGATTAAAACATGTTCACCTTAAAACTTAAGTTTGATGATCTCTTCAAAGATAATTTATTTTCATCTTAGAACCTACATGATTGGAACACTACCTCAGGGGTTAGTATTGGTTGGTTTCTGGTATCAAACCAGTAAGAATTTTCAATTAATTGACAATTCCTTCTTCAAATAAGATGCACCCAAAGGAGAATGGCTGGATTTTTCTTCAAATATAGAGGAAGCATTATGTTAAAAAGCACTGCTATTCCTCCAAGGTTTGCTTTTAAAAATGTTTAAGGCAAGTGTGACCTGAATATTTCAGCTGTAAGATTGACAAGTAGCCTACACCTTAAGAAATAATACTTCAAGAAATTGTTTTTACACTTTATATGATAAAATTCCACGTAACAGGTGTTAAACTGTATGTAGATTTTTTTTAAGCATAAAAATAAGTGTGATCAACTAAGATGGTTGCAAAATGATTTGGTTATGCTTTTAAAATTAGAAGATTTCATGTTGTACTATGAGTTTGAGAGTGGCATTAGAAGACAGATTAGGTTCAAAGCCATAAAGAAGGAGGTAATAATAACTATATAAAAAAATAATAGTGATAATACTAGTTGATATGATTAGTGCACCTTGTATCCTACCTAGAAGTACTACAGACAAAGGGGAAAGAATAAATCATAGCCATGCATTAAGTACAGTGAGGTTTTACTAAAGTGAGGGAAAAAAAGATCTCCGCATTAATTTGTGCCGGCCTTTGTGAAGGTGTTTCTGTATTACTAGTATTTTCGCAACTATAAGGCGCATATAAACGTCTTTTTTTCCCCTCAAAATGTGCGGCGCGCCCTGTAGTGCGGTTCGCCCTGTGTGTGTTGTTACTGTGGACGTTGTTGAGACCGCCATGAGAACGTTAAAGGGGGAAGTGTGGGCGTGGATTAGCTGCCACGCAAATGGACAGAAACTGCCGCCTATGGTGATTTTTAAGAGAAAGACTTTGCCTAAAGAGACTTTTCCTGCTGGAGTCGTTATTAAAGCAAATGAAAGGGGCTGGATGGATGAGGAGATGATGAAAGAGTGGCTGAGAGAGGTGTATGTAAGGAGACCAGGTGTTTTTTTCCACGCATCACCATCGCTGTTAATCTGTGACTCCATGCGTGCCCATCTCACAGTCGATGTAAAAAACAAGGTGAAACAAATGAACGCTGTGCTTGCTATTTTTCCGGGAGGTCTGACAAAGGAACTTCAACCGCTCGACATCGGTGTAAACCGGCCGTTGAAAGTAAGGCTGCGAGCGGCCTGGGAGCGATGGATGACAGACGGAGACCACAGTTTCACGAAAAGTGGAAGGCACCGCCGGGCAAGTTACGCCACAGTTTGCGGATGGATTGTAGATGCTTGGGCTAACGTGTCTGCTGGCACTGTTGTTCGAGCTTTTACAAAAGCCGGCATTATTTCTGAGGAGCCGCGCGGCTGACTCTGACAGCGAAGAAGGGGAAATTGGCATGTCTGATTTAGTGCAGCTGTTTAATTCAGAAACAGAGGATGATGACTTCGATGGGTTTGATTAATACTTTGTAATAAATACATGAATAAAGCACAAACATACTCAGTTTTTCTCCCGTTGTATTTTTAAATACGCAGTAGAGGTATTTAAACGTAGTAGAGGATATGTACCGGTATATAAAACCCGCGCCCTATAGTTCGGTGCGCCTTGTGTGTGTTAAATACAGTAATGGCACACATAACTGAGACTGCGCCTTTTAGTACGGTGCGCCTTATGGTCGTGAAAATACGGTATTCTACGACTGTATCTTTGACAGTCCAAATATGTTTAAATGCACACACGTCTCTTTTAATTCAATAAGTCTAAAATCTAAAATGTAAATGGATATGGTTCAAGTTTTAAAAACATCTGCTGTGCTTGCTGCTACTCCTCTGTGCTGCTCTGCTTCATTCTAGTTGTTTCATTGCTGTGTGGCACCATTGGCTCGGCTAGCGGCTCCAACCTATAGCCGCACCCAAAACTCATGCCAAGCTATGTGAGGAAAACTGGCGTTCTTCTGACTTTACTTTATCTCTCTCCAATAGTGACTGAAATATATCTACAGAGACATAAATTTCTTCACACTTTCTATGTTGTCAGCTATTGTAGGAGTAGTCAGTTTACATGCCCTGCGCATGCCAATGACATTGCGCTACATGACTGGCTGAACGTTGCCACATGATGTAAAACATTTTGGCTGCCCAGGCTACGATAATAACATCACGCAGCATCAGTGTGCAGCCGGGAGTATCTGTAGTGTTAAAGTTTCTAATGACCGATGAAGTTTTACCTGATGTATAACAAAACTGAAAAAAATATATGTTTACAATAAAAAAAAAAAGTAACTACAAGACCATGATATAAAGGGTAGCACTGTGGCTAGCTGTGTTCAGTAGCTAACAGGTTAGCCTCTTTTAGCTCGGTCAGTTAGCTATATTAAGGTACACTACTTTTAAATTTGTGTCAACAACAACCGTCCCTTTTCTACAAGTAGAATAATTGTTTTATTTGCCTAAAATCTCTAAGAAAGTAATTCTTTAAGCTGTCCGATTATGTCCTCTCCTGCCCTCAGATCTTAATAAAAAGAATGAAAATAAGCTGAGACTTTTTTTGTCATGCATTACTTTTCCTTTAAGACTGAAAATGATTGTTGTCTATTTTCGGCTGCTTTAGATCGCCGATGAAATGTAAAATAATAGCAAATATAGGTAATAATATGTTGAGAATCCAAAAGAGATTTGATCTTTAGGAAACAGGTGCAATTAGGGTTGCCAACCATCCCTTGAAAAATGGAATTGTTCTGTATTTAGAAATAAAAGTACCTGTCCCTTATTTAGTGGAAAAGGAACGCACTTTACCCCATGATGGCCTAATGAGAGTAAAAAAATAGTCAGTGAAAAGCTAATGGAAAATGAAGACAAAGGCACATTAGATACAAAACTTATTCCCGGGCCCTGTCCTGCGTTGTGACCAATGAGCCGACAACATATATGTAACGATCCAGAATACCCTCATCCCATTGGTTGAGCTAAACGAATGGAGGAAGGGACGAACAGAGTGAATCATTAGCTCAATGCCACATTGATATTTTTTTTCTAAAATATTTCATAAATTGTATCTTTCCATTCATATGTATGAATGTATAATAATAAAACGATGAAACAGGTACTTTAATCATTTAGCATGATGAGTTGAATGAAATCTTCATTAGTTCACATAGACTGTGCTGAATCTGCTATCTGTGTTTTTATCTTTTTTGTTGCAACATTTCATTAGTGAACCCAGTGAACCCCTCCTTTTGTGAATAAAGCACTAAACATGAACAAAAGTAATCTGAGATCCTTCAGCATTAATACGTTAATGCTTTGTAATTCTGCAGAAAGCACATACCATTAATCTCACCTTGATTAATGATCAGCTCATGAAGTTGGTAAACCTTGTTTGACTGCATTTCTTTAATTTTAATAACTGTTCCTTGTGGGCCACCCTTTCAAATGCTGCCCTGTGCAAAAAGCTCATATGTTTCATATCAAAACTGTCACTACAGATTTTTCTAAGATGTCAAAAAGCATGCTAGAATTTGATAGCAAGTAGCAGAGTTCTCAGATGTTCCTACATGCACTGGTGAGCATCACATCAATTATTTAACAAGATGATTTTATCTTTTCTCATCCATGCTGTTGTAGTTTCTTGAGTTGTTGCAGATTAAATCTTTACCTTTGTATTTTTTGAAGTCACATTTAAGCTCATTTCATTATGTGGTAGTGTATTTACAGGATATTGTTTTTTTATAATATGCATTGTGCTTAAATCATTTTAGGAAGCTGCTAAAGGGAAAAGTAGCAAATTAATTATAATGGAAAATGCTGACTTGCTGAAAAATAAGGTCAAAGAGCTTAGCATTTATTTGGAGATGAGTGTTATTTTACTTTTAAGGAGGTAGAGTACAACAAGTTCATATTTGTATTCAGCTTTCAAATACATTTTCTGCAGACATCAGGCAGATTTCCAAATTGTTTTCCAGCCATTGTTTTTGTATGAAGGTGCAACTGAAGTCATTTATTTTTTATTTAATTTTTAGTGCCACATGTTGCCATTGAAACCTTGCAAAAGACAGCTGTGAGATTTGAAAGATGGAATCTAAGAAACGAGAAAATCTGAAACCTGAAAGCTTGTTGCTTTCACCTTAGTCACATCATCCATTTTCCTGGCATCATCCAATCCATTACATCCCCCGAATGTTCCGTGTTTCCATCCAAATTGAAAGTGACATTGTGATGAGCTCCTCCATTGAGGCTATGATGTATGCGTGCAAGCGTGTGTGAGAATGGATTGAAGGACACTTAGGAGGGACCCTGTGCTCTATTCTTGTTTCTCTGCACACACATGTGCGCACACACCTGTCATGGGGCAGCATCAAAGTTCCTGGCAAACATTTAGAGACAGAAATGAAAGCACGGGAGAGAGGGGAGTAAATTAGGGGACACTATTTGTCTTTCTTGCCAGAGACTTACGAGAGAGGAAAGCAGAGTCACAGAGGAACTCTGTGTGTGACACTGTGTGTATGTCATCACTATAACCCTGAAATTTGTTAGTTAGGAATTTAGGCCTATTACACTCTGCACTCAGTGTAAGCTACTCCAGTTTTAATCGCCGTCTAAATCCGTGCAATGTGTGCATGTGCTACCTCGCTGGCTGCTGTGGCTCAGGCTGCAGACAGATAAACAATCAATTATGTACAGCCTGTCATCTGGGAGCTCTTACTATGACTGTCTGTTTGTGCTGGAGCTTGTTTTTTCCTCCACCTCTTGCCAAAACAATACTATCCTCTGCACTGTGTGACCTCCAATAGACGACAATACCTCCCTTTTCATTTTACAGGGCTGAGGTTGGGGATCTTATGAATTTATTATATTTTCTCTGCAACAGTGAATAGACAGAATAGAAGTATTTTTTCCTCTTAATTTATGGTTTTTCTACCATAAAATATATAAATAAAAATAATAATTTGTCAATGTTTAATGAATATGTGGAAAATGGCTACCTTGAAGATGTGTTTTTGAGCATTTTTATTTTTTCACCGTGGTAAAAAAAAGCATTGTCTTACTCGATAAGAGCCCACCATCTCTTCATAAGTAAATTTTATAATGTTTTCAGAAAGAACATAAGAGGAATAATACACTCCAATAGATCCCTCATTACAGAAAACTATATGGGAAGCATCTTGAAAAAAGCTATGGGGATGTGGTAGACGTGGTGTGCAGATACAATAAAGAAGAAATGACCACAAAACTTAGATTAAAAAAAATCTTTCTGACAACTTTAGTGCTGGTTTGGTTTATTAAGTATTAAGGTTTGGGATGATTAATAGAAGTTGCTTTGTTTCAAGGTAAAATGTTATCAATATTTTCAATGTATGCTAGACAATGGTGTGAAAAACTTCATAAACTAAATCAAAAATATTTATTGAGGGGAGAACTACAAGCTGCTACAACTACAGTGAGAGTCAAAACAAAGTTTGTTTTGCAGATTTTCTCCAAGTATCCAAACTCTGCAAGAAGCACAACGGCTGCATCAGTACATGGGATGTAACAGGATACATGACTTCCAGTAGGTATGACATCAAAAATGGTGGAAACAAGCGTTCATCAAGATGTTTGTATTTTTCTGTAATCAAAGCTTTGTGTTCCTTTTGGTCAGTTGTTGCCATTGATGCCATAGCTGATATATTTCCCTACCCTTTGGACACCAGCTCCTCTGCTTCAGTCAATCGTGAGCTGCACTATAATCATCGTCAAAATGACTAAACAAATACCACATGACCCATTTCCTCTCCAAAAACATGAAAATAAATCTCGGCCCAGTTTTACTATTAGACAAATTCCGTAAAAATTCAAAAAATATCCACTGGACTTGGTTTTCAAGATTTGAAGACGTTTCGCCACCTAAGCTCGAGGTGGCGAAACGTCTTCAAATCTTGAAAACCAAGTCCAGTGGATATTTTTTGAATTTTTACGGAATGACTATGACCTGGATGACTGAGAACCTTCATCAGCATATTAGACAAATAAAAAAAAAAGAACCCTCCCATTGTTATGTTTTCAGCAGAGATCAGTGAAGCCTCTAGTGCTTTGGACGATTCATAGAATTATTCTGGTTGTTGGGATCCTGAGGCTTGCCCACCAGAGGGCGCAGAGGATCCTCTTCTGTTATATGTTTTCTGTTAGGGACTGGGGTTACTGTTGGGATCTGTAGATCTACCATCTGTCTCCAGCAGAGAGTGCTGTGAGTCTCCTGGGCTGGAGCCTCTAGCACACCTGATGCTCATCAACCCATCAGGACCCCTTTCTACATAAGCAGCAGTCAGACCTTCCTTCGACGCCGCAGTGTTGACCAAGTTTGGTTAGCGAAACCTGAGCCTCTGTTAATTTATAGAATCCTAGTAGACTCTAGAGAGAAACTAGATTCTAACCTGCCTCTGTCTTCTCTGCCTCATAGGAAACCTGATCGAAGTCTGAAGCTCTGGATGTGCTTAGTCTGGAAACCTGCCTCCCTGCCTGCCCAAGGAAGCCAAACCAGAAGACATCAGTCTGGATTCCTCCAACAGCTCTCAAGGAAGAGCTAGGAAACCAAGTCAAAGTCTGAAACTCACGAGTCAGAAGCTAGACGCTGCTGCCGCTGAGCTCCCTGCTGAATCTACAGTCTCTGGACCCCCAACAGCTCTCAAGGAAGAGCTAGGAAACCAAGTCAAGGTCTGAAACTCACGAGTCAGAAGCTAGACGCTGCTGCCGATGAGCTCCCTGCTGAATCTACAGTCTCTGGACCCAACCGGTTCCCCCTCTCTCAAAGGATCTGCCAGAACCTAATCTAGGTACATTCTGAATTTACACACTCGACAAGCCATCTCGCAGCCTGGCTAATCAAACTATCCATCTCTGCAGATGTCAGTGATTCCAGTCCCGGACCTGTACCAGAACCAGTTCATAATTACTCTGTGTTTTTTTCAATAAACTCTGTTAAACTTTTACTCAGCTTCCTGTGGTGTTCTGCAATGTGGGTTCAGCCTCTTAAGCCTATCATGACACTGGTTGGTTGGCATTTGGTTGGTTGGGAAAATTCCACTAGAGCTGTGTCCAAATGTTTACCCTGATCACTATACAGGGCACTATATAGTGGTTACTCCATTATAAATGAGTGTCAGATGAAAAAGGAGGGGCCTCAAAATTTTCAACAATGCACCTTGAAAAGCAGTCATCATCCATAGTCATTAGACAAGCAGATATATACAGACTTTTTTGCAAGAATTCGCCTTGCAAGCATCATGGGATTTGTTGTGACAGCGGTCTGCAGGCCTAGTTGTTAGGGTATTATGCTTGGAATCCTGAGGTTTCGAGTTTAAGCCCAACTTCCATGGGGCTACCAATCTGGGTCCTTGAGCAAGACCCTTAACCCCACACTGCCCCTGCAACATGGAACCCACTGCTACCCAAGGGGGATGGGTTAATTTCTCCAGTGTGAGATCAATAAAGTTAAATTAACACGGAGCAAAAAACAGTGATCATCTTTCCAACCGGTCAGTTAACTGAGTTCACTATAAAGTCCACTATATAGTCCCCACTCTACATATTACGGAAGAGGATTAGGGCCAGTGGAAAAAAGTCAGAATTCTGAGATTAAATTCAGAATTCTGAGATTAAAGTCAGAATTCTCAAAAAAAAATTCAGAATTCTGAGATTAAAGTCAGAATTCTGAGAAAAAAGTCACAATTCTGACTTTTTTCCCATACTAAACTGAAATAAAATGTAAAAATCAGTTAACTTTTTTTTTTTTTCCCACTGGCTCTAATCCGCTTCTGTAACATAGTGATTGAGGAGTTAGGGCAGATGTTTGCACACACCCCACCATTATATTTTTCTGTATTTGGAAATAATATCTATTACAGCTGTTGCAGGTTTAGAAATGGGTTTTGACACCCTGTCTGGACTGATAGAGGCTATTGAATGTTTTTGTCACTTATTACATAAATTGCTTTAGAGAGGGGCATCTTGTGAAGCAGGCAGATTAATCCGCCTGTCTTATGTTAGTAATTAGGCCAGCATTCTGTTACAATAACAAAATAAACTAAAAAGTGGTTAATCCCAATAAATTCTATACTGGGTCACCAACCTTTTTAAGGCTGAGGGCCACTTCAAGGGTACTGAGTCATAGGAAGGGTTACCAATACTGACCTTTGAACTGCAAGGGTCAGCGTTCCTTATCCTTATAATGTTGTACATTATAAACATATTTTTATTGTTTCTTTTAATTTCTAATATTATTTTAGACATTGTCATTTTGAAATGCTCTATAAATTATTAAAAAAGAAGAGCAACAGAGTAAAATAAAATTTCAATCTTAGCCCACAAGCAAGTTCTATTTTCAGATAACCTTGAGGGCCCCTTGGTGCCTGCGGGCACCATGTTGGTGACCCCTGCTCTACACAAATTACATCCTAATTTGAAAACAACTTTTAGTATTTACTCATATTATAATTTTTACTATAAGGAAATTTGAATGATAATTTGAAATGTGTTATAACATTTTTTTTAACGTAATTGGATACATTTCTGCCAATATGAATGTATTGTATAGGAATTATTTTTGTTTTCTATTGGAATAAGTTTGGATAAAGATTTTACAAAGCGGGACATTAATCAATCCTGTATGTAAAGTGTCCAACAGGACATTTGTTGGTATGTATGAAACTAATCTTCACTAAAATGTAAAAAGAAGCAATAGGCATAAATTGTTCATCTACAGCTTCCCTTTAAGGTGTCAGGTAAAAAATTCATCTTTTCTAATCTCTGCTGTTGACAACCTCCCTTCCTGCTTCACCTCTGGCCTGTTCTTCCCTCTGTCCCCTGTCCTCCACCCAGCCCTCCCTCAGTTACTTAGCCTGAGGGGCTAAGGTCTGGCTATCAGAGGATTAGAACATGGACACACAGCAGAAGAATGCACAGTACCGCAGACCAAGAGCACACACACAATCCTGAGGACAGTCTACTGTAATAACATTCCGACAGAGAGCACAAGCAGTCCGCTACCTTTCATGCATTTACTGCTAATCTCACACAGCGATGAGCACCTCTAGCATTTATGGGAAAGGGAAGACGAAGAAAAGTGGAAAATGGGTAAAAGAGGAGGTATACTGACCTTCAACTTTAATGATTAGGTTGTAGTTGATAAAAAGAGCATAAAAAGTTGGGAATATCACCAATTTTGCCAACAATTCCAAAAGCTATATATATATATATATATATATATATAGATATATATATATATATATATAGAGAGAGAGAGAGAGATGTTTTATGTATATACGTATATTGCCATCCCATTTCTGATCTATATAGTTCAATATGATGTTGAAGCTTTAACAGATTCACCTGTTAAGAGGGCTTTCCATAAGCTCTAGGAGTGTTTATGAGGATTTTCAACCATTCCACCAGAAGCACATTTATGAGTTCATAGATTGATATCAGACAAGAAGGCCTGGCCCTCAGCATCGGATATAATTCATAATAACGGTGTTTTGTCAGGTTGAGGTCAGGAGTCTGTGCAGGTTGGCCAGCCTCATCTAGACCAAACACTGTGATCAATTTCCTTATGGACCTTGTGTTGTTAACCAATGAGCACCAGGAAAGGACCATTTCCAAACTGTTCCCACAAAGTTGGGAGAGTAGAAATCTCCGCTATGCTGAAGAATTCAGAATTCCTTTCTCTGGAAGCAAGCTTTGTTCCTGGAAAACAGTTGAGAAACCTAATAACCCCCCCAATGACATAATACAGTCAGACAAGTAACTTTCTCCTGGATGCCACTAAACCCACATTCGTCCATCAGATTGTAAGATGGAGAGGCATGACTCAATATCAGAAAAATCAGTCTCAACTGTTCTAGATCCAGTGGCAGAGGATTGTACACTATTGCGTCTGAGGCTATCCATTGCACTTGGTGATGCATGCAAATCGATTTTTGCGACTTTTATACAACTGACTCTGAAGAAAGTTGGTGACCTCTGTCCACCATCTGCCTCACCCCACTCCGCCAATTTAATGTGGCCCACCACCACCTTGTGACTGACTTGTTTTCATTCTCAGCTGCTTAAATTTCCTTATAAAACCACTGACAGTTAGGAGTGGAATATTTAGAAGTGATAAAATTTTACCAAAGGAGATGTTGGACAGCTGGCATTCTCTCACATGACCACACTCAAGAGCGTCTCATTCTTTCACAAATGTTTGTATGAACATTCTCCATGTCCAGGTGCTTCATTTTATACACCTGTAGCCAGGGAATAATTATATAAATATATAAAAAAACTTTAACAAGTGCAAAGTTACACATTTTAGTCAAGCACCAGCTGTGACTTGCAGCCACCACCTGCTTCTCCCTGTAGGTGGCCTGGATGTAAAATATGTACTTCTGTCTTAGCCTGCAGACTCCCGATAGGCTAAGCAAAAAAGAAAACCAGGACTCCATGCAGTTTCCTTAAGCTTAAATCTACAGATCAACCCTTTAAAACCACTGTGCGCACAAACATTCAGCCATGAAATGAACTGGGCTCAACTTAATCCTCTTTACTTCAGAGACCAGTCCACATGCTACCCTTTAACACATGTGGAGAAACGGCTGTAAATACTGGACCTGCTGTTTCTGCAGAGTCGGCTGTTTGTTAATTGACGAAGGTCATTGCAGATGATAAAAGGCCTTTGCAAATCATGCGAATGTGGAGTGTCAATAGCTTCTGGAGGAGGGGGGGTTAATGTTTCCTTTTGCTGTAATATTTCATCTATGGGCAAATTAGAGGAATCAACGTTCCCACTGGGCTCTTCAAACAAAAGCAGATGTTTTATTGCTACAACTCGCTTCTATTTCTGGTGTAAATTACTAGCAGCAGGAATACAGTGGCGAAGCCACACTCTGCATAAAGCTTTGTATTAGTTAAAGCACAGCAATGTTGACTGTAGGGACCAATTCATTAAACATGTAGTCTTGAAAATGCAGAAACTTTTATAATTTTTCTAGATGCTGGTCAACAAGTGAAGAACTTTTGGTTTATTGTCCTTTTCAAAAGTGTTTGTTTCATAATATGTTACTTTTTTTTTTTTTGATTAATCAATATTCGAAATATTTAGGGATGACGCCTTACAGATGGATCTTTGGTTCTTTTACTATTTTCAGTAAATATGATAACTTGTCTTTAATGTTCATTTTCTGAGTCTATGACATACTTTTAAATATCATGTACTTACTGCATGACCTTCTGTGAGGTATGACATCAAAATCAACAATTATTTACCCTTCAAATTGATCTCTAACAGTTTGTGAATCTAAGAATATAAACATTTTATTTGTGAGATTGATGAGATCTTTTGAAGCACAAATATAATAAAGCAGCTTTTAAAATACTACATTTGATGATCCAACATCTTGAATCCTTATCCAATCTGTACACACTTCAATCTTTCCACATTTTGCCATATAACCACAAAGTCTAGTGTAATTCAATGCAACTTTATCTTACCTACAAACCAACAGGTTAAAAAACATCATACATTTGTTTTTAATGCAGCTTTAATTTGATACCCTTAAATAAAGTCTAAGACAACTATTTACCTCAAGAAATCTAAATCTTTCAAAAGTCTTTCTGTGCACCACCGAATCTCTGCATTACACAGCTGTTCAGTTAAGGCTTCACAAACAGTACATTCTGCTGTGTTAAAGTAACACTTTACCAATCCAAGTGCATTTGGTGCTACTCACAATTAGTGTTAAATTAACTCTCTACATAGTGTATATCTTATTCTAGTTGTTGTTGTAACAACTCTAAAAGAGTTAATGTACTTTGACACTGGATATTTTTCAATGAGCATTGTTGTAAATTGATTTTACCAGCAAAATCAGTAATGCTCAATTCATCATCTAACAATTGAAAGATTACAGCCCAGATATAAACTAACTGATTTATTGCCATCCACTTAAACAGGAAGAGGGTTGCATTAATCACAGAAACAATCAAGTTACATTCTAACTCTTTGAAGAAGCTGTTGATATACACTCACCGGTCACTTTATTAGGTACCCCATGCTAGTAACGGGTTGGACCCCCTTTTGCCTTCAGAACTGCCTCAATTCTTCGTGGCATAGATTCAACAAGGTGCTGGAAGCATTCCTCAGGGTGTTTGGTCCATATTGACATGATGGCATCACACAGTTGCCGCAGATTTGTCGGCTGCACATCCATGATGCGAATCTCCCGTTCCACCACATCCCAAAGATGCTCTATTGGATTGAGATCTGGTGACTGTGGAGGCCATTTGAGTACAGTGAACTCATTGTCATGTTCAAGAAACCAGTCTGAAATTATTCCAGCTTTATGACATGGCGCATTATCCTGCTGAAAGTAGCCATCAGAAGTTGGGTACATTGTGGTCATAAAGGGATGGACATGGTCAGCAACAATACTCAGGTAGGCTGTGGCGTTGCAACAATGCTCAATTGGTACCAAGGGGCCCAAAGAGTGCCAAGAAAATATTCCCCACACCATGACACCACCACCACCAGCCTGGACCGGTGATACAAGGCAGGATGGATCCATGCTTTCATGTTGTAGACGCCAAATTCTGACCCTACCATCCGAATGTCGCAGCAGAAATCGAGACTCATCAGACCAGGCAACGTTTTTCCAATCTTCTATTGTCCAATTTCGATGAGCTTGTGCAAATTGTAGCCTCAGTTTCCTGTTCTTAGCTGAAAGGAGTGGCACAAAGTTCGACGTACTGTGCGTTCAGAAATGCTCTTCTGCCCACCTTGGTTGTAACGGGTGGTTATTTGAGTCACTGTTGCCCTTCTATCAGCTCGAACCAGTCTGGCCATTCTCCTCTGACCTCTGGCATCAACAAGGCATTTCTGCCCACAGAACTGCCGCTCACTGGATGTTTTTTCTTTTTCGGACCATTCTCTGTAAACCCTAGAGATGGTTGTGCGTGAAAATCCCAGTAGATCAGCAGTTTCTGAAATACTCAGACCAGCCCTTCTGGCACCAACAATCATGCCACGTTCAAAGTCACTCAAATCACCTTTCTTCCCCATACTGATGCTCGGTTTGAACTGCAGGAGATTGTCTTGACCATGTCTACATGCCTAAATGCACTGAGTTGCCGCCATGTGATTGGCTGCTTAGAAATTAAGTGTTAACGAGCAGTTGGACAGGTGTACCTAATAAAGTGGCTGGTGAGTGTAGGTGATAATCGTGATGATTTGGCCCATGTTTGGAGTTTGCCATCAAGCAGGACACAGCAAACATTGTCCAAAAACAGTTTGGGATAGAGTCCTAAGCACACAACCACTGCTACAGTGATACAGGTTTGGTTAGAGCATGATATTCAAATGCTAGACTCTTTAATGTCATGACACTTTGTTTGAAATCTCTGGCAACAATTGAAATGTAGAAGTTCACATATATCATCCAATGAATCTAACTGAGCTGAGCTGTTATGCAAAAAAAAAGTAGGAACAAAATGATCTCTCAAGACAACTATTTGATGCACAGTTATAAAGAGAGCGACAGCCATTGCTGCAGCAAAACAGTTCTTTTTAAAGCATTGACTCAAGTCCCTTTAAAATATGTTTTCTGTTTGGAAAGTCGGACAACAATTCAAATACTGAAATTCAATGTATTTTCTCATTATATTCATTTTAGTTTTGCTATAATTCATCACTCTAATATCTTCTCAGAAGACATATGCAGTACTGTGGCAGTGGGAGAGCTCGGTTCAATAACCCAGCTGGAACATTACAGCAACAATTTAACCGAAGCAGGGAGAAGGAAAGTAATTACATCAACTTTTCACAAAAACCTTGCTTTAATCACAAAAAATGACTTTTATAAAGAGGCACGTCGCTGTGTGTTTCACTGCAGTCTGGTGAAGGCGTCTTTAATGGGAAAATATATAAAATGTAGTGACACAGTTTAATCCTCTGGGTTCTGGGTGAATTAATCTTCATTGTGAATTTTGAGAGAAAGCACACAGCGGAGGAAAGACAAATGAGTAGAACAATAAACCTTGCCCAAAGCTAAAAAAAAAAAAAATAAATAATAAACCCAGAGAAAACAAGGTGAGTGAAATGACATAAGGCACATTGCCAGCCTGAAGTTATTATAGGAAAAATCTGTGCAAACAAAGAAGATTTGCTCTGTAAATAACCCAGAAGAACAATAAACAGCAGTTAAAGTTGTATTTCTTAAAGTCATTTTTGCATTTCAAAGTTTTTCATTATGCTCTGTATTCCACTGAAATTTAAGGGGAGAAATCCCTGAAAGGAGGACCCATAAACTAGGAAATTGTTTTCTTCTTTTTACTGCTGTTTTTGTTGTTTTGTCTAGTTTAGCAGCTTTCATTCAAACTCCAAATGCACTGCGGGAAGTTCTGCAGGCCTAAATCATCCAGTACTGAGCACAGGCAGCAGCAGGTTCCCTTGCTACGCTGCCGCTGAGTTAGACTGCATTGGTGTAAATTGCTGCTTTAATTACAGGCACTGAGGAAACGCAGCATGTTGCCACCCTCCACAGAGATGACTCACACAGGGAGCTACTCAGCATTGTGTTTCACAAGTTGCAAACAGCTGCACGGGAGAAAGTAGGGCTGCACACCCGCAGGAAGTGACATTGTGACGTTCTCGTCAAAAAAGGGGAGATAACATCATCCAAACGACGCTGACTCAGACAGTTTGGTTTTAAAGATTTGACTCTAATTGAACTTTGGATTTCGCAGATTACAAAAAACAACCTATTTAAAATTCTGAAAGTGTAGAATTATGTAAGAGTGTTCTCCGAAGAACAGCTGATTTTATATACAGCTATAAAATGACTAACAATAAATCTCTGACAACATCAGCTTAGTTTCCACAGCTTTACAAGGCTAAATGCTGAGCTATCAGTTAATAACCATACACTTATCAGATAGGTCCAGAAAGTGCCACAGTTTCACAGTAGGCTGACCTTCAAATAAATCATTTGGGAAACATGCCCATTTAAATTAATTAATATGAATTTGAAATAAATTAATAAGAATAATAGCAAGCAAAAAAGGAATGCTAGTATTTATCTAGGAAAACGAGTAATGTCGCTGGAGGAGTAGCGGCCTAGTGGTTAGAGTTTGGAATCCTGAGGTTCTTGGTTCGAGCCCCACTCCCACAGACCGAAACTCTGGGTCTCTGAGCATGGGTTAAATGCAGAGGTAAATTTCTCCATTGTGAGATCAATCAAGTTCAATTATTTATGATTTGATCTGTTCTACCAACAGCTAAAATTAGAGGCATGCACTGACATTTTGTGGCTGTCTTAGTAATATGAAATTTATTAAAGACAGAGCTTGAATATAATGTAAATGCCTATTTTAAATTAATGACCATATATGACACCTGCTGCAGATGTATAATGTAGTTCAATATTCTGTATGTTGGTTTCTCTAACAGTTAAACTAGCAACAACAGAGCAAATGACAGTAAGGCATTGTTAGTTTAATAATAATGGTACCATCTCTCAAGATTCTGATGACTTTATTATACTTCATTTAAATTAAACTCTGAGAATACTAAACCAGCATCCAAAGGACACTTATAATATTATATATATATATATATCCATCTAGGAAGTAAGCTGTCCGTAAGGTCTAGGGACATGGAAAATAAAAGGAACAACTCAATACAACTATGCATTCTAAGTAAAATTAAGTAATTCTGTCAAGCGCAAAAGAAAGGAACATACTGTACATTCACCTAAATAAACAAAAGACACACGAGAACCTTACAGAACTAGTTCTATCACTAAATAATCTAGAACTACTTACTAATAATAGCATTTTAGTTTAACGTTATTTTATCCAACATGGAAAGTTTTTATGTATCAGTGCTTCTATGGTCCTTTTGTATGTCTGCTTCTGTCTTCATGTACCCCCAACCACTCTTGGAAAATGACTGTTCATGCTGTTCATGTCTCTTAAATAAGGGATTTTTTCCTCTTCACTACTGCTGTCTTAATGGTCAGCATGAGGGATTGCTGCAGAGTCAATGACATAATGCAAAGCGAATCTCCACTGTCGGTACATGCTTTTTCAAGAGAAGCAAATTCTGCAAAGTCAATGACTGCAATCAGCTGGTTAACCTTAGACAGAAAACATTTAACCAATCTGGCATGATTTGGCTGGACTTTTGCCTAGAAATGACGTGTTTTGAATTGGCTTTATCTAAATAATTAAAACTGGATAGAACACATAACAAAATAGTAAAGTCCTCATATGCATTAATGTGTATAATCCTTAATATAGCATAAAGAATAAAACCAAATGGGCGGAGAAATATATATACAGTGGGGCAAAAAAGTATTTAGTCAGCCACTAATAGTGCAAGTTCTCCCACTTAAAAAGATGAGAGAGGCCGGTAATTTTCATCATAGATATACCTCAACTATGAGAGACAAAATGAAAAAAAAATCCAGAAAATCACATTGTCTGATTTTTAAAGAATTTATTTGCAAAATATGGTGGAAAATAAGTATTTGGTCAATAACAAAAGTTATTTTAGGTAGTTAACAAATTGTAATGTTGACCTAAAATATCTACTTAAAAGAAATGTGAAAGAGAGCAAGTTACTGTAACTTGTTTGCTGTATTTGCTATAAAAATAAATTAGTCATAGAGAAGTCTTTAAGGACCATTATAGGTCTATGATGTTTATTCGATTTTATTTTCTGATTTTATCTATGAGCTACATTTGAAACTTTGCCTGGCACTATAACGGCCTAGAGCACTGGTGTCAAACTGGTTCCAGAAAGGGCCATGTGGCTGCAGGTTTTCTTTCCAACAAAACAATAGCACACCAGACTCCATTGATATCATCAAGTCATCATGTTCAGATTGGACTCCCTTGCCAACCCTGGCCTAGAGGAAGCCACAGGAAACAGTGTGTTAACAATGTGGCAACAATGATGTCAGATATAAGTGAAGGGTCGTTGGTTCAAACCCCAGCTCCGGCTTTCAGTGTTGTAGAGTCCTTAAGCAAGACATTTCCCCTGCATTGCCTCCTGATGGTGGCGTGGTGTACAGCAGCCAAACTTATGTCAGTGAGCCCCAGGGCAGCTGTGGCTATAATGTAGCTTGCCACCTTTAGTGCGTGAGTGAATGATTGAACGTAGCGTAAAGCTCTGTGGTGAACTATCCTGACTTGAAAAAGCGCTATATACTGTAAGTACAGGCAACTTACCATTAGCATCAAATAGAGAAAGAAAGAAAGCAACAACAGAAAAAGCAAATAGTGTCCAATCTGTTTTAAGTGAATTATTTAACTGGAAATTTTCCAATTGTTATTTCGAAGTTAACAATCACGGCTTCAAACTGGGTTTTCTTTTTCAAGTGGTAAATTACAATTATCATTAATGTTGATATATGATCATTTAAATCATTCAGTGTTCTGTATACAGTCTTGATATGGTTCTAAATGTGCATTTCACTGTGCTTTTGTTGCCTCTCATCTTAAGTATTGCTCTTGAGAAATCACTCAATTTATTTATTGTCTCCACCCTTGATTGGACCAACATGCTTCTTCTGACTGGAAGTAAAATTATAATTTTAAAGTAACCTAACTAAAGTCCTACCTTGAATCTGATAGAGAATCAGCTAAACGTTAGGGTGATGGTAATGGGGTCTGTACCTGAAAAAACTGAGGCTGATTACTATACAAACAGAAAAGTAGACAACCTTCAAAACATCCTCTCAGCATTTTTAAGAGGGTTTTGATTATTAAAACATAAATTTTACCATTGATGGTTAAGAAGAGTATATATAAGTTTTTACATGACTTTTCAATAAAATTCAAGTAAAACTGTAAAATTTATGTAATGCTGATTTTACATTGTTTTATTATCTCCTTAAAGATGCCTGTCTCATTTATTATCATCTACTTACCATGTAAGGAAACAATAATTTCCATCAAAATCACAGATTTTACAACTGTTAAAAATAATATTCAGATAGATAAAGACAAAGAAAGATGCCCTCGTTTTATAATTAACTAGATAACATTTATTTGAGTACTGTAACTTCTAATTAATCCATGACCTACAGTTTTCTTTGGTATAAATATGGCGTGATACAGAGACTTTTCTTTAAGTCTGTGGTCACTAAGCTGGATAACAATCCATAATTATCTTGCCGACTCTCAGAGTGAAGAGAAAGAAAACACCATGTAGTCACGAAGAGTTTATGGATATAATAAGAGGCTGTTTAAATATAAGTACTTGTTTTAGAAATGGTACTAGAAATGCATACGTTTTCTGTCCCACCTCCATAACTGTAAGGTTTGTTAAATTCAAGAGAAACTTAAGCTACAACTAATGTGCTTTGGTCAGAGGAAACTAATTCTCAGCTTGTTGGTGGGAACTGCATTAAGTAGGAATGGAAAGACAAAGGATCAACATCAGGAAAAACCACCTCATGCTTATATTGTGTACAGTAGGGGATCTGTACTTCTAGGGGGCTGTTTATCTTCCAAAGGTACATAATTAATTATTGCAGTACATGACATTATTAAACAATAATGTTCAAAATGGGTCTTTTAACATAAGGTCCTAAAACTTGAAATGAACCCATTAAAAATTTCACAACATCTGCCTTTTTTTTATATCATTAGTTAATGCAACATACTTTACATTTTGTTCTTGCAACTCTAAATGTTTTTTCTCCAAATATGTAGTCTTTACTTTCAGTTTTTGCTGGGGCAGAGTTAGACTTTAACTCTTAAAAGCATACATGATGCATTGGTCTAGTTGTTTTCTGTATAACAAAGTAAAATATCCATGCATCAAAAGCCTTTTGAAAAAAACTTTGCTCATTTACAAGATAACCACTAAACAAATGAGTGTAAATTATTAGGACAATCTAAAAAGACAGTTTGACTGAGCTTGCTTTTGAAATTATCACTGCTTTCATCATAGATGAGCAACAAATGAGTTTTGCCGCCTCCTCTCATGACCCCTTGGTTCAGGTTCTTAGTGATTTTCTCTCGGTGTGTCAACACTCAAAGAATGAATGTAACAAGGCTGAAAGTGAAGATGGTTTTTCCTGAACAAAGAGGCCTGGATTTGATTAAGCTTTGTTGCTCAAGGCCAAATTGTGGCTATTCTCAGCAACTAGAGAGAAGTCTTTTGAAAGTCTTGAAAAAGGAAAAGAAAACGTATGTAGAAAAGTAAGAAACATTGTTTTAGTAAGTACTGCTTGAACTAAAATATAGAAATGCTTCTGAAATGGACCTTTCCAAATTCCTCCTGTGAGGACTGGAAAACATGAAGTGAAGAAATTGGCTGCATTGGTTTAGAATCAAATTGAAATAAAAAAAAAATACAAGGTTACCTTATCTATGCATCAAATCATAGATAAGAATTTTCCTCTGATTTTTATTTTCATTTATGAAAGTAATTTAGAGTACCAACTAATGGGTAACGCAACTATTTAAAAGCAATATTGGGAACTTTTATTCACTTTTGAATCTTTTAAGGAATAAATCTAAAAATATCCTAGCATTTGGCCTGTTGCACACCGGTCAGATCCGATCAAGGTTAAACTGTCTCAAAACAACTTGCTGGTCTATAATGATTGAAAAAGGGAAAAGTCAGCTAACAGCAGAGCCAACTTATTCTGATTTGAGTCTGTCAGAAGGCTATAGGAGGAGCTCACCTGTGCAGGAGTAGTCATCGATCCTGATGTAGCCTGTGTGGCAGATGCACATGAAGGAACCTGGGGTGTTAACACACATGGTGTTCTCTCTGCAGTAGTGTTTCCCTTCAGCACATTCATCGATATCTAAAGTGAGGAGAGAGAAGGATAAAGTTAACAGCGATGTGAAGTGTACTGTAACGTGAGCCTTATTAAAAAAATCAATATTACACTAATTAAAATGAACAAACAGCGATTTTCCATGTTGTCATTCCAATGAATGAAGCTTTGATGTAAATGTCAAAACAGTCAGCATAAAGGACTCACATTTAAAACACCCTTACAGACATGGTATCGGTTATATATTATTTATTTTAAGCTTGGCTAAATACAGATGTCTCTTTCCACAGACGTTTTCTAAAGCTTCCCGCAAAGCCAATAACAGATGAACATTTATCTTCATTAAATGAAGACAGAGGTCGACCCGTAGATGGGCTGTGAGATGCGAGCGTTGAGCACTTAAAGTCACACCACCCAATTTTCAATCTGTTACAAGAGAAGCCCTTGACATGCAGAAGCAGCCTCTCTCCTGAGCGTGTCATCTAGCTTTTAGCATATTTTATTTTTATGTGGTAAATAGATGCCAGGAAACAGGAATTATAGTGCTGCAAGCCTAAACTTTTAAACGTGGTAAAGGCAAAGACATGTTCCCTAAGAGTGATATTTTGCAGTAGTTGGGAATAGAACAAGTAATCAAAAAGCTACAAAAACAGTAGTAATGTCCACCCACAACAGCAGAGGGTTATATCAATTACCAGAGATGCAGTTTATCTGCTTATATGTTTATCTCCCTATACACTTACTGTAGAAATGAACTCTCTCAGTAAGTGATGAAAATAAAAGGTCTACATTTGATTGTCATTAGCATAGGTCTCACAAAAATGTTTTCAGAAACTCTAAGTTCTGAAATTCTGTGTACACATGGTCATGCTTTAATAAGGAAATTATTATTTTACACTCATTTCAAAAGTATATAGAGCTATGCATGGGGTTTCTCATTAACCTCTTCTCTTTAAATGCTGACTCATACTGTCACATAAATGTCACTCAGACTGGCCCATCTTGGTCTTTTTAGGAGTACTCAATATATTTACTAAATATATAGTCAATATACTATATATATTATAGTTTTTTTTTTATTCATTAGCTTTTTGTAGTCTGACTGCCAGAGATGCCAAAAGTACCCACTTTCCGTACTTGAGTAAAAGTACACATACTTGTGTTAAAAAATACTCTGGTAAAAGTGGAAGTACTGATTAAACTTCTTTACTCAAGTAAAAGTAACAAAATACAGGCTTGTAAATTTAAAAAGTAGAAACCCCTTTTTTCATGCCGTTGCCTACATTTTAAATGGATGTCTGCCAATAGGACTAGATCTCCGTTGTGTTCATTTTCAATCATCTCGTCGTCCATACTACTATGCTAACGCCACCGCCACCAAGCTGCAATGATTTGCCACGAATGAATACCGCAGAATCTGTCGATTCATCTTGTACTGGTGCGTCAAATGCAACGTAGATTCCCATCCAATTAGATTGAATTTGGTATTGATGACGTGAAAAATAATAACGGTAACTCCATTGAAATGATTCAAAACTAAAGTAACGAGCCAATTTTTTAAAATGTAAGGAGTAGAAAGTACAGATATTTGTGTAAAAATGTAAGGAGTAGAAGTAAAAAGTCGCAATAAAAATAAGTAGTAAAGTAAAGTAAAAATATCAGAAAAATCTACTTGAGTACAGTAACGAAGTATTTGTACTTCGTTACTTCCCATCTCTGGCTAATGAGGATCGTAGCTCATGGGGACTGGACTTTGGAACCCCAGATATACACCATTCACAGAACAGGGTTGTTCAAGAACAGCCCTTGAGCAAAAAGGACAAAAATATGCCCCAGATCATCTGCTCAGATTAAAGGTTTCCAGAACAACCAACGTTCTGATTTATATTAGATCTGATAGACATCATCCGTATACAAATGAAAAAGAATAAAATTGAGAGGATGAATGATAAGATAACCCCATGGAGGAATTCTGGACCACAGTTGTTTTATATCAGCCACATTATTAGACGTACCACCATAAATGGTCTGTTTAAGGACAAACCACAGCATCTAAATGGGATTTAATTTCGAACGTCACAACTACATTTTTTTTCAGCCCTTCAGAGTTGGACTTGCTGGTGTAATTTAGATCATTTGTCCTGCTGTGTAACCCAAGTTCACTGATGGGTGGACATTCTCCTGCAAAACAATCCTTAATTAGAAAAGTTTAAATACATATTTTATCTTTTATCAGACAGTTATAGACTGCCAATCAATCTGTACAGAACAGGGTTTCATTGGCATTGCTTGATAGATTTATGTTACCTGTCACCAAACCGACTTCATATAACCCACTTCTATCTCAGTGCTGCATATGTAACAGACTTACATAAGCACTTCTCTTCTCTATAGTTATTAAAACCTGATTAGCCCAGATTGAAGAATGTCTTTTATTAGATTTCCCATATTTCTTTCTTCCCCAATCAAGATTTTATATTTGGATCCATGTTCCTTAGCAACAGCTATTCTTGGTTCTTGAACTGTATGCCAAACCTTATCACAGAATACAAATAACGCCGCCAGGGTAAATAAAACAATCTTGATAATGTGATGCAATCAATTGCAATGCCATGTGAAAACAGGTCATACTGAATAAACACATATGATTTCACTCAGAGGTCATGCTCTAATTCATAGCTCGGGTCAAACGCGGCGACTTTTCTGCGAGACGCTTTCCACAGTCCTTGACGTTAGCAGTTTATTATTCATTCACTGTATTCAGTGTCTCTGAGAGCACAAGAGGACATTCACCCCTGAGTACGTTCGGTGCCAGATGCTTTCATGAAGAGCTCTCGAAACTGAATTTCAATTGATTTGCATTGGCATTCACTCTGCTTCCATGTCCTTGGGTAGAGAACCACCCACAGCCCTGTGAGCTATGAGCCCGACACCTGCCAACAACTGCGGCATTCACGTCCCCATTCACGGCGCCGTCAATACTCACTGCCTTCAGCTATTCAGGAGACTCGTTGATAAGTGATGCAGGCAAACAATTGCCAGCGAACCATTGAAGTACATGTGTCCTTCACTTTATGAATGAGGGGTTAATTAAAACTGTCAAAAGCTTTTAAAAAATGGGATGTAAAGAGATTGGAAAGAAAACCTGAAGGAGAGTAAATGGTTGACAGCTGGGCAGGTGAGTCTATGTCTCGTTAGGAAACAAACATGGAGAGGTTTAACAAAGATGGGAGAGAAGTGAATGACTGAGATTGTGTTGGACAGAGTCATTGTGAGGAGGTGAAAAGTGTCTGTCTGATGGTAAATAACTAAAAAAAGAGTGAAACAGAAAATCAGAGTTCTGACTTTTCCGGGAGACATTCTTTATTAGAGATCTTTGTAAAAAAAAATCCCCCCACAAAATAATGCTGCCTAACATGTTTCATATTATGGACAGTTGGTTTAGAGCATTTTGCATAAACAAAAATGTTACAATTTAAGACAGAAAGTAGAAGATCAACTTCTGGATCTCCATAGAAACATAGATAACAGAGAACTGGAGAAATCTGTCTATAAGCATTCCTATATCCTGATGTAACCTGGACCGTGCTTCACTGTAGAATTTAGGGCAATTTGTATTTACTAAAAACAGTGCGCTTGGGTAGGTAAGAGGGTCAGAAAGGGTATTTACAAAAAACAAAACAAAAAGAAAAACAAGGAATATTATGGACAGAAAAAGGATATCTTGCTGTTTTCCATTGAGGCCTCCTTTGAACAAAAAATGAATGTAACAGTTCAGTCAAAAAACATCTTAATAGCATGATTGGACCCAAACGGTTCTTTTGGATTTATTTTGTTAAAGCATGCCGTGGTTATTCCTTTTAATTGAACACTTGGTTGGATTTATTTCCTCAAAAAGCATTGTATAGCATCAGGCTGCAATGTATCTTTTCAATCATGGGATGGGATGTTAAAGAACTTTGTATTCCCTCAAAAAATTAAAGTGATTAAGTGAGTGAATCATTAAAGGGGAATGTAAAAATAAAGGGAGAAGGTATAAACTGTTAATGCTATAAGTAGAAAATCGAGCAGGCTCTTTACATCCTTAAGAAAACAACCCAAGGAACTGTTTAGTGAAACACTGACTTTGATGTAGAGGCCATTAAGCCCACCCATCCATCCCAACCCGGCTGACAGGACTTGCATCTATTAAAACACTTTATTAGGAGGTGAGATGATGAGGGGGCGCGGCAGTGGCGCATAAGGGAGAGCAACCATCTCCATCTCTATTAAAGCACTCCATTTTCTAGATTGTCCTGTCACATGGACACACATGATGTGCCAAACAAAGAGGGTTGGACGAGAGTCAGCAGCGGCTTTTATCCCTAAACGGAATGCTCAGGGGTCAGTACATTGCCACACAACGATGGATGGCGTGATAATAGCTGTGTTCTTTCTGTTTTCACCTCAGTACATTCCTGAATAACAAGTGAATCAATCATGGTCATACCCGAGTAGGAGGAATCGCTGTGCATTATACAATGCCTTGGAAAATTAATTACACCCCCTGAACTTTGCATATTTGTCACATTACAACCACAAATTTTGAATCACTCTGTTTCAGTATCACTTTATTGTTTGCCTTGCAGCAAGGTGAATGGAAAATTATAATCACAGATTCCCTTTAGAAGATGAGTCAAAAAAGTAAGTGAATCATTATTTTATATATGAATTCAAACGGATCATCACCAAGTAATAGATGATGATGAAAACTACAGGTATCCCATGATTTAGTTCCATTTTTCTTCCCTTCAAAGATGATCAACCTCACTGTCCTTGCTAAAAAAAAAAAAAAAAAAAACATCTGTTTGAGGAAAGGAGATGGTGATTTCACACAGGGATGCCCAAGAAAGTTAAAAAGAAGGATTCTAGCAGCCCATGAATGACAGAGATTCAAAGTTTTTCCATGTAACGAAAACCAGCTGTTTGCATCGACTTATTGACCCGTCAGAAATCCCTCAAAACAAGCATGCATTTAGCGACAGTGGAGAGGAAAAACTTTTATTTTGTTTATTTTATTATTTATTTATTTTGTTTGTTGTTATTCATTGCTTATTGTATCTTGTTCAATCTGACAATTTTGCTTTGATATTGCTTTTTTTCTGAGATTGTTTTGATCTCTCCACAGATTATATTACAATTCCATTCAAATAGAAGAGGTTAATTTGTATTTACTTTTTTATCTCAGGTAATCCTGGGAGGATTTTATTTTCAAAATATGTAGAGAAATAGATTACGAATATAGAGTATTAGTCCTGCAGCTAATAATTGAACCTAAATAAATTTTGATGTATTTTCAGTGCTTTCTCCATTAGGTAACTATCATAATTTTATTTTTAGAAATATGGGACTCATAAGCAAAAATATAATTAGAATTAATAGTTTTATGTAAACCAGTTTAAACATTTTCTACCAACGTAATGGTGGGGTTGGTGGAATGATGGTAGGGATTTAGGGGTAAAAAAAAATCAAAATGACTCCTGAGGGCATTTGGGTGGACCGGCATTTATTTCAGAATATAAGGGTGAGATGAGGGCACAAAGGATGAATGTCAAAATTTCCATATTTTTAACATTTAATAAAGGAAACTGCTAAAAACATCAATGGTTTCTTTTCCCAGGTTGTGTTCAACACACTATAACTATAGTAGTGTTTTAAAGAAGTTAGATATAATGAACAACAAACATTAAGATGCGAAATATGTGAAAAAACTGAAGAGGGAAAATGTTTAAAACATAGAACAAAAAGGAAAAAGATGCAAAACTTCTGATGTTAAAGCAAAGCTGAAAAAAGTTAGATCTCGGATTGATCAAAATGCCTGGAGCAGCAGTTTAGTGAACATGCATTCAATTCTTTACTGCTATCATCCTAACACTTTCTGTGTTGACATTTTATTATCCCCACTACTGCTCATTCAAGCGATCCCACAACTGTATAAATAGCAGCTTGTAGCTTATCCCTCTTTGCATGCATGGCATGCGCGTTCTGTTGCATCCTCACTATCCATGCCCCATGCCTGCAGTTACACCAAGGTCTGGGAGTAAAGAGATAACACTGCCACTGCCTTTGGACGTCCCACAATGATACCAAAATCTGTGCAGTTTTCACCACCACCGGCCTCTCTGTCTCCTCCATCATCTGTTTTTTTTTTCTTTTCTGTCTCTAAATCCCTTCACTGACCCGCTCACTTTCTGAAGCAGATTGTTTTCACCAAATGCCGGAGGAAACGGGCTTGCCAAAAATATTCCACTAATTCTATGTAGGCAGCTCTCCGATGGCCAAAGATTTGGGAATCAGAAAACGCTCAAAGAGACAAAAAGTGTCCCCGCTAGGCCAAACGATTTATCTACACTGTTGGTCTTCTTTTTCTTTTGGGAGTCTAAAAGATGTTAGAATATGTTTACCGTTGCTCCTTTTTGTTCAGTGGAAGTGTAATTAGATCAAACCTTAAATTGTAGTTACGTTTGGGAAATGAATATATAATCAGAGATTTACTTGACTTTAGAGATGAGGAGAAAAATACGTTTTTCGTCTTTTTATTTTGACCACCATGCAAGTTCAGCTTAGTAAGATTTCAGTACTTGAGATAAAACCCTTAAAATACTGCTTAAAAATGTAAGCTAATTATTATTTATAAAAGCATAAAGTGGTGTTCTTACACAGATCAGTGCAATACCTCAAGTTTCACTGCAGAATGTGACTTTTTAAGCTCAGCTGAAAAGCTTTGTGGATATTTAAACGATTCGTGGGGAGACTGTTTTCATCACAAAGGTCACAGTATTTAGCTGGTGTTATCCATTTCTACAATAAAACAAAACAAAAACAAACACTTTAAAAAGGGTCTGTAAAAAAAAGCAATTGCATAAAAACAAGCCAAAAACTCTGGCTTAGGAACAAAAACTGGAATCCAAATGTTTTTTAAGCTTTTTTTATACTTAAAGGTATAGCGGAGGATGTTCTTTTTCCGGGTGGATCATCGATATAAGTGGTCCTAATTGTCAATCATTCTGGTGATGTGTTTATGTAAGGCCGCCCTACATGCTTGTCCCCATTTTACTTACCGGTGGTGAGTCTGACATAGTGGAAAAATTACAAATCTGAAAGTAGCTTGCACAAGTGATGCAAACAGATACTTTTAAACAGAGCGTGCACGAGGAGAAATGGGCTCTTGCAGGCTCTTGCACTCTTTTAATAGGCGTTCCGTCTAGGGAGCGGGTACAGGGTTGTACATGTGCATTTCTTCCAGTGCAGAGCGTGGGTCTTTTCAAAATATTAGCGAAAATCCTCCATTATACCTTTAAATGGGACTACTCAGACCGTGTAACTCTCTGCTACAGATTCAAGCATACATGTTTTGGTCTAGGCAAAAACTCAGAGATGCTTCACATCAAAGTTGTAAGAAATGAGACAAAGCCAACTGATATAAAAGCATTCTCAATTACAAGAAACAAGAGAAGAGATCATTTTAAGTTTGCTCTTTTCTACATACAAAGGAATTACTGTGAGCAGTTAAAAGCCTGAAGCAGAAATATTTTCATCAAATGATAGCATGATGTAGGGATAAGTGTTTTTGTGTATTTTGTTGATCAAATTGCAAGAACATGTTTTCAAAAATCAACTACTATACTTCTAGTCTGTGTTCTCAAACACTTCTCCACATCCCGCTTAATTCAAAGATACTCCAGAATATTTCCTGCTAATACCCACCCCACTTTGAAGTGTGTGCACATGTGCCAATACATCATAACATCACATTAAACCTGCACTTAGAAGGTTTCAATTTAGCCCAACTCAGACAAAACGGAGGGAGAATCTACAGATCCCAACTGTCTTGTTTACGAGCAGCAGGCGTGAATGGGCTTTTGCTTTCCATCATGGTGCTCATTAATCTGGGAAATGTTTCAATCGATGCAGCATCATCATCCATCACTTGTCATTGTCTGATGCAGCCTGCTGGCTGGAGGTCTAAACAATCAGAGAGGACGAGCACAAACAACAATCAGAGCTCTTAGAAAAGCTGATGACAGTATCTTGCTGAGAGTAGTGCATGTGCAACAACATGTTTTCTTTCCTTCATTTATTGCTGTTTTTTATTGTTTTTTAATTACAGCCCCTTGTACTTGCTTGTGCTTTTAGTGGCATTTTTGCTATCACTTATTGTAACTAACATGCAGGCTAAACATCGAGCAAACATAAAAGTTTACTTAAAATAAAGCAAAGCAATGCATTTTATAATGGGTTTTCTAAATTAGTATTAATCATAATAAAGCAGCCAATATGTGAGGCTCAAAGAATACTGCTGAGATGAAAAATGGTTTAAAAAAAAAATCAGTTTTTTATAACTCATTATAGCAAGAGCTATACTTCGGATTCTGACCTTTCAGTTAATACTCTTTGCTCTTCTGCCCACTACCGGAGCCCTAATGGATTTTATAAATATACCAAAACAAACCCTATCCTTCTCAAAATTATAATAGATAAATCCACTAATCATAACAGATAATGTACGGAAGAGGATTAGGGCCAGTGGAAAAAAAAGAAAGTTAAATTTTTTTAAATTTTATTTCAATTTAGTATGGGGAAAAAGTCTGAATTGTGACTTTTTTCTCAGAATTCTGACTTTAATCTCAGAATACTGACTTTTTTCTCAGAATTCTGACTTTTTTCTCAGAATTCTGACTTTAATCTCAGGATTCAAATTTTTTTCCTCAGAATTCTGACTTTAATCTCAGAATTCTAACTTTAATCTCAAAATTCTGACTTTAATCTCAGAATTCAGTCAGAATTATTCAGTCAGATTAAGCATATTCCTGCTTAATCTCTATGAGATCTTAAATGTTATTATTATATTAAAATCTGAAAATACAAAATAAAATGCGAAGTTGTTTAAAGAACAAATTTCTCATAGCAGAATAACTGCAATGAATAAGTTGTGTTTCATTAAAAGTTTGTGTAATTATGCAGCTGTAGACTTTTACTTACTGTTGCCAGACTCAGAGCAAAATGGCTCTTTGTATTTTAAAGGTTTAAATGTTTTATTTAGTAATTTTTACTTTTTAAAACTAAGACTTTTATTTTAACCTTAAGACTTTTTCTGAGAGCTCCATCTGATTCTGAAAATATTATTTCAGGTTAACCACTTTACAACAAAAGAGTTACAAAACAGTACTTTTGTGACTAAAGTAAAGGTATCGGTTTCTATTCTATTGCAGATAGTCTGATGCTGATTTTCATTGTGACTCCAAAACTTTGGACTTGTTCTTTTGTTGTTAAAACTGAAGGGTCAGATCTCAAATAGAACCAATAATTAATGTCGCTGTAGGGGCCTGAAGGGAGCATCTGCAGTTTTGGTCATATAGGGGTAAAAGTTTATTTACCAACTACAACACACATTTAAAAAAGATCAATACTTTATATCCAGATTACTGTAAATAAAGCTCAACTTGAACCAAACACAGTAAATAATCCTGTGCACCATTAGCAGAATGAACAGTTATGCCATGTTGTATTTGTGGGGCACTAGTTATTTACAGCATACTGTATGAGACCATGTGGAAGATGTAGAAAGTGTTTTTGTTGGGTGACATTTCAGTTGGGTCACAGAGGTACAAACACAAGCAGTCAGGATGCAAGTGAGTGTGGTTTCCCCTCTATGTGTAAAACCCTGTTTCATCTGGTGTTTGTGTGTTTGTGGGGGTCAGGGCTCTAGCAGGTGGGATGCCCAGCGGCTCCTGGCTCATCCTGGCAGTGATTGAGGTTTGGAGCTGCCTGTGCTCTTCAGATACTGCCAATTAACCTGCTGCCACCTCATGACATTTAAAAGAAAACAGCAGCAATCAGACTGGTCTGTGCACATACACAGAAAGAGCTGCAGACTGTACACAAGCAGCCATGGATCTCAGGTGATAACACATCCACTCTAAACCGCAGTTAGGAATGTGTCACTTTTTATTTTTTCACCTGCCCATCACGTTCCTGGGGAATTCAAATCTACATTTCCTCTCATCTGTCTTTCTTTTGCATTTATATATAAAAGTATTATGTTTTTAATTTGCCATGTGTCTATTTAATATATCTTTCATATGAGGTTGAAGATTCTCAGTCATCCAAAAAAAGCAATCCACTGGACTTTGTTTCCAAGTTTGAATTTGTTTCGCCTCCCATCCAGGAAGCCTTTTCAATTCAAAATGTCAGAATTAGAGTTGAGACAGAGAGTCGAAGCTTTATGGAGTTGCTCAAAAACTTGTTTTGGCTTAGAAAACATGCAAATTGAACCTGAAGAACAGAACCGCCCCTTAAGCCGAGCATACACTGTGCAATATTTTCAATCGTTGCACGCAGCTACAGCTCACACTGTATGACGAAACCCTGCAGTTTTGTCGTACAGCGTGAAGTCACAGTTCACAATGTTTTTTCTCACACTGTGCGGCACGACGCTCTGATGCGATCTACCTACTCACACTGCATGTCCAAAAACCATGTCGGACTCAGCTCCACAAGGAGATGACACTACTCGCACTCTTCTACCCGGAGGCCAAACGAGTAGAAGAGGAATATAAACCTAAAACGTGCTGCCTTGGCAATTTGTGCAATTTTGTGTGCTAAAAACCCTGAAACGAAAAGGCGACGACATAATTGGACAAAGGCATATCTGTCAATTTTACAGAAAGAACTCCATTTCACTCGCACCCCCACCATGCTTCTGTTTTCGTCTGAGAGGAAGCAGAAGAAGGATCCTTGTTTGTGCATGCCCACTGAGGAATTTGCCCACAACCACCTTAAGACAGCCGACTGAATTTTCAAACATGTTTAATTTTCTCCCGACCTTACGATTCCTAACTAATAGTAGTATAGTAGTATTCCTAACTAGTAGCATACAGGGGGTAATGTTACCCCCTGTATACTACACAACGCATGATGAGGCTGAAAGTCAGCCAGACGGAAAAATTCTTGCACGACTGGACACTTGGCCCGAAATGGCAAGAAATCGTGCAGTGTATGCCTGGCTTTAGGAATGGGGAGTCGTTTTGGGTACTTTGCTAGCCTGCAATAACCGCTACTGGTCTAAAGGGGGGTCATTATGGGCAATTGTCGGCTTGGCTGCCCAGGTGAGATGTTTTGTCCCCTGCATGGAGGTGGGCGGGTAAGAGAGTGGAAACCTGTGTCCACCCCCTCTGTTTAAGGTTGGGTTTTCTCTCTTAAAATATATGGCTTCTTTCACTCCCCTTTCAAACCACTTATCTTCTTTGTCCAAAATCTGAACATTCTGGTCCTCAAATGAGTGTCCCTTGTCCTTAAGGTGCAAGTGGACAGCAGAGTCCTGTCCGGAGGAGGTCGCTGTTCTGTGTTGAGCCATGCGTCTGTGGGGAAGTTGTTTGGTTTCTCCAATATAAACATCAGAACATTCCTCACTGCATTGAACTGCATATACAAGTCTGCTCATCTTAGGTCTGGGGATTTTATCTTTATGATGCTCTAGCCTCTGTTTGAGGGTCTTATTTGGTTTGAAATGAACTGGGATTTTGTGTTTGGAGAAAATCCTCCTCAATTTCTCAGAAACTCTTTCTCAGAGAAACTTCTGTTGCGTGTCTTTTGGATTTCCTTGCTGATTTGACAATTGTTTAGTTTGGATACTCTGACATTTTGAATTGAAAAAGCTTCCTGGATGGGAAGCGAAACATCTTCAAAGTTGGAAACCAGTGGATTGTTATGTTTATCTTTTTTGGAATCTTTCATATGACCTTTAAAGCATGGGGAGCCATCTCTTACAAAAACATTATTCTTACAATATTTTCTTTCTAAAGGTATTGTTCAGAATGGAATTTTAGATATATATCAATCATATCTATTAGAAAATAAAAATAAACAACGAGATGCAACAAAACATTTTTATCAGTCGTAATGTATTGATATTTATAGCTAGCCAATATACTATTGTCATTAAATAAAACCATAACATATGCATTAGAACACTGTTTTATATGGGCTTCCAAAAAAATGTTTATCCTAAACAATCACTGCAAAACTAATATGTGAAATTCATCTTTAGACAGCTCTCAGAGAAAATTGACTTGATTCTAGTTGCAATGTCCTCAAAGGTCCACTTTGTAGGACATTGTAATTGCTACTCGGTAAAGTCCCCCACAGTGTAATAATTTTTTTTCTCATCCTTTTCAATTCAGTGGGGAAATATTTAGCTGTTAGTTTCTTAAGTTTCATGACTGTGACAGTTGTATTTACGTATTTTTAGATATAAGGTGCAAATTCTAGGTTAAGTAAAACATACTCATCCTTTTTTTCTCAACTTCTTTATTGCATATATTACTAATAAAACATGTTTGTATCAGAGGATTATGTAAAGTTAGAAGTTTCAGTTCTAACTTTACATAATTTTGAACCGAAGTTCTCCATCAAAGCTTTTCAAAACAGTTAGTATTGAATCCTTAACTTGGCTCAGTTCCCTTTAGTTGTACCGTCAATGATTTAATTTTCACCTTGACCTTAGCGAGCTATGTGCTGCCGTGATTTTTGTTTTTTACAGCCTACTTTTGTGCACGGCTAGTGTGTGTTTTTGCTCATAAATGTGTAATTTACTGTCGACAAAGATGTTGATTTCCTGTCTGTGTCATGTGGTACGGCTTTGCAAGCTGTGTCGAGGATTTAAAAAAAAAAAGACTGATAGCAGAATCCAGCTAAAACATCAGTCACTGAATCTTATCACAGGAAAAGCACTATGTTTTTATCTACAGTGAATGTTATCCACAACCACACCGAAAAATGTTTAAAGTAAAACAATGAAATACATCCAAACGAAAAGTAGAAATACTAACATTAGCCTTGCACTTCAGTAAACCACTGATCATTTAGCATAATCAGCTTTTGCAATATTTGAGTTACTAATGGCTGTAGATAAACGGGTAGACAAAGGACTAAACACCAATATAAAATGTCTTTAAATCCCTATTCCAGAATGAATAAAATTTTTGGGATTTTTTTTTTTTTTATATTTATATTTTTATATTTTTTTTTATATTTTTCAAGGCCATCTAACAAAAACATGAAACTGATATGTTACAAAAAATTTGTGGTATAAAATGTGCATAAACTTTATTTGTGACTTAGCATTAAGTGTTAGAATTAGAATTAACCTTTAATGGCAATGTTTGTTCCCACAAACCTGAGTTCTGTTTTCCACCATTTCATCAACAGCCACACTGTATATACAGCATGCAAAAAAGGAGTAAGGACATGAAAAAACAGATTAATGCTGGTAGTTAAAACTTAGATACACACACAGACTAGCACATATTTAATATAGAATAGTGCAAATGTGTCAAGTAACTTAGCAGAATGTCTGACTACCAAGGTTATGATGAGTTCACTGAGCTCAAGCAGTGATACAGTGTAGCCTTGGAGAAGAAGCAGGTTAGTTTTTTTTTACATTGGTGCCCCGCAGGGTTATTTTGAAAGTAACAGTTGAAACATCCTCAATCAGGATGTATGGGGGCAGCAGATATGTTATCCTTGGTTCACACAGTGAGTTTTTTTAAATTGTCACACAGTTTCTAAAACCTGAGTTACCGGCAAATCACGATAAGAAAATTGTCTTAGATATAACAGGTCTGGTTCTACAGTCAGACCTCAATTTAGTTTGGTAACACATCACATTCAACTCAGCAGTTTAGATCACTAATAACTCATCTTAAAGGCACACTATGCAACATTTTTCAGTTAATTAATGTGTTCCATAACATTTTTGATGATTAAATGAGTCATTTCAGGTTGAACAAAGGTATTCTTGGCCGCCCTGTTGGTCTGTGGGGGAAATACCGCACTTGCAATTGCAGGAGCCCTCAGCCCGCACCCACAGGCTCAGAAGTCTCGCGAGAGTCGGTCTTGCTTTACGGCGAGAACTGCTACACGCCCCCAGTTAAAAGCATGCTCGTTGCTAGCACAGTGGCGATCTTTGTGCAATTATCATAGCGGAACCAGCGTGAAAACATTCACCCTCTGGGGGGAGCCTCGCTGGAAAATCAACACCGGTTGCATAGTATACCTTTAAACAACAGCTTTTTCTCGAAAGATTACCTTTAGAGCCATCACGATAATTAGGTGTCCTTAACATTGTCGGAAGGGGAAAAGTTATAACAAAATGTTAAATTTTCCTCTGGGATTGATAAAGTTTTTTTTTGTGTGCTTTCACTATTTTAATTGAACCGATGATCCAACAAAGGCAGGAAAATTTAAAACGGAAGAAATATCCTCCTCATATTACCCTAAAAATAATTCAGTGAAAAAAATAAAATTATTAAACTTGTTATTGACTTATAAAAATAAGCATTAATCAACCCTGATATGCTAAAGGGAACGATACAGGAATAAGTCTAAAGCTTTTGCAGTTTCTGTAAAACAAGCTGAACTTGTATTGCTGCCATGTTTAGTTTAGATGCTAAAAAACAATTTGTGCTTTAACAAGAATTTGTTTAGATGGATGCATAATAAACTGGCACAGTTATGAAGGAAGAACTAAAGAAATTCTGAAAGAAAAAAAAAGGTTAACTGACTATTTATTGTTTAAATCAAATAAATATATTCTTTTTTGCTTTGTGACTTACAGGCAACAATATGGATTGTTTTCTGCAAGTGAATACCAACACGCTAATAAAAGGTGAATTTAGAAAAATGCAAAACAATGAGCTCTAGAAAGACGGTTTTTAATCCAATATCAGGGTAAATATTGAGTATTCATTAAAACAACAGGAGTAACTGAACAATAAGCTACAGAGACAAGATCACATATTATATTGAGTTTAAAAAAGTAAGAAAGAATTTAAAAATTAATTTTAGTAACAAGTGATAATCTATTAGTTTACTTTTCATAACAATTACAACAAAACAACAACTAATTGCTTTAAAAAATAATCTGTAATTACTGTTGAATTAAGCAGTGCAGGTTTGATGAGTCAGTTTATAGAAACTCCCTATTGGTGTCAATCTAAGAAATCTTAATACTGAACGGCATTAAAAAATGTATTTTATCCTGGTTATTGTAGTTTTTTCTTTCTTTCTTTCTTACTTTTTTCCCCTCTAATTATCTCTCTCTTGAGATACCTGTGTAAAAATGTTTGAATTGATTTTCTAACTGTTCACATTACAAAATCACAAAATAAAAGCAGTGTTTCTAACTTTGAGATTACATTTACTAGTTGCCTATTCCCTTAAAATGCCCAATAATTACCCCCCCCCCCCCCCCCCCCCAATAAATTGTGCATCAAAAACAAAGACACTAAAAATGTTTAAAACTATTTTACAGAGCATTATTTTTCATGACATACCTTCGATATGTAGCAGCAAAAACAAGCCTTAAACACCAAGCGCTTATGAGACTTTCTGACAGAGATATTCAAAAGTAGGGCATTTCAAAACCAAACAACAATGGGAGATGTCTCTGCCTGCAGTCCTCAACAATGCTCACATGAATAATGGTATTATCTCAACACGTTGAACCACACTGATAGTTCAATTTAGAAACAATCACACAGTCTGTCACTTCTCTGCTGCTCGCTTGCCTGCCTAATTCTGTCCCAAACACTTGCATGCATGTAGCAGAAGAGGCCCTCAGTCTAACTGTCTGCTGAAAATGGGATGGAGGGGAAAAATGGGCTCTTTTCAGTAGGGGAACTCAGCTCTCAAACACAGACACACACAGATCTCCACAAAGGCAGGGCCAGTATCCCCCTGAGTGTGTTCCCTACTGCTGTGTCTATGAAAAATTTACACAGGAGTGATCTCATCAGCTATTTTGAGCGCATCTCAGACCCAGGAAGGTTTTAAAGAGCTAGTATCTGTCTTGGCTTTTGGTGATGATTATGTTCACGTCTGACTAACACCAGAACAACACTGTGAGTGTGTTTGCGTGTGTACATAAAACATGATCAGCTGTGCGCCTCTTTGTCTTACTGTTCTATAATAACACTGCAGCATGCTGTGCAATACTGAAAATTGCCTCCAACTTGGACCTCATCTAATGCAGACATTGCTTCGCTGGAACTCTAAGATTGAAAGCAGAAGATATTACTCATCTTAAGCTACATCACTTCCAGCCAAGCCATAAAATAGTTTATATCCATTCCAAGAACAGAAGCGTTCACTGTTCCACCTGCAGGATCCTCAATGATTTTGACAAGACTCTTTTTATTCTCCTCACAGGACACACACACACACAATCACTGCGAGGGGGGTTACAGAGGGAGACAAAAAAAATCAATTGCTTTTGAAAGAACTCCATCAGCAAATTGAGTCAATTTCAGGTTTCTCTCCTGAGTCTCTGATGCAAAGACTCACCACAAACACTGCAATCCAATTTTATAGTGGGAGTCAGGCTGCTCTTGAGATGAATAGTCTGGATCTGAAGTGTTGATGTTGGAGGCACAGGTCTACTTGCTTGTACTTACTATCCCACATGTAATGAGATAGGCTCCTCCATCCTCATTTCCACAACAATGAACCTCTGGAAATGTTGGAAGAGTTTGGAAGGTAAGCAAGAGGTGGCAATAAAAGCGGAATCAAACTGGTTCAAGTAAACATTAACATTCTCTGAAGGTTTTCAATCAATATGGGAGATCTTTAACTGTTACACCGTTATTCCAATATAACTAAACCAACTCAGACAGATTCACTTGATCATGAAATACCAACTAAAAGACAAAACCAAACTGCCCAATTTATTCATTTCCATAACTGCTAAGTATTTGGTAGCACAGAAGAAAAGCAACTGGCAGGACCTCAGTATTAAGCCAAGAGAAGCACTTTGAAAGACATACAGGACCGTGAAAAATTAACATTTCCTATTTTTTCTTTTTCAGTCATGCTAGATCATCAAACTGTGTTTAACATTTACCAAAACAGATAAGATGTGACTTATTTTAGATATTAGATTACTTACAACCATTTTCTGAATAGGAGGTTATATTATTAATTAGCCATAGTTAACCACAGATTTGGACAACCAAGTTTAATAAATTTGGCCTCGTTCAGCCCAGATAGAAGTCAAAACGTAGAAACCAAAAGATCCATTAAAAATAACCTGTCTGATAAATATAAGTATGTAAAATGACTTAAAATGGCAACACATCACACAGCAAGCACACAATTCATGAAAAGAGGTAAATCAACAGAGAGCAATTAGCATTACCAGTCTTGAACAGAGAGCCAATTGTAAAGCTTGATTATATTTAAAATTAAGTTTATTTATATAGCAGTCAATTTATTTGCCAAATTCACAACACATATCATCTCACGGCACTTTATAGAGACAAAACAGTCAGACCGGTTAAGAGTTTTTATCAAGGAAACCAAGTCTTATTGAGTCATTGATATGCAACACATGCTACTCCTGATGAGCTTATGGCAAAAATAATTGTTTGCATTTTGTCCTTCACTCTTCAGCAATCTCTCATACCGAGCATGCATGCAGCGACAGTGGGGAGGAAAACTCAATTTTTAAAGGAAGAAACCTCCAGCAGAACCAGGATCAGTGCTAGCTGTCATCTACTGAGGTTGACTGGGGTTTAAGGAAACAGAAGCAGAATAAAGAAAGAAGCAGATATACAAAAGACAGCGGTTAAGTAGCTGCACATGGGGCTTGTCCAGGAAGGACACAGTCTGGCAGATGAGCTATGAGCCAGCGCTTATCCAGCTATCTGTTATAGGTTATATCCAGGATTTAATTAGCCCACTCCAAAATGTTCTTCAGTCAAAGACCACCGTACCACCAGCAGAACCATGTCTGATTCATGATGATCGTTTATTTTCTAAATTGCTGCGTTAGCCTGTAGTGGGACTCAAATCTCTCAGAAATTTAGGGGATCATCAGGATGTTTTTGGCAAATGTGAGACAGGCTTATGGTATTGTTGGTCAGCTGTGGTTTTTGCCTGGTAGCTCTCCAACGGAAGCCGTTTTTACCCATATTTCGTTATTCCTGAATCACAAAAAAACACTAGAATTGTAAGGATAACTTAACTAAAGCAAGTGCAGTCTGTATACAATGAGATGTTGTCCCCTGTTCTTCTATGACCTCTTAGCTGACTCTTTCATGTTTTCTGAAAGTAATTTTATTAAGCTGCTCCTCAGAAGATTCTATACTGTCCCATACTTTCTTAATAAAAAGATACTGTCTCTCTCTTTGTGCTTTCCTCCCTTGGTTTTTGAAGGTTTAGAAACCATTTCAGACTAATGGGTTTCACTAATAACAGATGCAAACAAACAAAACCAGTGGCTATAGTGCACATACAGTATGCTGCATTTAAAATGCATTTGAAATCCTAATTCTGACATTAACAGGGCTAAGTAGACAAATGCATGCATTTGCATGCATTACTTATTCTGGAGCCAAGGCTGACAAATGAAAAAGCTTAGATGCAAAAATAAATATATTTGTCTATATCTGAACACCTGAAAGGCAAGGGAAAAATAATAAAGAAAAAAGAAGTGCACCTCTTATCTAAATACCACATTTATCTCAGAGTTATACTTACCTAATGGTAATGGTAATTATCTTGACTCCAAGTAAATGATGTTTTCAGTGAGACCATGGCTGCACAGTCTTATGATTAATGATGCGTTCATTTGCCATTTAATTAAAACTCTAAAAGCTCCAGGTTTTCTTCTTTTAAATTTACATCAAATGGTTTGTACCAAAGTAGATTCTCTCAAGCTAATCACCTGGGCAAACACTCATATCAGCAAATGAATCTGATCTGCTGAACCTGTGGATCATTACTCTTACATTAAGCATCCTCATGATAGCAGCAAAAAGCCCTACAGCTTGATTATTGCACGAGTCTGGATGAGTCTTGATGAAGCTGACAGAGCATATCTAATAGGGAGTGTCTGAACTGCTGCTAATAAAATAGGCAGAGACATTCATCCCACTAAAAGATGCTTCATAACAGCGCACACCATGAAAAGAGAAGATCAAGCAGGCTGTATATTGACAGGGCAGCTCTCAGGGTCAGAAGAGGAAGAATGTAAATAACTTTGAAGCATCACTCGCTCATTAATGCCTGAACTGAACAAGGATAGCGGTTACTACATTTTCTACAGCGGGTGAGCATGGCGATAAAGTTATTATCTTTGATGATGCAGTGGGTAAAATTCAGCCAAGACGGCAGAGGAGGAATCCGGTTTCATGCATGAATATTTGAACCCGCCATCAACAGCAAATGACCTGTTCAGTGAGGAGAGGAGGAAGCTTTTTCCACTGTGTAATTTAAAAATGAGGTGTGTTTAAAAAAAAAGGCAATCATAAAAAGCTCACGCTTTTACCCTACCTAACATTTGATGAAATGCCCATGCTCAAATCTGCTTATTAACTTTATGAGCCAGCAAACAAAAGCAGGATATTACTGTCCATTCTGTTTCAAACAGACTAAAATTGAGTGGTTTAAGAGGCACAATTCATGCAAAAGACAGTTTAAGTACTTATTATTTAAAGCTTTTCAAAATAAGTTCATTTCATTGGCATTTAAAGCGATGAGTAACACAAAGGGGTGCCTAATTGTTAACTGTTGTTTTTTAGACATCACATAATAAGTATGGTCTATCCGTAGGGGATTTCATCTCCGTATAGATGCAAGTCTTCTATTACCGTCTTCGAGGTTAGACTGCAAACAAGCCGTCTGACTCAGGGATGAAAATAATTACCTACTGTAGCAATCAATAGTTACTCTGAAGGAGGTGCACATATTAAAGGCTGATAGATGAGGGGCAATACTAAAGCTGTCGTTGAAAGAAACAATAAAATGTTATGGGACTCTCAAAAGGGTGTTCAATTTAGACCATTTTTTAAATATTTTTTTTTTAGATTAATGATTTCCAGCCAAAACAGCCGCTGTTGCAAAAATCTAGAACAGTGCATCAACCTGAATAATCCCACAACACCCCTACTATGAGACACGGTGATGGTAGCATCAGGATGCGGTAATTCTTTTCTTTAGCAGAACTATTAAAGGGATTTTATTTTACAGTGTTAAAGGGAGCATAAGCTATTGTTAAGAGGTTAACCTAACTAGATCAAAGCATATTCATGGGTTCAAATGTTTCAGTCAAATTTCAGACCTAAATCAAAAAAAAAAAATCAGTTTTACTGTAGATGATGAAATGCTGGTTTTTACTGATGTCCCAGATTAAATCGTACTGAGATAAAATTGTATATCAAAAATAAAGGGTAAAAATATGTCATTCTTAAATGTGCTAAAGGGTTGATACATACTAACTTGGCCAGTCAGACTGACTTACAGATGGCATAAGTCAGCCTGGTAAGGCGCAATGATCTCCTGTCTAAAACAGACAAGTCCAATCACAGAGCAAAAGGCTGGCCCATAATGCAACAGTGCTTTTTTTTTTGTAACGATACAAATCTAGATTGCAGCTGAAATATAGGGTTGTTTTATATATACCCTGTATTATGTTCTAAAAGAACTGTTTACATTGGTAAAGTTTCAACAAAATGCTGCTGTAATAGCTTCTTTTTTTTTTTTACAAAAAATATGTTTTCCGTATCAGATACATATCTATCCAATGGTTTCTGCTGACTCTGTTGGTCCTGTCTTTGTAACCGGGCTCTATCCGCACCTTTCCAATATGAATTAGTCTGCTAGCCAAGCTACTGTACACCAAAACCCCAAAAGCATGTAAAGGCCTGTATCTAAGAGAATAGACTTTAAAATACTTCTGTTAGTCTATAAATCTCTGAATGGCTTAGCACTTAAATACATCACAGACTTGCTATCAGTGTATCAACCCTCCAGACCACTCAGGTCTTCTTGCTCCAGCCTGCTCTGCATACCTAGAACCAGAACTAAACATGGAGAAGCAGCATTTAGTTCCTATGCTCCACTTATCTGGAACAAACTTCCAGGAAACTGTAAAAGTGCGGAAAGCCTGAGTTCCTTTAAATCAAGACTAGAAACACATTTGTTTAGGATTGGCTTCGACTGTTCTAGTTAAACAGTTCAACTGAAACAACATTAGTTCAACTTTTTTATTTTCTTTAGTCCAACTGGTAATGTTATTTTTTGTTTCTGCATTTTTTATTTATTTATTTTTTTCCTACTTGCTTTGATTCTGTTTTATTTTGTTATATTTTGATCATGTAAAGCACTTTGCATTGTCTTTATACTGAATCGTGCTATACAAATAAATTTGCCTTGCCTTGCCTCAGGAGCTAATTAGAAATAAACACTTCACAAATTTATGAAGCATTAATCTGTTTTTTCCACTTCATGATTATACACAATTTTGTTATCTAGCTAAAAAGCAGTAGATTTTTGGGTTGACTTTTGGGGTCATATCAGCAATTATGGAAAAGTTTTAGTGTCATGAAAACTTTGTAAGCCAAAATCTGAACATGAAGTACTTCTCAGTAACTTCAATTTTTCACCTTCCTATTTCAGTATCACCGATGTTGTTATTTTTGTCTCCTGTCAAGATACACAGGGTCATGTTATGTCAGGATTGCTCTCCAAATCTTTCAGTGGAAAAATAACCTTAGCTTCATAATTCCACCTTCTCCCAAAAGGCACTTTTTGCTATGACCTTGGTGGAAACACATTAAGAAAAACAAGTAAAAAGCCCCAGCTGAGGTCTCGTGTAGGTCAAACAAACTTCAGCCAAAAGTTTGGCTTTTGTAATTCAGTAGAAGAAGTACCTTCACAGTAGGCATTATCGTCACGCAGGGGGCGGAAACCATCCTTGCAGACGCAGCAGTCTCCTGCCTCCAGGTTGACACAGTCAGAGTGCTCCATGCAGCCGTGGCCTTCTGAGCAGAAGTCATGACCTTTGGGAGGCAACGATCCAAAGAGGTTGAAACCCCAAGGAGATGGGAGACAAGGAATCAGTAGGTTATGAAGCAGGATCTCATACTCAACATTAGATTGGTTTTAGTGAGGATATTCATACTTGCATATTGCACTGCCGACTGCTTATTTTTGCACTGCCGACTGTTTATTCACAGCACCAATTGTTTACATTTACATCTGTCATAACGTACTTTAACTGTAATATGCAAATACCTTTCACTGCACTTTAATTTAGATAGCTTCTGGCCAAAGTCTATTTATTCATTTTATAGTAAAACCCATCTGTATATTATGCTATTGTACATAACTGTAAAAACCTTTTTTTAATAGTAATATCCATCTGTATATTATATTCGGTACATATCCAGCTGTAAATTTAGTTCATAACACTAGTGATCTATATATTATATTCATTATTTATAATAGTATTAATCTCTATACTCATTCAATAGAAATACCCACGTCCTGTATTTATGGAACCATTATTTATCCTGCACTTGGTGCTTTTGCACTTCTGGTTAGACCTAAACTGCATTTCGTTGCCTTGTACCTGCACATGTGTAATGACAATAGAGTTGAATCTAATCTAATATTAATGTGAAAATGCTAATCTGGTTTTTCTTATCCCCCCTCCCAAAAAAACAACATAAAATTTATGTTTTTTAAATAAATTCTACAGCAACATTTACAAAACATCAAATGGAAGAGTAATATTCAGTTAAAACCTTTCAAATCTGGCAACATCCCACATTACAATGAATCTTAGAAGAAATGCACTCGTATTTCTCTTGCCATAAATGCCAATTATAGCCTCTGCAGTTAGTTGGAACCCTGGTTGAGATGAGTCAAAAGCTACATCGAGAAGAGTGAAAAAATTTCTACCAGTAATTTTAGAGAATATATTAAAATATAGCAAAGATATTTTTCTGACAATAAGAACTAATGGTAATTACATCCCTGTTGTGATCTACAATGGTTTTAACATTTAGCTGAGAGCAAAGCACTAGATCTTCTCCTATAGCAATTCACTGCAGCAGAAAGAGATAAATTTAGACACTGTTGTTGGTAAAAGGTCTCTAGATCTTCAGGAATACCAGGTAGTAGCCATGTAGGTGCAGGCATCAGGTGTTTTCATCCTAATAATCCTTCATTTAATGTCTGACCTCAATGTGTGTTCGAGCTTATGTGAGATGAGTTTAAGATTGAGCTTAGGTATAGTTAGAGTCACAACAATTCTAGAAATTTCAAAATGTGTCTGTTTATAATGGTAAGCCTACCAAATGATGCCTAATGGCTGTTAGGCAGACTTTTTCCATCCATTTGCCAGCCTAGTATCCAGAGGCTAAGCAAAATTGGCCTTTGTGTTATGTCATATTTTTAATGCAAGTAAACAGAAAATTGTGGGTTAGTAAATTGTGTAGTAAAAAAAAAAAAAGTAAAAAAGTAAAAGAAAGTTGTCAAATTCTCCAATTACCATTATTATCTATTGATAGATGGCCGATAGACAGTGAGACAAACAGCCAGGTACTCTATAATAACAATAAATGTTACAGTACGACTCAAAGGAGGAAAAATGTACAGCGTGACAAATCTTAAATACCTCTGCAGACTTTACAGCATCTGCTGCTCAAAGTGATTTGCTCTGATTCCGGGCAGTTGAGTTCAGGACAGGGATCATTGGGGACGACTCGATGCATGCTTCTCTCCTGTGAAGGGCACATCAAAATTCTCATGAGCTACTTCTCTGTTGAACTCTGCTGCCCCCCTTCCTTTTCCCAGAGCCTGAGGATAATTATGTAGGTAATTATGTTTCCTCTTCCAATGTTCCGCTCTCCCTCCTCCTTGTACGTTCATTATAGTCCAATTATGGATTGGTCACTCACAGGTGTTTCCTTTCCAAGCTACCTTTGGAGGTGAGGAAAAAATACTGCATTTCTTTATTATAAGGAAACAAATGATTAATCAAACATTTGGATTAAGTCTGCATTTAGTGAGAAGAATGGATTAGAGGTTCTCTTTTCCCACATGCCTTTAGACGGCTTCTCTAATCATCTTATCTGTATGCTTCCCATTGATGCTAATTTGGACTCATTAAAGTTCTGAGATAGCTAGGATAAAACCAATCACATATCTCTGTCAGATTCTTCAGCACAAAGGCTTTATTTCATCTTTAAACAAGTCTCTGTAAAAGATATCTAACATGTTTTACAGCCTTAACTGATCATAGTGTGGAGATGATTTATAGAACTGCATAATTTTGTCTCCAAAAAAGTCGGAAAACAAGTTTCTTTGCAAGTAACAGTTCTTACCAGTCACCACCTAAAACCTCAACCCTTTTTTCAGCCAGCAGGCAGATAGTAGATCAGAAGCATGACAAGCGGCTGTCAGGGAGAGCCCGGAGAAGTTTGCGGCATTGAGTTGACTGACAGCCCTCCCCTTCCCCAATTCTTTGATCTGCCGGGGGCTGCCAGTCATTTTGCAGGGACTACAGATGGGCCAGGTCTGGTGGAAGCAAGCCAGACAGCTGTCTGGAATGACAAATCCTAACAGTTCATTGGCTCAACACAGAAATCAGTTGATTTTTGTGATGCAGACGGGTGATTAAAACTTCAAATCACTTTTCCGTGATTGATTGAGCTTGTCTGGTGTAATGGCATCAAGTGAATTGCTCCCAAAAGTGAGCAATAATCCCATCTGGAGCAGCAGGCAAGGATAAGCAAATCATTTTAAATAATTAGTTAATAAAACTAATTTGACTAAACGTTGTATCTAACAATTAGTTTTGAAAAATGAGATTTTATTCAATGACAGATGCACTACTTAGGTCTCCAAGGAGCAGAGCTCAGCAGAGCCTCAGCCAAAATAGATTGTAGAATATATTTGAATTTGAATCTCTTTTGTTTTCAACGTTAACGTATGGGATATTTTTAAAATTGACATAAAAGACAGAAAAATGCATGGTTTAACATTACCTCCAATTTGAGGGCAAAATGTAGTTATTAACAAACACTCATCAGGGTCTAGAAAGCAACAAAGCAGAACAGCTTTGAAAAAACAAACTAATTATGCACAGCTGATTGCATTAACATTTTTTTCTGCAATAGCTGTAAGCTGAGAAATAAATTGTGAGCCTGCATACAGTGCACCAACCACAATGCCCCCCCCCTTTCTCTTTTCTACTATTGTCCAAAGGAGAGCCTCATGGCTCCATAGTTGGATTCCTGCTCTTCGTCTTTTACACAAAGAATCGTGATAATTTATTATCACAAATTGTATCTTGATCACTGTACTTTACTCCTACTGAAGTTAAATGTTAGTTAAATGAATGGGCTTTTGAAAGCTCTGGTTACGTGTCTACAAATATTACTGCAGGTAAACTCCCTTTGCAGGACCTAATTTAATTTAAACCTATTTTGGTAGAGTGTAACCATTTTCATACATCTATGAATACAGTTTTTATTTTTCAGGATTCTATGCTGACAGGGCTGGAAGACAGATCACGAGTTGGATGCTGTCTGTTAGCCTATGGGGATTCATCCATCGAAGATTCCACTATTTAAAGTTTCTACCTGATGTAAATATATGCTTATGTGGACATTATCTGGACTGTAATAAATAACATTTTGACAAATCACAGGTTATTTTTGTGCCATAGAGTTTAATATAATAAGCAGATTTTCCTGGATATTATGATATTATATTAAAAGAAATTAACTGTAAATTAGTTCTTAGTGGTTATTTTGAATTAACCATACAATTAAAAAGTAACTCTGGTCAGATTCAGGTTGATAAAATATTAAATGTCAAATCAACTTTGTAAGTTTAGTTAGAGTCTGTTTGAACTGGAGGTTAAAGGAGAACCACTTGTATTGTCCTAATACCACCACCCATTGGACTAAAATGTGTTTAATCCAGTAGGTGTTTTTCTCAGGCTGATTGTTGTGGGGCTCCCAGAGTAATGGGAATAAATATCATGCGACTTTAAACTCCAGGACTTTAACCCTTTATAAGGCAACTTACCGTTTTTGATCACAGGACAAACCTGTCGCTCAGTGAGGTCTAGAAGCACAAGATCCATATTCAGCCATTCAGCAAAGATCCTGCTACATGGCTGTACATCTTATTTTGGCATTTGACCAATTAGATGAGCCCTTGAATGATATATTACCTACTGTAAATTAAGTTGAAGAAAAAGTTAACAGGCCAAGAAAAGAAAAAGATAAAAAGCTAATTGAAAAGATAAAAAGTTAATAGGCCTAGTTAAAATTATATTAAGGTTTATAAACAAAAACATGTAAGTGCCAGTATCAGCATTAATGCCTCTAAGGTTATGTTGGGAAAAAATATGTGTTTCGTTCACTTTCAGTGTTTTTCAATTTCTTACAGAAGCACTTTTGTTATTTTTCTTAATATACACTCACCTGCCACTTTATTAGGTACACCTGTCCAACTGCTCGTTAACACTTAATTTCTAAGCAGCCAATCACATGGCGGCAACTCAGTGCATTTAGGCATGTAGACATGGTCAAGACAATCTCCTGCAGTTCAAACCGAGCATCAGTATGGGGAAGAAAGGTGATTTCAGTGACTTTGAACGTGGCATGATTGTTGGTGCCAGAAGGGCTGGTCTGAGTATTTCAGAAACTGCTGATCTACTGGGATTTTTACGCACAACCATCTCTAGGGTTTACAGAGAATGGTCCGAAAAAGAAAAAATATCCAGTGAGCTGCAGTTCTGTGGGCGGAAATGCCTTGTTGATGCCAGAGGTCAGAGGAGAATGGCCAGACTGGTTCGAGCTGATAGAAGGGCAACAGTGACTCAAATAACCACCCGTTACAACCAAGGTGGGCAGAAGAGCATCTCTGAACGCACAGTACGTCGAACTTTGAGGCAGATGGGCTACAGCAGCAGAAGACCACACCGGGTGCCACTCCTTTCAGCTAAGAACAGGAAACTGAGGCTACAATTTGCACAAGCTCATCGAAATTGGACAATAGAAGATTGGAAAAACGTTGCCTGGTCTGATGAGTCTCGATTTCTTCTGCGACATTCGGATGGTAGGGTCAGAATTTGACGTCTACAACATGAAAGCATGGATCCATCCTGCCTTGTATCAACGGTTCAGGCTGGTGGTGGTGGTGTCATGGTGTGGGGAATATTTTCTTGGCACTCTTTGGGCCCCTTGGTACCAATTGAGCATTGTTGCAACGCCACAGCCTACCTGAGTATTGTTGCTGACCATGTCCATCCCTTTATGACCACAATGTACCCAACTTCTGATGGCTACTTTCAGCAGGATAATGCGCCATGTCATAAAGCTGGAATCATCTCAGACTGGTTTCTTGAACATGACAATGAGTTCACTGTACTCAAATGGCCTCCACAGTCACCAGATCTCAATCCAATAGAGCATCTTTGGGATGTGGTTGAACGGGAGATCCGCATCATGGATGTGCAGCCGACAAATCTGCGGCAACTGTGTGATGCCATCATGTCAATATGGACCAAACTCCCTGAGGAATGCTTCAAGCACCTTGGTGAATCTATGCCACGAAGAATTGAGGCAGTTCTGAAGGCAAAAGGGGGTCCAACCCGTTACTAGCATGGGGTACCTAAAAAAGTGGCCGGTGAGTGTATTTGGGGAAGTTGGCGTTTCTTTTTATTACATTAACATTCATTCTTGCCATCAAAATATCTGTATTTTTTTTTATTGTTACAAAGGTAATAAGGTCTTATCCTGGATTCCAATAACACTATTTGCTTGAAATTTAGATTTTCAAAGTATTGCACTGAGAGCCATATAAAGGGTTAAGTGGAAATCTGCTATTATCTTTTGTTTAACACCTCCACTGAAGGTCTTCTTTTTATGCTGAAACTTCACTTTATTTCTTTTAATAAGCAAGTCTTGTTAGTTTTAACATTTATTTGATATTTTGGATTGAGAAGGAGGCACCATTCATGAATGCACCAGGCCAGTATTTACACAGGTTAGATACTTTCTACAGTCCCATTGTCTTTCACATGTTATCCCTGAATGTAGACATCATAAACAATAATACTGACTGCTTAATGGGCTTAAATTATCGAACCATTGGCACCAAAACACGTATCAGTCAATACTGTGATTTGTTGGCAAATTGGAGTTAAAAGTTTTGCCCAGCGCACATAGACAAGGGGTTAGAAAAAGATAGAATAAAACCCAAAGCCATCAACCTTGTATATCCTTTGCCATAAGATCTTTTTTATTTGAATATTCATGTTTGTTGTTCCGTAGTTATTTTTGTGCTTATGTTCATAGTACCATAGCCTCTTTTTCCTGGAATAACAAGGAGACAATTAGAAATGGATTAGAAATTGTAATAATGGAGAAGCTTAAGTCCATTTAATTAATTAGACTTAGAAACTTAGACAGACTTTATTTTTCATTTTCTACACATAGAGAGTGTATACAAAAATAAATTCCGTTACTTAATTGCAAAAATGAACCAACAGTTAATAATAAAGAGTTTATTCCGACAGTTCATCAGTTTAATATTTGTACTGTTGCTCCACATTTTGCTAATTGCTTGTCTGTAAATGTTATTTGTTTTTATGTAATGTATCATTTTATGAGCTTTGTAATAATTTCTTCCATAAAAATTATATTGATACAATTTTACTTGAATTAATAAATATAATACAACCAGTGATGGGACTAACGGCGTTGAAAGTACCTTGTTTTAGTAACGAGTAATCTAACTAATTACTTTGACTGTAACTATAACGCAGTTACCATTGCAGACACCCCGTTACTGCGCGTTACTCAGGTCGCACAATGAACCTTTTTTCATGATAGGACTCGTGCGCAGCTGCGTGAAGCTGACACCCCACCCACGTCAAAAAACTCTGCAAATAGACTGAATGGTTAGTGCAACGTTAGTGCAGATTTGTGCAGAAAAAAAATATTGTTTGTACTACTTTTGTTTAAGAGATATTAAAGATTATTTTTTAGGTCATCCAGAGGTGCGCGCCTTGTCATGAGAGAGGGGAGGATGAGAATGGCTGATGTATAGTGAGATTCCGTCTGTCAGTTGGGTAGGTGGGTGTTTCTGCTGGCGGGTGTTAACGTACATCACACACAGAGAGATGGAGAGTGAGGAGGATCCAGCAGCAAACAGCATTTTCCACATGGAAATACCGGTGTCACGTCGAGCTGCGTTTTCCCATCACATACGGTTTCCTCTGCATCTCCGCACAGCGCAGGCGGCACGATTCACCGCGCAAGCGACAGGAAATGCGCATGCTCGCTAAAGGCGCGCAACAGTCGCCCTGTGCTCGCGCCACAGGAGAACTATGGAGAGCGTGAACGATCAAATGATAGCCTATATGGAGAAAGGGAGAAATCTGGATGGATGGATGGATGGATGGATGGATGGATGGATGGATGGATGGATGGATGGATGGATGGATACTCTGCCTTTTCAACCTACTGTATTTTTTATTTTAAACATTATTTGATGGCCTTTGTGGCAGGGATGGAGATCCATATTTTATGTCACACGCAGAGTATACATCTAGATAGATAGATGGATAGATAGATGTTGCAGTATCTATAACAACCCAAACACACAGGATTTCAGAATTAGACATCCCCAGTTATTGATTTCACCAGATGTCATTTCCGTTGAGTTGCAATAAATGTTAAACTCTCTGCAGGTTCTTGTCTTTGTCGTCCGCGCTATTCAGCTGGCTTTGGAAACACACCGCGAGAAGGTGGGGGCTGGGTGGTGAGGGTTACGGATGCGAGAAACGCAAAAGTAACGCAATAGTTACTTTTACTAGTAACTAGTTACTTTTATTGTGGAGTAACTCAGTTAGTAACTCAGTTACTTTTTGTGAGAAGTAACTAGTAACTATAACTAATTACTTTTTCAAAGTAACGTGCCCAAAACAGAATACAACTACTAACAGAGAGTCCAGTAAGAAAAAAAAAGGTTATATCTAAATTAGTTCTATTTAGGAACCTCTTATATTTGAACTTCCTCTATAGTGGTAACTCTGTGCTCTGAACCAGTAAATTACTTTTTTTTGGGAGTGGCCTCTGCGGGAGTTAGATGTGGCTCAACAAATGTTTCTGGTGTGTTTACATGAGAAGACTTTCAGCAAACATGGTTTTAAGTGATTCATCTGAATTCTAATGTTCTGAGATAAAGAACGAGGTTAAGCAGAGAACAATTGCAGTGCTTAGAAAAGTTGGTAGGGACAATGGAGGCCAGCGAAATGAGCTCAGCAGCTCTGTAAGCCTTAATTCCGTTAGGCTAGCACTTTATGGATGCAGTGAGACAGCATAATGTAAACTGTGTCACTTACATCGATAGTGTAAAAGCTACTACCTGAGTAACTGCCCAATTTGCTTTCAGGAGAGGATTTTGATTAAATTCTTTTCACTGAATAGGATGCGGTGCATGTTTCTGAGTGCATGCTCTGAATTGACTTACCCTGCATTCAAACAGCAGGCACCTGTCAGAAGAGTCGCGCACAGCTCTCTGATCTCCCTCCACCAACTCTCTTCCACCGAACAAGCAGACAGCTGGTGGCACACAAAGACAAAGGAACATGTATGTATACTGCAGAAAGGGCACTAAATACATGTAGAATAAACACAGGCAAAAAGATTAAGTCCACATTTACTTGATATTATATCTAAATGACCAATCTGGCTCTTTTTCCACACAGAATGTCAACAAAATGTGACTTAGGATGAGATACTATTAATATTATCTGCATTAAAAGTTTCACAAATAAATTGTTTCACTGTTTTATATTTTATAGTCTGTCAAGACTGGTGAATATTTTGTTTTATTTTGTGCATATCTATTACATGTTTTTCTTGCTATTTATAGAGCTAAACAAGCACGAAAGAAGATTGGATAAACTGTTCGGAGAAAAAAAAACATATGCCTTGTCTAAAAATGGCATAAAGAGTCAAGCTTTGTTTAAAATACCTGGAGATAAAATAAGAGTAAAACATTTTTTACAGCAGATGAGTACTTCAGTGTTTGGATCAGTAATGGGCAGCATTTCAAGTTTTGCATTGTTAAAGTGAATGAAAAGAACTAAAAAGGATTCATTTTTTTAGGACTTTTTAATGTTCTTTTTTGTATCGGCATTTTTTATTTATTTTTATTTTCCTACTTGCTTTGATTTTGTTTTATTTTCCTATATTTTAATTATGTAAAGCAATTTGCATTGTCTTTGTACTGAATTGTGTTATACAAATAACCCTTTAAAGCCCGATCCAAGAATAAAACAAAACAGAAAATTACTTTTCTTTGGTTTGAAGTCCTTATTTGGCCTTTTACCAAAATATGTAAAAAGAAAAAAACAAATAAATTTTTGATATTAATAATTTATTACTATGCGATAAGTCAAAATTATTTTTTGTGTAGTCTTCTGCCCTCTGTTATCAGATATATCTGATTGGGTACAATAGACTTTTGAGCAAAGTTTTTACCATTAAACTATGCAAAAGGTGTCAGACGCAAAACATTTCAGAAACCGTATGTATCAAATATGATACATTTGGCATTACAGGGATAAATTTGCCTTGCCTTGCCTTGACTAACGAGGGACTGAATCCCACTTTTGAGGGGGGCATTCTCTGATTTTGGGTGCATATGGATAAAACTCTGCTATTATTATTAGTCCAAGTCTTTACTAATTCTTGCAAAGGAATTTTTACCCTTTTTATAAATGTCTACAATCTAATCTACAATCCAAAACTAAACCCTATTTCATGTGAGTTATTGTGACGGATCAAAAAGAATAATGCAAATGCCTCTGCTTTTTCAGGTGTAAGTATTTTTGTTAATTTTAACACAGGTTTTTTACATCTACTGATGTTTTCTTTTTAAAATAGTGCTTACTTCATGTAAAGTGTATCTGAACAGCAAGTTTTAAGTTTTGCCAAAGATAACTTATCAAAATCGGTCTCTACTTTAGGTCAATAAAAACACATGATTGCTCTTCAGTTTAAACCATTCTTCTTTAGCTCTTCTTTTTTGTTTAGGATAATTATCTTACTGAAATGTGAAACTCCCGCTAAGAGAAACTTTTCTTTTTTGTTTTTTTAAGAATTTCCCTCTATTTAGCTCCATTCATTTTACCATCAACCACTTCTATCACTAATAAAAAAATAAACATTTGTTTATTCATACGCTACTCTTACGTTTGACACCTCAGTCTTTATCGTAATGCAGTATTAATGTTGACATGTCATAAAAACACAAAAAGGCATAAATAAACTTTGATGCGTTCATAGATCCTCTGAACTAGGAGTAACTATGGACCTTTTTGCTATCTCTGTAACTGTCACCATTTCCCAACCGGTCACTATGGAACGATGCGTGTCCCTAGCTTAGTATACCTTTAGTTCAAATCTTTGCCTTCATGTTTGGAATACGGAACGATCACCGCACTTTCAGGTCTTCAAAGCTTGGGAAATTATTTCATCCTCTTATAACTCATCTGATCTGCCTGCCAATTTGCTTTGTTTTTTGTAGTGTTGGTTTAATTGTGTTTTCTAACAAACCTCTGTATCTTTAATTAAAAAAAAAAGCCATGTTTGTACAGAGATTAAATTAAACACAAATAACATTTAGGGTAAACAAATTAAAAGACACTGGCCTAACTTTAGATTTTATTTGCACATATTTCAAACAGTGATTTTCTTTGAAATTCAGAGTTGTATTCACTACTTTGCTTTGATTTATTACATAAAGCCCCATTTGTTTATGGTTATAATTGAATAAAAAGTATATCAGTACTTAAACCCAGTACAGTAGACCAGATGATGCTGCAACTACCACATCCATTATTATTAAAATTAATATATCAATAACATAAAAAACTTGAACATATACTGGTAGCTCTACAATGGAAATTATAGAAAAATGATCATTACTTGACAAGAAATGTCTCTAATTTCCTTATATTTTGCATTTTCCCAAAGTTGAACCTGGTGCTGTTCAATATACCTGAAATATTCTGTTCTTATTATCAGAACCTTCCTTAAGCTTTTTAAAGCCTCAGGTAAATGAAAGTCAGACCAAATCAAGCATGTTAAACCCAATTAAGTGCTGCAACAGAAGAAGTGATGACATAGTTAATGTGCTGAGAGAGAAAGCACTTCTCAGCGCTGCTTTAATAAGAATCTGTTTTAAATAATGGAAGAGGCTAATGGGGGTTGGGCTGTTGTGAACTATAACGTACAGGTAGAGGAGTTAGTTTGATGATCTGTTGGGGTCAGACAGGTTCAAACTGATATGAGGAGCAGGAATGATTGACACTACAGGTCAGGCACCATCACAAAGAGCTGCATGATGAAAGCGGAAGGCTTCTGAAATACTGTACTTGACAGACAATCGGGGGAAAAAAAACCTCTGTGCAAAGCTGAGTAAAAGGAGATAAGGCTTTAATTTAGAGAAGGAATCATGTCTTTGTGGAGGAGAAACATGCAGTGCAGTTCTCTCCAAAGCCGCAGCATGCCTCATTAGCTGTGTGTACCTCGTTGAGATAAGTGAGCTCAGGAGTGTGGAATTTAAGAGTATTACCTGCTACGTATTTATCTTTGTGAAACCCTGCTGCAGATAGAGTTATGGTTAAAGCCTCCTGTGCTGCAATCCCTTGAAATGATGCTGAGGCAAGATGTTTAGAGGCCAGGACTAATGGCTTCTCTGCGAGCTGAATCTCATCTTACATCGCACTTGCAAACAAAGCTGAAGAGCAATGGCAGAGGTGTGTGGGAGTTTGTGACGAGTGAGTTTTCAAATGAAATCCACTTACACAACGTGTGAAGTCAAATCTACAAAGAAAAACTATGCATACCTGCATTCTGCACCATCATTGCATTATTTATATGGTGCTTGAAAGAATATTTCTGTGCAAACAGCCGTAAAACTTCCATATACAATATACATCAAATCTAGATTTTGTCAAACAATCTGATTATTATTATTATTATTATTATTATTATTATTATTATTATTATTATTATTATTATTATTATTATTATTATTATTATTATTATCATATATTTTTTGCATTTTAAAGTGTAATTTACTTTGCAAGAAAGACTGTATTAGATGATGCAGCTCCCTGCCAGTCTATGTCATGCAACTTTCTCAGCATGCGTTGTTCAGTCCTCTGTCTACACAGGAGGAAAGCTGCCATAGAAGTACTTCAGCTAACTGCTTCTGCGTGCTAAAAAGGTAAAGAAGAGTGTAGGTCTCCCTTTTAATTTATCATTTATACATTGATTTTTAGTTTTTGTGCTTTAATTCTTGTAAGTTTCTGAATTTTAAGTCTGTGTCCTGTGAGTCAGGCTGTCTCTGGGTTGGCTGGCAGCTATTTCTGAGTCTCGTTGAGCTACAAAAGACAAAAAGATATGTTGAATTTTATTATAGCATTGCTTTATTTTTTCTTGTATTTCTTGTATTGTAATTCTAGACATATTTTATTGTATGTTGCATATCCCAGTAAATCTGTTTCACATTTAAATCTGCAGCTGTCCCTAATTGTGTCTCTGCTCTGCTTAAAAACAGATTTATGAACCTGTCTACCAATATAATGATGCCAGAGAAAATCATTTTCAGGATCTCTCGAAGCTCTGCAGTCTGATTCTCTGTTCAATAATAAAACAACAGATATGTGTAAATTTTAATCTGTAACTCTAAGTAATGGTCCTCTGAGAAGCCCAGCTTTTTTAACTTAAATAAATGTACAACCTCTTGCCATTTTTAGCTGAAAAAGCTCCGTATGTAAGGAACAGAGTTTTTGGCGGCATCTCTGATTTTTTTTAACCAACTAGTCTCCAAACTTTTACTTAAACATATATCGGAGTAACTGCCAGTTAAAATTCACTGAGTGTTACTGCAAATTTATGTTAAAATGGCTTGCCATATTCGATATCTCTTCTCTTCCATGCAGCTACCCTGTACACAGTGAGCAGCAACCCAAAATAATATTATGTCTCAAAGCGATAGATCCGATGAGATTTCAAGAGTTGGGGCTCGAAAGCAGCGGAAGCAAGAAAAACATGGACTGAAAACGCTCTGAACACAGTTAGCTGCACCCAACCCCAGTTACTATTGGCTAAAGTAAATAATCAGAAAGGGGGGGGGGAAAGCAGAAATTATTGCACTGCAAAAAATTTTATCTTAACAAGTAATTTTTTCTTTAAAAAGGTGCATTTTGTCTTGAATTGGGGAGTTAAGTGAGACATTTTGCCAATGGAACAAGACAATTTACATTAAAAATAAGAAAAAACCTTTGCATTGTCTTATTTCAAGTGCATATTATCTGATTATCTTATTTTAAGTGTAAATGAGTAAAAACACTCATTCCATTGGCAGATCATCTTGTTTACCTACTGAAATGAAGGGTAAATACACTTAATTTAAGAAAATTTTATTTATTTCTAGATCGTTTTTGCAGTGTGGTTGGGACTGTCCGCTCCATGCCCAAAGTTGGTGGGGACATGTCCACACCAGTCCTTCAGAAAGTCACGCCAGTGCAACACAGCATCTCAACAGGGTTTAGGTCCAGCTTGATTAACCCACTTCAAAACGTTAATTTTGTTTTGTTAGCCCATCAGAGGTATTCATCCAATCACTTCTTTAGATGAGGGCACTATTTTTTGCATTAGAGATCTTTTAGCCTAATTCATGTGATAAAACAGGTTCTATTTATGCATTTCTTGATTTTAAAGCCTTGGCATTAATCAGGGCTTGAGCACAATTTTTTCACAATCGGAGAAAGTAATTTTGGACAACCCAGTCTCATGGGAAAATGTACCTCCACTACGTTGGTCCACACTGCAAAACGTAGTGGAGGTACATTAATGGCCATTTTTTTGTGGTACTGTTACATTTCTTCTGCCTATACGCTTTCTATTGTTTTACGTCCTAGTCACGTGACTTTCAAGATTCCAGCTGGGAGAAGAAAAAAATATATCTATATGGCCAACATTCGCTCATTTTTTTGTGGAAAGATTAATAACTTGAGTTTGTTTTTGCATTAAAATGAGTTTTGATTACATTTCTAGTGAGAAATGTATAGTTTGTTGCCAGAATATTTACTCAGGGAATGTACATATTCACTTGCTTGTTCGTTTCTTGCAAAGATTTTTCAAGATAATGTGAAACTGTAACGTTTTGGTATAAACATGGCAGAGATTTCTGTAACTTTTAGTGGGAAAATCAATAATTTCAATCAGTTTCTGCATTTAAATGGGTTTTGATTACATTTATAGCTAGAAGTGTAGGGTTTATTTACATAATATTTACTTAGTGAACATACATAATCACCCGCTTGCTAGTTTTTGCTACGGTTTTTCGGATCTCGTCAGGATTATGTGAAATTGCAACGTTTTGGCTGCTACCCATCGCCTAGCATTTAGCTGTCGCCCCGATTCAACATTGAATTATTTGTGATTTAACTCCATCTGACGGATCAAACCCTCGCCACTGCGTGCGTTGCGTCTGAGGTTGATTTTCAGATCAATGCATTACGTCGTGGCATACGGGAAAAACTAATGTTGACAAAATGATATAACAAATGAAATAAATGAAAAGGCAGACAAATTAGCAAAAAGGGCTTTAGAGGAGGCAATAACAATTACAATTCCTTTAGGGAAAGGGGAAGGAAAATCATTTATTAAGAGGAAAGAAATTGAAAAATGGCAAAAAAGGTGGAATGAAGATAAAAAAGGAAGAAGGTTATATAAAGTACAAAAGTCAGTATTAAATATAAATATTAATGAGAGAAACTGAAGGGAAGAAATAATAATGATCAGATTAAGAGTAGGTCATACTGTACTTATTTAAATGACAATTTATACTTAATAGGGAGGAAAAATAATGATAAATTTGAAGGATGTGGAGAGATAGAAAATGTAGAACACGTATTGATGAACTGTAAAACATCTGAACCTCAAAGGGAGAAATTGAAAAGAGTTGAATCTTTGCAAGAAATGAACAAGCAAGTGAATATGTACATTCCCTGAGTAAATATTCTGGCAACAAACTATACATTTCTCACTAGAAATGAAATCCAAACTCATTTTAATGCAAAAACAAACTCAAGTTATTAATCTTTCCACAAAAAAATGAGCGAATGTCGGCCATATATATATATTTTTTTCTTCTCCCAGCTGGAATCTTGAAAGTCACGTGACTAGGACGTAAAACAATAGAAAGCGTATAGGCAGAAGAAATGTAACAGTACCACAAAAAAATGGCCATTAATGTACCTCCACTACGTTTTGCAGTGTGGACCAAAGTAGTGGAGGTACATTTTCCCATGAGACTGGGTTGTTTTGGACATGGTCAGGTTGATAGGAATAGATTTTTTCTGGTAAACTCATGAAAGTTGGGTGTTTTTTTGCATCTTATCATTTTTCGCTTTTTCTGGAGTTAAACTTTGTTTGATGGTATGAAAAAAATTATATAATTAAAAAAGTAAATAACTTTTTTTCACAGCACAGTAGGAGTTTTTATTGATGAAACCCTGGAGCAGCGAGACTCTTGCTTTAAAGTCACAGTACTGCACCGCTGACATGATGCTGATACAAAATGATCAAAAGCAGAGACCGGGGGTGAGCTTTTATCATATCACTTATGGTTGTCATAAAAAAGAAGAATTAGGCATCCAGCATAAATAATGATACATTTAAATCTCCCTCAAATATGCTGCAGGTTTAAGAATCTTACTTTTGCTATTTATACTATTTTCCTAAATCAAGCAGATCAACAATCAATGCTTTGTTTACATTCATGGTGAAAATACTCAAAATAACAGTTGCCAGTTTGAAAATGGCAGCTTTTATTTTTAGAGGGGTAGATGTTTATGTAGAGCTATGACTGTGTGCATGAAAAGGTTTACAGCGAAATGGTCAAAGCTTTAGAAGGAATTGTCCAAACACTTCTTATAATAATTTTTATGGTGAATGGAAGGAATACAACTCATTAATGTGCATAGTATCACCTATCCCTTTTTTCTTTTCTTATAGAGCTGAATCTCATCTTGTGTCATGTGTGAAAACAAAGCTGGAGAGAAACAGCAGGAGTATGTGGGAGTTTGTGACGAGGCAGCTCTCAAATGTAGGCTTGCACGACATGTAAAGTCAAATCTGCAAAGAAATATATGAAAACATACATTCTGCTGCAGTATTGTATTATTAATTTGGTATCTGACGATATATATTGGACATATGTGACTATGGGTAATCAAAAACTTTAGAATTAAGTGATTAGACTATAAATAACATATAAGCTGGGTGTTGATCCAGACACTGGCAGTCTTTTCCTAGCGTCTTTCAAAAACAATTTCTTATTCGAAAAACTATTCCATGGTGTGAAAGGATAATATCCATTGAAATCCATTTGTAATGAGAATGGAATTGAGAGAACATGAGATGCAGACTGCTGCTGTGAAGAGGCTAATAAGAGTTCATTGCTTAGCTCAAAGTCTTTTGGAAAGAAAGCCGACCCTCTTTGTAGCAATATGATGAAACAGAATTATTTATCCCTCCAGCCAAAACGCATGAGTGCTAAAAGTTAAAAATGGGCATTTATGGAGATGCTGCCGAGCGTGCGCCTCATTCCAGGCCTTTAACATTTAACATTTTGCTTCTCTTTACTCTTCCCAGAGCCGCAACATGTCACACCACAAATAGGAAGCACTTTTCATCACATGCAGTGATCCCAGATTTAGTGCCTCACGTCTGTGTGACTGCTGGCCATCTGTGTTTTGAAGTCAGCTTGTGAATAATTGATTGGTCCATGTATATGCAGAAAGGACAGGCTCATCTCAAGGGACGTGTTAGGAGGTAGCTTAGCAACACGGCGGAGCCCTGGTCAATTGTCAGGCAGCCCTTGTGGAGGCGTTATGTGTGCTCTCTGGATCTGCTGGTGGAGGCTGTTCCGCTGTAATGTAGTGTGTGTTTGTCTGCTACAGCGTCCATGATTTCATAAGAGTAGGAAGGTGCCGGGGTTAAGGGTACTCCACTTACGCAGGCACTCCTTGCAGCAGGCTCCCTTTACGTAGGCAGGAGCCGTCCCTGCTGGGCACTGAGGGGGAGGGCAGGAGATGGCCTCACACTGCACTGTGCCGTTCTGCCAGGAAGAAAAATGAAGCACATTGTTTAAACAGCAACCAAACAACTACAACCCCAGACATCAGCTTATCATGCTGACTTCCTAAAATATATAGTGCTGTGCAAAGGTTTTCAACCTTACCTAGTTACAATACCTCTGAACAACTGGACTTTGGATAGTTTCAAGTGGTTTTTATTCATAGTTCTTCTGGTGTGTTGAAGCAAGAACTGCTGAGTGCCACTTATTTTGGTTTAAACAACTTCAGTAAACTATTCTGATCAGGACAAATAGTGTTGACGACGCCTTGAAAAATTATTAGTCCTCCTAAGATTGATCACGTTGAAACTTCACATTAAAACCTGTAGGAGCCAATTATTTTTTGTTAATGATTAAAAATGCTTTTTGTTTTTGTGCATAATCTAGCCAAGTTTATTTTACTTTAATGTTTAATATCTGTTATAGGATTATGTTTTTTGGTTATTTAGTCATGTTCCTTTATTTTTGGTTAGTTATGATTAATTTAGGTTAATTATTTTTTATAAATAGGCAGTCAATCATAGGCCGAGCATGCATCTGGGCGGGCGTATGGTTTTTTACCAGCGCAAGGGAAAAAAAATAAACTAAGAAAACTAAAGTAGTTTACCTGGAACATTTTTCTTTTGCCTGCGTAAAATAAGTTCATGGTGCATCTGTGGCCTTTGTGGATTTTCACTTTTTTGTGTCATCAAAGCTGGGCCACAACAAAACCGTTAATTGACCATTGCAAAAATTTCTGGCTCAGGCCGGATGGGAGGAAGACCTATAATAAACTTTCTGATTCTTTGGACTGAATCCTTTTAACAGGTTAATGTGCGTTGATCTAAATTATGTTACTTTTGATCTAACAATATGTTTAGGTTTTTTTTTGTTTTGTTTTTTGCTTGAAGAAAAGTAGAAAAAACAAACAAAAACAAAAAATTCTCACTGACAAGCTTCCCTGAACAGGCAAAGGAAGGCTAACAGCATGATGCAGCCACCACCATGCCTCACAGTGCAGAGATTCGGTTAAGAGTAATGTGAAGTGTAATGTGGGGATCTCTGCCCCAGTAAGGGTCTGATCTTCAAAGACTCAAAATAAGTGCCAGATTAAAAGAGAAAACATGCTTAATAAGTGGGTGTGTTTCAGGTGATCTACAAAGATTATACGTGGAAAACATAATAAATAAAGATTAGCCGATTAATGGATAAAAAAAAAAAAATCAAGATTTACTTCATGGAAAAGTGAGATTTTTTTTCTACTTATGTACTTCTTGGGTTTACATAGCTCATGTTGGCATCAGATGATTACTTTTTTGTTTTTAGGTGTGAATACTTTTAACTGAAAAACCAACTATATGTATAATAGCATCATCTGCAATTGTTTAGTTTGTTATATTTTCATTGATACATGGTTATTTTACAAGAACTTTCATAGCTTGAAATTCAATGCCCTTTAATTAAGGTCATGTCCCATAAAGGATGATTGAAATAAAAACTAGTTTTGAAGGTAAAATATGTAATCTTGGATGAAACTCATGGAGGAAAAAAAATCTTTTATGGAAGTAAAAGAAAGATGAAGTTCTAAGCCATGGGGATGAAAGTAGTAATGGTTAGAATTTGTCTTTCAGCTGTTCCCATGGGGACAATAATTTGATCGTCAGAATATCATTATAACTAATAATTGTTTAAAGAGAGAGCTGTTATTTACAAATGTTTTATTTTTTTTTTGCATTATATTTACGGTTAGAAACAAACTATAAACCAGGTACCTTAAAGCTTTCTTTCAAGAACTTTAAAAAACTATCTTAAAGGCCAGATCCATGTAATGCACAACTTGGTATAATCCCCCATTCGAGCTTTGAATCTCTGCCATTAAAGTTACAATTGATGTAACAGGCAGTATGTTTGGCTGGAAGGGCCAGAAAATGTACTTTCTTATCATACTAGCTGTTTTTTTTCCCCCCAGATATTTAAAGCTTGGGTATAAGCATAAAATTTTGGTTTAACAGACATTACATGTCTTCCTCCTTGACATGTGTACAGTGCCCCTTGGTCTTCATGATGCTGTTTGATCAATATTATTCCTCAACAGACCTTTGGAGCCTCTACAGAATAGCTACATATGTGCAGTAATTAAATTAAAAAGAGGTGGACTCAGCAAATTATTTGCTTTAGACTTTATTTGTGACTATCAGTGTAAAAACGACTCGGTACAAATTAATGTTTTAGTGTTTTATTTGCAGAAGCTTTTCAGACTAAGGTATAATTTCTTTGCCTTTTTCAAAATCATAAGGTATTTTTCAATTGTTTTTTTAATTTATGGCTACTAAAAAAAGATGATTATGAGTTAAAATCTGGCAAAATGGGAAAAGAATACAGTGAATATAGAATGAGATGGGCTCACAGAGATACTCATATCGTTGTGATAGCATACTTTTAAAATTTCTAAAAGATTAAATTAGCTCTGGCATTACACTAGTTCACTTTGTGTGTTAATGCACTGCAAATAGCTGCACTTACAATGCCATAACGCATTTCCAATAATAACAACGGAATACCACAAATCTTAGAAGCAAGACTGTAGTGGGGTTCACAAAGACAGACTGCTGTTTAAACCAATGTTAATTAATCATTAAGGTGACATTTAAACATTTATGTACAGGAATACACTGATAAGGTTTGTGCTTTTAGACTTTAGAATATAGAGGAACAAACATTTGTTTGATGATACATCGTAAGCGAATGATCTGTTTTTTAAGCTGTTTTTCTGCCATAGAAAACCAAACCAGTTAGAACCAGTAAATATTTTAGTAGAGGAAATGCTCCAGTAGAAAAACCCTAGTTAATGTGTAGACACAACATTACATCTGTGGAGTTTTTTGCTTTTTCTTAGATGAAGGATTCATAGTTCCAAGTTTAGTGGCTTTAAACAAAGCAGTGTGACCAACTCAAAGTATTACAAGAAAGCCTGAGGCTTTGACACAAGGATTTTAACCATTATTATATCCACACACCTAACTGGATAGCTCAGTAGGTAACACCGACGACTCCGGCACAGGTGACCGGGGTTCGATTAGTACGAGGTCCAAGACTGCCAAGGCTAAGTGACAGAGTACCCTCTGAAAGTCTTCTAGAAGATGTAAATGCAGAACTACATACTCTCCCTACTAAAGACATAACTGAGACCAACGAGCTGACCTACGCCACAGCTACAGTGATCCTAGAGATGCTTGGCTATAAGATAAACACCACAGGCCACAAAGCAGAGCCCCCATGGAGGAGAAGGCTGGAAGCCAAGATCAAGGCAACACGAAGACAGGTTAGTCAGCTCTCAGACCTGCAGAAAGGTGTAGGGAAAAGGTTACCTAAGTACAACAAGCTGTCCATTCCTGAGGCTCTAGAAACTGCCAAACAAAGACTTGCCGCCCTGGCCACCCGCCTAAAGAGATACAAGGGAGAAGCAGAAGCCAGGAGAATAAACCAGGTGTTCTCCACCAACCCATCCAAGGTGTACTCACAGTGGCAGGGTAATTCAAGATCAGATCCACCCAGGGCTGAGACTGAACAGTACTGGAGAAACATATGGGAGAAGAAGGCATCCCACAACACCAATGCTCAGTGGTTAGAAGATCTTAGAACAGATCACAGCAATCTCCCAGAACAAGAACCAGTAACCATTACAACGGCAGATGTCCAAGAAACAGCGGCAGGTATGAAGAGCTGGACAGCACCAGGCATTGAAAACTAACCGCACTTCATGCACGCCTCGCAGCACAAATGAACCAACTGCTGATGGATGGGACTCACCCAGAATGGTTAACCCAAGGACGGACAATCCTGATCATGAAGGATCCCCAGAAGGGAACAACCTCATCCAACTACCGGCCAATAACTTGCCTATGTACAACATGGAAGCTCCTGTCAGGCATCATAGCAGCTAAGATGAATAGGCACATGGCTCAATACATGCACCATTCCCAGAAGGGAATAGGCAGTAACACCAGAGGAGCCAAGCACCAGCTACTAGTGGATAGAGCAGTCACTCGAGACTGTAAGACCAGAAAGACAAATCGTTGCACTGCCTGGATTGACTATAAGAAAGCCTATGACTCAATGCCACATACATGGATACTGGAATGCTTGGAAATGTACAAGATCAACAGGACTCTAATAGCCTTCATCAAGAACTCAATGAAGCTGTGGAAAACAAGTCTGGAAGCCAATGCAAAGCCAATAGCACAAGTCACCATCAAGTGCGGCATATACCAGGGTGATGCACTATCCCCGCTGCTGTTCTGCATAGGCCTGAACCCCCTCAGCCAGATCATCACAAAGACTGGCTACGGATACCAATTCCGAAGCGGAACAATCATCAGTCACCTCCTCTACATGGATGATATCAAGCTGTATTCCAGGAGTGAGCGAGACATCGACTCACTGATCCACACTACCAGGATCTACAGCAACGACATTGGGATGTCATTCGGACTGGACAAGTGCGGTCGCATGGTCTCAAAGAGAGGGAAGATGATCAGAACCGAGGGGGTTGAACTACCAGAAGGCCACATTACAGATGTGCAGGACAGCTACAAATACCTTGGGGTGCCACAGGCTAACGGAAACCACGAGGAGATGGCAAGAAAGACTGCCACAGCTAAATACCTACAAAGAGTAAGGCAGGTCCTGAAAAGTCAGCTGAATGGGAAAAAAAAGATCCAAGCCATCAACACATATGCCCTACCAGTCATCAGATACCCCGCTGGTATAATAAACTGGCCAAAGGAGGAGATAGAGGCCACTGACATCAAGACAAGAAAGCTCCTCACAATGCATGGAGGGTTCCACCCCAAATCCAGCACCCTGAGACTGTATGCCAAGCGTAGCGAGGGAGGCCGAGGGCTAGTGAGTGTCAAGACCACTGTCCAGGATGAAACAACTAAGACCCAGGAGTACATCAGAAAGATGGCCCCCAAAGACAAATGGCTTGGTGAATACCTCAGGCAGGAGAAAACCGAAAGCGAGGACAAGAAAGAGGAAGGAGAACCATCATGGAGGGACAAGCCACTGCACGACATATATCAGAGACAAATAGAAGAAGTGGCTGATATCAAAAAATCCTACCAGTGGCTGGAAAAGGCTGGACTGAAGGACAGCACAGAGGCACTAATCATGGCAGCACAAGAACAGGCACTCAGTACAAGATCAATAGAGGCCAGGGTCTACCACACCAGGCAGGACCCCCGATGCAGACTGTGCAAAGATGCCTCTGAAACAATACAGCACATAACAGCAGGGTGTAAAATGCAGGCAGGAAGTGCATACATGGAACGCCACAACCAGGTAGCTGTCATAGTGCACAGGAACATCTGCCATGAGTATGGGCTGGAAGTCCCAAGGTCAAAATGGAAGACACCTCCTAAGGTAGTTGAGAATGACCGAGCTAAGATCCTATGGGACTTCAAGATCCAGACTGACAAACAGGTGATGGCTAACCAACCAGACATCGTGTTGATCGACAAACAGCAGAAGAAGGCAGTAGTGATAGATGTGGCAATCCCAAGCGACAGCAACATCAAGAAGAAAGAACACGAGAAGCTTGAGAAATACCAAGGGCTGAAAGAGGAGCTAGAAAAAATGTGGAAAGTAAGAGCAGCAGTGGTGCCAGTGGTAATTGGAGCACTGGGGGCTGTGACCCCCAAACTGGGAGAGTGGCTACAGCAGATTCCAGGTAAAACATCAGAGGTCTCTGTCCAGAAGAGCGCAGTCCTAGGAACAGCTAAGATACTGCGCAGAACCCTCAAACTCCCAGGCCTCTGGTAGAGGACCCGAGCTTGAGGATGACACATACCACCCCACGAGGGGTGAGAAAACAGTTTTTTTTTTTTTTTTATATATATATATACGCCCAACATGCTCCAGTGCCATCTACTTCCTGGCTGCTGTGCTTATAATTAACATCGTTTTCACGGCTGAGAGCTCTGTGACAGCAACATCTATGAACCTGATCCACATAATTGATAACATCTTAATGCCTCACCTTTGAATTTTAAAGGTCAAAGCTAATTGCTGCGCATAAGGTAAGGAGCGTATCCTATCTAATTCCCTAATTGCAGCCGGGTAACGGAAAAAACAGCATTCCTAACGAATGTAGCTATTCCATTGGATGAGTGGGTTGAACAAATCCCTGATGATAATTATCATCTGTCAGGAGCAATTAGGTGCAGCACATTAAGAGATATGCAAAGTCTTTTCTCTTTTTTTTTTCGCTTTGCATGTTGGTTAGCAGAGCGTGAAGGTATCTGATTGGCTGGATTGAGCAGTTTAGTGGCGCTATAAGATTCATGTTTCGGAGCTGAGTATGCTGACAAACGGTGAAATCTGTTCGCTGATGTGGAACAGGCCCAATATTTCCATTCATTAAAAAATTCTTTACACTTTTTATATGGCAAAGTAAATGACTGCTAGAAATAATCCCAAGCACTATGTGTGTTTGTGTTTGGTGCAGACCAGCTTTTTAGCGCTTTACATGTGCTTTGCTTTACATATGGAAAGCTGAGAGGTGTATGAAAATTGACAGCAATACAGACATTATAAAAATGCATGTTTTCATGCACAAAATACACAAACCTCATGGCTTCTCATAATTACAGTATTCATTTCATTACACACTCAGACATTTTTAAACATAACAACTAGCACTAATATGCAAATGATTTTAATTACATGCATGCTTTTACACTGAATAAGAACAAAATCTAGCTTTCTGCACACATGCAAACATGTCAAACTGTGAAGACCCACCGTGCAAGTGCAGTTTCTGCAGCCATCTGTCCAGCCCTCGTCCTCCCTGTAGACGACCCCCTTGACGCTGCAGGTTCTCTCACAATAGCAGCCATCCAGTCCGTTCATTTTCTCCTCGGCCCTGGACAGCTGCTCGCCCCACCCGAAAACATGAAAAAATAAAGTGTTAGGAGCCAAGGCGGGAGGATTCCAGTCAAAATCAGTGTGTTTCTATGTTCACATCCAGAAAGTAGAGCTTCCAGCATCTTTCACACACAGTAATAAAAGAAGCACTGCAATCTCCTGCATTTGTGGTATCTGTTTTTACTGAACATTTACTTTATTTCTATATTAGATTTGCCAAGCAGATTGCACTAAATGAGTTCAGAAGCTGACATGCCTATACTGTGCACTATAGAGGAAAACCGTTTACATTTTTCAGCCACAAACACAACAGAAACAGTAAAGTGATCATAAAAGTATAAACTGTTACTTTATTAGTATTTTAATTAATAAAGAACTCCAGCTCTTTACAAGTTTAAAAGATTTGTCTGCCTGAAAGAATCGGTATATAAGTACAACTGCAGATTGCATAGCCACTGCATTTATGCAAAGCTGAAAATGTATCAGATACATTTATTAGATCCAATCTTTACAAATATACTGTTTAAAATTGGTAAAAGGAAAATAAAAAGAAAATTAATTTCAAATAAAAAGTAAAAAAAAATGGGTTTTGGTTTTTAATGATGGTTTCTCCTTGTTCGCCCACTTAACTCCTAAAGCACAGTACCATACCTCCTCTTCACTACAGTCCCTCATCTCATTATCAGAGCTCTGCAACACTAATGGATCTTCTTTCATGTTCATTTATTTAACTCCTATTCATTGACCTCCCCATGTAAAGCATGTGTGAGACTGTTTCCACAATAATAAAGCTTTTATTCTCTCATTTACAAATGATTAGCACCATTTTAACACAATTTCAGGGAGATTGTCTAAAGCAGAAATATTAAATCAATCATTTAATCTCAGGAAAGAAGAAGACAAATTCTGCTTTGTTTGACAACCCAGACAATTTAATGTAAATGCAAAAACAACAGCAAGTTGATTTTTTGTTCTCTCATTTTCTCAATTTTACCCTTCATCATTATTATTAACAAGTATTAAAAATATGCACTTAAAATATTTGAAACAGCTCCGGGGATCTCATATATAAAACACTGCATAGCATCTATATTAAATGTATACATATGAAAAACAATGGAAAATGTTGTAAACCACAAAAAATGATTTGTAAAACACTGCTAAAAAAAAAACACCCAAGCATTTTTCCTTTGTATCTGTACCAAAAGTTTAGATCCCAGATTCCACCTCATATCCAGCCCTCTGCACGCCTACATTCAACCATAAAAGTTCATGCAAAGCATTGCAAGAATGTCATTGTGTGCTTCAATGAACCAGCTGATCAATGCTATTTCATGGTTACCAATAGCAACCACAGGAATAAGAGTGAAAGAAATGCAGCTTAACTGAGGCAGAGATAGTATGGTGGTGGTTGAATTGGATAAATATATTTTTGGTATCCATAGTAGTAGGTGACAAATTAAGGAAGATATTATGACCAGAGGCAGAGTCTAATGGATGGACTGATTGTATTATCAAGGACATGGGCTGCATAGAAGATTTGATATAGGAACATATGGTGTTGTTTTGGCTACATCATCTCAGCTTTAGATGTTTCCTTATATGTCAAGGATTATTTTGGAACTTTAACGAACTGATGGTGGCAGGAAGCCTTATCCATTTCTCCCCCTTTTTAAAAATTATTCCTACCGTTAATTAGATTTAAAAATCTATATGTATATATTGTTTGTAATTAAACCCCGCCCCTCGCCCGTAGACAGCTGGAGATAGGCACCGGCACCCCTCGCGACCGCAGCAGGGATAAAGAAAATTAATGGATGGATGGATGTTTGTTATTTATTTAATCGTGTTCTTTAAAACTGTGCACCCAGACTATCTTTTTACATGCTCCGACCTGTTGTTGTTTAACAGCTGTGATAAATGAGGATTGTGCAGTCCAGCAGGTCGGTCTCTCATATACTGGACCCAGTTCAGCAATTAGATTCAAGAGCAATACTCTGATTTTAATCCACTCATCATAATGGGTCAGTTAATCTTGGTAATCCCTGAAAACATGTTTCCTGGTCATTTCTACCATTTACAAAGTGTCCAGCATAGTTAAAGCATCCGTAGAACACTGTTATGCACTGGTCTTTCAGCTGAGTTTAAATGTAACAGCAACCCGTGTGTATTCCTCACACCTTGACACATTTCCAAATCAATCTGTGGTATGACTCGTTCCTGTTGGTAATCAGGAAGAGGAATGTGACGGTGAGGAAACTTTTAAAATGTATGTTGAGCAGACTTTGATATTAAACTTAAGACTTAAGACAAGCTTATGAACCTTTTTTTGTGTGACAGATCAGCTCAGCAGCGCCAGTATTTAACAAACTGCAGTTTCAAGTGTGATAAAGTGTATCTATGATTAAAGTTTCATATGAAGTAGTAATATATAAAGTAGTAATATATACATCTGAAAAAGCAGTGTGCCTCTTATGAATGGGTCAGAGTTGCTGTGAGGGACCACACATTCACTGTACATGCAAAGCTTGATTTTAGAGAGCCCAGCTTTTGCATTGAAGTGTGCGTGCACAAGTTTTAGGCCCAGTTTTGTGCAAACATATGTTTTATAAATTGTCTTTTAGAATAAAAAGCTTTTAGCACTGGCTGTACTATTTAGAGACATCCATAACTTAGTTGGCCTTTTCCTAAAGAGATGCAAAATATACTAATTAAATGTAGGCATCCGTCTCAGAGGAGAAAAATAAAAAAGCTATTTCAGGATCACACATTCTATTACAAATCAGATGTCCTAAAAGTATTCCTCACAATTATCAATGACAATCTGCACATTAGTCCTTTTAATAAGAGAAAGGGATACTTAAATAGCTGGTTCTAACCTAACATAATTTCTCTTAAGATAATGTGTTTCATTGGCAAAGGAACACAGACAAGTTTTTTTCTTTCCCCACTGCATTACTATAATTATAACTAGACATTTGAAATAAAATATGCAAAGTTTTCAGAAGAAATAAATGTCAAATAAATCACATTACCTTGCTTGATGTTTTTGCAAGGATGTCCTGCAGCTCCATGATTTTCTGTACAAGTCCATGGAAGTCATTGCAGGTTGGACATGCTGGGTCAAACATTACAACATACATCAATGTTAGACCATGTGTTCAAGTTTATTATAATGATTTACTGTAATGTTAAGGTAAAAAATAAAATGAACTGAGACGGATTAAAGTTGGATTATATATTCTCACCAGCCCACTCTAAAAGAAATTCTCAAATTCTAAATCAAAATCTAATCTAAATTCTCTATCTATGCATTTTCTACAACCTCTTTCTCCTGTACAAGTTCACAGAGGGTTGGATACAGCCTGAACCAGTTGTAGCAACAGGTACAGTATCTGCATTATATGTCATGATCTGGCAAGTTTGCTCCTCCCTAATTAGTAATTCCTTTCACCTGTCGTTTTCCCTCCCTGCCTCAATTATAATTTATTCCTGTCACCTGTTTCTTCTTGGTTATATTCAGTTCAGCCTGAGCATTCAGTGCCAGATCATTATTTTTTTTTCTGTGAGTCTGTCTGTTCAGTTTTATTTCATGGTTCATGTCCTGGGATCCTGGCAGCCAGTGGAAAGAGGTTTTTGTGTTTGCCTCGTCTCCTGATCTTCCACTGTTCCTCCCCAGCGGAGTCCTCTGGGTTTTTGGCTCTATATGTGGGGAGGTTCAGCTTTTATCTAAGTAAGCCTGGCTCCAGGGAGGAGACCAGTTTAAAGTCCTGCATTAAGTTCTGGTTCCACGTCCTGTCTCGGCTACCCTCTTCCACTGAGCCTGTTCATCCGCACCTGATCCTGTCTGCTCCTGTGCGTGACCGCCTGGTCACGCTTTCGGACCCTGTCAGACTCTGAACCCTCCTGGGAGCTTGTGGATGCCTGGAAGCCTGGATCCTGCCACCTGTTTTTGTTCCTGCCTGATCTGATCCTGTTCCTGTCTGTTCTGGATCCCTGACCAGGATCGGCTTCCAGCATGTCCTCTGGGACTGCAGCACTTGGGGACATTCTTGGACTGATCTGCTAGACTAGAGTGTCTGAGATTGGGTGGTGCCCCGCCCCCCTCCTGCAGAATCCGCGAGCCACAGCTCCACTTTAGTTTTCTTTATTTAATAAACGTTTTGAACTTTCCTACTGGCTGTCTCTCCTTAGGTGTAAATGAGTGATTTCCTATAGCTAAAGAAAGTGTATTTATTATTAGACTGATTTATTTTGTCATTTTGTATACACGAGTGTATACAAAAATAAATTTCGTTTAAAACAGCTCTATAATTTCATTTTTTAAAATGCAGCCTTGAAAAACACTAATAAATACATTTAAAAAATAGTAATATAAACATATGACTGTATATTTACAGTTCTAACATTAATTTTTTTTTCTTTTTGTATAAATAAAATAACCCATTTTACACAACATTCAGCAGTCTAATGGCAGTGGGGAAGAAACTGTTATGGAATCAATTGCCAAAACACAACAATTAATAAAATCAAGTATCACTAAATGTAAATTAAATTAGCTAGCAGCCCATTATGAAAAAAAATCTTCTAAGATGAGACGACAAAAACTTACTTCTGTTCAGATCTGGACACTGCGAGATGTAGCCTTGTGGCATAACCAGGATCTCCACATCCTGCATCACTCCCTGCATACACAGACATACAGGCAGCGTCTTCATCAGTGAGGAAGACAGCTTTCATTACGCAGAAATACTGTACAAGTCACAACGCAAAGTTTAAAATGAAGAGCCTGATAAGAGTTTTCAGCAGGTATGGGACGTTTTTGGTCTGTCAGTGTGCAGTAGCTTACAGTAGGTGCCAAGGTGTATAGTACCAACAAACTTTCTGGGAAATTAGTTATTAGCCAAAAGAGTAATTAACTTTCAACTCAATAAGACTTCATGCTTGAATGAAATTCACTAAAACCAGAAGAAAGAAATACATCTGAGTGGGCAAAAACAGATCTATCAGTTTGAACAGTAGCTAACAAACAATTCTTTTGACTGATGCTCGTGGAGTCATGTTGTGTAAAACCATCAGAAAGTCAGGTGAACCACCAAAAAGTGTATGTAAAATCTGTTGTTCTGATCTCTTCTTACAAGCATGACCATTAAATACAGATTCAGCTTGATACATGAGAGCAAAATGACAGCTTTTTTTTCTCTGTCCGAACACTAGCCACCCTTTAAACATACACATCTAAACACAGATACTCAGTTGCCATAGTAACCTGGCCCAGTACACTCTTTGAGAGCATTTATAACCCTTATAGAAGTGGAGCAGCACAACTTAGAAGAAATAGTTTTTTAAATTGTCTTGCCACTTCAATTTGCTGGCCCTAAATTTAAAATCCTTTGGAAATGACTCGCCAGCTTCTCACCATCGACTGCCGGGGAAAAAAACGGAAGCAGATAAGAGATCAGATCTGTAACAAAACCACGGAAAAGTGCATTTGTTGTGGCCACAGTGCAAATTTCATTACATGTAGCTTCATCTGAACTGTGATGAATGCTGCGTTGAAGGATGACATGCAGCAGAGTCACAGTGATGCAAGAGACGGAGCATTTAACCAACTATTGTGACAAATTTGGGACTGAGCTTCAGTAACAGGGTGGATTTATATGAAATCTGTCACATTTTATTGGATCAGTTTAACAGCCTAACTGGAACAATGCAGAAAAGAAAGGAGCTGACAGGTGTCTAATAAACGAGCTGAAATATGAAAAATCAACTTTCCGGGATATTCAGAGCTGACAGTAAAGTGAGAAATTATATAAAGCATTGAGAGTGAAAGCGAAATATATCACAGTGTTTTGGCAAGGAACTGTTTAAGCTGTAAAAGAACCCAAGAAAATAATGTCTTTCCCACCCCTTCAAAAACCAAACACATCTGTGTTTTCATGCTTTATGGGGACATTTAATTGACTTGCATTCCTTTTATATGGCCTAATTCAGACATTAATCCTAACCATTACCAACATCACTGCAAAAACGATCTAGAAATAAGTAAAATTTTCTTAAATTAAGTATATTTACCCTTAATTTCAGTAGGTAAACAAGATGATCTGCCAATGGAATGAGTGTTTTTACTCTTAAAATAAGATAATTAAATAATATGTACTTGAAATAAGACAATGCAAATGTTTTTTTTTTCTTATTTTAAATGTAAATTGTCTTGTTCCATTGGCAAAATGTCTCACTTACCTCCTCAATTCAAGACAAAATGCACCTTTATTAAGAAAAAGTTACTTATTAAGATTAAATTTTTTGCAGTGTGCATATAATTAACCTAAACTGAATTCACAACTAAATCCTAAACCCAACCTAAAGAAGAGAACTTTACTATAGGGGGATGTAAAACAAGACCACACACACACCCACATGTAGACCCAGTTCTTCCTGTTTCATGGATATAACTATTTTATTGATAAAAACAGAAATATTAATACACATACTCTTGTCTTTTAAGCCTGAATGAACTGCAAAGAAAGTCAGAAAACAAATATCATATTTCCTTTTCTGCATTCCTTTGCTTCCATTGACTTTATATCTGAAAAACAAATTCCTTCTTACAATAGTAAAGATTACGTCCCTCAGCGTTAAGAAATCAGTGACTTTTTCTGTTATCATTTCTGTTAGCACAAGTATTCTCCATTCACTATTAGTAAAAAGAAAGGATTTTCATCATCAGTGCATTCTAGTCGACAATCAGAATCCTAGGTGTGTCACTTTTTATATCTTAATCAGACTTTGAATGTTGTGTCCGAGCGAGAACCTTTTTACCAATAATCAATCTCATGCCAATAATCAAGATCATAAGGTTAAATCAATTTTCCATTGAACAACAGGAACTCTTTCTGACCAATTAAAACAGAGGAAACTGTAACATATTGATATGAACAGGATCACAGCTCCATTCCACAGACAGCTAGTCAACAGCAGACTGATGTTAATAGTAACACCTGGAGGTAAAGTGATTTTTTCCCCTTAAGTGTCTCTCCAGGTGAGACATTGTGAAATGCAGTTCTGTGTGTTGATATACTGTATATCTTTGTGTGTGGACAACTGTACTGTAGATTCTAAACTTAATGAGCACAGTCCACTGGCTATTTAATGATCTCTCCCAAATCAGCATTGTGGGAGTTGCTGAGATAATTGTGCTGTGCTTTGCAGCAGACTAAGAGAAAGGGGAAAAACAATGATACAAAAAAGAGAAAAAATCTCCATTCCTAGAGTGAGCACAATATCTCTTCAAATTTAAATGGCAAGCCTTGAGAAATGCATGCAATTAAATCCCAAAGCTATAATACATAACCCCCAAATGAGACAAATGCAGAACGAGAAGGCAAACCAAGATAGCACATGGGCTGAAAAGATAGTTCTCCTTACTGCTCCGAATCATTCATTGCCAGCTAATAAGACAGATCAGGACAGGCATCAACATTCATATATTCTGAGAGAAGGGTCTGCTCTGCTGTACTAACCTTGAAGAAGCCGTGAGCAGCGTTTCTCTGTCCGAGCCAGAAGGAAGTATCCTCAGGTATGTCCATAAATGGTGCTTCCACCACCCGTTCATAGATCCTATAAACCAACAGTAGAAAGGGGTTAAAGCCATGAACCTTAAACCAGTGGCAAAAACATCTAATGGTCTTTGATGCTGGATCACTTTCTCTCCATGTTGTAGGTCCTGCCCTTTTAAATCCTTCTGTAAACTTTCTCCCAAAGGAGAATAAAACCAGACATTTGCTTTCAGCACTGCACATGGTGACTCCATCTGCTTCTTTTGTTGTGCCAAGGAGCATCAACATTCACAAGCAGCAAAGCCCCAGCCAAATTATACAACAGGTGCACATATAAAGTAGGAAATTCAAGGTGTCTGTAACTTTAGAAAGCGAGGTAAACATAATTACATAAAACCTAAACAGAAACCCTGGCCACTAGAGCAAGAACTCCTGATGCTTTTCTTCTTAAAAGCTGCAAAAGAAAAATTTCGTATTCTGTTCAGCTTTTATGAATTACATTTAATGCAAAGATATAAATGAAAATGGATCCATTACAAGTCATCTTTTAACTCTATTAGCAGATTACTTGGTTGTTTCTTTCACTCTAAAATACACTTTCTCCAAAGGCTAAATAAACTAAAATTTCAAATGCAGAAATAATAAAGATAGTTGAAAAAAATGTCTATGATACATCATCTGTAAATTTGGATAACACTACAACAGGATTTGAAACTTTCTACAATGACCCCTCTGGCAAAATTTTAATTTTTTAAGATAAATAGAGAAAACTTCCTGCTGTGGTTTTCCTTCCATGTTGTTTATGTATAATGGAATGATAATCCCTATGATTAGGTTAATTCTATGTTAATATGTTATTAAGTTTTTTTTTTGTTTTTAAATTTGATTTTTGTCATCTTGAGGGTAGAGGTTGGTGGAGGACAGAAATGCAGAGATGAGCTCTTGTAGGTTTAATCAAAATCCCAAAGGCAACAGAATCAAAATCCTAGAAAAAAATACTGAAAACCAAAAATCCAGGAGACGTCATGGAAAACACACATGGTAGCAAATAAACAACAAGGAGCCAGCACTGAAGAACTTAACAGGGAGATTATATATGGGAGAAAGACCAAAGACCCCATTTACACTCCCCTTGAAAAACCGTGCCGAGACCGGTCCGAGCTCAGTAACTGAGATAACTTATCGTGTGTAAATGGAAAGCAAACTGAACTGAACCGAGCTAGACACAACCGGACCGAGCTAACTGCAGACCAGTTCCAGAGGTGGGCTCGGCTCGGTTTTTCCCTGGCTCGGTTCTCTGATAACAAAAGCGCATGAGCAGAACGCGTCATCTCCGTCTGGCTGCACATCCCGATTCACACTCCATTCCAGTAGTTGGCGGTAATGCCCCTCCAGAAACAGAAGAAGAAGAACAACTTCTTCTTCAACTGTAAACAACAATCGAAATCTTCTCCACGCAACATTTTAAACAATGGCATTTTAAATAATAACACTGAAGTAAAGCAATAATAATCAAGCATAACTTTCTGAATGTGATGGGCACCGCCATTTTGATTTGCTTGATTCCCTCCTTCTTTGTCTCCTTCTTCTTGTGTTTTATGGCGGTTGGCAAACAACTTTTGGTGCATTACCGCCACCAACTGCTTCATTTCCTCCTTTAATACTGGCTGTAATACCGCAGATCATCACTAGGAGGCGAGGAGTCGAGGAACCAAGATAGCGTGATGTGTAAACAGTCGTCAGAACCAAGCTCGGCCTGGTTAACTAATCCAAGCTCGGACCGGTCTCGGCATGGGTCGGTTTTTCAAGGGTTGTGTAAATGGGGCTATAGACTTGGGTAATCAGCTGATATGGAGCAGGTGTGGATGGAAGTGACTAGAAGGGAGCTAGGGGATATGAGACAGGCACAAGGGGGCAAGAGAGAGTAACTAAAGATTGCTTAAATAAAACATAAAATGGAAAATAAACCAAAGATCAACTAAACAGAATTACTTAGATAACAGAAAAAAAAAACACCCAAAAAGGGGAAAACCATAACATTTCTTTAATAAATGAGATCTTTGATTTCAAAGAGACAGCCTGTATAATAAAGGTGAAATAATAAAAATAATAAATAAGGTGAAATCAATGGCTCTAACATAAATTGTATAATATTTCAAGGAAGAGTAATGTTTTTGATAGGTCCAGAGCATTTTGTCTATGAAGTTCTTACCTGTTGCAGTCGACGTGTAATATGACATGGGAGGCACTCACAGCCACTGAGACTTTGTGCCATTGGTCGTCCGCAAGGCTATAAGGGAATACCTCGGTGTGATCCTGCTGGCTTTTGGTGCGGTAATGAAGGCGCACCTCACTGCGTTGTCCGCTGCTCTCCAGCTCCAGAAACCTAAAGTATGAAAGTAGCACAAGCCCCACAATGACACATAATGATGTATTAAAAAACCCCTGCACAGATCATCTTAATGTGCAACCTTTGTTAGATGTCACGCTCATTTTAAAATGTCTGCTTTAAATTCCTAGATGTGCGACAGTAATTCATATATAATCCCATCAGTAGCTGCATTCAGTAGTATACGTTGGCTACTAGATGCAGCATCAGCAACACCTAACAACGGACCATATGTACTTCTTCAGCTGTTTACATTGGAGTATTAGTATTCAAGGAAGATCCTCTTCCCCGGAGCACTGAGCTTTACCAACCACAAGACATTAATGAAAAGAGCTGCCAGCATACAAACATCACCTCTGCTTTTAAAGGCAGACTTATTTAATGAAAAGTTGTTTCCTAGAAACATCATTCAGAAGACGAAGAAAAAAACGGCTCATGAAAGAGTAGCAATGGACCTGATTTATCTGCAGACCACATCTAATAGATTTACTCTGCCCTACCCATGCCTGAACATTAATCCAGGCTCTGGAAGTGCACTCGCTTACACTTCTGATGCTGAATTAGTCCTTGTCACATTTCCAAATGAAACCATGCAGCGCTGCTTTGTAAAATCTGAGCGGCTGGGAAAGCAGTAGGGGAAAGTCATTAACATCCCTGGGAGCTCTTTGCTTAGGACTGACTTTAATATACAAACTGTTCAATCAGTGCGTTATGTGAAAGTCAGATTGCTGTTCTGATCGTCCAACGGCTCAGCTAGAACAAACTAATGGAAACATTAGCATACCAAGTTTGCCGTTCACGATTATAAACTCCATGCTTACATCGTCTGTTGAGCGTGAAGAACACATCAGCATTTAAAAGGAACTGCTATGTTTGTTAAGCTAGTCTGTAAAACATGTAGATTCTAAGTGGTAACCAACATTCAGCCTGTTGATATGAAGAAAATGACATTTTCTAAAGTTAGCAAATCTAAAGGTATAGTGGAGGATTTTCATTTTCCGGGTGGATCATCGGATTAAGTGGTCCTCTTAATTGTCAATTATTCTGCTGGTATATTTACGTAAGGCTGTCCTAAGTGCTCGTCCCCAGTTAGCTGTCTTTTTCTGAGCATGGGCACTTTCAGGTGTATATCTGTGGTGAGCTACAGTTTCAGTAATTGAAGTTAGCCTCTTTCACCACGGTTCTTTGAAAATGGCTAACGGTCGTAAGAGAAAAAGTTTTAACGAAGTGTATGAGAAGAAAAGAAAGGCCTCAGAAGAGGCAGATATATCCTGGGAATACTTTATGCGGAGAGCTCTTCTTGCAAAGCATTATGGGATTTGCTGTCACAGCGGTCCACTGTCACTACCCGACAGCGGCGACTAATAACAAAGATGGCATAGGCTGCATGCGGTGGAGGAGTTACGTGACCAACGGGGAGCAAAAAGCAGTGATCATCTGTCCAAACGGTCAGTTGACTGAGTTCACAGACGTGCACAAGGAGAAATGGGCTTGTGCATTGCTCTTTTAAAAAATTCCAAAAAGTCCTCCACTATACCTTTAAAAATTATTTAATTTATAGTACTTCAAATTTTTGTTTTTGTGTAATCTCAAAATATCACTATCTATTTAAGTAAGTTTTTGAAGCCATTTATAATGCATCTATTGAGTGTATTTGCAAACTGGACTTTTAATTTAGGCTTTGGAGTAATGGCTTCTTCTCCTTTGATACAACTGAGAACAGAAAAATTGAGATCTGTGCATCTGTAGACAAAAACTCTTCCAAACAAAACAGTCTGATGACAAAAGCCCATTGGTCTTACCGGTGCTCTGAATGATGGATGGAGAGAATGACTCCTGAGTTGAGATGATCTTGTTTAAGGGTTGCCAGCACAGTAAACTCATTCTTGCCTTTAAGCTTCTGGACCATTCGTTTTGAGACCTCAGCAGGAGCTTTCACCTCCCTTGAGGTTCCTAGAATGAGAACAAGACATTTTAAAAAATAAATCATATTAATTGCATGGTGGGCAAATTGTCATAGTTGTTCTTTAGAATGGTAAAAAAAAAAAAAAAAAAAAAAAAAGAGAAATTGTTGCAGTCAAGTAAGGCAGGGAGTGACTACAAGAAATGTAATGTCCATAATGCAGCTCGAACTAGTTGGATGAGAATAACAAAAGATTGGATACTTAACTGGATACTTGTCAATTTTTGTCATTTATAATAGTAACAATAAAGTACTAGGGCATTCTAAAATAAAAATATGATTACTTTACCTATTAAATAAATCTATAATAAACCTTTTTTTGAAAACAACGTATAATGAACCTATTCAGAGCTTCCTATACAAAGGAACACATGGCTTACATATAATGAGGTATCCTACATCACATTGTTGGAGAAAACCTTTAATTTTCATCGAAATAAATAGCAAAGTCCAAGTCAAAGTGAGGATGATGTCTCTCTCCTCATTCATCAAGTTATTCCAGAACTTGAGAGCTGATTTAATGAATTACTTAAGACAAAGGAGAGCCAGCGCATATCCTTCCTCCCTACTGCTTTTGTTGCGCAATGTTTTTGTCCTGTTCTTCTTTCGTATCTTGAAAATAAAAAAACAAAAACATTCGAGTATGCCATTTTTAGTATTTTTAGATATATATATTTTTTTACCCTAGATGTTAATACATTTGCCGTATAGTTTATCTCTTACTAATGGATATTTATTCCTTTACATATTTAATAGTGTTGTTTGTGCCTATATGTTTTCTTTGTCCATTTGCTTTGCTGAAACACTTCAATTTTCCTATATCAGGACAATAAAGAAAATTTCTATTCTATTAAAGGTATGATCATTTGTAAGTATGTAGAAGTCAAATGTAGAAATGGCCTTATGTAATTTCCTACAACCTCAGTTTATTTGTTGCTGGTTGTCTAGTTTGATACTCACAATCCTTTTTCAAACCCCTCTTAGAACAGATTTATTTAAAAAAAAATGCATTTTGAATGAAATGTGTAGAAGATACACCGCTCATCATTTATAAAAGGTATGAGAGATAAAGTTCTCAGAAATTTCAAAGTGACAGCATCATAATATCACTATCTGATTCAGAAATAAAGTGGAATACTTTACAAAAAGAAGATCACTCTAAATGATCCGTATCTGCTTGTTATTGGCCAAAAGTTGGACTTTACTGACCATTTAAATTTTGTGCAGAGTAAGGTACTTTCTTAAGATTAACCATTCTTTCGCTCCATGCTTCAATGTGTAATAGGGTTGAATATTCAAATTTTTTTGATGTTCTTATTACTCCATAATCGTATGCCAAGAACAGTACAATAAACTAAACAAGTACTGAAAAAGATCTGCTTAATCCAGACGAACCTGACCTTCTGTGTCCTATTAGTCATTAGAAATCCATGGCTAGAGGCTGCTCATGTTCTTGTGGTATTCAGTGTTGCACCTGAATGATCAGCAATTATTCCCATACACATTCCAGATTCATAAAGCAAGACGCTTAAGCACCACTGCATTCCCCTGGGAAATCGTGCTATAGCCATTTCAAATATATTCCCAATTTCAAAATATTCCATCCTATTATAGAAACCATATAAGTATTATTGATCAATAAGTTAAATGGCCACTGCAGCATCTCCACCTTTTTCTATATGTAATCAGACAAGGTGGAATATTGATTCTGCTCTCTTGAATTTTTCATTGCAATATGGATTAGTATAATTAATATTATCATTATTAATTTGTATAGGTTATGTTTTTGTCAAACTAACTGATTCCAAGACTATGCAGCAATTAGTTTGTGCTAGTTATGGTGTCCACATCACATTTTGTTTAACCTTAAAGAGAGTTTTGTTGTGATTGCTACACACATAAAAGCTAAACCTTCAATACTTTATTCAGCAGAACAAGTGTTTGGATGTAGTGAACAAATGTTTATGGCACAATTTTGCTTTGCCTATGGCAGATTTGCACAATCATCCTCTGTAATATTGAAGGTGAATTGATATTTTAAAAAAGTCACCCACACAACACAACTAGCATTAATGTTGAAATGCAATTTTGTGCAACAAAAGGGGTAAGTAATTCATTCACAAATCTTAATTTTCTCTGCTCATCATGTCAGCACCGACATAAAAATGCAAACGATTTAAGACCTGACGTGGGAGCTGAGTGTATCCCAGAGTGAAGGTAAATATTTCCACACACTCTTTTTTTCTGTCATATTCATGTTAGACAAATTTGAACTTTATAATATAATAATTAAGCTTTATTGATTTCACATTGGAGGAATTTACCTCGGGGAGCAGTGGGCTGCCATTGTGCGGCGCAAGGGGAGCAATTGGGGGTTAAGGGTTTTGCTCAGGAACCCAGAGTGGAGGCTGTGATATTTGCAACTTCTCAGAGCACAAGCTCACTGCCTTTAACCACTAGGCCAACACTCTCTCTTACTGAGAAAGATATTCACTTTTTTTGGGGGACTACAATCATTTTTGCAAGCTTTGCCGTTTTAGAGATGCTCTAAAATGTCATTGGTCACAATCTATTCAACCTTGGCTTGAGCTCCTCTGGCCTTTTGACAAGTCAGTCTTGCTTACAAACCATATGGTGACAAACTGTCAGACATTAATGGGCTGCCAGGTTGTTTTGTAAATGTTCCATAGCTTCCTGCTAGAGAGCAGCTTACTTATTTACTTTGACGAGTTGGAAAAAAGTTTTAACAAATTTCTAAGCAAGAAAGTCCACCTCCTAACATCCTCTGTGCAGCCAGTTCATCAGGATTATGATCCTACTAAAATATGCAGTTCTTGTCCAGAGTCCCAGACCTCCAGCATACGGCGGGCCGCAGCGATGGCTATCCCCACTCAAAGCTCTCTGCAGCCTGTAGGGGATTTCCACCTGCCGTTCGTAACGGATGGAAGTGAACATAGAGTTTTTTTTTTAAGTTTTGTGGTACGAGAATATTATATACAATTGAATATTTTTGGTCTGCTGGTTTTAACATTTTAGTTCATTTGGGTATTTAGGAACTGTCTTTGCCATAGTTCATAAAAAAGAATGTTTTAGTGCAGCAATAATGATCAGAGCTTGTTCTCTTTTCCTTGTACATAACAAGCCCTTCTACTGGGTCCTTTTTTTAATAAATTAAGTAAGTAATGTTATTTATATAGCCCCTTTCACAGACATAAAGGTAACAAAGTGCCTCACAAAAATACTATACAAATAAAAATACATGGTCATGAAACAACCCTCAATCTACATGAATTAAAATGCTTTCTTAAATAAATAGGTTTTCAGTTCACTCTTAAAAACGTGAACAGAATCAAGTAAAAGCGAGGAAAGCAGGAGATTTTTCCAGAGCGCCAGCACGGCCGCCTAAAAGGAGCGATCTCCTCTGGTCTTGTAACGAGTATGAGGGACTATGAGCAGGTCCTGGTTCTGGGACTTCAGCCTCCAAGAGGGCGTATAAGGAAACAACAAGTCTCTAATGTAGGAGGGAGCCTGACCATGAAGTTCAGCACCAGGATTTTAAACTGGAACCGAAAAGAGAATGAGAGCCAATGAAGAACTTTTAGAATAGGCGTAATATGAGCCCTTCTGTTTGTATGAGTCAGTAACTTTGTCACAGAGTTCCCAACCTGCTGAAGATGTGACAACTTCTTTTTGTTTAGACATGAGATCATCAAGATCATCTCTAGACACAATTGTTTGTGTGGAGTTTAGCCCCTTTAAGCCTTTGGAGTTTAACCCCTTCATATTTTTATTTATTTTTCATATGCAGACAGCCCTGCAGAAACAATAGCAGCTTGCATGCAGTGTCTGTTTCCCCAAAAAAACTCCTGAAACAGCTTTTATGATTGGTTTACGCTTCTACATTCAGTGGCAAAAGTTCATATTTCTTAACTCCAGCGCAGTACGCTAGGATGCCAGAACGCCCAGATGCCATAACGCCCAGACGTGAGAACCCTTGGATGTGCCACTCCCAATGCTCAGATGCGCCACTGGACATCTCCACACCGCCCCCCCATAGACTTTAAATGAGATGCTTTGACGCCCACAATGTTTTCGGTGTGAACACACCAATAGACCTTACTTTACAAAGCCATTTTACTTCAAGAAAAGAAGTGCAACTTTCTTAATATTACAGGAGCTTTGTCCCCTTAATGGCATTATTTTCTTTGGCCTTACTCAAAGCCATGTGCCGCCTTATTTCTTTCCAATAAAACTCTGCAACTTTAATGAAAGGATCCATAGATAACAGTGTTTTTCAGAACTAATCACATCAAAGAGCCCACTTCCAGCAATGGGAGGCATGCAAGCTTACCTAAAACACTACCTTCAGGACAATATGGCTACTCTTCTGCAGCGTATTTACATTACTTGTAGTTGGTTGGAGTAGCCAATTAACCCAGTGCAATGTAAAGCTGGAAAACATGAAGAAAGGCTGAATAGAGAATAATGAAGCCTTAGATTGGAAGAAATACAAGCTTGATTATTATTTTTAGATCTGATGGCATGCTTTTTTTTCTTTTTATGCTGGATGTTGCACTTAAGTGTTGTTTTTCGGTGTAGTTTTCAATAAATTTGAACTCCATCAAGGGAACACGTAAATCCTATGCATTATGTATCAGCAGATATTATCTCTGTCATTGGTTGATGTGGGACAGAAGATCCATGACTGCAAACATATTCCTTCTAGCATTCATCTGCTGCAGTCGGCAGATCCTGTTTAGCAACCAAATCCAAACCATTGGAAATAATCTTAGATAAATAAACATTATTTCCTTCTTACAATAATTATAAAAAAGGTTTTCTTGGCTTACATTTTATCACACTACGGGGGCTACAGTGACGTCTTAATTTTGAGCAAAATAAGCATAGTGGGAGCAGGTGTCAGGGCGGGTCCATTACATAGGGGGGTGGGGGTGACTGATCCACAATTTGGCAGCCAAGAACGTTTGACCTACAAGCGACTGACTTTCAGCACAATCCTTACACTTTAAACCCAAGCGGTTGCTCCAAATGGCACTTTAGGGAATTACAGGGTTGATGCTTGATCTCATTTGTTTGCTGTAAAAGAATAATCCAAATACACAGGGCTGTGAAAAGCAAAACAGAACAAGTAAAATCTCTGCATTCCTAAAAACATAAACAAATGCACCTTTTAGGCTGTGACCAGCCAGTCAGCTTTTCCTTGTTACCAAATCAATGCAGCCCTGCTGAGCAGGCCTTTGGTCGATTATATATTGGCAGGCGCCTGGATGGGGCAGCCACCTGCTCCTAATGACCACCCTGATCTGAAATCCTGACACAAAACAGCTATAAATGGATGATTTAGTGCATCACATTCTAATCTGCACGTTTTAAGTGCAATTCTTCTAATCTATTTTAGATGTTTACTGGGTGAAAGCAGCAGTTTATGTGCCATGTTTTGAGAAAAGCACGGCCCTATCAGCTGGAAACAAAGCTCTGAAAACAACAATGATAATAGCATATTTAGAAAAACAAAAAGTTGGAAGGCCCACAAAAGTCATAGTTGATACCATTTCTCTTTTTTATTTTTCACTAAATTCCCCCTGTCCTCCCTGTGTCCAATTTAATCTGCAACTGTTCTATCAAGGTAACAAAGAGCATCAGGGGGTAAATCACAAAGAAGTTTAGTAATAGTTAGGTTTTGGAACAATAAATGTTTGTACATATTAAAATAAAATGTATAGTCCCTCATCTGAGGAACGGAAAAAAGCATGACATAACTGCAAACCCAGCAAGCGATGCTTGTCTAACTACATTGACAGGATGGGAAAGTATTGATCAGAGAAGCAGCCAAGAGGCCCTTGGAAAAATCTGAAGGCGTTGCAGAGATCCACAGCTCAAGTGGGATAATCTGTCGACATGACAACCTTGTGCCATGACTCCAACAATCAGTACTTTGGGAAAGACAGGCAGGATACCCAATTTAAAAAAACAGAAATAATAAGTCAATTTTGTGATTTGCCTAAAGCCATGTAGTTAAAAAAAATAAAGTACATGCATAATTTTATGTGAATGGAATAACGATGCACATCAAAGTTTCACCTACACCGGCAAAGGTGGTGAAGGCTGCATCCTGCTATAGGCGGTTGTAAGAGTAGCTTCAGTAGATAATAATGGTGTTAGTAACGGCATTAATTCCTTATTAACTGAGTCATAAATAATTATTACTTTTTCAACTTTGGTAACACTATAAAATTTCTTAAAATAAAAGGGGAAACTTTTAACCATCCTGCAACTACTAAGTCAATACAAAGAAATAGATTAATGCAGTGAGTAGGGCTGCAACAACGAATCGATAAAAATCGACTTTTAAAAGCGTTGGCAACGAATTTCATCGTCGATTAGTTGTGTCGCGCGATTAATGCGTCATCCGCTGCCGTCGTCAACACTGCCACTTGATTGAAACGCGGGAAGAAAAAAAAATACGGCAGAGCGAGCCAGCGCTGCAGGTGAGCAAAGGCTGTTTTCAAAAGGCATTAACGTCAACTCTTTTAATGACCGATACCGCAAAGGCAAGCTGCGTCTAAATTCGCAGACAGCCTGCGCTTTGTAAAGCGAAAAATGTCGTAACATGCAACTTTTGTAAAAACAAATGAACATGGCACGGAAGCACCACTGTTATGATGCAGCACCTGAAAAGGAAACACGTTGGAGCCGTCGATGGCAGTGAAGAGAGCTGATCAGCAGGGTGAGCGACCATGTTTGTTTCGTTTTAAAGTGGGGAAACGTAACGTTAGATTCTCAGGTAACTCATCTGATGCTATCCTTACCGTGTTAGTAGGTTACAGACAGTGATAAGGTTGGCTACTTATTTTACTTTTAATTTCATTTGAATTAGCTTAAGCAGCGTTTATATTTTCTTTATAAATAAATTAACTTGCAAATTATGAGGGCAAGGCTTTTAAAGTTTAAATCTTCTGGCAAAGATAAAGCAAAGAAGATCCTGTAATTTATGGAAGAAAAGCAGAATAAAATCCAGCAAGATCAGTAATATGTCAATTAATTATATGCCACATTCCCATGTAAATATCTGTTTTTGGAGGATGTGTTTTTTTAACACCCCTAGTTCTCTCATTTTTATTCCAAATACAATTTATAATTTGAATCACAGGGCTATTTTTATCTCTATGGTTAAGTATTTTCTCAAGTAGCAACTTTAACTGCTATACTTTCCTGTCTTAAAAGGCAGAACTCTTCTAGTCTAAAAAAAACTCATTTGTTGAAATGGGGGGACCTATTGTTTGAACCCCTTATGGGCTTTTAAAAACAAAAATGTCTTTTTTTGTGCTTTATGAAACAAAGTAGCCTATATTTTGTGGATGTACAGCTACATTTCTCATGTAAGTTTGCGTAGTTTTAACACAAACATTTATTTTTCATATGTCACCAGTACAGTTAATGAGCAACCTGTACTTGTGTGCTTGTTTGTTCTAAAATGTTTATTTTGGAATAAAGAGGTTAATATAAAAAATATTTTTTTTCCAATTCATCGATTAATCGAAAAAATAATCGGACGATTCATCGATTTTTTAAATAATCGTTAGTTGCAGCCCTAGCAGTGAGGAGGCTTCCAGCAAACATGGACACATGCAAACAAAAACCTTTGAAATTCCGGACAGCATTAAGCTCAAAATGATTTTGAATTTTACTTTATATTGATGCTGCATGGATATTATTATAGTGAATTCTTCAGCAGCATAAAATTGGCAGTGAATAAAAGCATAGCATGACAGTACTTGTCAGATGGCTTCCAACAATAGTCAGGATATTTATAGGAGGCAGTGTTATGAAATAACTCAGTGGGAGAAGTTTACAGTAGTGGGTTGATTACATGAAGGCACACACATGAATACAAGGCTGAACACCAACCCTAAAGGCAGCAGCATGCAGAGCAATTAGAACATTTGTTTTAGGAAAGTAAAATCCTGAAAACGGTGAAATAAACTATGTAAAAAAAAAACAGGGCAGAGGTTAAATAATAATGTAGGGTTATCAAACACATGAAGTATAACAAAGGAAAAACTAAATATTTGTGATAAACTAAATAATCACACTGTATTTCCAAGCAGTAAAGAAACTTTATTAAAATCCACTGCAAAAAAATAAAAAAAAAATCTGAAAATAACAGCTAATAAATACTTACCAGGTAAATAGGAGCTTTCCCCATAATAAGACAAAACCTAACCTAAAACATGGTAATGGTTTTATTTATTTAAAAAAAAATGGTATTAAGGGAAATGCCAATTAGCCATGTTCTTTTGATCATTTTTTACTCTACTTTTAGACTGGTGGTGGAAAGGTTTAATGTTGATTCATGGGAATCTCTGATAAGCTTCATAGTAACGTCTTCATAACTAAGGTGAATAATACAAGAATTTTATTTAAAATGACTGATAAAAAGCACTTGACATCAAAGGTACACTGCAAAGACGATCTAGAAATAAAAATTTCTTAAATTAAGTGTATTCACCTTTAATTTGAGTAGGTAAATGAGATAGTTTGCCAATGGAATAGGTAATTTTACTCTTGAAATAAGATAATTAGATAATATGCACTTGAAATAAGACAATGCAATTGTGTTTTCTTATTTTAAGTGTAAATTGTCTTGTTACATTGGCAAAATGTCTCTTTTACCACCTCAATTCAAGAACAAATGCACTTATTTTAAGAAAAAATTACTTCTCTAGATTTAGATTTTTTGCAGTGTATTTGTGCCACAAGGTCCAGCAATAATCCAGCATCTGAAGCACCAATAACGCAGCAGAAAACTACAATCCATACAAATTCAGATTGTAGTTTTGTAGTTCAGTCAACTTTAGAAGCTTTATCAGGACTTCTGTAATACATTTTTTACAGTTAATGGTAGATGTGCTTTTCCCAAACATTTTCTGCAGTTTTGACTCATTAGTCAGTCCAACATCATACCCCTCTGCCTGCGCTGCAGGCTATCTACATTTTCTAAAGCAAACCCCCTCCAACCCCTCCACTCCTGCCCCTTCCCCCCGTGGCTTCGCTCTTCTGGAGAAAATACTAAACCAAACGAAGGGCACCTCTAGGACTGCTTCGACCAGCAATTTCTCCCCAATTCTTAGACCACCTCTTCAGTGTCTACTCGACTGACATTCACACATACACAGAGCTAATGACAGCATTCCAGCCACCCAACTGTATAACTGCCCCGAGGGGATAGAAATCACTTTCTCTCCATGGTCACTCGCGCTCCTGTGTGGATTGGCTTTGCCTCAGAAGACAGCAAGCAAAGATGACTTTGACCAAAGGGAGCTGGCGATAATGTCAGTCATAAGATTGGAGAAAACTGGCAAACTTTTTGTGTGTCTAATGCGATAGAGTACTATGTTGAAGTGACTAGAAACCTATGTTTTTACAGGTTATCCAACAGCCCCACTTAAAAGTAGGACTATGTTTCTTTAGATATTTACATGTCTTAAATATGCTGAAACAAATCATCTAAAAAAAAAATGTCACTAATAAATTATGCTTCTGTACATTTTTATGCATCTCATTTATTCAAATAAAAGTGTCTTTAGTTAAAATTTCACTACAAACACACCTTATAATTTTTTTTATTTCTAATCTTTATAATTAAACCTAAAGTTTAAATTAGCCTGACCTAGTTAAGTTTAAAATTGTGTTTTAACTTTACCGAAATGCTTCATTTGACAGGAAATAATATAAAGATGCAGAACTGGAATCTGCAATAGAACCTGTGAAGGCAGTTCAAAATTAGGGTGATGGAAATGAGAGCATACTGCCAGAAAGGATTCAAACTCAATTATATCAATTATATATCAATTTGCAAAATTAGAAATATATATATATAGATATATATATAAAGTTGATTAATGTGTTGATTATTTTTTCAATTAATCAATTAATAATCATATAACAAAAGGTTCTTAAAAGAAGACTTTTTGCTAAATTAAACCATGTAAAACTAAAAGTTTTTCACTTGAGGAGTTCTGGATAGAGCTTATTGACAGAAGAAAAAGATTTTTATCGAAAATGCTAAATGTTTAGTTATTTCATTTAAAATTTTGGTATAATTGGTTGCTCGGTCAGCTAAAGGCATTTTTTAGTCTCTAAACTCCAGTTAACAATGAATCGATTACTAAATTAGTTGACGATTATTTCAATAATCGAGTAATCACGATTAATCTGATTAATTGTTTCAGCCCATAGATAGATAGATAGATAGATAGATAGATAGATAGATAGATAGATAGATAGATAGATAGATAGATAGATAGATAGATAGATAGATAGATAGATAGATAGATAGATAGATAGATAGATAGATAGATAGATAGATAGATAGATAGATAGATAGATTTTCTGCCAGTTTTTCACTCTGTGCTTTTTTCCCTATACTGTGGTTGAGCCAGTGAATGTTCTTGCTGGAAGTACAAAGAGGGAATTACCCACTGAGAAGAATTTAGCTTGAAAAGAAATCCCACCTTAAAAGCTTCAGGTTAGCTTATGTCTAACTTTGAACGTTGTTTCCCACCAGTTTACTTGAAGAGAAGCTCTTTGTGTAGTCGGCACCATGAGGACATGATGAAGAGACAGCTAGAGATAGATATTGCTATATGGATAGACTTTTAATACCCAACTCAGCATAACCCAGTATCTTTTTATGATGTCACTAAAAGCATTATGGTTTCAATTATCTTGAATCCATAGTTGAATAACTCTAATAGACCAAACAACAAATTCACCAAAACCAACTGTCTACAGAAATAGTAAATAGGTGAATGAAGTCCAGTTGCTCTGTGAAGGCCTTAGAGGATTGTATGAGATTATAAGTGAAAACACTGATTTCAAACTTTATGACCTGCATGTAAACTCTGTGTGACAAAGAAGTAACACTGCACATACTCCTATGAGAAGGTGGTGTTTTGAGCAGAGACAGGGAAACTGCTTTTCTTCAGGGAATATGGATGGAGGACAATTCTGAAAGGAAGCCTGGAAAAACTCAAAACGACATTAGTAAGTAATTCAAACCTTTATCCTCCAAAAGGATAAACATGTAAAAAGATCTACAGTAAAATGGTTTAGTATAAAATCACATTTAAGTTATTGATCAGGATTAAGGAACAAGTATCTACACTCCACTGTAAACTGCAACAACTCAACCACTAAACCTAAACTTTTGGATTTAGGGTAGCTAATGTCCATCCGTCTCTTTAAATATAACATATAAATGCAGAGAATGAATGCAAGCTTCTTTAAATATTTTCATTAAAACATTTAACATGCTGAAAAAAAGATATTATTCAGAGCTGATGTGGAGCATATATCAAAAGAATCATGAAATCCAATAATTATACATGAATTTATATGCAAAACTTCAAAACATTTAAAAAAAGGAAACGTTTAAAAAAATGTCTCCTCCGCCTCACAGCTAGGCATGAGTCTGTTATGTTTGCTTGGTAAAACCCTGATGGAATAAAGTGAAACCTTTAAATCTGTGCAGGTTTCAGGATCATGCTTCTTAATATTGACTGAGTGGTGGTTTGCTAGGTTTTCATTTTATAGTTTTGTGGTCCAATTAATGATAGTAACACAAACAACAGGTTGTTTATGCTTATAAAGAATAGCAAAGTGTGAAAAGGAACCCTAGTTTAGCACTAACTGTGAGGTGTACCACCTGGAAGTTCTGAACCAACTATAAATGAATGGAAAAACATTTTTTTTTCCTATATGCTTAAACAAATCATCCAACATGTTCCCTACTAGCAGCTGGTCAGATTTGTTTTATTTAAGAGGCACACTAATCCAGAATAACAACCAATCACATCTAGAGTTCCTGTCCTCCGTCTCTTCTACATAGACACACACACACACACACACACATGCAGCGTAGCTGTATAATAAATGAGCCTCTTCAGTCCTGTTGCACTTAACTGTCGCCGCAGTCAGCTACATCATAAGCACAACAAACACAGGAACATCTTACTGGTGGTGTTCAGTCGCTGTAAAATCGCTGCTTCAGAGACTGACAGGATTCATATTCACAAACCCACGCCTATACACACACAAACACACACTGACGCAATTACAGGGAGCCCCGTGCTGCGGCTCAAAGGAGGCTTTTAAATTGTGCTGTTTGCACTTCAAATGAGTTTGATCCATACGCTTGCATCCACACAGGTTGGGTGTGAGCATGCCGGGGGGGGGAGGGAGTACTTCTGGGTGTGGTCCCTTTTCTTTTTGTTGTTATTATTGCTTTTACAGAGCAATGTGTGGCTGTGTGGATACTGACAACTGTGGGGGCAGGAGCTGATGCTGGGTTATTTGTATCTGAGTATCACCTGGCATTGGGAGGTTAGGAGCATGGCCTGGGGGGCTTTTGTCTCCCCTCATTCTCTGAGGTCTCCTAATATCATGCAATGATATCATTTCCTTTAGAAATCCTCAGCAGCAACCCCCCAATCTCATCTGCTTACAGCATTTTTCTTTATTGCTCTTCTACTTTGGACACAGAAAAGGATGCAGAGATAGCAGCAATGTTTACATATTCAGTATAGATACTGAGAATAAGTCTCTTCCTGCTGCCTCCATCAAGTAGCAGAGAGAGATACCGCCTTCCCCCTCTGGCAGCAGGGAGGCAGTGAGGAGAACAGCCATGGATATGTTCTGCCTGCTATCTAATGAGCGTCGGAATGTCACTGCAGGGCCTGTCGGCTGGTCCCAGCCAGCCAAGCGTCCATGCACCAGGTATCACCACAGTCTATCAAACAGCTGGCAGACAGCCTCCCTGCTTTCTCTCTCATCCCTACTATGCATCTCTGCTGAATGAGGCTCTTTCTGATAACAAACAAGCAGTCCCAGGTCTGCGTTGTTCTTCCTCGCCCCCCCTTTCACTCCCCCAGCAGCATCATCAGCACCGCCGAATTTACACAGACATCCCGAATGAAGGATGGAGGCGAGCTCAGCCATAAATAACACACACCGCCTGCTCTGCCTGACTGTTCTCAGTTCTCAGTGAAGGTAAAATAAGAAAGGTGCCAGTCCCACTACAGTTTCTGGTTTATTTTTTGTTTTACCTTGTTACAAAAAAAAAAAAGATTCGTTCGATATCTCTCTATGTTTAACTCCCTTTCTTAACCCTCACCAACTGTCTCCCCCCCCTGCTATGGTGTAGAGAACACCTTAAAGTGTCATCTACACAGAAGACATCAAATAACACGCCTTCACAAGGATGCCGGAGCTGCAGCAGCACAGCAAAGCAATGCCGCTGCACTGGCTGTGCTGGGAGATGAGAAGATATCAGAGAGGAGGACGGGGAGGAAGAGAAGCGGCAGCTGATCTGGGGGGGGGGGTTGGTTCCAAGGCAACAGTATCCCATTAAAATATTCAATGTTTAGTTTCACATCTGATTCCAAATCTGTCTATACTTTTAACTGGATTATGATAGTCATCTCTATCCTGTGACTAGGTTGTCAGCAGCATAATTTGGATTGCAATGGGTTTTAAAGCTGTAGCAATGGTGAAAGGAATTAAACGCTTAATAAGAATGCAACTTTGGCATCTTTGTTAAACAAAACTAACACATGCATAGAGGGACAACTTACTTCCTGAAAAAAAACTGTACCATCTAATAAATGCTTCCAGATGATCACCAGTAAATGGAAAAAGGGGTTTATTCTCTTCCCAAAATGAAAAATTATATCTTTGTCTTCATATCACACAATCAAGATCAAAATATCTTTTGCACAATCCTCCCTTCTGCCTGTCCTGGATACCCCACTGTTTCATGACCTAATACTGCCTATTGTTCTGGCAGATGGGACCCCCTCCTGTACTTATGCCTATTACAGAAAAAAAAATCAATTAAGTATGATGATATTAACTCTGGATAAATTAAAAACATAGGTATATACACAATTTAAGCCATCACTGGATTAGCTTTAAGGAAAAATCTACTGTTTGGGGATTTTGGGGGCTTTATTTTTAGTCAAGAAAGTCATAAAAAGAGGCAGATGGAACAATCACACAAGCCGATTCCTGCTGCAGAGAGAGCAAGTAATTTAGGATGTGCATATAAAGTTATATATTGAAATATAATTTAAGAGATTATCTGACAGAGAAAAAAATCCAATTTAAGGATTTTGAGGCTGTGTGCAGGACAGAAAGGTCCTGAACAGCAGCCTATAGAAACCTTGTAGGGATGTGATGCTGTTTCACAGGAGGGCCCACATTTCAATCTCCAGACAGAAAAGAAGCAGAAGAATTATTTGTTTCAGTACCTTGAAAGTGAAAAGCTCTAGACTCGCTGTGGAAGCCCTGGACCTGAGTAACTCCATCAAAGCCTCCTTCTCCAAGTGTTAGTTCATCAAACAGGCTGATGCGCAGGGCAGGGTCAACCCCAAAACCTACAAGTTATTCCAAACAAAGAAGATGATTACTGAGGATGATAGCTGGATGGTCAAAGCTCTTCACAGTGGAAATAATAAACATATCATCCATATGTTGATTTTGACTAACTTCTCGAAGAAGCTAATGCAGGATATACTTGAAGTGCTTATGTCATCATAAAAGCTACATGTGAAAGGTTGCAGACATCCTACCTGAGCAGGTGCAAATTAAGAAAAGAACCAGAAATAGCTGTAATAATCCCATACTGACTGTATCAAAACAAAAACAAAAATTAGTCCATGTTTTTATCCGCGTCCAAAGGAGAGTATGGTTAAATCACAGGCTGGCAGGACATCACCCTTGGCTGTTACAAATCCCATACACAGAGCGGAGGCATCATCACAACTTTAGATGCCTAAATGAGAACCGGTTGGGAAAAAATACCAAAGGCAAGAGAAAAATCCTCAGCAGAGATTAGAAGTGAGCGATGGATGCAGAAACTGCGCCATGTAACGTCAGGTCCGCTCCGATCCGCAGCACAGGTGGATGAGCTGAGCTGCTTCACCAGCGCAACAGACGCTCCTCCAGCAGGGAGAGCGCTCCCACAGCTGAGAGGAGAGAGAGGAGAGAAAGGAGGAGAAACAGGGGCGATAGCGCCCCCTTCTGGACAGATATCAATAAGAAACGGCTCAGATAAAAGCTTTGTGAGTTTATAATTCGATTCAGAAAACAATGTATAAATCCTGTTGGGCAGAAATTTAATTAAGATTCAGGTAATCAGACTCATAGCAACATAGGCGGTTCTAGGCAGGGGCCAAGAGGGGCCAGAGCCCCTGTAGAACTGATCCTGGCCCCTGTTATGGCCCGTGTCCTTCAAACATACATTACAAAAAATTGACATATAAGTCAATTCTCTTGAAAAGGGGTGTATTTTGCCTCAAATTGAGCAGGTAGGTAAGGCAATTTACTAATGTAAAAAAAATGATTTCATTAAAAAAAAAATCCATCTTCTTATTTTCAGTAGTTTATATGTAAATATATAATATTTTGAGAGAAAATTAAAATTTCTTTGGCAATTATCTTATTTACTACGGCGGAGTATTAGGGCCAAGTTAGATATATTTTTTTCTTCCATTACAAGAATAAAGTTGTAACATTACGAGAATTTAAGTAGTTACATTACGACAATAAAGTTGTTACATTACAAGAATAAAATCGTAACATTACGTGAATAGAGTCGTTACATTAAGAGAATAAAGTTGTAATATTACGAGAATAAAGTCATTACATTACGAGAATAAAGTCGTTACATTATGAGAATAAAGTCATTACATTACGAGAATAAAGTCGTTACATTACGAGAATAAAGTTGTTACATTACAAGAATAAAATCGTTACATTACGAGAATAAAGCTGTAATATTAGGAGAATAGTTGTTAAATTACGAGAATAAACTTTTATTATTACAATAATAAAGTCGTTACATTACGAGAATAAAGTTGTAATATCACGAGAATAAATTCATTACATTACGAGAATAAAGTCGTTACATTATAAGAATAAAGTTGTAACATTACGGGAAGAAAGTCAGAATATTATAAGAATAAAGTTTTAATATTACAAGAACAAAGTCGTAACATTACGAGAATAAAGTTTTAATTTTACAAGAATAAAGTCGTAACATTACGAGAATAAAGTTGTAACATTACGGGAATAAAGTTGTAATATTACGAGAATAAAGTTTCTTTATTACAAGAATAAAGTCATAACATTACGAGAATAAAGTTATAACATTACGAGAGTAAAGTTGTAATATCACAAGAATGAAGTCATCATTCAACAACCCATTTCAGAAAGAAAGCTTCGAGCTCCAACCAGCATGTGGCTGCCCACCAGCACCACCAATCACCAGCCTGAGTCCACTTTGACATTCTGCCCAATTTGATGTTGGTGCTAAAATATTTCCTTATTTGTCAAACCAGAGCCAAAGTATAGCTTCACAAGATGTTTGACATTCCTCATTTTAGGGAAGAAAGTGCTTCTTGGAAGAATTGTCATAAAATCCAACTTGTTTCTCGTAATTTTAGGACATTAACCGTCCTAATGTTACAACTTTATTCTTGTAATTTTATGAATATTCTCATTGTGACTTTTTTCTTGTAATATTAAAGCTTTATTCCTGAATTGTATGACTTTATTCTCGTTACGTTTTTACAAGGTTCTGCTTGAGAAGTGCACTTGGGACCTTCCCCAACTAACAAAAGTAAAAAAAAAATTAAACTATCTGTTTTAATGGTTTTGTTTTAGTGTGGTTGGTTACCCTCAGCCTGTAGAAAGTGAAATAGAAAACATAAAAGAAAGATAGAGACGGCAGACCTAGAGATGAGAGGCTTCTTCTGTCTCAGCAAAGCCACAGACCACTCACTTCCCTTCCACGCTTTTGATAAATATATGCTATAGGAGCCAAAACCAAATAGTCAGCTTTTTTTTTTTGCCAATTGCAGTTTCATATTCTCACAAAACTTGTCCTCTGCGTTTAACTCCATCCCTCAGTGAGCAGTGCAGGACTTTAGCAGCACCCAGGGAGCAATACGGGGCTCCAGGTCTTCCTAAAAGACCCATAGTGGCAGTCAACGTTTCTGAACTTAGATCTTGCGGCCTCTCCTGAAGCTCTTTAACCACCAGGCCAACATTCCCCTAAAAAGGTCAGCCCACTGTGTTTGGCTGTACGCTTGATATTTTCGCCTACTACCATCTGGCAGTGAGTTTTTCCCCAGTGTAACTCAGCGCTACGTCCCCAACAGAGCGGGAAGCTTGTCACGCCCTGAAGGAGCATGTTACATACTGAGTAATATACTGTTCAGCACACGGACATACTTTTAAGCATGCCAACAGTTCTGTCCTAAATCTAAGTTTTAAAAACTGCTCTTTTACAATTCACATGGTTACTTGCAATGCTTTTTCTGTGAAATACATACATGTAAGTCATCAGATTAATTTTTTAAGCAGATTAGAAAAAATTACAGAATTTTCATTTAATATGTCAAATAATGAGATCAACTTGATCTTTTAGAAATACTGAATATTAACTCCAACTATAAGTTCTAGGGGAAAAAAGCTTTTATTCGTAAGAGATTAAAAAAGGGGGCGCACTATAGTTTATTCTATGTTTTTGGTCCACTCTATAAAGCCTTGAACTAAACGCTATTTCTGACTTTTTGAATTGAAAAAGCTTTCTGAATGGGAAGCGAAATGTTTCTTTTTAAACTTTTTTGAACTTCATTTGCAGTATATTGGTGAAACATATCTTTTTATACGAGGTGTATGAATAATAAAGTTGACTTTATTATGAACATTTTATTGGACATTGCATTTTCACATCCACAGTTTCCTGTGTATGTAAATTTCAAAAGGCGCTATTGAGATTGAAATTCTCACCAGATGTCAGTAGCAACCCATTCAGTCCATCTTTTCACGGAAATAAAACCAAACCTGTTCATAAACACAGTTATTTAAGTCGAATGATAGAGGGGAAAGGTCATGAAAAATTAAGTCAGGAATGTTTAAAAAGGCAATTAGGTGGTGATGTAATTTAGTGCAAAAAATATCCACTGCTTCCGTCCAGACCCGGACCCATTTTCTATGTGTTTCATTATTTGTTATGCAACTGTGTGGCTCTCTTGCCAGCCAGAGGGAGACGGAGGGGCAGAGTCGGTACTGGTGATGACATGCTGCAGTGGGTGTTACAACCCCCACCCTTAAGACCACTAAAGGGTAAATTCTGGCACTGGGTGTAACACAAAAGTCAGTAAACTAAAAGATGATGGCAGTAGGAAAATATGATTTATTTACAATTTGCAGGGTACACAAAAAAAAACTAACAGCAAAACAGGGAAGCTTAAAGCCTCAGCCTCTAACAGCAATATCTCTGATAAACCAGTATGCCAGTCCTTCACTGAGTAAAAAGAATAATTGGTTTTGGTTCATAAAGTTTCTTGCAGTTTGCCAATGAGATGCAACATTTTACCATCTAACTGAAACTAATGAAATTCAAGCAGTTAATGATGAGTCTGACTACCAAGAAAAATCTTCTTATGAGCTTCCTGTGTTCCACTGTCAGATGATGGACAATAATGACTGATCATTTCTTGTCAATGTTTTAAATTGGTTTAGTCCTGAGAAAGGACAACCTTAGCTGTAATTAAAAAAATTATGTTTGCATAGTATGCGAGAAGTTGGCGCATTTTGTCTTTACTGTTACAATCTGTTAAATGGGTGGACAGATGGTGGTGAAACAGCCTAGCTGCACTCTAAATCCCAAACTTTTTTTTTATGTTGTTCTTTTTTGCTGTTTGACTCTCAAGGTCTGTTTTACTGCTTTTCTAAACCAAATTATTTTCCAAATCTACCCTTTCAGCAGAGTTGTGTGACCTCCTGCAGGCCTCAAGCTTTATGCCTTCAAAATGCTCAAGCTGTCCTTTAGAGCAGAAGTTTAGCTTTTCAGCAGGTGGGATAAAAAGAACAATTTCTCAGTTGTTCACCTCGCTGAGATTTCACTTTTGCTGTTTATTGCACTCAGATGTTTTATAATTAATATAAAGTGAAATTATTCCTGTTTTGCCACATCACAACAATAGTATTTAACATATTTCAACAGGATTTTATGTGACAGGCAAAGTAACTTTACTTTGCAAAGTAAAGTATAGATAGAAGTTTGGGACATTTTCTAAAAATCTGCAAATAAAATAAAATCTACGTAGTGTGGCATGCATTTAATCTGTTTTTCTCCACTTGCCCTAAATACATGCCATTAGAATAAATTGATGTCACCTGTCAATCAATCTTTCCCACAGATTCTACATCCTCAGTCATCGCTCCACTCCACCCCGCTCACGTACGTCGTGCGGAGCACATGCGCAGCCATGTAATTCAATAAGAACTGCTCCGAAAGTCCCCGTCCACCTATGACTTCTCTGTCCTTTACTGTTAAAATAAGTAGCCAAGCTATTTTTTGCTCCACTCCAGTCAGTTGAAAGCCGACCATGTCAAGATCCGCAATTGCAATCGCACTGATGTGGAGAAGATCCGGTTTGTAAAATTAAAATAGAGTGACGACAAATCAGTAACAACTAATTAGAGCCTACATTTTGGAAAGTAGATTGGATTCAAAGTATTGGTAGATTTGTCATCTCAACCAAAACTATTTATTTTATGCTCAAAGGCTTAAAAGTTTCATCAAATCCGGTAGCAAAATTTCCAAGGATGCATCTCACAACTTCAAAAAATATTCTTATCACAGGCATGCATGAAGAGAGGCTGATTTTGGAAGTAGAGAATTAACTAATTTTGTATGATCCTAGTTTTCCCTATAACAAAGATTCACAACGAAAAGAAAATGTTTGGGCAGAAACTGCACATATACTGGATTCTGATAGGGATTTATTTATTATTTAATATTAGATCAAAGGTATAGTGGAGGATGTTCTTTTTCCGGGGGGATCATCAAAATAAGTGGTCCTACTAACTGTCAGTCACTCTGGAGTTTAGGTAAGGCTGTCCTACGTGCGTGTCCCAATTTTCACTTACCGTAGGTGAATCTGACATAGTGGAAAAATATCAAATCTTCTTTTGGAAAGTAAGCTTGTATGAGCGATGCAAACAGCAACTTTTAAACAGAGCGTACACAAGCAGAAATGGGCTCCTGCATGCTCTTGCAGGAGTTAAATAGGCGTTCCCTCTCGGGAGTGGGTACAGGGTTGTGCACATGCAATTTCTTTTAAAGTGGAGAGGGCAGGTCTTTTCAAATATCACATAAATCCTCCCTTATACATTTAAGTGCACATTACCTCACATTCTGTTCCTATGAATTAACCATTGGTGGGCTGTGAGGGCAATCAAGGCCTTCACTGCTGGTCTAACATCAATCAGAAACATTGATCTACATTCACAACCTAAACTTTAATTTTCTTCTATCCAACTGTGTTAATTTATTCCAAACATTCAATTCTCTTAATTTTGTAGTGTTCTCGTGGCTGCGCTGCTTCCATTAGATTTGTGTGGTTTCTATATTTTTTGTCCAATCAGATTTCATTTCTCTGTGTTGCTATGTCAATCAAATCTTCGCAGGGCCTTCAGACTCAGCAGTGCTAGCGGATCTTACCTTAACAATATTTGTTAGGAACATTTTCTTCAACCAATCAGATTTCAGATTTGCCTCACTGGGCCAGCTAGCGGGCCCACCCCTACGTCAGCATTTTCTGTTCTCTGTTTGGCCTCAGTGACTAATAACAAAGGGAATGCAAAGACTTCCTGCACAAAGACAGAAGGATGGATTTCATCCCTAGTGAGCGTAATATATATTCTAATTTCAAGCTTTATGTGCTATTTTATCTGGTAAGTAGATGCATATTGAATCTGAATGGCCACTGTTTTGATTGGATTTTTCATGTTTGACACCAGGACTGTAATAAAAGTAGCCAACTGAGTTGTAGTCTGCATTTAAGTACTCCATCTTAGCCAGAATAAAGCTTCTGACAGAACTTGGTCTATTCCCAGAAAGGAAATGAGATCTCTAGATGTGCACAGAGACAAAGGGGACAAAGAGCCTAAATGCAAATGTGTGCCACAGTTTCCTCACTACTTATGACACATTTTGAAAACCAGGATGTGTAATGGTTGATTGGAGGTTTTGAGGACCCAAATGCAGAGACCAGGAGGCAGAGGTAAGTCATACAGATTTAATCAGCCAACTGGGGCAGAAAACAAAAAAAATAAAAATACAAAGAACCAAAAAAACGAAAATGTCAACGAAAACTCACGTGGGGATCCAGAGATGAGGAAGCAATGAAACAACAAACAAGCAGTGACTGCAGAACAAAGGATGGGCTAATGAGCTGAATATGGAGCAGGTGTGAGTGGAACTAACTAGAAGGAAGCCAAAGGGAAAGGACACAAGCACAAGGTGGAAACAGAGAGTAAGTCAAGAAATAAACACTTACAGAAAACAACTTAAAATCCAAAGAAACTACAAATAAACTTAATCAGAGGGTAGAACCCTGACAAGATGACTCAGCTACCCACAAACTACTACAAGACCATAACTGAAAGCATCAATGTCTCAGTGTGACAGCGTGGTACGGAAACTGCACAGCGCAGGAGTTGTTATGAGGACAGCACAGAGGATTGTACCTCACCCGGGAAATGCACTTTGTCCAACTTCCATCAGGAAAATGAATTAAGAATATTCAATCAAAAACAGTCTCTCTCCAAGCAGACCCCAAACTACCAGCCTATCAAGCTGCACTTTACGTATTAACTATATATCTCATTATATGTAAATATGTTTTCTTGTTCTTTAGGTTTCAGAAGGATGCTTGATTGTTTGTTTTTATTTTCTACTAGCATTTTAATGTAAGTCTGTGTATTTGTGAATTTTGTGCTTTCGCAAAATGGTTATGGCTCCATAATGACAATAAAGACTCTTGGATTGGATTCTTAATTTCAAAAATTTTTTGTGACTTCTCTAACACACGATTTTTTGGCTTTATATTTATTCAGCATGCTACCATTTCAAACACATGAGGTGCAACTTCTAAATCTAACATCAACAATATCTTCGCATAGTCCTTATAATTTCTAGCCAGATGGTTAAGAAATTAAGCCTTTTTGAAGGGGATTTGTCAGGAGCAAACTTAGGCCCACTCCACTATCCCTTGATAGGCTCTCTCATGCTTCTTGTGTTGGTCTCCTAAAGTAGTGTGGACAACTGTGCACCAGCAGCGGTGATTCTGGGGACAGTTCCAGATCCATGACAGTACTTGGAGCACCAATCTGTCTTTCATTTAACATCTCATTGTTCAATGCTAATTGACATGTATTTTCATGATTTATGCAAAACAGATCTACTTTGACAAATATGTTATCTGTTAATATAGCTCTTCTAATGCTCACAGTATGCTCACAGAGTGAGCGGCTAATGGATAGCTATTGTCAATAACACAGAGGAGAGCAGGGGCTCTTCATGCAGTGTCACATCTGCAGAGCGAAAAAGGCCGCCAACCCTCTATTCATAATTAATAAAACTAGATTTCTTCTGGGTGCAGACACAGGGAATGTAATTACTTTCTATTGCCCACAAGTTGTCATTTCCTAAAGTGCCATCAGCAAAACAAGACTCATTAAAAATGTGCACTCATAAAAAAAGAAAGAAAAGTAATAAAGGTGCATGGTAAAACACACTCACATTGATCTTGTATATGCACGCACACACATATACACCCACACAGAGCAAATCTTTTTGGGCAAGGGCAGAGCAAAAGTGGAGGTTCTTTCTTTCATCTCTGTGAGAGTCAAATAGGTGATGCATTACAAAGCTCTGAGGGGCTTGTTCACTTTGGCTATAAGTCAGCGATATCGACATATCAATGCACTGATGAAATGAAAAGACTGCGTTCATATCCAACAAGCTTTATATTTGAACCACAAAAAAAACAAAAACTGATCTATCTTGAGATTCATTCACTGAGACTTATAAACTCTGTTATACTGACCTCAGTTCTTTCTAATTGGACATCAAATAATTATATTAAAACTATGTCAACCCAATGTATAAGTTTGCTCTTTGAGGTGTTTACATTTCTTACTATGTAATTTAAAAAAAAAGTACTCTATTTTAAAAGAATGCCCTGAGATAAAGCTAACAATACAGAAATTAGAATGAGAATTAAATAGTTATATAGGAACCAAAGGTCCTGTCATTCAAATCAAAATATGTTTTTATTGTGAAATCCGGGTGACTTTTTTAACCTAAACATACCAGTGATTGTTCCTCTTGTTTTTTCACAGCCATCTGATTGAAAGGCAGTAAGCTGCATCTCAGTGAAGCAATACTGATGTCAAACAGACAGTGTCACCCTCTGGCCATGTTATGGCTAAACAGAACCTGATGGGTAATAATTCAGGAGCATGAGACAAATCTAGCTTCTCCTGAATGAAAAAAAGGCTCTTTAAAACAAATTTAAAAATATCTGATTTTGATTTAGCTAATTTTTGTTATTTATATAAAAAAGCAGTCAAACTATTTCAATTTTAGGGTAATTGCATGATTTCTACAGTAGAGAATATACACTGATCTACATCTTATCATAATATAACCATAAAGTTGGTGTTTTCTAGGGCCCAATAAATATTAGGGCATAAATGTGAAGTGAAAAGGAAACATAGTCAACAAAGAAGAAAAAAAACTGAGATCACATTTAAACTCATTTGATCTGTGCCACTCTGTTGTAGCTTTGGCTGTATGTTTAATGTTACTGTCCTGATGGAAATTAAAATTTGACCCATAATGGCGGCAGTTAGCAGTTTGGGTGTAAGCAGGTGTACCTGAGTTTATTATTAGCCTCATCTGATCAAATCCAGAGCACCTTCATTCACAAGTTTGTAGCGTCTTTTGTATCACTTTAGGTAATATCCTGTCAGGACTTCTCTGGCTTTTTCCACAGAGGCAAGCTTTGTGGAGTGCACAACCAATAGCCTTCCCTACAACTGATTTATGATTTTTTAAGCTTTGGCATTATAAAGGTGGGGAGTGGCGGCCTAGTGGTTAGAGCTTAAAGCTTGGAATCCTGAGGTTCTGAGTTTGAGCCCCACTCCCACAGTGTACAGATCTGCGTCCCTGAGCAAGATCCTTAACCCCACACTGCTCCCCGGGCGCTGCACAATGGCAGCCCACTGCCCCCCAAGGGGATGGGTTAAATGCAGAGTTAATTTCACTGCTCTGTACTTGTGACAGTGTAATGACAATAAAAAGCTGGGGAAAAAAATGAATAAATATTGTGTGTGTGTGTGTGTGGGGGGGGGGGGGGGCTGTTGCCTGCCTTTCTTTCTATTTCGGTTTTTCCACTTTATATAAGTCTCTATCCAATGTTCCAAAGAGATTAATGAGATAACAAAAAAAGGAGTGGTCTTGCCTGCATGTGATAAATCTTTGATCAGTATAATCCAGTTTTAAAGCCACAAAAAAGCAATTTATGTAAAAACAAATAATCCCTCATCGAGTAATGAGAGAGACTTAGTTAAATATAGGGATGTTGTTTTAACTCAAAGCTGTCACTCAGGTATCACCACCAAAAAATGCTTTTTAACATAATTTTAAGGTAAATACTGAATTAAACATTAGGCCGAACATCATAAAAAATATTCAAAAATGGTAAAAATGACTGTAAATTTACAGTTCTAAACCTGCTAGACCTGCATCCAGTGCTTCAAAGTCTCTTTCCAGAGGGCAGCAAGGAGAACAGTCCATGGTGGGGGTGTGAGGGGTCATTGATGATGTTACGGGCTCGGGACACGCAGCGCTGGGATGAAATGTCTTTTATGGAGGAAAGAGGAGCCCCGATGATCTTCTCTGCTGTTCTCACCACCCTCCTCACTTTCTTCCAGTCTGAGGCGCTGCAGCATCCACACCACACAGTGAGACAGCTGGTCAGAACGGGGGGACCAGGTGGACTCTCCTCATCCTCCGCAAGAAGTACATGTGCTTCTGTGCCCTTTTGACCAGTGAGGTGGTGTTTACAGTCTAGGTGAGGGTGTCTGTGATGTGCACCCCCAGGAATTTGGTGCTGTTGACCACCTCTACAGCTGAGCTGTTGATGACCAGTGTAGCCTGGTTTGGCCGGTTCTTCCTGAAGTCCAAGATGATCTCCTTCATCTTCTCCACGTTCAGGATCAGGCTGATATCTCTGCACCAGCTGCTCCACCTCCTCTCTGTAGTCCAGGTCGTTGTTGTCTCTGATGAGGCCCACCACAGTCGTGTCGTCTGCAAATTTCACGATGTGACTGGTGGTGAATCTGGGGACGCAGTCATGTGACATCAGGGTGAACAGCAGGGGGCTCAGGAAGCAGCCCTGAGGGGAGCCTGTGCTTAGACTGATGACATCAGAGGTGTTCTGACCAACCCAGACTGATTGAGGTCTGTTGGTGAGAAAGTCTAGCAGCCAGTTGCGGAGGGGTGTATTGAATTCCAGCTGTTTCAGTTTGCCCTTCAGATGCTGTGGGATATAAAAAAAAAAAAAAAAAAAAAACTGTTTTCTCACCCCTCGTGGGGTGGTATGTGTCATCCTCAAGCTCGGGTCCTCTACCAGAGGCCTGGGAGTTTGAGGGTTCTGCGCAGTATCTTAGCTGTTCCTAGGACTGCGCTCTTCTGGACAGAGACCTCTGATGTTTTACCTGGGATCTGCTGTAGCCACTCTCCCAGTTTGGGGGTCACAGCCCCCAGTGCTCCAATTACCACTGGCACCATTGCTGCTCTTACTTTCCACATCTTTTCTAGCTCCTCTTTCAGCCCTTGGTATTTCTTAAGCTTCTCGTGTTCTTTCTTCTTGATGTTGCTGTCGCTTGGGATTGCCACATCTATCACTACTGCCTTCTTCTGCTGTTTGTCGATCAACACGATGTCTGGTTGGTTAGCCATCACCTGTTTGTCAGTCTGGATCTTGAAGTCCCATAGGATCTTAGCTCGGTCATTCTCAACTACCTTAGGAGGTGTCTTCCATTTTGACCTTGGGACTTCCAGCCCATACTCATGGCAGATGTTCCTGTGCACTATGACAGCTACCTGGTTATGGCGTTCCATGTATGCACTTCCTGCCTGCATTTTACACCCTGCTGTTATGTGCTGTATTGTTTCAGAGGCATCTTTGCACAGTCTGCATTGGGGGTCCTGCCTGGTGTGGTAGACCCTGGCCTCTATTGATCTTGTACTGAGTGCCTGTTCTTGTGCTGCCATGATTAGTGCCTCTGTGCTGTCCTTCAGACCAGCCTTTTCCAGCCACTGGTAGGATTTTTTGATATCAGCCACTTCTTTTATTTGTCTGTGGTATATGCCGTGCAGTGGCTTGTCCCTCCATGATGGTTCTCCTTCCTCGTTCTTGTCCTCACTTTCGGTTTTCTCCTGCCTGAGGTATTCACCAAGCCATTTGTCTTTGGGGGCCATCTTTCTGATGTACTCCTGGGTCTTAGTTGTTTCATCCTGGACAGTGGTCTTGACACTCACTAGCCCTCGGCCTCCCTTGCTACGCTTGGTATACAGTCTCAGGGTGCTGGATTTGGGGTGGAACCCTCCATGCATTGTGAGGAGCTTTCTTGTCTTGATGTCATTGGCCTCTATCTCCTCCTTTGGCCAGTTTATTATACCAGCGGGGTATCTTATGACTGGTAGGGCATATGTGTTGATGGCTTGGATCTTGTTTTTCCCATTCAGCTGACTTTTCAGGACCTGCCTTACTCTTTGTAGGTATTTAGCTGTGGCAGTCTTTCTTGCCATCTCCTTGTGGTTTCCGTTAGCCTGTGGCACCCCAACGTATTTGTAGCTGTCCTGCACATCTGTAATGTGGCCTTCTGGTAGTTCAACCCCCTCGGTTCCGATCATCTTCCCTCTCTTTGAGACCATGCGACCGCACTTGTCCAGTCCGAATGACATCCCAATGTCGTTGCTGTAGATCCTGGTAGTGTGGATCAGTGAGTCGATGTCTCGCTCACTCCTGGCATACAGCTTGATGTCATCCATGTAGAGGAGGTGACTGATGATTGTTCCGCTTCGGAATTGGTATCCGTAGCCAGTCTTTGTGATGATCTGGCTGACGGGGTTCAGGCCTATGCAGAACAGAAGCGGGGATAGTGCATCACCCTGGTACATGCCGCACTTGATGGTGACTTGTGCTATTGGCTTTACATTGGCTTCCAGACTTGTTTTCCACAGCTTCATTTAGTTCTTGATGATGGCTATTATAGTCCTGTTGATCTTGTACATTTCCAAGCATTCCAGTATCCATGTATGTGGCATTGAGTCATAGGCTTTCTTATAGTCAATCCAGGCAGTGCACAGATTTGTCTGCCTGGTCTTACAGTCTCGAGTGACTGCTCTATCCACTAGTAGCTGGTGCTTGGCTCCTCTGGTGTTACTGCCTATTCCCTTCTGGGAAGGGTGCATGTATTGAGCCATGTGCCTATTCATCTTAGCCGCTATGATGCCTGACAGGAGCTTCCATGTTGTACATAGGCAAGTTATTGACCGGTAGTTGGAGGGGGTTGTTCCCTTCTGGGGATCCTTCATGATCAGGATTGTCCGTCCTTGGGTTATCCATTCTGGGTGGGTCCCATCCATCAGCAGTTGGTTCATTTGTGCTGCGAGGCGTGCATGAAGTGCGGTTAGTTTTTTCAGCCAGTAGGTGTGGATCATGTCAGGGCCTGATGCTGTCCAGCTCTTCATACCTGCCGCTCTTTCTTGGACATCTGCCGTTGTAACGGTTACTGGTTCTTGTTCTGGGAGATTGCTGTGATCTGTTCTAAGATCTTCTAGCCACTGAGCATTGGTGTTGTGGGATGCCTCCTTCTCCCATATGTTTCTCCAGTACTGTTCAGTCTCAGCCCTGGGTGGATCTGATCTTGAATTACCCTGCCACTGTGAGTACACTTTGGATGGGTTGGTGGAGAACACCTGGTTTATTCTCCTGGCTTCTGCTTCTCCCTTGTATCTCTTTAGGCGGGTGGCCAGGGCGGCGAGTCTTTGTTTGGCAGTTTCTAGAGCCTCAGGAATGGACAGCTTGTTGTACTTAGGTAACCTCTTCCCTACACCTTTCTGCAGGTCTGAGAGCTGACTAACCTGTCTTCGTGTTGCCTTGATCTTGGCTTCCAGCCTTCTCCTCCATGGGGGCTCTGCTTTGTGGCCTGTGGTGTTTATCTTATAGCCAAGCATCTCTAGGATCACTGTAGCTGTGGCGTAGGTCAGCTCGTTGGTCTCAGTTATGTCTTTAGTAGGGATAGTATGTAGTGCTGCATTTACATCTTCTAGAAGACTTTCAGAGGGTACTCTGCCACTTAGCCTTGGCAGTCTTGGACGTCGTACTAGGGGATCCAGTTTGGTCATGGTCAGCTGCCGTAGGTCAGCCGCCCTTACGTTTAGTGGGCTTGTTGTTGTTGGGGCTGGGGACCCAATCTCTGTGTGTTGGGATGATGATATTTCCCTACTGACCTGTTGTCCTGACTCCTCCTTACTGCAGCATGTCATTTGTACCTCGTCAATTTCTAGTTGTGATAGGAGCTGCCGTTTGCGGATGTTAGAACACTGAGTTAGTAGTTGTTTCTTTCTCAGTGTGGATGAGGGTTGTTTAATATATATATATATATATATATATATATATATATATATATATATATATGTATGTATATATATATATATATATCTTTTCCTGGGACTAAGCAATCCCCCTAAAACCTAACTTGCTCCCCGGCCGCCCCACAATGGCAGCCAAAGGCTCCCCAAGAGGATGGGTTAAATGCAGAGGTACATTTCCCAAATGTGAGATCAATAAAGTTCAATTATTAAATTATTATACATATATAGATAGTTTGGCATAAACACAGTACAGCTTCCCTGGTTTCAATTACCAAGCATGGTCCAGGAACTGTCCTGCTTCATAGATGCTTTGAAGCAGCACAAACTGACCTGCTCATACAATCAACCCTTAACTCTACCACGTACTAAAGGGTGTCTGCATGAGGAACATCTAAGGCCATGTGTAAATGACTGGCTAAAACTACGACATTGGAACAGAGAAATTGATTTACAGTATGTATGTACTGATGCATTTATGGATGGAGCCAACAAAATGTAACTACCCAAATGTGGACACATTATAATCAAAGTATGCGTTAACAAATGGTGAGCTCTACTAGAGCGAGGAGGCAGTGTGGTTGCTCCACACAGTCCCTCCCATTCCCCCTAGATGCCATTGTGAATGTGTGCAGTGAGCTGGCTCATTGGGACCTCACCATGAATAGCCTGCACCCATTCACTCAGCACACAGAAGCTCATTAGAACTCTATAGACGCACAATTGTGAGCCTCACATTAGAAACTTCCTCCTGTGGGACACAGACACCACACACAAAGTGCCAGTTTGCTGCTATGCTAAGCGCATTGTCCACCTGATTCATAGAACCTGGCCCTCCATTCACAATATTAAGTTCGAGTGGTGGAATATCAATTGCGTGTGCAATGGACCGGTATCTTTTTAAGAGCTTTTCTGGGTTTGAAAAAAAGAGAGAAAAGGGACATTAGCCGCTCTGCAGAGTGCTAGCTTTCAACAGATCCATTGTGAGTTGTTTGAATGCAGGGACCCCTATTTTTTCCCTCCATTCTCGACAAGAGGTGGGCATCAAATAAATTCACATGAACTTGCTTCAGGGTGCTTCTAAAGCCTACTGTTTAGGAATAGCCTAATTAAACCTCCCCTTTTCTGGGGATTTTTATTGGAATCGGGCTAATTACACAGCGTTGAATCTTAATATATGCCCTTAGCTTCGCCTTTTAGTAGAAGACTGGAGCTCTGTGAGACAAAATCGAACTGAAATGTCACGCAGCACTTTATACACTTTCGTTTCAGTTCTGTCGAGCGGGTCAAAGTCAAAACTGAACTCCGAGCTTCAAAAATCTCTCCAGAAGAGAGCCTTCTCTCCTCTTTTCTTATCATATTACCAAATGATTCAACAAACAAAAGGCTGATGGTGGGCCATCGCAGCCCCTGGTCTGTTTGTTGAACATGTTAACACAAACTCTCCACACAAAACCAGGTAGAGCATAGAGTCTCCCAACACTGGCGGTGTTAGCAGACACAGAACACTGCTTTCTCCACCAGTCTGAGGAATAAAAACCTCAAATTTGATTACAAGCAACCTTTGGCTCCCTGGCCATTATACAATAAGCCGAGCTGTCTGGGCCAATTTCCATGCTCAGCATGAGGTATCAACAGACGCCTGCCTCCAGACACACACCCCCCCACACACACACACACACCAAGGATCATTAGTTGCAGTGTGAAAGGTTGCACTAGCATCTCATTGGATGTGTTTATTGCAAAACCTGACAAAATTATGTCAGTGTTTCCTCAAATAACCAATTTTATTCGAAAACTGCAACAAATATGATTGAAGCTGCTACTCAGGTAATAACATAAAATATACTCCCTTTTTTCTGCAATAAGAAATTTGCAATTTGCATAATATGTTGGAAATTGTTACAGTTCATCTCTGTGTTTGTACTCATTATTCAGCTACAGCAATAGAAAATACAATGAAGTGGAAGTGAAAAATGATCAGAACAGACACTATTAGTTACTAAATATTGTAAAAGATCCATAGAAATTGTTGAATGTATACTGCTAAAAAAATAAACCTTGAAAAAAACTATTTTAAAGGACTCAATTTCCTGTAGAACTGCTGCAAATTGCTATGTTTACTATAAGTTAAGACAAATATTACCAGCTAGCACCAACATCCATACACTCACAAAAACACCTTTATCATCACCTCCAAATGCTAGGAAATTAGAAAGTTGTTCAGAAAAGCCATAGTACAGGATTAGAGAGAAAACAAGATCATCGTGATGCAAAAAAAAAAAAAACTGTCTGAAACAGCTTTTACATGATTAATATGCAGTGAATAAGGATTGGAATTAAAAAAAAATACAATTTAAAGTCACTGTTTGGATGGAGTAGCTGAAGCAAACAGTCAAATCCGGGCTGAAACAGCCTTTTTAACACTATTGAAACTTATGTTACCAACAAATAGTTTACAGAGGTTACAAAAGAAGTAAACAAGGGTAAGGTAAAAGGTTAAAAGTCAGGATGAGGGTTAAAAAAAACCATAGTGTTGTATATATCAAAGAGCAGTAAATAATCACTAACTTGGGTAAACAGGAGACAATACAAGCATTCCAAAAAGGCTGCATACAGGCGAACAGAAACATTAAAGGAGTCACAAAAATCCTACCAAGCATTGATTATGTCCTACACAACAACATTCCCCTCTGCTCTCTAAATATCTAGAGATATTTAAGTGATAAGCCAATAATATCTTCTATTCTGAAAATAAGATCTGAAGTATTTTTTGGCTCAAATTAAACAGGAAAGTTTTTTAACATGGAGAAAATGAACAGGTTTAAAATTCAGCCAGATTTGAACCAAAACCTTTTGGTTGCCAAACAAGTTGATGATAAAGTTGTTTATTTTATTTTTTTTAGCCGTTGCTGTCACTTCACAGTAAATTAACTGGCTTAAATACAACAATGATAATGTTTTTGAATGGTTAAGAAAGAATTGAAATCTAAGGGAACATTTGTTGGGTACTGTTAAAAGGGTGGTTGAACCATACCAAAATGAAATGGCAATAACTAAAAATAACAGAGTATTTACATGAATGGAGCCAGATTTTCTTGATTTTTGAAATAGTTGTACTTTATTCCTGCTTTTTGCAATGCAATTTTTTTTAGAAAGTATTTCAAAATAAAGGTGCCAGTTTCAAATTATTTCACTTTCTTTTACTTCCTATCCAGTTTACACATCATTACTCCACTGATTTTTTTGTTGTTGAAAGAAACACACCTTTTTTTTGTTGCTTTTTTTTTTAATAAAGCAGATAGCAAAACAAAAATCTGAAATAAAAAAAGATATATATACATATAGATATATATTTGTATTTCAGGTTTTTCTTTTTCTTTTTTGCTTATAATTAAAATTTTGATTTTTTGATTAAATTTAGGTGAAATTCTCTATCTAATAATATATATATATATATATATATATATATATATATATATATATATATATATATATATATATATATATATATATATGCAATTGTCCATTTCACATAACTGTGGTAAGGACTCATCATTTGTAATATTCAGTCTTTCAACCAAACTGTGTTTCTTATGTCTATGATGAAATGTTCCAATTTTAAGGGTGGAAAATTAACAATGACGTTGTTCTTTAACCTTTATGTAATTAGAAACATTTGACCCATACTTTCTACAAAAAAAAAAAAAAAAATGACCCACAAGCCAACGTGTCTGAGATTACATTGAAAAGGGAAACAAAGTGCATTTCCAATGAACTGCTGAGAGGTTTGTACCAGGCACAAAGGAGCTCTGAGGGAGGCTGGAAAAAAGAGAAAACTATTTACTACTGCAGAGGAGTGTTTGGTCCATGTAAAACTTCGGCCAGCACCTCATTGTCTCCCGTGTCTATCATTTAATAGGCTATTTGACATAATGAATGAGGCAGACCCACCTTCTGCCACTCCAGAAAGGCCCCAGCCTTATCTGAATTGAGAAACACATTAGAGCCCCTCAGCCAATCACATCACAGCCCTGAAGCAAAGTACAGGCCCAAAAGAAGAAGACCAGAAAACTTTTGTCTTCCTCAGAGTTTAATGAAGTTGGCCTGGGTCACCGAGCAAAGGATTAAAAGGGAATCTAGTGTCACTGAGCTCAACTGCTGAAGAAGAAACCGGAGGTGTGAGAGGAGGATGGTCCTGGTTCAGAGCTGCACCAGAAGGAATATGGCTGTAACTTTACCAGGCTTTGGAAGCTCTGGAAAGAGCTTTCTCATTGACAATCTTTTGAAAACAGGAAGTCCCCGTGTCCATCCAGAGGGAGCAGCATGTGGGCACCTGAGACAACCTGAATGTCAGCGCCTAAGGAGGACCTGGGTACAGGAGCATGGAGCCCTGCAAACCTTGACCCAAAGTCCTCCACAAGGGAAAACCATGGGGGGACCACTTCTGCCTTGCTCAGGTATTATTCTTATTCTTACCATGTTAGAAAAAAATGGGTAAATAAAATTTAAAAGCTAAATTATCTGAATTAGTATAACTAGTGAACAACATAAGATTAAGAAAAACTGACAGAATGACTAATCAAACATAATTTGTTTGGTTAAAGTCATTCACACAGGCAGTAAGTTTATAAAAACGTTTTGAAGGTCAGTGGGAAAAGGTGAGATATAATTACTTATTGAAAACTACAATTAGAGGGAGAACTTAGGGGGTTAAAAATCAGCATTGATTACTGGGCAACTTAAATTTTTTACATTAAAAGATAAATACCAGAAAACAATTTGATTTTTATTGCTGTGGAGGGAAAGCATGAATTGATGCATTTACAAATACAAGTGGTTTTATACCTATGAAAACAATTTAAAAAAGACACTTTTGGGTATTAATTATGTCCAAGTTGAGTTAAACATTCATGATTGCAAAACTCTAAATATGAATATTAATTAATTTTGGGGGTAAAATAAATCCCTAAAAACTAAATAAACCCTAAACTAAATTAAAAAACAATGATCTGAGCAAAACTGCTTCTGGTGCAATTATTGGTGCACGACTAACCTTTACTATCTTGGGTTGACCAAAGTGTGGAAGAACTTTTAATCTGCTGTTACCATATTTCTTCTTCCTATTGAGGTGTATATATTGCTTGGTCTGCCTTTTATCTAAAATACATCCCTTTAACTTTTTCAATAATTATCTAACCCCTACAAGAAAGGAGCAAATATAACAAAAGGAACTATAATTAAAGCTTTAATTTGTCAATTAAAAGAAGACACCCTTAAAAATATCTATTTTGGTATCTGGTACCACAAAAATTGACTGGAATCATTTTTGTTTTCTATCAGCAAACAATATAACTGAATAAGTATGTGCGTAAACATTATTCCTTGTATAGGGAAGCAGCTGTTGAACCCACAGGATCAAGATTTTTTTTTTTGTGTCTAGATACCTTAGATTTCTACGGAGCCCCTAAAGGGATATGGAGGGAAAAAATAAACTTTTGCAAGATCCTGCAAAACTTTTGCGAGATCTCGCGAAAAATAATCTTTTGTGAGATCCCGCAATACTTTTGCGAGATCTAGCAAAACTATTGCGGGATCTCGCAAAAGTATTGCAGGATCTAACAAAAGTATTGCGAGATCTCGCAAATGTATTGCAGGATCTCCCAAAAGTATCGGGGGATCTCGCAAAAGTATTGCGGGATCTCGCAAAAGTATTGCGGGATTTCGCAAAAGTATTGCAGGATCTCGCAAAAGTTCTTTTTTCCCCCTCCATGTCCCTTTAGGGGCTCCGTAGATTTCCAAAAAAGCTTTTTACGCAAAATAATTTTTCCTTTCGTCTCAATTTAACTATTTTTAACTTGGTTTTGGCATCAGTAGAAAAAAGTCAAACTATTACAATACTCTGCAGGCCAGACTCTGCTATAACAAACAACTTTGTCCTATCAGCTTCGAATTTCCACACATTCCTTCAATTTAGAGAGTAAATCCAGTTTTATTTCTTATGCCTGAATGGTTAACGGTAGAAACCACATCTCAAGCTGAACAAAGATAAATTAAGACTAAGCAGTAACGAAGCTGCATTTCACTAGAAAGTCAGATTGATGAGGATGAGAGTATCAGCATCAGTGTAGAGAGGCTGAAAGAACAGAGACAGGTATCTGCATTCATTTTCCAACAGAAGGGAAGAAGTAGAGAATGAGGCCAAAGTCATTCTGTAAATGAGGGGAAGGTTTGTAGGGGTTATGAGCAAATGAGATCCAATAAATGTCACAATGATGGCAAACTGTGACCTGCAAATTCAAGGGGTAACCTGAACTTTACTTCATCATAAAGCAACCATAAAGTTTATCTCAATGAAAATGTAAAAATCAGTACAAAACTATTGGGTGAGACTTCCATTTATTTTATAGGGTTATTCTAACATTAACTAAATACACCCGGCTATATTTAGAAATTAAACTTGTGGTGCGCTTACATTTGAAATGACATGAACAAATACATACAGAGCTACAAAAATTTTTGCAGATGATTTAATTTTTTTTTTTATTAAACAATTTCATGTTATGCAATGTTAGTCCCTTCGCCCCTCCAAAAAAAACATTGCATTGGGTCTAACTTCTGATAAAATTCCAAACATTTTCTCTTAACGTTTATCCTTCTGCATGTTTCTTTTGGTTATCATGGTAAGACAAAGCAACCATTGTCCTTTATCCAATCTGTAAAGAGGAAAGACAGCTGAACATAGTATCCAACTAAAGCCTGGGATACACAAGGCAGATGTTTGTTGATTTTCATAAGTTAAGAAAAGGCAGCAAGAAGAGCTGATCTAAACTAGCCCACAGTACAGCATAAGCAGTTTTTAAAAAGCTTTACTGCAACTGTGCCAAAGAATGTTGAAAGAGGTTCTGAGTTATATGCAAACTAGGCAGAGATGGTACAAAACATCTGAAATTTTTACTAATGTGAAAGATGAATTATCTGTTTAATCATCTTTTGTTTGTCTTTCAACGTATTTAATAGGGATGCCTGAACACTTTAGGGTTGAAAATAATATAAATGTCCATGAAGAAGACTAATCTTCAAAGAAACATGCTATTTTAGCAAAATAATGCAAAACATTATTTTCACAAAAATATATATTTAGCAAACATCTTAGAACAATTATCATAAATAAAGTTATAAAACAGCTGATAGCTAAAGGAATTTACCTTCTTAATACAGCAATTCAAATTTGTCAGGCTTCCTGCTTTTTTTTCAAATATAAAAATTTCGGTTCTACCAAATTTAAATTTTACTTGGAATTATCACTTTACTTGGATCATCATTTTACTATATATTTACTTATATATATATATATATATATATATACTGTATATATATAAAACTGTAAATGGAGCGTGTAACAAAAGTAATTTCCCTCTGGGATTATTAAAGTATTTCTGATTCTGATAATACTCACTCTACATCACTGATATTTCAGTTATGTTTTTCACAGCATCGGATATGTAAACTTTGTTAAACTGGTCACATCTTCCATATGGCTCAGAATTGTTTCTGTCTTTGCAGGTGTTCTGAGCAATGTTTTCCTGCAAAGCCCCCAGTATCTACTGGCATGCTGCGGTGGGTCCAGTCACCCTCCCGTCTTCCCCAGTGAGTTTTCTATGCCTCATCAGCAATGCCTCGGTTGCTCTCTAAGAATAAGCAGCAAGGTCTACAATACTTTTCACAGCTAATTACTGATGCAATGCCAAAGAACTAATTTTGTGTTCATCTCTGCACAGCTCTATTCATAACCAGTTACGGCTGTTTAGGATGGGGGAGGGGGAGTGGGGGTTTAAGAGCTCCAGAGGCTCAGTGTTTTGTACCTACAAATACCCTTTGTTACCACTACCTATATTTCAGAGCTATAAACATTGTTCTTTCACATAAAAGAGCAACAGGAGCTCTTACTCCTACTGTATCTTTTTTGCACTTTCCAAATAGTATACAACCTGCGATTAAAAACTTGGCACTTTCTAATAAGTTTATGATACACTTTCAAGTATACATAAATAACATTTCCACCAAAGGTGCAAATACAAATCAAATGCTATTTTCTTTATTTATATTTTTTTGGCTTAATCTACTATTATCCTATACTTAAAAATTAACAGAAAAACTGAATAAGTGGTACGTTTTTCTTCTTTAGTCATTGTTCTTCAGCAATTGGAAGTTATTAGTTGCAGCAATTCATGATGGCTGTCAGGTGTTGTGGAGAAAAGCACAAATCAGAGTCCTCTCAACCAACACATCCCTTGAGTCTTCTTAGTAGGTTGACACTTTCCCACAGTGCCCGGCAACAAAACAATACCAGAGCTGGCCGTGACCAATCGGCACTTTGGCTCCACCATCCACACGCGACCTCATTGCAATTTTTCACTGCAGCAATGAACTCTGCTGAGCGTGAAAAAAAACTTGCCCATTCCTCTGCAGGAGATGGCTGGACGAGGAACATCCCCTGCCTATTGTATGGCTAAAGAGCTTGGCTCAAAGGCCCCCCTTCTTTTCTCCTGTCCTTCAACTCTCATTCCGGCCCATTGGAGACCACTTGACTAGGACATAAAGCACTCAATAAAAGTGACTTTTATAGACTTATTCGAGCTCATCTTCACATACAAACTGGCTTCAAACCTGCAAGAGAAAAGATTTAGTGTTGGGCCACTGAGCCATCGAGTAATGGCATTTCTATTGTACAGCTGTATTGTTGGTGTCCTACAGGGCTCAATAGTTGGCCCGCTAGAAAAGACACACACATTACCCAGGAATGACCTGGTAATCAGCCATTTAAGTAAAAGCTATTGAGGTCTAATTGAGAAGTGAGAAGCATATCCAAACCCGTTTTGTGCTCCCTGGAGGTGGTCTATGTGCAGATTTGTCGTACAGATTAAAAAGGCAATGCTGAATGTATCAGATAAATTGTTTCTCTTGACTCTTGTTGTGCCTTAACCTGTAAGGCACAGTGGGACTGGTCCCTACAGGTCAACATATCTCCTTTTTTCTTTGAAGAACTTATGCTCTATTCAGTTTACTCAACCCCATCTGGAGAATAACAATAAAGGGAAGTCATGAGTAATTAGGTAAAAATGGCAGAAATAGCTTCCAACTTGGTTGAAAAGGAAAAAGTGGAAAGAAAATGATGCACACTTTTCAACACTAATATATATGGTGTGAATTTATATTCCCTCCATTTAACTCTGTTTTTTTTAAAACAATCTCCTGTTTAAACTGTTTTAGAAGTCACCCAATAAGTCCATAGCATCCATCTATATGTAAAGTATTTCAAGAACCAAACAGTTTTTCTATCTTTTAAAGCAAACTCTCATAAACAAACCGTTTCAATAAAACCAAGCAATCCAGTTAGGGATAAATTTGTTAAGAAGTTTAGGGCAGAGTTACATCATTAAACAATGTAAGTATAATCCACGTAGGGAGGCACATAAAACATTGGAAACATCTTACTCAGATAAGAGGAAAATTATCCATTTTTGACTGGCACCCAAAATACTCTGCATGCAAAAAAGCACAGCCTAAACACAATTAAAATTTGAAACATGGTGGTGGCAACATTGTACTTTAGGGTTATATTTAAGGAAAAGGAAGAAACACTAAAATCCTCCAAAAAAATGCTATAGAGGTTTAGAACTTTAACGAGTTTCGACAAAAACCCTTTCTATGCAGGATGAGTTTATGTTTAAAAGTTAAGATCAAGTCATATAATGAAAAGCTTTGGCTTTGTCAAAGTCTAGATTAAAATCCAACTAAGAATCGGAGGCAAAACTTGATAATTGATGTGGAGAGCTTCTCCCAGATTCTGGGGGAGCTGGAGACATGGAGTCTGAGTCGGCCATGTTCTCTGCCTACATTGTTGATGTAGCTGCCCAAAGCTGTGGCCATAAGGTGTGTGGTCACTGTTGTTGCAGAAATTCCTGAAAGGCATGCCAGCAAGCTGACGAAGGGGTCTTATTGAGCATGGTTTGCTCGTGGGAGTCCTAACCCCTTGCTCACACTGGCTCCGGTGCGGTTACCGAGCCGACGGAGACCGCAACTCCCGCACACCCCCTCTCACACCGCCCTTTTGAATTTGTCCGGAGATTTAACTCGCGAGAACAGAAGTTCACGTAACTTAACAAGGCCCAAATAAGGATATTTGCGAGAGCTTGTTGCGGAGGGCTCCGGCACGCCGCAACGATAGCTTTCTTGCGGAATTTTCTGCAGCGCCGGAGTGTCTCGGTAACCGCAGCCGGACAGCTCAGCAGCCGTTGAGAGAGGTTTACGTCTTTTTAATGACTTGGAATCACTGCGGCGCCGCACCCACCGCACCGCAACGGTAAGACCGGAGTCGGTGTGAGCCGGGGGTTAGGCAGCAACCAGGTATCCTATGGCAAAGCATGTCACTGCCCGGGTGGTTGCTGAGGTAAAAACTTGGGCCTGGGAGGAGTTTGGAGAGACCATGTCAAAAGATTATTGGCTTTCATCAAAGCAATTTTGGCAAACCATCCGGAGCCTTTGGAAGGGGAATCAGTGCTATGCTAACACTGTTTTTTAGTGGGAGTGGAGAGCTGAAAGAGGACATTGTTGGATGGTGGAAGGAATTCTTTGAGGATCTCCTAGATCTGGCTGACATGCCTTCTGTGTAGGAAGAAGAGACGGGGTGCTCGGGGGGGGGTCTAGATTCCTTCATCACCATGGCTAAAGTCACCAAGGTGGTTAAAAAATTCTAGGTATCAAGGCTTCGGGGGTGGATGAGATCCACCCTGAGTAGTTCATAGCAGAGGTGTCAAGTAACAAAGTACAAATACTTCCACACCTTACTAAAGTTAAAATTTTCTATTGCACCAAAATAAATGGTTGTTCAAGACGATGCAAGATTCAGTATTAGGAAGTTATCATCCAGAATTGTAGAAAAATGTTTCTTTAATACAGTTGCATAGTAACCAGTATGAGCTTTAAAGCATCTGTCCCTAAAAAGTGTTTTGATACATTACCTTTACTTTAATTAGTTAAGTAGTTTTGAAAATTGTACTTTTACAAAAGCTTAAGTTAATACTTTAACTTCTACAAAAGTGTTTTTAAACAACAGGATTTACTGAGGCCATGCGTGCAGCAGAATGCTGCCGTTGGCGCGTTTTAAGATAAGAGCCACATTGGGGAGGGAGAGGGGGAAAAAAGCATATTTCACAAGTTATCCTTAACAGGATACAGTTTGAGATATCAAAAAACCTCAGCACAAGAAGAGCAAATGTAACACGACATTTCAGCAGAGTGTCACATCGGAGGCTGGAACCACATGGAAGTCAATCTGACATTTTAGGCATCAGTTGTGTATGTATGATGAAATGGAGGAGCAGTCTGATTTTTGTCCTGGCCATGGAACAAAACCAGCGCTACATTCTCTGCAGCGTTCTCCAGGGTGCTTAGGGGTTTGTCTTACCTATCCACATGCGTATTGTGGACCTGGATAAGGAATTTGACTGTGTCCCTCATGGTGCCCTGACGGGGGCACTTCAGGTGTTAGGGCCCCCTTTTCTAGGGGCTATACAGTCTCTATACAAGTGGAGCAGGAGCTTGGTCCACACTGACACCATTAAGTCGGACCTGTTCACGGTGCATGACTCCTGACTCCACCAGGGATGCCAACTGTCCTGTCCATAACCTTTATGGATAGGATTTCTAAGTGCAGCCAAAGGTCGGAGGGGTCTGGTTTGGAGACCAGCGGATCTCATCCCAGTTTTTTTTTGCAGATGACGTAGTTCTTCTTGCTCCCTCCTGCCAAGACCTATTGCATGCACTGGGGTGGTGTGCAGCTGAGTGTGAAGCGGCCGGGGTGAGAATCAGCTCCTCCAAATCCGAGGCCATGGTTCTCAACCTTTTTCCCAAGTGAGGGGAGAACGGAGCAGGAGATCAATAGACGGATCGCTGCAGCTGCTGCAATAACGCAGACGCTACACTGGTCGATTTAGCAGTCTGTCTAGTATCCTACCCTCAGCTATGGTCATGTAGTATGGATCATGACCGAAAGAACGAGATCCAATACAAGTGGCCAAATGAGCTTTCTGCACAGGGTGGCTGGGCACTCCCTTAGAGATAGAGGTAGAGCTGCTTCACTTCCACATCGACAGGAGTCAGCTGGGATTAGCTTTAGATTATCTTTCGAAAAAATGTGTAAACCATGAATTGTTTACTTCCTAGTTTACAATTATGCTTCAGTTTGTGTTGCTCAGTCACATGAATTTCAAACGAAGTGTGTAGATTTGAAATAAAAAAATAAAGTTTAAAGGATAGAAATACTCTTCTTAGTCAATGTAACTACTAATATAATTTTAATCTGTTTTTATCATTTTTCAGAAGGAGGCAATGTTCAAACATGGTCGTCAAATGCAAGTCCTAAATCCCGTAGAGGGATCCTTAGGAGAGTTGTTTTCTCAGAGGAACAAAGGAAGGAGCTGGAAAGAACCTTCAGGAGACAGAAGTACATCAGCAAAATGGACAGGAACAAACTGGCAGCCGATCTTAGCCTGAAGGAATCACAGGTGATCTACTTGATACAAGCTCAGTTTTTTATTCTACAATTTTAGTATAGAGAGGAGGTAAAAAAAGAACGTGACCTTAAACCATCAGTTTCTTTTGTCTTTAGTTTTTTATTAGTAAACTCACCGTAAGGTGAACTAAAATCCTTCTCCACTTTCTGATTTGTTAAGGTAAAGATCTGGTTCCAGAACCGCCGCATGAAATGGAGAAACCACAAGGAAAAGGAGTTTCATAACATCCGCTCCCCAATGGATGAGCTCATGGCCACAGGTCGTCCTCAAGAACAGGAGAAAACATCACATGATCACACTAACCCAAAAACAGAGAACTCTGTGAGAACAAAAGAACAAAAGGGACACATGCATGAGCCAATGAGAGACAAGTAACTTTCTCACCTCCATTACAAAGACTTACATTTTGATGGAATACCTTGTACAGTCCAAAAATTCAGGCCTCTTATGTTTTATTCCACTGTCATTAGAGTGTAAATAGATACAAATGCTTGTTTCATGGCTTTAGCCTATTAAGACTCCCAATTTTCAATCAAAACTACTGTTATCGAAAGGTAAAATTAACAATGTTTACATTTTACAAAATTGTTGAACTGTAAACTCTCCTAAGCTTTACACAAAATCCTTATTCAATAAAAATTCATATAATTTGTTTGTAAGTCATATTACTTTTACTGCATGTTGGTAATAGTTTATTTGCTATCTTGTTTGCATTAATCAACTGTAAATGAAATGTTTTATTAAATTGTTACATTGTATTATAACTTAATTTAATTCACTATAATACTCTGATATTAGTGAGTAAAGATAACGGTAGTTTAGATTTTGTGAAACCTTTTTAGCACAATTTATTACTTCACAAGCTGCATGGTGGTAAATGTATTTAGCACATTGAACTTTTAACATAAACCGAATAGATGCATCAGAAAAACATAGGGAAAATGACAAATGCTGTTTGCTGTGTGTTTTTATAACTCACACCAAATTTCTACCAAGTATCTCCTGGGTGTGATAATTTAATATTTGGAAAAAGCCAAATTCACAAATAATGATAAATATTTAATTAATTATTAGGAGACCAGGCAATGTTTAGAAATAATAAGTTTAGGGCTGTCAAGATGGTTATTTATTTAAAATACATACTATACTATGTTTCCCAAAATACGTCTCTAGGATAACTGGAAAGTATATTTAAGAGGATAATGTTAGATTGTGTCGTATTGTTTGGAGTAGAACTAGTAGTTAGAGCAGTGCGCTTGTGCTCTGAGAAGGTTGCAAGTACCTGGTTCAATCCCCGGAGCCTGCACTCTGAGTCCATGAGCAAGACCCTTATCCCCACACTGCTACCTGGGCGCCGCTCAATGGCTGCCCACTGCTCCCCAAGCGGATGGGTTTAATGCAGAGGTAAATTTCTCCAATGTGAGATCAATAAAGTTCTGTTATTATTACTTCAGGTATTACCATCTCTGAAAAAATTATTCAGTATAAGTAAATGTGTTATAGACATAAAGTGAGTGACAGCAATCATAACCAAATAAACAGCAAACCAAATGGTGATTTGCTACTGCTATTAACAGTTTTATCCTGTAAAGACAGCTGATTCCCCCCACATTCCTGAGACAACACTTGGTCTATGCAGCAGATAAAAGTTGTAAGTCTCAACTGTAAATTTCTGCATTACCCCTGTCCATCTAAACTGATGGCGTTGGAACCCAAGAGTTCCATAGTTACACTGGAGGAGCTGCAGAGATCTGTAGCTTATGTGTTAGACTATGTTGACATTACATCATTTTTTGTTGACTTCACAACAAGTGCAGTTGTTGTGCAGAATGCTGCTGAATGCAGATAGTGCAGAATGCTGCTGAACGCAGATAAACTTAAAATACATTGGTGATACCATCACGTTGTGAGGATTCTTTTCTGTAGCAGCCACAGCTACAGTAGAAAAGTATAAATCGAAGCTTGTTAGAAATGAAGGAAGAAAAAAAATCCTTATGGTCCATCAGTCTGGCTGCACAGTGGAGCAGTGGGTAGCACTGCTGCCTTGCAGCAAGAAGGTTCCAGATTCAAATCTTTGCATGTTCTCCCTGTGCATGCGTTGGTTCTCTCTGGGTACCCCGGATTCCTCCCACATTCCAAAAACACAACTGTTAGTTTAATTGGTTTCTCTAAAATTATCCTTAGGTGAGAGTGTGTGCATGAATGATTGTTTCACCTGTTTGTCTCTGCGCTGCCCTTCGATGGACTGGCGACCTTCTCCAGGGTGTACCGCGCCTCTCGCCCATAGACTGCTGGAGACAGGCATCAGCACCCCTCACAACCCCAGCAGGGATAAATGTGACAGAAAATGGATGGATGGAAGGGTCCATCAGTCTTCTGTGTTTAACCCATCCCTTATGGAGCAGCGCCATGGCACATGGATTAGTAAAGGCGATTCTAGAAAGAACACGACTAAAGTCAAATGCATGCCAAACTTTCACAATTTTGCTTGCAAAAACTATGAAAAAATATTTGATTTTCCTTCCATTATCTAATTATGCATTATTATCTATGACACATGCAATTCCAAAGCTTAAAATTGTTTAAGGGTAATAACCATATTAAATGTAAAAGGTGTCTTTGCACATGCAAGGTCATAAATTTACCTTTTAAAAAGTTAACATAAATGTTCCACTTTGTGTGCTCACATCTGGCTTAGCTATACTAAATGTGTGCCAGTCTTGCTCTTTAATAATATCATGCACCGAGAAACATACAAAGCAGTCAAAAAGTCCTGCCTGGAAAATAGTCTCCTCTAACAGGGGTGATTGATGATGAAGGAATGTCTGACACAGCCATTTCTGTGGTGATGGATGATACCACATCAAGCGTGACAAAATACACAAATTCATCCCTTTCTCTATTGTTAAATCAGCTACCCCCCAAAATCCCCAATGGTTATAATGAAAATTTAAGGGTGTTTGTCAATAATTTTCCAAAAAGTTTTTTATTGTGCTTCTTAAATTGAAGTGGTGATAAAGGATTGAAAATAAAAGTTTAAATTGCTTAGTGACACACTTAGTGTGCATGTTGTCACAATGCAAACATGAATAATCTAAAGAATGGGATATTTGTGTTACATCATGATAAAATCATTATTATACCTACAGTTTCTGTTTCCATGTAAGGTGTTTTGTGACAGAAGTGCTCATACACTGTTCACTGGTGGTGGTGGTGGTGGGGGGGGGGGGGGGGGGGGGGGGGGGTAAATAACTAAACATAAGCAAGTGGGCATAAACGTTGTGAAATGTTTGATTGAAATAACTAAGAAGAAACGAGTGATGCTAAAATTTGAAGTTATAATTGTATTAGGAATGAACTTCATTTAATACTGGATAAATGCAGTGAGACTAAAACAAAGGGATGGTCTTTGCCTATGAGTTCTCTAGATACAGCTGGTATGTACAGTAATGGTATATCTACCTGCAGCATGAATTAATATTATGGAGAAAGACTTTGGGCTGTATTTGGAACTGCATGCATTAAGTGGCTTTGCACATCTGGAGACTATTAGCTCAATATATAAAGTCTTCTTGGCACACATTCTCAGTTGATTTGGAGTCTGGACTTTGACTGGCAGAGGTGGAAAGAGTACTAAAAAATTTTAATTAAGTAAAAGTATCTTTACTTTGCCTAAATTCTACTCAGAGTGAAAGTAAAATTACCCATTTCAAAATTTACTCAAGTAAAAGTACAAAATTACTTCATTTAAAATGTAATTTGAGTAAAAGTTACTTAGTTACTTTGAGTTATTGAATGCAAAAAAAAGGATGAGTCGTGAATCGAATTGAGCACAAGGTGTTTTAATCGATTTCAAGGCATATTTCAGTGGACATCCAAAAGATCAGCTGGGCTAAAGAACGTACTTCCTCATAGCACAAGGACAGTCACAACCTGAACCATAAAGTGCAAACAATTTTCAATCCTGCTGTCCAACAGACAACACCATGATAGGAATAAAGAAATTTAAACTACATTTTAAAGTTTTCAAAATGCACACAAAATTAAATGCCCAAAAGAGACCAGAAATCAAACTAAAACGCAACAGGATGCCACTGTTATTAATAAGCTCCTCATTTAATGATTTTAACTGACACTTGTTTTACTTTAATAGTGATTTTTAACTGACACTTGTTTTTACATCCATTGTTTATATGTTTGAATAGTGTAAATAAAGTGCTGTTAAAAGTCAAACGTCTTCTTTTTTTTACTCAGTAAGGTGAGGGGGTTTTAAATGTAGCGAAGTAAAACTACTTAGGTTAAAATTTACTCGAGTAAAAGAAAAAATTACATATTTCAAAAACTACTCAGAAAATTACAAATTACTTATAAAAAGTACTCAATTACACTAACGTAAGTAAATGTAATTCGTTACTTTCCACCCCTGTTGACTGGGCCATTACAAAACTTTGATAGTCTTTGCTTTAAACTATTCTACTGTAGCCCTGGCTGTATGTTTAGGGTTTTTTTCCTGCTGGAACTTTAATAGGTTTGTCTATGCTATTTAGCTCTGTATGTTCCTATCAGCTAGGACTATGATCCAGTTTCATGAAGAATTGGGACATTGTGATGCTTCCACTGTCTTTTTTTTTTTTTTTACAGTAACTCCACAATTCCCAACCTTTTACAAAGGTCAGATCCTTTGCACAAAAAATGGAAACAAAACCTAAAGAAAATATCTTTACAAAGTATGAATTTATCGTCTCTTGTCTATGGTTGGGTTGTGTGAAAAAAAAGGCCCAGGAGGTAAATTTGGGAGTTCCCTGCCCAAAATGAAACCTGTGGTTTACTCTGGGGGTCCTGTGGCCTATTCCCAGGCCTGATTTGATATATATGATAAGGATCTCTTCCATGAAAAAAATATTAAGTATTTTATTACAGAATTTTAGGAGTGGGAATCTCTAAAAGAAAAATACTAAATAATAACAGAGTTCAATACTATTTTAAGATGAAAAGCATCAGTTAATATTCAAGCTAACTGGTGGATAGTGGGGCAATTAAATTTTTATCAAAAGATTTATTCATTTTGATTGTTGAACGGCCCCTGGGAAGGTGCTAAGAAAAACTGAATAGGGATTCTTTTAGAAGGACAGCATTGAGCAGTATTCTTGTTCAACAACTCCAAATAGATCTGTTCAGTCTTGTGAAGAAAGAAGAGCTATTGAGATGTAAAGTGGGTAATTTATCTTCTCATTAGTGCTACATTGTACAGACAGTCCTCTGTGAAAACAGCCATGAGCATCCCCAACAAATGGCTGTTTTCTGCAGAGTCACTGCTCTGAAAAACAAAAACTTTAAATGCATTTTGCATTTCAATTACACCAAATCCTTACCAGTGTTCTTTTAATTGAGCCACCTAGCGGTGATCAAGTGTAATGAAGGGGGAAAATGTTTTAGGGTTTCTTTAAGCTTACATTTTCTCCCTGGACAAAAAAATAAAAAAATAAATTCCAGTCCAGAAGTTACAATTTTTTCTAAACATAGATATTACTTTCATGATTCAAATGGTTTGTTCACAATCAGTGAATTTGAAGTTGTGTTAAAGGCTGGTCCCATAATTTCACTCTTTCAGAATTTGAGTAATACCTTGAAAGTCTATAAAATGAAAGTCTATAGAATACATTAAAAAAAAAAGCATTACATTTAAACAGCAGTGCTTCAACTTTACATTTTTATCCTTTAATATAGTCCATTTACTGTTTCCATAATTGTTCATAAGTCACTACAACCCCAAGGAATCTCTTAAGCTATTTCGATGTAAGCATTACAAATGTATAGTTCAGTATCACCTTGTTTTCATAAACAAAAAAAATACAAAAAACTTCTGCTTTACTAATTTGGTTACAAAAATGTTATTTTATCTACTATTCTTTTTTTCTGCACCAGACCAAATCAACTTTGTATTATCTGAAAATACAAGTTTAAAAAATTGTAACACTATAAATTATATTAAGTAGAAAACGATTACTGAACTAGTCACTTCTCCTAATCACCTTACCTTTACACACATTGCTAAAAACCTTAGTCTCATGAATAAATCACTTTCTGCTGTTAAAAGCGTCCTTAAGACTACAGGTGCTGGTCATAAAATTAGAATATCATGAAAAAGTAGATTGATTTCAGTAATTCCATTTAAAAAGTGAAACTTGTATATTATATTCATACATTACATACAAACTCATATATTTCAGATGTTTATTTTGTTTAATTTTGATGATTACAAATGACAACAAATGAAAATCTCAAATTCATCATATCAGAAAATTAGAATATTGTGAAAAGGTTCAAAATTGATGGCCCCTGGTGCCACACTCTAATCAGCTAATTAACTCAAACCACCTGCAAAAGCCTTTAAATGGTCTTTCAGTCTAGTTCTATAGGCTACACAATCATGGGGAAGACTGCTGACTTGACAGTTGTCCAAAAGACGACCATCGACACCTTGCACAAGGAGGGCAAGACACAAAAGGTCATCGCTAAAGAGGCTGGCTGTTCACAGAGCTCAGTGTCCAAGCACATTAATAGAGAGGCGAAGGGAAGGAAAAGATGTGGTCGAAAAAAGTGTACAAGCAAGAGAGATAACCGCACCCTGGAGAGGATTGTGAAACAAAACCCATTCAAAAATGTGGGGGAGATTCACAAAGAGTGGACTGCAGCTGGAGTGAGTGCTTCAAGAACCACCACACACAGACGTATGAAAGACATGGGTTTCTGCTGTCGCATTCCTTGTGTCAAGCCACTCTTGAACCACAGACAGCGTCAGAAGCGTCTTGCCTGGGCTAAAGAGAAACAGGACTGGACTGCTGGTGAGTGGTCCAAAGTCATGTTCTCTGATGAAAGTAAATTTTGCATTTCCTTTGGAAATCAAGGTCCCAGAGTCTGGAGGAAAAGAAGAGAGGCACTTCATCCACGTTGCTTGAAGTCCAGTGTAAAGTTTCCACAGTCAGTGATGGTTTGGGGTGCCATGTCATCTGCTGGTGTTGGTCCATTGTGTTTTCTGAGGTCCAGGGTCAACGCAGCCACATACCAGGAAGTTTTAGAGCACTTCATGCTTCCTGCAGCTGACCAACTTTATGGAGATGCAGATTTCATTTTCCAACAGGACTTGGCACCTGCACACAGTGCCAAAGCTACCAGTACCTGGTTGAAGGACCATGGTATCCCTGTTCTTAATTGGCCAGCAAACTCTCCTGACCTTAACCCCATAGAAAATCTATGGGGTATTGTGAAGAAGAAGATGCAATACACCAGACCCAACAATTCAGAAGAGCTAAAAGCCACTATTAGAGCAACCTGGGCTATCATAACACCTGAGCAGTGCCACAGACTGATCGACTCCATGCCACGCCGCATTGCTGCAGTAATACAGGCCAAAGGAGGCCCAACTAAATACTGAGTGCTGTACATGCTCATACTTTTCATGTTCATACTTTTCAGTTGGCCAACATTTCTATAAATCCTTTGTTTTTATTGGTCTTCAGTAATATTCTAATTTTCTGATATGATGAATTTGAGATTTTCATTTGTTGTCATTTGTAATCATCAAAATTAAACAAAATAAACATCTGAAATATGAGTTTGTATGTAATGTATGAATATAATATACAAGTTTCACTTTTTAAATGGAATTACTGAAATCAATCTACTTTTTCATGATATTCTAATTTTATGACCAGCACCTGTATACTGACAGAACTGAGCATTATCATTAAAGGGTTCTTGTTAGGTTTGTACTACCAACCATGTTTCTGCATTAGTTGCAAAACCAAGTTTACCTGTACATTTTTTTTTTAGAAATATATAAGTTCAAATGTTTGGCAAAATATATATGGAGCCCAAAGTTAAAATAAGGCTAATGAGTTCTTGTAAACTTCTCTTCAAAGACTGTAGGAAATGTCAGTATAAGCACTAAAAAAATAAACATGATATAAAATATTTTATTTGTCATGTCCACACAGCACAAAAAAACACATGATAAATACATTGATATCCTTAAAGCAAATAAAATATATGAATTTACACTTATTTAAAACTATTTACAGGTATGAGTGCATAATATTACAGCATACAGACCATAAAGCTGAAACCTGAGAGTGAGTTAACAGTGAACAGAGTGATGTGGTTTGGCCTGGATCCAGCATTACTGCATCATACAAGTCTTCAGATGTTCTTTTTCTGTCCTGAGGTATTTCTATATAGTACTCCTCCTTGTACATCAGCATCTATGATGCTTCCATTTGCGAGTGGCCAGGGCGATGCTTGCATCTTTCTTGTGCCAGGGGAAGAGATGGATGAGGGCAATGTTGCCGTCTGGCTGCATGGAGCCGGTCAGCACGTAGAGCTGCAGGCGCCCTGGACGCACCAGTGCGCTGGCACATCCGCGGTTGATGAGAAGCCACTCCTGCAGGAGGTGCTTAGTGTCATAAGGCAACAGAGGACCCTGACGAATGAACTCCACACGGCCCTCGACCTGGAACTCTGGCTCTCCTGTGGCGTGGCGAAGACGATGGAGCTTAGCAGTAATGGCTGTGGAGGAGAAGAGGAAATTAACATGTGGACAAAATGAGGATTTGAAAAAAATAAATAAATATATATATCTTAGCAAATGTGAGTTCGCTAAGAATAAGAAATCTTACCAAAGTCATGGTGACAAAACGCATTTAGAACTGTCTTCATTGGAGGAGCCACTTCCACAGAGGGACAATTTTGGCAAGCAGGTTTTGGTAAGTCTGTGATTTAAAAACAAAAAAAATATATTTTTACTAATTGTAGACACAATCAGGAGCTTTAAATTTAAGGGGAAAAAATTACAGTTATTATTCTGTGCTTGTTACCTTTAATAAAGTGGCTAAATTTTGCAAGGGGGGTAAGGCACATGTCTTCCTCAGCAGGAAAGCGGTCACAGTCGAGAGCCTGAGGCCAGGGGTGTCCCTGGCAGGCGAGCACCGGGGCACAGCTGTCCCTCACTGCCACACACAGACTACGGCAAGGCTGGATGAAACTGAGGAGGAAAAAAAATATTTTCATTTACTGCTATTTCAAAGGGACACAAATTAAAACATTAAAAAAAAAACTTACGTGTCAAGACAGACAGGTGCAATGATAGAGCAGAGGAAGGCCTGGGCTTGAGGGTGGCAGCCAGTTTGCAACAGTGGCCTCCAGTCTTCAGAGCGGGGCACCACCTCACCTTCAAGGTTGCTGTGGCCTAAAAAGTTTGGCAGCCTCATCTCTGAATATCCTACATCTTTGCAGACCTTCATCTGGTTGGGAATGGTAACACAGCGAGTGGATTGGCCCATATCGAATGCCAGTAAAGGAGATGCCACAGCTACAAGAGCCAGTGCCAAGAAAGCAGTCATAATTAGAAGTTGACAAAGTCCCAGGAGTACCAAGGAGGAATGGCTGAGCTCTTCACAGAGGCTCTGAGTCTTTACTGCCTCTCTCATGAGTTTCTCTCTTTATATACAGCAAGGTGAGCCAGCAAGTCTGTTATCAACTACCAATCAAAAGACATAGAGACGATGTGTTTGGAGACAACGGCTTGTTTTGTGATCACTGCAGACAGAAAGGAGGCAGAGAGCAGATGGAGGGTGTGTGAGACGGGTGTGTGCGTGGGTGAGGTGGGAGGGGGTTGAAGTGTGAGCAATCACATCCCAGTTTTACTGAGTGAAAACCAGCCACAGATTCACTTTACCTAGTTTGAAGAGGATTACAATAAAAATCAAAGTTATGTTCAAAAAAAAAAAAAAAAATCGCAGTTTTGAACTCATTTTGACTACGTCCCAGGTTTGAATATTGCAAACGGGTGGAAATTTTAAGCATTTTATCACATTTTACATTCAGCTTGATCAACTCAAGCATCATGCTTAAGTTTTATATTTAATCGAAATTAATTCTCATTTTATACCGTTTGTCACAGCTATGAATGTAAAACTGTATGCCTTGCCAGGATATCTTCACATCAGGTCTCCCCTGCTAAAAAGGATGAAGCGTTACAAGAACATGATGCTGCAACTATCATGTTTTACCACAGTGGCGGCGTGATCAGGTTCATGCGTTTTCTCCGATTTTTTGCCACACAGTGTTTTGTGTTTAGGTCAAGGAGTTAAATTCTGGTTGCAATTTCCCAGAGCTCCTTTTTCTTTTTTACTGTAAACTTGATTTTTTTACTATTGCATAAATGCCAAAAAGTATTAAGTGCTGTAACCAGCTGACCTGTCATCAGATTATCCCACCTAAACTCCAATTGCCATAGAAGTTATGGTGACTCCAACTGATACAGATAGCAGCTATGCGCAGTCTTTTAATGATGATTAACTAGACAGAGCTTTATGTGTTGTCAATCTTGTTTTATTTTCAGTTTCACCTTTACGGTGTACCTGGGAAAAAATTGTATTCTTAATGTTTTATAATAAAACTCAGAGGCTATTACAGAAAAGCTCTCCTGATAATAAAAAGAAAATATTGTTAGACCCGATCTACTTAGGTGACTGTAAAATGAGCTGTTGTCAAGAGACAGAATGTGGAAGGAAAATATGCAAAAATTGTCAAAAGACGTACGATTCAGGAGAGACTAACAAGCATGGAGAACCAATGATGGAATCCAAGAAACCAAACTACAAAAGCCCTAAATAAATAATTTTGAATCTAGTATTGCTATTGATACATACACAGATTATATTAATATTTTACTCTAGTCACATTTGGTTGCTGTTAAGCGTATTACTGTTAATATGCCAAGAGATACATCAAATCCTTTTATTTACTTTAACTCTAGAATTAAAGCAACTTAATCAAACTCTGTTGCATTTCAATGTATTTGTTTAGAGATCGCCTGTCTCCAGATTGAGATGTGTATCTAAATCTGGGGTTACTCCTCCAGGCTTTTTCTCTCTCTTATGAATCAAAGGTTTCCATTGAACCCAGCCTGTCAGAGCTCAAGTCTGCTCCCATATATGTGACTTTACAAGAGGCCTGTCTGGAAAAGGGACAATGAATATGTAACCGGCCACAGCTGAGCCCCATTTTATGGCATGATCTAAAGACTGGAGGCTGGTTCCAGATTGGGTAGACGAGTTCAGCCCATTAGAGGGGACTAACTGGGCAATTAGAGTCACAGGCCAATTTGGCCGAACAATAGGTCCACACATTTAACAAGCTCCCCCTGCCAGGAGCTCTGCAGGGGTCTGTTGTTGGGCCTAATGGCTGTTGAGTAGACAGTGTGTCTGTGTTGGGAATGGGCTGCTAGCTCCAAACTCGGTCAATGGGCAGGAGTCAGCCGAGTGGTACAAGGTCTGAGTTTGATTTTTCCAGCACATCCCACAAGTGGTAATTTTAAGAGTTTAGAAATTGAGCCAAACATATAAGCTTTGCTGATCAGATGAGTATATTTCTGTTGCTCCGAGACTGAGCAGACAGATAATGCTGATGGAGATGCATGGATCCATTCGTTCAGGTTGTAGTCTATGTAACAATGCTTTAATGGTTTAATCAATAGAGTAAGAAGCTTTTATCTTTTTCTTTTGTAAGGGGAAGGGCAGCCTTTGCTCACTGCCTTCATTAGAATGTTTTTAATGAATAATATTGGTTGTTACTTACTGTTCGATCTCTACCAAAGGTAAAGTAGAATGCTGCCAGAACTAGGATATCCTGATAAAAATGCCTTTTACCACTCATTCAAATTAAAGTTTATTTTCTTGTAAATGAATAATGAATATAGTCTGCCTTTATGCAAGGGATTACAGTTTCTATTAAAGTTATACATTTAATCATCACATTTTGCATTTCTTCCCATCTCTTCACACTGATACAACCAGGAGGCTCTTCTGTTTTGAGGCATAGTACTGGGTCATAGTGTCATGACTAATTGAGACTTGATTTTAGGGAGTATGGATCCTTAAACATTTCTCCTTTTTAGACATAATCCATAAAGAATTACATGGATTTAAGGGGATAAAATAGAAAGTGTTTTTTCCCCAACAGTTTGTCTTTTAATAAATGCATGTAAACAGTTCAGAACACTGGTTTGGTGCCTGCAGGTCTTTTGGGGTACATCTCCAACAGCTTTGCAAATTCAACCTGAAATTTTTGCCTCTTATTTTGTGTGATTGATTTTTTTTTCTTCAGGTTATTGATTATATTTATGCAAAATATTCCACTCGTCCAACTGCATGTTTTTGAGTTGCTATGTTGGTAGAAGTCAAACTGTTTGCCCTGTGGCTTCGTGGGAAACATTTTAGATACCATCACCATTTTCTATAGTGGGGAAGGTGTTTGGTGTAAAATGCATATCAATTTACATGTCAGACATTTTATATTCAACCCTTTATTTTCTATCCTCCCCGTATGGCTTCTGGCTAATTTACATTCTTTTCACCTTTCTATGAAGGCCAGATCAGCAGAGAAAACTAAACAGCCCTTGCTGCTTTTCCTAATGAGTAAAAATTAAAAAACCTTTTATATTTGTGTCTTAATGTTGCCCAACATCCAAAAGATTTTTGATCTGAAACAAAGTCAGGAAACCATTTGGAGGGCTAACAAATTTTCACCATGGTTTGAACAAAGGGCATTCTTAAAATCAACAAACAAAACCTAAGGTCAGCCATAAAGTTTTGCAGAACAGCTAGCAATAATAAGTTAAACCTGACCCTATGGTAAAAAGTCAGCCTTCCTAACAAGTTCTGTAACATTTTAGTGGAAATGACAAAAGTTTGTCATGAGAGGCAATGAGTGAACATCGCCACTAATTATAATCCACTTTTACCGTTTTGATTCAGCAGAACTAGGTGGATTCTGGAAATTATAACATTTAAAGGTCATCCTGCTGCATCTACATTAGGTCGAAGTGCAGACTTCTGACTGCTAGGCCACTCCAAAAGTTTGTTTTCAGTCATTCAGAGGTTGCATTGCCCCTCTGCTTTGAAATGCTGTCCTGCTACAGAACCATGACAGGAATCGGTTTAACGTCCTGTATTGATGGCTTTCTATCGTTCTGCATGATTTTCTAGATGGTGCTATATTCATGGCTCCCTCACACTACATCCATGTTTGACTCAAAAAAAAGGCATTTTACTGAAACATTTGAGTTTAACAAAAAAGCAAACCTGTGGTCAGATTTTGATCATTGTATATATTTTTTTAACATTAACAGAAATCTTAATCAAGCTATCAAACATCTTCCAACTATCACATTTCAATGTTATGCTGCTGTTTTCTGGCCATGTGGATGAGCAAAACAAGCCCTTGCAAAACATCAAAGACAAGGTGTGTTTAGGAAGGCAGGGAGGAGGACTGGGTGTCAGCACAGCAAACGCAAACTCAGATAAAAGATGTCTCCCCTTGTACACAGGAGACTCATACATTAAACTCCCATTTGTCTCTTTTTCCCCCAGACTTACCCCCCCTTCTTTCTTCATCCTGCTGGGCTCCAGCAGGGCTGACAGTCGACAGATGACAGACTGTCAATAGCACTCAATTGTCACATCCAGTCTCCAAGCCTTATGGGCAGACGCAGCCAAGCTGACATGAGTAGACTACTTACACCCCCCCAACCCCAGCATTGGCTGACAATCCAAAGACTATTGTACTTAAATGAAAGTTTAAATTAGTTCTGTGTGATCCATTATTCATATGCGTCCATCTCAGTTCACTGTAATGCTAAAACAGGATTACTTATTTTTACAGCAAATTTCTTGCAAAATCTTAGAAAAAAATACAGCTTGTAAATCAAGATAATCACAATAATTACAAGTAGTAGACACCATAATCTTTATTATTGAGGGGGGTCGCAGCCTTTATACGCCCCGTTGTTCAAGCAGTACTGCAGAAGAGCCCTGAAGCATGGATTCTGGTGAGGAAACAACAAAGAGAACTTCCATGTTCAACATAGTTCCGTACACAGTAGCAAGAGTAAATACTAATGCTCCAAGATTACAGGCCTACAAAGGGCTTTTTTCCACCCTTCTTACCCTAATGAGAATATGAGGGTCTCCAACAACGATGAGTAGAGCTTTGGAACGGGTGACCGCCACATTGAAGCGTTTTGGATTGTCCAGAAATCCAAGCAAATTCTGTGCATCAGCATCCTCCGCTAATTTGCCAGAGCGCACCTAGATCATAAAATGAATATAAAAACTGCAAGTTAATCTTTATATACAGGCTTAATTACCTTTAAAATAAATAGTGTATTTATATAGCACCTTTACACAGACAGGATCCCAAAAGTCCTTCTCAAAAAAAGAAAACCCAACACACAGCAGTGCATTAAAATGTGATTAAGGCCCCGTCCACACGAAGCCGAACCCTGGCCTAAACGCACAAATTTTTCACCAAACCAGCCTCTCATCCATACGAAGCCGGCGTTTCGGGGGTCTGTAAACGATCTTATTTTTATTCAGCCTTCAGAGTGGGAAGATTTTGAAACGCCGTTTTCGCGTTTCCATCTTTAAGCTCTAACCGCAATTTTTTTTTTTTTTTTTTTTAAACACGCATGCGTCATAGCGTTGCCTCTAAACATGCATGCGCGACACAATATCACAACAACAATGGCGCCGTACTGTGTTGAATGGTTGCTGCTCATGCTACTCACCCTGCTGTCGGGCTTACAGCAGAATCTTCTTCTTCTTGAATGTCTCCAGGAAGAACAGAGCAATATCAACGACATAGTTCAGCACCTGAATTTGACTGAACCACGAAAATGGACCCGCAGGGCAACCATGTATAAATATTAGTGCGCATGCCCAACATTTCGTCGCCTATTTTTGCTTTGGCACCACAGGGCCACTTACAGGCCTGGCATACATTTTGCAGCGTTTTCATGCATTCGTGTGGATGATCATTTATTTTACGTCTCTGTCTTTACGACAAACGTTCTGGAAAATATTAGCGTTTCGTGTTCGTTTTGACTTCGTGTGGACGGGGTCTAAATCATAGTTCCTGTTTAAAACCGTCATGAAAAAAAAAACTTCTCTAAACTTTCTTTGAAATTTGAACAATTTGTAGAGGAAAAGACAAAATCTATTAAGACGCAAAGTTTAATTTTGAAGACCTCTATAGAGAAAATGCATAAGATAACAAAAGAGACCCAAAGCACGATCAGCAGGTGACAAGAACCATCCAATAACCAGACTGATTGGAAAATATTTGCATTTTTCTTTGTTTCTTAAAGACACTGCAATTAGCACCCCCCAGGTCCAATAAACTGAGTCACTTTTATGCTTCACTAAAGGAAAAAAAATATTTACACAAAATGCCTTAATTCTGAAATCCTGTCAAAACCATCTGTGGCCTTTGGTGATTCCCAAAAAAAAGAGCCTAATAATTTATGTACAGACGGACTGAAGAAAGAATAGCCAGTATGGTTGTCACAATATGAAAATTTCAAACTCTAAACAAAAACCCATAAAAATATCTAATACTAAAATGTCTTTTCCAGTACCATTACAACAAAAAATAAATAAAGGCACATCATTTTGTTTATTAACATGAACACGCCCCCCTTTTTAATCTCAACATGGAATATTAGTTCCCAACAGAATCACAGATGCTAGTTAATTGTGCAAAATGATGACCAATATATTGGATTATCTTTAGGCTTTTTTTTTAAACTAGGCACATTTAGAAAGCAAGGAAGACCTAAAACTTGCAAACAGTAGTCGCAGCACATGAGTCATGGGATAAACAAATATACCTCCAGCACACCGCACAATTTCACAATACTTTAAGATTGTCTGACATTTTATTCCTTTAATGTACAAGAAAAAATATTCTACATTCTTTAGATATTTTAACAACTTGGGAAAATACTTTATATATATATATATATATACACAGGTCCTTTTCAAAATATTAGTATGTTGTGATAAAGTTCAAGTTTTAATATTACATTATGGAAAATAATGAACATTCATATATTTTAGATTAATTGCACATTAACTGAAATATTTCAGGTCTTATTGTCTGATTTTGCATACAGCTTATTAAAACCCAAAATTCCCATCTCGCAAAATTAGCATATTTCATCCGACCAATAAAAGAAAAGTGTTCTTAATACAAAAAAGTCAACCTTTTGCAGAAATGACTGCTTCAGCGCGGCATGGTATGGAGGCAATCAGCCTGTGGCACTGCTGAGGTTATGGAGGCCCAGGATGCTTAGATAGCGGCCTTTAGCTCATCCAGAGTGTTTGGTCTTGTGTCTCTCAACTTTCTCTTCACAATATCCCACAGATTCGCTATGGGGTTCAGGTCAGGAGAGTATGTAGGCCAATTGAGCACAGTGATACCATGGTCAGTAAACCATTTACCAGCAGTTTTGGCACTGTGAGCAGGTGCCAGGTCGTGCTGAAAAATGATATCTTCATCTCCATAATGCTTTTCAGCAGATGAAAGCATGAAGTGCTCCAAAAATCTGCATTGACCCTGCCCTTGATAAAACACAGTGGACCAAACCCAGCAGCTGACATGGCACCACGGCATCACTGACTGGAGACTTGACACTGGAATTCTGGCATTTTGGCATTTCCTTCTCTCCGGTCTTCCTCCAGAGTCTTGCACCTTGAAATGACATTAAAAACTGAGCAACAGTCCTGTGCTGCTTCTCTGTAGCCCAGGTCAGGCGCCTCTGCCGCCATTTCTTGTTCAAAAGTGGCTTTACCTGAGGAATGCAGCACCTGTTGCCCATTTCCTGCACACGCCTGTGCATGTTGGCTCTGGATGTTTATACTCCAGACTCAGTCCAATGCTTCTGCAGGTCCCCCAAGGTCTGGAATCAGCCCTTCTCCACAGTCTTCCTCAGGGTCCGGTCACCTCTTCTCGTTGTACATTGTTTTCTGCCACACTTTTTCCTTCCCACTGAGGTGCCTTGATGCAGCACTCTGGGAACAGCGTATTCGTTCAGAAATATCTTTCTGTGACACCTCTTGCTTTAGGGTGTCAGTGATGGCTTTTTGGACAGCAGTCATGTCGGCAGTCTTACCCATGATAAGGGTTTTGAGTGATGAACCAGGCTGGGAGTTTTAAAGGCCTCAGGAATTTAGAGTTAATTTGTTCATTCCGATGATAAGGCACATAGCTCGTTTTAGAGACCTTTTTCATTATATGCTAATTTATGAGATAGGAATTTTGGGTTTTCATGAGCTGTATGCAAAAATCATCAGTATTAAGACAATAAAATACCTTAAATATTTCAGTTAGTGTGCAATGAATCTAAAATATATGAATGTACAAGTTTTATCATTACATTATAGAAAATAATGAACTGTATCACAATATGCTAATATTTTGAGAAGGACCTTGTATTTGCTGTCTAGACTGCATAGAAACACTGCCAACAATCAGGCCAAACTCTTGTACAAAGTCTCCACCCACTCGTCTAGATAAATAAAATCAGCTCTTCAGATCACTTCTATGGCCGCAGGTGTTGCAATGAAGCTCTTGGCCAAGCAGACATTTTGATAAACATTTGAAAAATGAATCACACTCAGGAGCTCAGTGAACTGAAGCGAGGCAGTTTAATAGGATCTCAACTGTGCAACAAGTCTAGGCATGAAATGTCCTCATCTACTGCATTATTAACAGTCTGTGATATCATAACAAGGTGGAAGTGAATGGAAACGATAACAGACATTCGTAAGTCCTGTTTGTCTCTGTGCTGCCCTGCGATGGACTGGTGCCCTGTCCAGGGTTTACCCCGCCTCTCACCCATAAATAGCTGGAGATAGGCACCAGCAACCCTCGCGACCCCAACTAGGATTAAGCAAGACAGAAAATGGACGGATGAACTGCCAATGATTAAAAATGTTACACATGCCTTATATATAAAAAAAAAAAAACATTAACAAATCAAAAACAATGGCAAATGGCAGGAGCAGCAATGCATGCGCTTCACATGATTTCATGCACGGCTGCTGAATGCACAAAAATCGGTGAACGAATGCATCGACCGATGTCAATATCAAAAATACAAAAAGAAAAACACTACTTTTAACCCTATTATAGACCGGCCAATGTATCGGCTCACCGCTAATACAGACCCCAAAATTATAAGAAACTCTGCATAGTTAAGCAGAGGAAGATATTTTGAGTAACCCTGTTCTCCATCTTTGTGGAAACTATTTGGAGACGGTCACCACGTCTTAGCGTGACTGAATAAGAGTACAAAAGGCTAAATTCACAGAGACATGGATGAGAGTTTAGTATTGATGAGCTTGACCAGCCTGCACAGAGACGTGAACCCAATCCAACAGAAAAGTATTGGGATGAGATTAGGGCTGCAACTAACGATTATTTAAAAAAATCGATGAATCGGCCGATTATTTTTTCGATTAATAATAATAAAATAAACATTTTAGACAGAACAAACAAGCACACAAGTACAGGTTGCTCATTAACTGTACTGGTGACATATGAAAAATAAATGTTTGTGTTAAAACTACGCAAACTTACATGAGAAATGTAGCTGTACATCCACAAAATATAGGCTACTTTGTTTCATAAAGCGCAAAAAAAAAGACATTTTTGTTTTTTAAAAGCCCCTAAGGGGTTCAAACAATAGGTCCCCCCATTTCAACAAATGTTTTTTTTAGACTAGAAGAGTTCTGCCTTTTAAGACAGAAAACTATAGCAGTTAAAGTTGCTACTTGAGAAAATACTTAACCATAGAGATAAAAATAGCCCTGTGATTCAAATTATAAATTGTATTTTGAATAAAAATGAGAGAACTAGGGGTGGTAAAAAACACATCCTCCAAAGACAGATATTTACATGGGAATGTGGCATATAATTAATTGACATATTACTGATCTTGCTGGATTTTATTCTGCTTTACTTCCATAAATTGCAGGATCTTTACTTTATCTTTGCCAGAAGATTTAAACTTTAAAAGCCTTGCCCTCATAATTTGCAAGTTAATTTATTTATAAAGAAAATATAAACGCTGCTTAAGCTAATTCAAATGAAATTAAAAGTAAAATAAGTAGCCAACCTTATTACTGTCTCTAACCTACTAACAAGGTAAGGAAAGCATCAGATGAGCTACCTGAGAAACTGATGTTACGTTTCCCCTCTTTAAAACAAAACAAACATGGTCACTCACCCTGCTGATCAGCTCTCTTCACTGCCATCGACGGCTCCAACGTGTTTTCTTTTCAGGTGCTGCATCATAACAGTGGTGCTTCCGTGTTATGTTAATTTGTTTTCACAAAAGTTGCATGTTACGACTTTTTCGCTTTAAAAAGTGCAGGCTGTTTTAATTATTGTGATCAATTTGCGCCGTCAATCCCGGCGCATGCACGCTTCATTTGCAGTCTGGACGCTGAGGGTAAACATCCTGCGGCTCTGACTGCAGCACTGAGAGGGACTCTTGCGGGAGAACGCGGTTGGGATGGGGGAGGCGCCCCACGGCAGCAGCTGCAGACGGCGGCGGATGACGCATTAATCGCGCGACACAACTAATCGATGATGAAATTCGTTGCCAACGCTTTTAAAAGTCGATTTTATCGATTCGTTGTTGCAGCCCTAGATGAGATTGAGAGTAACATCTGGTTATGACTCCCAAATGTACTCCCAGAGGAATGGTTAAGCCCCAATAGTTGGGGTTTACAGATGGTTTCAAAAAAGTAGAACTGTTTCCTTAGCCCTTTCAAAAAGCATGCCAAAGCTAATTAACATCTACGTTCTAATAAAAAGAAATGGTAACAAATAGGTACTTGTAAAAAGCATTCACTCAATGCGTGTTTTGGCCTACCGTTGACAAGACGATGACCAGAAACTCTTGACCTTGGAACTCCTCCACTGAGCCCACTTTGATGTCAGACAAGCCCCTTTTGCTCAGCAGCAGTCGAATCTTCTCACACTGGACAGGAATATAAAAACCAAACCTTAAAGGCTACAAAGTCCATTGGATTATTTTCTAACTATTAACAAACATAAGATTTCACAGGAAATAAACCAGCAGGTCAAACATTTCGCATTATGTGGTGCACACACACCTGTTTCCTATAGGGTGCGATGACGCCGATGTCAGAGAGGGGCACTGGGTTGTAGAGCTTTGTTGCCAGTTCAGAGCAGTACATCATCACCTGCACAGCTTCTGTTGGGTTGAACCATGATGGGTTGCTGCACTCCCTCATTTCTTCACCCTGAAGAAAACAAAACTGGGAACTTTCTGTACCTGCATGAAGGGACAGCAAACTAATACTGAAAATAAAATCGACACTTTCAGTAAGACTGGTTAAAAGAACACTTGGATTTTATCTAAACATTACCCTGACGCCATGAAAGAGGAGGGGAAAGCCTTTTTTTGGCAGCCCTTTCCACTGGCACAGGGAATCCACAATATCCCTCTGAGCTTTAAAGCACAGCTCCCCCATGTAAAAGAGCTTGGAGGGCAATGCAAGCAGGGCCTCATGAGAGCGATAGTTGTAGATCAACTTAGTTACCTGTTAAGAGAAAAGCATGCTTATATACAGATCACTTAGATGGTCATTTATGTGGAATAATAAATTCTAATGTTAAGCCACTAGCATCAGTATTACTGATGCTGGCCAAAAAGATCCTTCTAATTACTTTATAATTTCATGTATATTTCCCAATAAGAGAACTAACCAGTTTAGGGTTATATCCCCAGTCGTGCTTGGCGTACAGGGGGTTGGCCATCAGCCTCTCCAAAAGAGACACCCCAAGCCCAAAGGCTGCGGCCTGCTTGGACTTCACTATGGGACCCAGTTGGCAGGGGTCTCCAGCCAGCACTATCTAAGCAAGGGACAGCAAACATAATTCAGCAATAAAGCCAAGTTCATCTCCCATTTTCCTTTAATAGAAACAAGCTGGTATGACTTTGAAAACAAATATAATGGACACAAACCAGAATTAACTCAAATATCCCCCACAATAAAAATAAAAGATCAATTTGTTCAGTTCAGACAGCCAAATATTCATAGTAGAAAAACACAACTTCAGCCAGGCGTTTACATTCACTCAATGTATTAACTGAAGGCTTCTTAGGAGGCAGAGGAAGGTTTTATCTCAGGAGCTGTTATACAAATACTATAAATATGTTCTACCAGTTCTTATGACATTAGTAAACCTTAAAGATGGAAAATGAAAAGGCCTTGCAGCATTTATTTGGTATCCTTGTTTTCCTTTTTCCTAAGGGGTATTGAGATCTGACTAAAGACTTCCTCAGTCCCTTATGCCCTCTGCTCCGCTTTACTCAAACCTTCATCTTTCCAGGACTTGCTTCTGGGAAGAGCAGCCTATAACTAGATCCTGGATCATGTCTCTCTGGGAAGCTGCTTGCCAACATGGGTAATGTTTATTTACCGGCACTTTTAGTTTTCTCTCATCTTCAGAGTCATCTGCAACAAGAGGATCCTAACTAAATTAACATCCATTTTTTCAATTTAAAAATGTCAGGAATAGCATAGAGTTCAAGGTTTTATACAGCTAGTGTGGAACGCCTTGAACTTGATGCTATTCCTGACATTTTTGAATTGGAAAACCTTCCTGGATGGGAAGCGAAACATCTTCAAACTTCAAAAAGTCCAGTGGATTGTTATTTTTTACTCTTTTTGGAATGACTGAGAATCTTCACCAGCAACATCTCTGTTGGATAATATCCCCCACCCCATGCATGAAGGTGTTGCAGAACTGGAGAGCTCTTTCAGTGACTGACTGCTGCACCCTAAATGCACCAGGGAGCATTATCTCAGATCTTTCCTCACAGCGGCTGTAAGACTCTATAACCACTGTTCCCAACAACCTCAATAAGTTGTTATATTCTTGCTGATTTTGCAGTTTCTATCTTAGTCAGTTAAATAACATGCTGCTGTCATTTTGCACATCTCTGATGTTGCTGCTATTTTCAAATATCCATTACTGTAGAAATGTCCATAAATGAATATTGGTAATTTATTCCCCAGGTGGACAGTTTTATATTGTTAAAACACTTACAGTAGAGTATTTTATTGTTTATCTTTTCACTACTATGTTATTCTTATAAAAATGTTTTCTAAGATCCACATTTTAGATCTAACCTGCCCATCCATCTCTGAAATGAGGCTGATAGGGATCAGAGACTCTGGCTCAGTGGCTTGACCAGCTTCATCCAGAAACATGTGGGTAAAATGTCCCACTCTGGAAGGAAACAAAGTGAAAATAAACAGATTAATACTTTAGTTTCACACATATATTTGTTATCTTTGAATGCCATTTATAACTTTGTTCTTACTGTAATCCAACATTATAAAACATGGCAGCACTGCTGCAGGTGCTGACAACAATCCTGTGGAAAGCGGCATGACGGAGGTCTTCTCCTGCCCGAGAGTAAGGCTGCAACACTTCAGGAATGGCCTAAGAAGGAAGAGTAAAAACAATCTGCCATATGAATAAATAATACTGTAGATAAAATGACATGCAAATGTATATACACAATCTTTGAACTGAGCTTTGATTGCTTTGAAAATGAGAATCCAAAAGGGAGTGTTCTGTATTCCACCATAAGTTACAGTAAAGCCTCTTTCCCACTGAGAAAACCAGGTTAAGGCATGTTTTTCAAACATGCAGGGTTCATACACCTTTTCCAAAGTCAAAATCAAGCACTTTTCAAGCACTTTCAAGATCCATTAAAACTTTTTCCAGCACCTTACAGAACTAGTTTTGCGCGGATGACGGCCGGGGGGTCGAAATGAATGCATAAAACTAAATCCTATCTTAATTTGTCAGAGCACACAAGGCAGATATTTATCTTCTATTATCAGTTTTAATTAACTACTTAGCTTTCCACATATAGTTCACCGATGAAGACGAACACGTCCCCCCCCCCACGTCTCCTCGGATGATCAAAGAAAATTACTCCTCTGCCATGGCGTAGTAAGATAACCAACCAGAGGGTGTCGCAATTCAGTATTATCAGCCGTAGTGTTATCAATGCTGTTTTAAGGTCTGGGCTTGGCAATGAATTAAAACTTCGTTTTTTTGTTTTTTTTTGGAACGTTGGCAAGGCGGTAGCGTGAGTTTGGCGAGGCGGCTGCCTCGCCAAGATAATTCTGCGGGAAACACTGCAATTCTAACATTACATTATCACACCGTACTCTCAGTCACTATGACTTACCGTTCATGTGACTCGAGAGCGCAGACTCGCCCATTGTGAAAAGCTGCACATCTTTTTTGCAGACTTTACCAGAGGCAACTCGTGGGGTTTGTCCCCGTTTAATCCATAATTTGTATTTTTCATCTTCCAGCCAACGTTCATTGAAACGACAACCTCCCGGCATGGTGCAGTAGTGGTTTCATGGGGGCGGAGTCACACATGGAAATAGCCTGGCAGATCGCAGTCACACATAAGCGAGCAGGTTTCATTTTCGGGCTCTCCAACATTTTATTTCTCCATTTAATAAACACACGATTCAGTTAGATAGGTATTTGTTGCGAAATAAATAGTTATAATTTCAAGCATTTTCAAGCATTCCATCCAAAATATAAGCACTTTTCAAACCTTGAAAACACGTCAAAATTCAAGCATTTTCAAGGATTTCCAGCACCAGTACGAACCCTGAACATAGGATGACCCGCAAACAATCGCCGTTTGGCTCCCTTCCCACTGGCAAAAAAGCTGGTCTAACCTCCCTGTTGGCAAGCTGAGTTGCTTCTGTCTCTGCGCAGCTACGTGTCTGGCGTCACAATCACACTGGGTTAGCTTTGATTATGTCACCAACGCGACAGAAATCAAGAAAATAAACAATGGAACGTGTAAGGAAGCCAGGGCGTAGTGCGTGTGCTTCATTGTCTCACTCTTTTGTCCCTCCTAATCCCTCTGACCACCGCTGCACCATGTTTATCAAATGTATAGAGTTGTCTCGGCTTGTTAGATCAGAAGCCACTGGTGTGTGTTGACATCCACAGGGTCACATAATTTTGCGGGTCAACCCAGCTTTGGTGTTCACACAGCATGCCAATCAGAGCCAAGGCATTTTTAATTCGGGTCGCTTGCCAAGTGGTTTGACCCGGGTAGACACGCGTCAGTGGGCTTTTCCCAGTGCCACTGAAAGCTGATTGTTTCCGGGTTTTTTTTTTTTTTTTTAAATGGGGTTTTTTTAGCAAGTGGGAAAGAGGTATTAGAGTTTCAGTCTAATTAGGAATCTCTCATTTAGACACTGAAATGTGGCTTGTACCTATTTGGAAATTAGTTGAAATAGCTAAAAAAACAACAACTCAGTTTTCATCTCAAGACCTGTCACAGATGCTCAACTGGGTTTGTTTTTGTTTTTTTCCCTGGTCCTTTAAAATATGAAATAGCAGATGATCGTAATACCTTAGCCCTGGCAGTAGTTATTAGGAAATGTCAGCTTTTTCAAGCCAATTTAAAAAACATGCCTTTCAGTAAGAGATATCAGAGTAAAGGCAGCTTATAAAATTAGAACTTAAGCTTTTGCACATGCACCTTATTGTGTTCACTGATCAGAGCATGTGAACGGAGCGCGAGGACACTCCGCACCTTAATTTTCATGTCGCTCCGGCGAAATGGCTCCATGCTCCCTCAAATTTTCAGGAGAAGGCATTTTCTGATATTTTTCTTTCATGTAATTATTCCAGGGCTCCTGAACACACTGCGTTTGATTTAATGTGACCGATACCTGTGTATTGTCTTTTTTAACTGGCTTTTAAATGATCTCAATTAAATTAACAGTTTCCCAGCTGTGAACGTAACACCTTGCTCCATTCAAGTTGCCTCGCGTTTCCCATTTACTCATTAATTTATTTGTAAATGAGATAACATAATGCATGTGTGCGATCCATTTTTACATGCTCTTACGACAACGATCAATTTATGTAAACCCACTCTGTATTGTTAGTGTATGTTTTGTGATATTTTACTCACAATTACTCACAATATGAAATCCTCGTCTCGGCGATTCCGTGGTAAGTTGAAACATAGACTATAACAGATTATAGGAACAGACTATAGCATAGATATTGGCCAAGGCTTTAAGCCAAACATAAATTTAAATAATGTCAAAGCGAACTGGAGCGGAGCAAAATCCTCACTTCGGCCTTAGAATTGAAAAATCCTCTGCGCTCCACCATATTTCTTACGCTCCACTCACATGCTCTGGCACTGATCCCATTAAATTCCACCATATAAGCTGAGGTTTGTAGTTGGAACCTGACAAAATGAGGTGTGGATGTAAAGCTGAAGCAGTGCTCAGAGTTCACTCCACCCAAATGAATTATGAAAAGTGTTGCAGATAACCTCTTTCTCCCTACAGGAGGCGTTGACACGGGCCAAGCTTGCAGCATTCAGAAAGCCACTGTAATGAAGGCGTATGCAGATGAGGTCAGCGGCACTGTTGGACGGAGTGCACACCAGCACCCGACTGCTGGGCAGAAAGTGATAGACCTGGTGGTTGAAAGGCTTCGTAGGATCATACAGGTCAAATGAAATCATTTAGAGAGAACTCTGCTAACAATAATCTAAGAATATAAGGATTGCAATCTGGAACATATTTGAATTCACCTGCAGTATGGCTTCAATGATTGTAATGGTCTTTCCGGTTCCTGGAGGTCCAAACAGCACATAGGGAACAGGGCGACACTCTCCTTCTAGGATCCTCTTGACTGCCTCCCTCTGACGGGGGTTAAGGTCTGGGTTAAAAAACTGCCCTTTGATGGGTAGTGGTTTGGCAGTTTGTTTCCCAACTAGAAAAAATAATTCCATTAGAAACTTTTTACACCATAAAAAATAAATAAAAACAGGCAGACAAAAAATCTAAAAAAAAAAAACCCACACCTGCAGCTTTAATCTGTGTGGCCTTTGACTTCATGTCAACAGAAGCGCTCGACTCGTTTCCACTTTCAGTCGTTGGACTCTGGTGTGATAAAGGTCTAAAAAGTTAGTTTTCTGAGTTTTCTCTCTTTGGTGTTGCCAGTTATGGCCTACCTCATCCATCCATGTTTCAGTCCACTGGGGGGTCTGAGGCACCACTCTGGTTGGGAAGAGAACTAAACAATAAAAAATAAATACCTGTGAGGATGGGAGGGCTTATTTTAAAGGAGAGATTAAACAAAATTTAAAAACCTTGTAGACCTTTTTGTGAAAAGGTTATTTAAGAGTCAGTACAAAAGCAGAAGGTAAATAAATGCTATGTTGATTCTGAAGGCTATTTTTTTTTTGTTCTTTGCTTCTTTGAGAAGCTAAGCAAAAAAAAAACAAAAAAAACAACTAGCACCATCTAGTGGGTATAACAGTGTTGTGACACTTTGTGCCCAAGATAACTCAGATTGTTACACTTTGATAATCCAAAAAAGATGGGACGGATAAAGTCAATTGCTAGATGCCAAACAAATTGATGTATAGACCTTTAAAGCTTCACATGACAAAGCAGAGGTGTCAAGAAACAAAATACAAATACTTTGTTACTGTACTTAAGTACACTTTTTAGGTATCTATACTTTACCCCATTCATTATTTTTCTTCCTACTTCTGACTTCTACTCATTACATTTTCACACTAGTATCTGTACTTTCTATTCCTTACTTTTTTTAAACAAACGGTAGTCTTTGCTTCGATTTTATGTATATAAATATTTATTTCATGTGCGCCATCCAATGCAGATCATTGGCTCCATCCACATCTGAAAACTAGTGTAATTGGATGAGTCATATAAGACAAACACTCATTGGTTAGCTAAAGGAAATCAGAAGCAAGCAGGTGTTATTCAAACACGAATAGTCTACGCCATGCTAGAATGTCTGATTCAGAAAAAGATGTTAAAATGTCTTAAAAGGTCAGACACAGGCGAGAGCGTATCGGGAGATGGAGGAGACCAACAAGACCTCCCTCATCCTTGGCTCTATCTACAAGAATTGTTTCAAGATAATGAAAAAAAATTGAGCTTTCAATTCATATAGTGGCATCTGGCTGTTTTTTTTTTTTTTTTTTTAAAGGTTACTTTATACTTAAAGTAGTTTTTGGAGCACATACTTTTTCATTTTTACTTGAGTAAAGAGGTCAAGTTGATACTTCAACTTTTACCAGAGTGTTTTTATGCTGAAATTCTACTTAAAGGGGAACACTGGTGTCATGTGAGTCATGTGGAGCTGTTCCGAAGATATTCGGTTAGGTTATATCCGAGTAAAGTCTTCCTTTGGGCAACGACTTGAAGGCACAAACTAAACTGTTCATAATTTGTTCTGTATGGTATGCAAGTATTCATAACATGTAGGCGAATCACTGTCCCCCAGACATCCACGGTTATATTTTTTATATTTATATTTATTTAAAACAAAGCGGAGTGTGTTCATTCATCCTGTCCGCTGAACTGCTGCTAGTTTTACTCACATGCCTGGGAGATGTCTAGTGCTACTACCACAGATGATCTTGCTAAAATCAAGGGGCCAATGTGAAAAAAAAAAAACGGTGTTCTCCTTTAAGTAACAAATGTGTGTACTTTTGACACCGCTGCTGGTAAGGGATCGCCTACCGAAACCTATACTGTAAATAGTTATAGCAAATAGTAAATAGGATGGCAGAAAAACAAAACTTCAGTTTCCTTCAAAAAAGGGTTTTCAAACACAAACAGGGCATCAGGCTTCACCATGATGGAAGCTGGAAACAAGAATTATGCAACCACTAGAGGGTGCTCAGCAAGCTAAAATTCATTTGGAATGTGGTTTTCAGGACATTTACATTTTAGGCTATATGTTGTCATTTATATTAAAACAACACTTGCCATTATGTTTCTTGTGTCAAACAACAGCCACCACTGATTAATATTACTGCTGAAAATTGTTATCTGAAAATTATATCTATAAACAATTAGACCCAGTAAATGGGTTTGAAAAACCAAAAAATGTATATAATTAATAATCTGCAACCAAAAATCAAATTCTAAAAAAGAAAAACAAAAACTCACTCTCATGAAAATGTTTTGTCAGTTCAAGAGCCTGATGACATCGCCTCATGGTTAGCCTAAAAACAGAAATGAACTTGAATATGGTGTAGATGAACAAAAACCAAACCAAAAAACAGATTAAATCATCACACTTCAGTGATGTTTCTTCTCCTTACCGATTTAAGCTGAACTCCACATCAAGCGGCTCACCGAGGTAGCTGCTGTGAAACCCTGAATTCACTCTCAGACCAACATCCTCCCCATTAATCTGAGTAAGAGCGTAAAACCATGAGACTAAACCAGAAAATGTCTTAAGAGATTTTCCGGAGCATCAAACTGGCTCACCTCAACGACGTAACTGATATACTCCATCTCCAAACCATCACTCTGCAGTTTCTTCAGAGAAACTTTGTCCCCTGTGGAGCAATACAGTCAACCAAACTCTGCTATTCAATTAACAGCCATGCAGGAATGTGACATCACCTATGTTTAGATTAGGTCTCCCTTCAGCCAACCCAACCACCTCAAGGTGCAGGTAGCTGGCTCCTTTGCGAAGAAGAGCTCCTCTGATAGTAAACTCTTGTAGTTCCCTTTCTGCGTTCAGCTCTTCAAGCCAAAGAAGGGTTGAAAACCGTGAATGCATGTTGGACGGCGAGAGAACCTGGATACCAGAGGATAGGAGTTTGTTATTTGATCTGAAATACACACTGTTCAAAAATAAAGGGAACTCTTAAATAACATCATTGATGTTAATGAATGCAATATTGTCTTTGAACACTTTTTCCTGTTCCAAAATGAATGTGCTGACAACAAAATCAGCAAAAAAAAAATTTCAATGGAAATGAGACAAATAAAGGCCAGGATTTTGAGTCGCACACCAAAGTGAAGTGAAAAACCAGACTACAGGCTGATCAGACTTTGATGTACTGTCCCTTAAAAGAGGTCAACATGAGGCTGAGTATTGTGTGTGGCTTCCACTAGACTTAAGCATCTGCTAAATCCTGGAAAGTCTGTGGTGCAACACGACATTGGTGGATAGAGCGAGACGTGTGCCAGATGTGCTCAATCAGATTCAGTTCTGGAGAACGGGCGGCTAGTCCATAGCTCCAATTCCTTCATCTTGCAGGAACTGCTGACACACTCCAGCCACATGAGATCTATCATTGTCCAGCATTAGGAGGAACTCAGGGGGGCAACCGCACCAGCATAAGTTTTACAAGGGGTCTGAGGATCTCATCTCAGCACTTAATGGCAGTCAGGCTACCTCTGTCGAGCACATGGAGGGATGTGCAGCACTCCAGAGAAATGATACCCTACATCAGTACAGATGGCTCTCCATGGTGTCTCCAGACTGTAACGTTGGTCACATGTGCTGAATATGAACCTGCTTTAATCTATAGAGAGCACAAAACACCAGAGGAAAATTTGTCAGTCCTGGTGTTCTCTGGCTAATGCCAAGCCTGCAAAGTGTTGGGGTGTGAGCACACTGGCCTGTCTCCTGTTAAGAGCCTCCAGCCCTTACGCTGACAAACACAGCAAACCTTCTTGCTACAGCTCATATTGATGTGCCATCCTGAATGAGCTGCACTACCTGAGCCACTTGTGGCAGAATAAGACAGATTCTACAACCTACACAAGTGTGAAAGCACCACCAACAATCAAGTGACCAAAACATAAGCCAGAAAGCATAGGTGCTGAAAAGTGGTCAGTTGTCCCCACCTGCAGAACCACTCCTGTATTGTGTCTTGCTAATTTCCACCTCTAGTCTATTCCATTTGCACAGCAGCAAGTGTTGCTTCATAACTGGGCAGTTTGATTACACAGAAGTTTGATTTAAATGAGGTTATATTGTGTTTATGCATTTTTTTGTTTGTTTTTTTAGCAGTGCATTTCTTAGCTGATTAAAAACAAACCATCTAAAAGACTTGAGACGTCCCTTCTCTAATTGAGGAAAACTTAATTCAGTTTGCAGAATCTAGGACACCAAAAGCCAAATTCAAATTTGGTCTTTTTAAGTGATAAATGAGACACTGCCATTAGTGTTTCTGAATCTGATTTTTGGCAGTGGCACTTTTTAAGGACTGTAAACTCCAAATTTATTCATGACCCTTCTCACCTCTCCCAAACAAGGCTGAACAGCCAGCACATCCTTATTCAACTCCACACAGTCCCTCAGAGCATTTGGCACCGGAAATCCTGGCAGGAAGTTTGTTAACCGTCGCTTGCTGAGCCTGAGGAAAATTAGAGCCAAACAAGGATGGTTAATCTTGAGCTAAACAACCTCATCCCTCCAGAAAATAGAAAACACCACCAGTCATTGAGTTCAGCCAACTTAAAGACCATATAGCTAAAATTAAAAATTCATTTTTATTCTACTTAAAGTGTTTCTTACGGTTTAAAAATAAACCCAAACTAAAACATTAAATTATGTGAATCATTATGAAAAACAACAAACAGCCAATATGCAGAGAAAAAAAAAGGTTAACAGAAGAATCAGGTGATGGTTCGACATGAGAAGGACATAATGAGTGAGAAGTCCGTCCAAACCTAACCATGAACGATTCTAAATACATTGATGAATGAACAAACAAATACATAATCTTAAATTCTATGTTTATTTATGATATATAATATAACCTTCCCAACACTGAGCATCACTTATTCATTAGAAAGTGTTCAAATGATCTGATACCTTCGTGCCACTTTTGGAGCAGATACGGTGACCACATGTGAGGCTGCTTTAGTGAACAGCGCGGGATTTTGGGGACAATAGACCTGAGAGGGCTTCAGCAAGTCTTCATCCTCACTACCCACTTTAACCAGCAGATACCTCCCAATGGTGAAAGAAGAGAAATGCAGCAACAGCAGCTCAGTACAGCCTCCAATGCTCCTGAGGAAAGAGTCAAACATGTAGCAGTGTTTAAAAGTTGAAAAACAAAAGAGTGTGTGTTTCCAACGCTTCGTTCAGTACATTGTCCCTCGATAACTGAGACCGCAGTTAAGAGTTGGATGATCTTTTAAACAGGATAACTACTAATCATGAATGCTGAAGAGGAGCGAAAAGGTTAAAAGTATAGCTTCAATAGTGCAACAAGCTGTTGATGTTTGTAACAAGACTTGTAGATATAGCAAACAAAAGAAGGAGCTTTAGGTCAAGCATATAGTAGGGCACATAGTAGGGCTGTTTGATACAACTAACGAACATATTGCACATCAATTGATATCAGCCATTTTGGATTAGTGTTAACTAGGGCTAAAACTATTTGATCGGATTAATTGATAATGGAAATAATGGTCAACTAATTTAGCAATCGATTAATTGTTAAACGGAGTATAGAGACTATATAACATGCCTTTAACTGACAGAGCAACCAACTTAGAGCAGTAATTAAATCAAAATTTTTAAAAAATATATATATAAAAAGATTGCATTTAAGATGAGAAAACTTCCTTTTTCTGTAAATACACTCCAAGAACTCCCAAGTGGAAACGTTTTATTTTCACTTGGCTTAATTTCATAAAAAAAGTCTCCTTTAAGGAACTTTTGGCTATCCAGTAAATAGAAAAAATAGTCGACAGATTAATCTATTTACAAAATGATTGTTAGTTGCAGCCCTAGTGTTAGCCTATTTCAGAAAAGGGGGAGAGCCTAATTTCAAAAATGTAAATGTAACCTTCAAAAAAAGGGGACAGCACTTTGTTTTTCCCCAACTTTGCTTAGTTTTACAATGAGAGCTTCATTTTCCTCTGCCTACACCCCCCAGAATGAAAATGTTATAAGTCATTTTCTATTGATACCTATCAGGAGTCTATCATGGTATATAGATGCTCCTTTATTGAGCAGCCCTAAAATAATAGTAACAAGGGTAGGGGTTTAGGAAGACCTAAATCCAATTTAAATATTTGTGCTGAGGCTTAATTCATTCAGTCTTACTGAGCAGGAAACTCACTGGGTTATTTGGTTAAAAAGGTGTGTTGTGTGAATGTGTTCTTTGTAAGGGGATAAAAATAAAAAATAGGAGTAAATTTATAATACCTGTGTAGAGTGATCTTTATAAATGGAATAATGAAACAAAGTTTCACTTATACAGCTGCAAACAGGCCTTTTAAAGACTTCATGCAGGAGTGGAAGATATTAAAATGACTTTGATGCTCTAAATGTTCCATGTTTGGCAGAGACAAAGAGATGGAGCTGGAATAAAAGCTTGTTCTGAAGAGTACTGACTAAGTGAAGCTGATTACTAATGTATGCAACACTTTTCTGATCCTTATTTGCATAAAAAGAATGAATCATCCTTCTTCCCTGTATCAGTTATGCACCATGTAGTGACGGACGATTCCTTTTGATTTCCATTAAATATATTGAAGAGTTATGTTGGAACGTGTCAAACTTTCAAACAATACAAATGAAAATATGTGTGCATAACTCCACATTTTTAAGGAGATCTTACTTTGCTTTGCAGGCGATAACAACGGACACTCTTCCTCCAGGGTATATTTCCACCTCTATCCCCTCCTCTTCAGCCTCAGGGGATTGAACTGTGGCCGTCTCCATTGCACCATTTTTTCCCTCTTTCTCCTTTGCATCTCCTGCTTTGTTTTCTGACAACTTTGAGCCACTTTGGGAAACAGCTTGCTGCTTCCTTTTGGATGATGTGGACGTGCCGACAGTAACTATGGTGAACTGCTCCGTGGAGTCCCAACCAGCAAAGTTACAGCGCTCCAATGTCTGAGGCTCAGACCCTTTATTTCTGTTATGGAAAAAGAGACAAAGGGGTGCAAAATAACAGAACTTTCTCAGTGTTGACATTTACACAAAAATGACTAAAGGCCAACTCACTGTATCCACAGGACCAGCTCGCATCTCTCCCCAAGCATCAGGTTCCCAAAATGCCCATAATCTGAAACCTCGAGCCCTCCTTTGTTTTCCAAGAGGTGGTTGAGTTCATACTCCAGAAGAGGTGTAGCATTTACATTCAACCCAGTGCTAGAATCAAGGAAAAACACAGATCAGTGGGGAGTGTTGACCTAGTGTGGAGATCTTCAACAGCGCGTCCATGGAGGTACTGCATCAGGATTGCGGTAGTTTTGGTTGAATTTTTTTTTCTACATCCCCCCCCCTGCATTTTTCCCACTAATTGAAATGTCTTTAAATCAACATTAACATGAATTCAACACACTGTTGTAAACAGATAAATGGAGGCAGAAGATGCCCTTCAGACATCAATGCACAAATTCAGCCACACACAGGAGCTATTTCAAGTCGGGCACCGTTTTATTTACAACACCTGTCCCATCAACCAGGAATCTGAGTAAGAAATACTCTAATATTCCCAGGGAGAAATGACTTTCGCTACATTACTCCATCTGTAATAGTCTGACTATAGGACCAGTTTGATAACGCAATTTCATACTATATATAATTAGGGGGTCCCCACTCCATCTAACCATCAGTTTGGAGGACCTTGACCTGGAAAACTTTGAAGACCCCTGACCTAGTTGTTGGAGCAGTGTGCTTGTGCTCTGAGAAGGTTGCAAATACCTGGTTCGATCCCCATAGCCTGCAGTCTGGGTCTCTGAGTGAGACCCTTAACCCACTGATCTCTAATCACTGGATTGCTGATTGCCCAAAAGAAGTGAAGTCACCATCTGCCATGCTGGTACGCCCCACTCCCATGGAGACATGCCGTAAAAATGCCTACATGTGTAGCATTTCGCTGCAAAAAAAGCAGTTTTCTGGCTTTGGGAGCTTGTTCCACAGGCAACTTCCCTTTGGGCCGACTTGAAGATATTGACCGAGTTAGCGATTGACATTGTGTCTAAAGTTACAAAATAGAAAGAGAAAATAGTAAATGGAATAGAAAGTAATTCACTATGAAATTTAAATTTAGTAATTCTTTATTAAGGGGAGGATACCGTACTTCCTGTGGTGTTTGTTGTGCATGTGTATATATTCTAGTTACATCAAGATCAGGATCGGACAGCAACATACATCCCTAATTACAGGTTGCAAGATATGTGCATATGTGTATATACAGTTTTTATAACAGTTTTCTAAAATGATCCTTCAAACACCAGTGAGCAAACACCATGTGGCTATATTTTTGTTTCTTTTTTTGTTTTTGTTTATTTGAATGTGAATTTACACTACATGTGTAAGTTATTTTAATAAAGTTATTTAATCACTGGATAGTGTATGTGTGAGTTTGTGTCCATGTGTGCATACATACACAGTATTGTTGAACTGTAAAGTGCCTTGAGATGACATGTGTTGTGAATTTGGCTCTATATAAATAAACTGAATTGAAATTGTTTTCAATAATCAGATTCTTATTGTGACTAAGACCAAAAATGAAAATATGAAGTTGATGTTATTTTACCAATTCATGTGATTTTGCTTGTGTAGAAACTGAAGCTTTGTGGAGTTATTAAATTGGTTAATTCATTTAGCTCTATTGTAATCTGTCAGATTTGAAGGCTGATGGACAGTATAAAAGTATACGGCAACATGCATGCCCAATTTGCAAATAGAAAAATACTATAGCTTTAACGGACAAGTACTTGGAAATCAGTCATGTAAAATCTTGAAATTATATGTAAGATGTAATTACCATAAAAATGAAATAAATACATGTATATTAAATGCACATCATCAATATAGCATCCTTTTGTACATCTATATTATTAAGCTCCATTAACACATTTTATAGTGATGGATTTGTATAATATGTTGTATTACATGATTAAGACACTTAATTTACTTCATAAGACTATGCAAAGCGATGTGCCTATTTTTTTAATATAACTTAAAGTTACCTACTTATGCTATGAAACAGCAAGTGTGAGTCAAAGTGATGAATTTATCTTTATTTTAAAAGTCTTAAGCCGCCCTGAAAATGAAAACATCGTTGTTCGATGCTGTAGGACACATATTGTTCAAATTGCGACTGATCTAATTAGGGAGTACCAATATGGCGGCCAATGGCTTCATTTCAACCCTGTCCTACCCACGGGCAATCAGCAATCCAGTGAATAAATAGAGATCAGTGCCAATGTGAGATCAATAAAGTTAAATTATTATAGATCGGCAAAGAAAAAGTAAACTTTTAAAAAGTGAACTTAGTTATTCATCAAACCTTTATCATTAGTTTGGCACAAACATACACAGCCTGATTAGACTTTTAGTACCTCTGAGTGCAGGGTGCCATGCAAAGGGCCCTCCAGCTGTAGAAGGACTGAGAGCTTTCCACCATCACCAAGTTGACCAGGTCCCCTGCTGTCGGCTTGTAGCTGGTTGGCAGCAGCAACGAGTCCAAGCTGAAGTAAACCATGTCCTCCACCACTCCGTTGTTTTTATAAACACTGGTGACACGCACCTAAAAACAAAAGGAAGGAAGCCTCAAAACTGAACCAAAGGAGCTGATCTGTAATTAATCAAGGTTTCACACCACAGCAACCTAGGTATCATCAAAACTTTTACTATAAAGAATGAATATCACCTGGTCCAGGCGGCTATAGCGTAACGGAGCCACAGATTGAGCTTGGGTTGTCCACTGCGTGGGGTTGATATAAAACTTTGCTTGGACCCAGTCTCCTTTCATTGGCTGATAACCTGCAAGACAAAAAAGAAACGCAAAAGGCAAAACCCTGTATATAAAAACAAAACAAAAAAATTTAACATGCTTTTACCAGGTATGGGAATGTCAATCAAGTTTAAGCTTGATGACAAAATCTCTTGTGTAAAGGTCTCTGAGAAGAACATAAATGTTGTCTAGGACTTTATCGCCACTTAGGGACAGACTTGAACTGAAATTCTAAGTATTACCTCATGTGTGAACTAAAACCATAAAAGATTTAATTTGGATTTTGTTTGACGGACCAAAATATGCATTAAATAATCCAATCATTGAATATGGACAGATTAAAATTTATTTTAATTCGTTCTTATATTATTCAAGCATACAATGCATAGAACACAATCCAATATAGATGGTTGATTGCGCAGCTGTTGAGTTTGCAGAGAGGTTTTTATATTTTGATACTTGCCTGGGGCACACAGTACTGTTTATTGGCTTTTTCTGTGTGTAAGTTGTGACAGTGGAAAAGAAGAACTTGTTTTGAACAAGAAACCTCCATCAAAACATGGCTTAATGTGACTCCATCCAGGTTACCAAAAATATAAAATCTACAAGAAAACTTGAAAACTGATGTTCACGAGTACTCTCTAGCCAACATGGGAGAGCTTTAGCTGTGTTGTTTTTGTTTTCTTTTTTGAGGAAATGTTAGCAAACATTTCTAAATTTTCCCAATTTTTTTCCAAATGGGGAAAGTTGCCATGTGCATTTTGAAATTTCATTTTTTTCTTTTTACATTAGGAATCTTACCACTTCCAACTTCTCTGCTACCGTTTTGCTCAGGAATTTACTTTGGTGACTTAAAGTAACTTACACAATGTAAGCTATAGACCCAAATTGTAAAAGTTCAGAGCTTGATTAAGTAAGTTTTTAATATTGCTACCTTCTGAAAGGGTGCAATATGTGAAGTATGTGGACTCATTTATGTAGCCACTATCGCCATCAAATGAGGTGACAGTTCCTATGAGCGGGCGAAGCTGCATGCTGTCCTCTTCTACAGAGGTTCTTCCTCCATTGTCCCAGGCATCTACAATCTTCTCCACCTGAAGTGCAAAAAAAGGCAAAAACTCAACAAAAACAACAATTAGAAATTGAATATAAACTGAACTTGGTTGAAAATATGATTGAGGGGAGGCTTCTCACCCTTAAAGCCTTCCATCCCCCCTCAGCACCACCTCTCACTGCGATGCAGTTAACCGGGTCTCCCTCTTTAAGCTGCAACCCGCCCAGAACCTCACTACTAGTGAAGTAGATTGCCTCATCTATCATGCCGTAGTCCAAACAGAGCCGTGTGACCACACTGCCCCGCAGGTGACGAATATCCTCTGAGACTGCTCAAAGAAAAATTTTTTAAAAATGTGTATTGTATATATATATATATATATATATATATATATATATATATATATATATATATATAATGTAATTTGTGTGTGTGTGTATACATATATGTACATACACACAAATAACATTTTTCCACACACAAGCAAAAAAGTCCCTACATGCTACTATGGTTATGAGCTAGATTCTTGTAAAGTACCTGCATTTACCTGGGCTTTTTGTAAAGATGTCTTCATCTTCATCAGCTGTTCTCCATAATGGAGAAACCAGCTTGGCCAGCACGCGGCTCACAGCGGTCAGCATAACGGGTGAAGCAGAAGCTAAGCTGCTAGCTAACTATGCTAGGGAAACAATTTGAAAAATAAAAACAATTCGGTAAAGTTAAAATTTATTGAATTTTAGTTTATATTGTATTTTGGTTTATATATATATTGTTTGTGTGTATATATATATACACAAACACAGAAAACATCTCACTGAAACCGTTTTAGTATACTTCAAAAACGTGTTTTGCTAAATTAGCTATGCACAAATCACCCTTCAACGGTAAACACTTTAAAAATACACGGATTCTGAGGAAGTAAAGATTATATTAATGGCTTACCAGGTTTCACACCAATGATTTAATGTTAAACAATGCTTTAATTTCTGCGGTCGAGATTTTTTGTAGCCTTTGGCGCCAGGTGTTTGTAGGAGGAGCAGATTAGTGGGTCCGTCAGACACCTGCGGTAAAGGTCTCATGTCACCACAGGGGGCGCTATCACCACTGTTTTATTTTATTTTTTTATGCGAACCTTACAAAGAACAAAACAATCAAAGAGAATTGTACGTGCATTTCTACGGAAGACGATTAGGGCCACTGAAAAAAATTAAAATGTAACTTCTTTTTAAATTTAGTTTCAGTATAATGTGAGAAAAAAAATCTGAATTCTTATTTTAATCTCAGAATTCTAATTTCAATCTCAAAATTATGAAACTTAATGTAGATGGGCAACATAAAGGAAGAGATGTGAGAGCACTCAGCTTCACTGACAAAAATGTGAGTTGTTAGGGAGGGCCAGTAACACATTGGTGGAAAATGACGGAATAAGCCGACTTTTTACGTGCTCAGAATTCAGTGAAAAAAGCATATGTTTTTAAATAGCAATATTTGTTTCCTTTCAGCTGCTCTTGTATTCAAGTTAAATCTACGTAAGTACCTGCCTTACTGTCAGGCACTTAACCTAACCATGTGGCCTGTTTTTAAATACAATAAAAAGATTATCAAACTAAAAACACTTAGAAGAAGTTGTTCTCCATTTTTTCTTACAGTAAAACTTATGAAACCCATACTTACAGCAACTCCAAAGACCTTTTGACCTCCACATGTCACAGAAGGCTCCTCAGATATAGGTAATATAAAAACGACAAAAGAATAAAACGAACTCAAGTGAAACTATGTGTCTGTGTCTTGTGTATTTTAGGTCAAAATGGTTATTCTTTAGTTATTGGCAGAGGGTAGATCCAGCAAAGCTGTGACTTCATAAACAGTAGCAATACAGTGTAGTTATATTGCCCAGTGCATTAAAAGTAGGATGCTGTAAATGTTCTTATGAAAGTACATTTTTGTCCAGGAAATAATGCAAGTAAATGTAACTGTTTGTATACGTGTACATGAGACACATAATATGAAAGTCCATGTGCATTAATAATAACCTTTTAAAAAATATTGAATACTCTCTAGAATGAATGTTTTTAATATTTCAATTTATACCACAAGATGGCAGTAGTGGCTCACAGACAGACAGCCTCAGCTTGGACAACACATTGCAAAGAGAAAAGTTAGGAAACTGACTAGATATTCATCTCTGTGTGTGGTCATAAGGGGAAACTCCACTGGTTCTGTTTATTTAAAACAAATATTGTGCAAGGACCAGGGGTAAGATCTTGTAGCCTGTTTTCTCAGAGGATTTTGAATTTAAGGTCACTTTTTCTATAGAATTGCACTCTATAACACTTTTCCAACATCATGTTGCTCTATGAGAAAAATCAATGCAATTAATTTTTTTCGGTTTTGTTCCATTAAAGCATTGGTATTGTGGCAATCAAGTATTTTAGATTTATTTATTTGACAGGGACAGTGTACATTAATAAGCATTCCTGCAAATGCACCAGAATTTGCAAAAAGGCTATTTTTAATCTGCTGTCCCTGGACAGATCTTAAAATTGTCTACCTAAAAGAAACACAACAGTAAGAATTTTACAATGAAAAATACAAATATAAAAATAAATAAAAACAGCTACTGTACGTACTCTTCAAAAATTATTTAAAAATACAGAATAACATATATATGTACCGGTTATGTGTATATATATATACACTCACCGGCCACTTTATTAGGTACACCTGTCCAACTGCTCGTTAACACTTAATTTATAAGCAGCCAATCACATGGCGGCAACTCAGTACATTTAGGCATGTAGACATGGTCAAGACAATCTCCTGCAGTTCAAACCGAGCATCAGTATGAGGAAGAAAGGTGATTTCAGTGACTTTGAACGTGGCATGATTGTTGGTGCCAGAAGGGCTGGTCTGAGTATTTCAGAAACTGCTGATCTACTGGGATTTTCACGCACAACCATCTCTAGGGTTTACAGAGAATGGTCCGAAAAAGAAAAAACATCCAGTGAGCGGCAGTTCTGTGGGCAGAAATGCCTTGTTGATGCCAGAGGTCAGATGAGAATGGCCAGACTGGTTCGAGCTGATAGAAGGGCAACAGTGACTCAAATAACCACCCGTTACAACCAAGGTGGGCAGAAGAGCATCTCTGAACGCACAGTACGTCGAACTTTGAGGCAGATGGGCTACAGCAGCAGAAGACCACACCGGGTGCCACTCCTTTCAGCTAAGAACAGGAAACTGAGGCTACAATTTGCACAAGCTCATCCAAATTGGACAATAGAAGATTGGAAAAACGTTGCCTGGTCTGATGAGTCTCGATTTCTGCTGCGACATTCGGATGGTAGGGTCAGAATTTGGCGTCTACAACATGAAAGCATGGATCCATCCTGCCTTGTATCAACGGTTCAGGCTGGTGGTGGTGGTGTCATGGTGTGGGGAATATTTTCTTGGCACTCTTTGGGCCCCTTGGTACCAATTGAGCATCGTTGCAATGCCACAGCCTACCTGAGTATTGTTGCTGACCATGTCCATCCCTTTAAGACCACAATGTACCCAACTTCTGACGGCTACTTTCAGCAGGATAATGCGCCATGTCATAAAGCTGGAATCATCTCAGACTGGTTTCTTGAACATGACAATGAGTTCACTGTACTCAAATGGCCTCCACAGTCACCAGATCTCAATCCAATAGAGCATCTTTGGGATGTGGTGGAACGGGAGATTCGCATCATGGATGTGCAGCCGACAAATCTGCGGCAACTGTGTGATACCATCATGTCAATATGGACCAAACTCCCTGAGGAATGCTTCCAGCACCTTGTTGAATCTATGCCACGAAGAATTGAGGCAGTTCTGAAGGCAAAAGGGGGTCCAACCCGTTACTAGCATGGGGTACCTAATAAAGTGGCCGGTGAGTGTATATAGACATACATATTCAAGTATTCTGATTGGCAAAATTCAATTGTGTGTGTGTGTGACTTATTCTTTGGACTTTTTTTGTTTTGTTGCATAGTTTGTCCAGCTTGTGTTGCTGACAACGTGGCCGTGTTTCTTTACTCTATCTCTACTCCTCTTTAATACTGGAATGACATCAGGTCTTTAAGTGGTGTTTGGGGGCTGGTGCCAAATTTTGTGTGTTCTCTGTAATTAAACAAAATTTTGTGCATTTTTATTTTAAAGGGACAACTACAAAACTCCCTGAAGTTGAACATGGAGGGAAGCTCCTCAATACAAAACCCGGTCTAGGTCCTCTGATGATATTGGTCTTTTTCTTTTTACAAAATCCATGGAAACCTTATTAAGGCAAACTAAACCTCCTAGTTGGCTTTGCTTTATGTACAAAAACCTTATGTGACATAAATGCTACTATCTTTACCTGAACACCAAGGATTGCAAAGAATCTGTGGATATTCAAGTTTGTGACTGTTGACTAACCTTGCGCTGCAAGCTGGATTGTCCTGAGATCTGAGTTTTCTGTCTCACTACACATCTAACTAGAACTCAGTTCTACACATATCATTCTGTCTACTGCCAGGTTAACTGTTGACAGCATGTTATAAGAAACAACTTTCTTTGGAGGGCTTTGGAGTGAGCAGGCCCCTGCTTAAAACCTTCTATGACTCTGTGGTGGCATCAGCTGTTGTCTGCTGGGCCCCTGGCAGCTCAGAGCGGGACAGAAAGAGACTGAACAAACTGATGAGAAAGGCCGTTTCTGTCCTGGGCGGCACTCTGGAGGAAGTGGAGGAAGTGGCTGAGAGGAGGGTGCTGTCCAAGTTTACATCCATCATGGAGAACACCTTCCATCCTCTGCACCAGACTGTAGAGGAGCTGAGCAGCTCCTTTATTGAAAGACTTTTACACCCTGTTTGTAAAAAGGAGCGCTACCGCAGGTCATTCATCCCTGCTGCAACCGGAATTCCCTGTGCAATAACCAGTTTCTCTATATTTGACACCCAGTGCAATAACTGTATATATATATATATATATATATATATATATATATATATATATATATATATATATATATATATATGAAATAAATACCCATCTATAAATACCCATGTAAACAGTCCTGTGGAATAACCCTGTATAATGACCCTACTATTAAAAAAAAAACTCTCATATGTAGACACACTGTATGCATATACTGCAAATATCCCATGCACCTTTTTCTTCCTTTGGCACCTTCTTCTTCTTCTTTGACTATTTGAGCGGATGTAACGAGTCAATTTCTCCACTGTGAGATCAATAAAGTTAATTTATCAGTCAATCAATCAAGACTGAAGGGAAAAAAGAAACAGATTTAGGCAATAGTGAATGTTGCCCTGCCATCGATTCAATGTAGCTATTCTGAAAAAGCATGATTGTCAAGAAGTGTAAGTGTGAGATATGCTGCTGTAGAAGGAGATTCATTTATTTGAGAGCCTTACTCATTGTAAGGGGGGCCAGGTGTTCTGTTAGATGAGCATCCCTTGTCAGACCAGTATACCAATAGTCAATATGCATGTGCAAGACGTCAAATTTGTGTTTATCCCATTAGTTTTGAACAAAACATAGACTTTAAACTACCTCAATGGGCGTGTATCCCTTTAATCATGTACCAAAAAAACAACACAATTTAAGGTGAGATCGCCATACGCTTCAAAAAACACCAAAAGGTAAGTAAACAGTTTTTTTTACATGACTAAAGGGATTACATGCCCGTTGAGGTAGTTTGAAGTTTATTGTTTGTACAAAACTAAAGGGGAAAAACTAAAGGCAGAAATGGGTATTGACTATGAGTATGCTGGTCTGACAAGGTATGCTCATATGACCAGTGTTGGGAAAGTTCTCTTTCTACGTGAACTAGTTCAAAGTTCAGTTCACACATTTTAAAATGAACTAGTTCGGTTCATAGTTCATAATTCAAAATTTTGAACTAAGTTCACAGTTCCAAAAAAAGAACTAGTTCAGTTCTTTTTTTTTCATATATTGCTCAAATACATCATAGCCTACTGTAGAACCACAGACAGCAATTATTTTATCAGTTGTAACTCTGAAACTGTGCGTCAGATTCCATCTTCATATCCAGTTTTGAATCCTTATCCAACCAGGATTTACATTAGCATTGAGGGGACAGCATTTCCCCATTGTTGCTTTAATGCTTGGTCATAAAACCTGGTCATAAAACTGTTTTAAGTGATTATACTGCTGCTTTGTCGCCTCCACGGTCGTCTCCATGCCGCTGTGGCTTCCACGCTGCATTTTGTTTTGATGACGCACGCGGCTGTAGGCTACGACACTGGTAGCTGGTGTTGCCAGATTGGGTGTTTTTCCCGCTACATATTAAGGCCTGTTTACAGTGTGATTTAGCAGGGGTTTCGCCTGGAGGGCTCTATAGGAATCTGGCAACCTATTGAACGGAGTTGAACTGAGAGAGCGTGCCGTTCACAGACACCAGAATGAACGAGTTCACAATAACGTTCATCAGGCATTAATGCAGTATGTTCAGTTCACGTTCGCCCAAAATATGAACGAGTTCATGAACTTTCGTTCAATGAACGCGTTCAGGCACAACACTGCATATGACAGACAGTGGCGCTACCAGGGGATGGCCACGGGTGGCCATAGCCACCCTGTAAAATGCCCTGGCCACCACACTCACCAGTGTAAATTGTAGTAGCATCAGTTAGGTATTTCATCTCATTATGCACAGCCAGCGATGTAACATTAAAAATCACACAATAAACCAGGATATGAGTATTGAGGTGTTTACTTAAGTCTTTATGATTTCTACAGACAGGTTTATCACAATAGTAGATTCGAACCCTGAAATTATGGCTTTTAGTTTCAGTGTGACATCCATGGGCAGTTCTAGAGGTCAGTGGGGGCCAGTGCCCCTGTAAATCATGTCCTGGCCCCTGTTGTGGCCCCTGTATTGAAGAAATAATACTTAAAATAAATTCTAATGATTATATACGCTGGAACAGACATGGTTACTGATAGGTCCTTTGGATGTATTTCATTTTTTTCTTTACAAATTCTGTTTGACTAATTATTTAAAAACAATAAGGGGATAGCTTCAGTAGTATTGAGATAGGTGGTGTTTTTCTTGAGTTCTAATTCACTTTTTTTTATGGTAATTTTGACTTACATCAAGTCAAAAATATGTAAAATTCCTACATTATGAATGCATATTGACCTAATAAGAAATAAGATTTTAATTAATCCTAATTGAAAAGAAATTTCACTTCATGCAGCAATTTGAATCCCTTGCTCTGTTTTTTATTTCATGCTTTTCTGTGCCCCCATGAAAACACACTGGCCCCCTCCTAGCCCCCTGGTACATATGGTCAAGAACCGCCACTGGCGGCTGGCCATTAGAGGGCGCTAGGACGCCGCCCCACCCGCCCAATGACCCTAATCATATATACAGTATATATATACAGTATATATATATATATATATATATATATATATATATATATATATATATATATATATATATACAGTATATATATATATTATTTTTTTATATAATGTTTAACAATATTTTAAATGTTTATATATATATATATATATATATATATAGGCATTTTAAATATTTCGAAAAAATATATTATGTATTTCTTACATGTGCAATATAAACATTCAATCTTTAATGACTAGTAAAGTGTTACTCAGTTTGTTTAGATTGATGATGTATTTCCGCCCTATGGCACAAAAATTTTTGTCCATGGACTATCATTAAAAGTTGTCCATGCGCAGTAGATCCTCTGTAACACAAAGGTATAGGAGAGCTCGGGGCACAGCTCTGGTGCGCCCCGAGATGACAGGAAGTGTATTTGTTCACCACCTCCCGCCACAGCGCAGACGTTTGGCGGGTGATTGACAGGTTGAGTTGCGGCAGTTGGAGAAGCATTGGAGAAAGAGAGAGAGAGAGAAATGGCACAAGAAACGTCCTTTTCCAGGATCTGGTTGAGCAAGAAGGCTTGGCTAACTGCATTTAGCGAGGCTTATACTCAATGGCGTAGCAACACATAAATAGGCCCATAAGCAACATTATCTGTGTGGGCCCCATACTTCTTTACTTTTGCTTTTCTGGAATCCGCTGAAGTACCTCATTCCTCCATCGTCTCTAACACATTGTATGTAACGGTTATGGTTTTGATCTAGGCTCTAGATTACCCATAATTCCAAGTTGTATTGTAAAAAATAAAATACTCAAATACATTGTTCTTTTAAGATCTTTATTGTGGTTTGAAACATATACGAGTGTATTTTTTACCAACCGTCTAATGAACTATACACAGTTATTAACATAGTAATTAAAAGTACCACTGTCTGCTTTGCTGTTGGTGTCCTGTTTAAACAGCTCACCATCATGTTGAAATCTGCCAGGTGTTGGGGTATAAATAAGGTCCGGTCAGTCAAGCTGGTATCATGTGGGTTTAAGAGGAATGTTTCGCACCACTACATCTGCAAAGAGAAGTCCTAGTCCATAATAGCATGGGGGGCCATCCAGGTGTCAGTGACGGGGCCCCTAATAGGTTGGGGGCCCCTAAGCATACTTTTTTCCCACTACAATACATTTGATTTGTTTTTGGTGTACCTCTATTTTGAAATTAGAGCCCCCCCCCCCCCCCCCCCCCCCCCCCTCGAGAAAACTCCAGCAGCCGCCACTACATCTGGACATCCCTATGAAACATTTCTGGAGGCGCCACTGCTGACAGTCATACATGGGCAGTTCTTAATTAAACCTGATTGAATAGAAATTTCACTTCAAGCAGCTATCTTAACCTCTTCAAACCTACCGGGTCGTCAGTGAACAAATATAATACAAGCATACAAGCATACCTGCCTTTTCTCAAGAATGTCTTTATTACTGCTGTTCAAAAAAGACCCATCATTTCCGAGAATAAAAAAAAAACAACTTTGAGTCATGTGTGAACTGATGCAGGTTGGTCTGTGTTCTAGTCACCCAATTTTAATGTATATATTAAGAAACTAGAGTGTGTTAACTTTCAATTAAATTTCAATTCAGTTTATTTACACAGCGCCAATTCACAACAGATGTCATCTCAAGGCACTTTACAGTTCAACCAGATCATACAGTCAAATTGATTAGAGTTCCTAAGTTATTTTTTTTTCCATTTGGGTATGCAAAATAGGCGAGGATTACCCAAAATGAGGTGGATGTTAAGAGGTTAATATATTTGAATCCCTTGCCCTGTCTTTTATTTCATGCTATTCTGTGCCCCCATGAAAACACGCTGGCCCCCGGGTACATTTGGTCTGGAACCGCCACTGCAGTCATACCTGGCTACGCCGCAGAGCGTTCATATCAGATGAGGCTTTTGAATATGGGACCACACCGCTGGAAGGAGAGGCAGGGAGGAGCAGGAGGAGGTCTGCCGAAACTCCGCCTCCGGTCTCGGATCATCTCGCATTCCTTCTTCGCGGCCCCTCATGCCGTAGATTGAGAGAGAAAAGGAAGCAGAAACACAGACAGGGCAGACGAAGAAGCAGAAGAAAGAAGAAGGGGCGCAGTGAAGCGACCATGGCAGTATCCACGACGCGCCAGCGCGAGACAGAGTCCGAGCAAAGCGCGCTCCCTCCACCGCCCAGCAGAGCCCGGAGCATGCAGACGCACCACAGACAGCGTCTCGATGAATGAAAGCAGCCGTGTTACCTGGGCCGCGGACACAATGAGGGTCATCTTTACCCAAAACGCCGGTTTCGTCGCAGCTTTTTCGCCTTTCTTCTAATATTGGCAACGTTTAGGACGACAGATGACGTGAACAACATAGAACTGACCGCAGTTAGATCGTGCCAATTTATTTATGGTTTTTTTTCTTCTTAAATAGATGAGGGGAGAAAAAAAAGCAGCATGCAAACATAATACAGCCAGTATTTTAAAAACGAAAGCGTAATCAGGTTGCGAAATCTGAAAAAAAAAAGAATAGTCAATGTTTTATTAGCGACATTATTGGCATTTTAATAGAATTTGTATGCATAATTATTATAGATCAGTGAGATATTTTTATTAATCGATCATCATAGCGCGATTAGAGCATACATAGGTTAAATGTTTGTTCACTTTGATCAAAGCCAAATGATCAAACAAGACAATCAGTAAATGAATTATATATGTGATAACATCACTTTCTTTATTATTTGTAATTTATTTATTTATTATTACTATTATTAGGTCTATAAGTATTATCTTATCAATAGTTTTAGTTGGTAGTTTAGAAATATTTAGATTGTTTAAGACACCTCTCCAGAGAAATGGAGACCGCTTATTTATCCGCAAACCGAGAGGGCCCCCAGAGAGGTCGAAGCTTAGCGGGTGTCCCCTCTCCTCCGGGCTCACCTGTCGGCGGATCACCGGAGGAGACCCTCTCTCCGGGTGATGGACGGCGCAGCTCGGGCGTGAAGAAGCACCACCACAAACACAACCTCAAACACCGTTATGAGCTCCTGGAGACGCTGGGAAGAGGCACCTATGGCAAAGTCAAGAAGGCTATTGAGCGGCAGACCGGCAGAGAGGTGAGCCCACTTCATAAGAGCCCCTCAGCAGCTGTAAATAAGCTGCCGGGGTGATTTAATGCTCCACAGAGGACCGTTTCTACATGCATGCTTGCAGCGCAAGGTTACATTTCCAGTCATTTGCTAAGAAATGCCACATAATATTTTCTTGCAGTATATTAAAGTAGCCTATGTGCAAATGATGATAGCCTTGCAGTAAACGCAGTCTTTCATTAGAGGCGCGCGCTTGTCCTCCTGCCACCCCGCTGGGAATTTCCCCTACGCTCCAAAATGGGACCCATGGGGCCTGGGAGCTGCGCGGCACACGCCTTGTCCTGTTCATGGCCCCCCGACCGGATGTCAGGGTTCAGATCCGGCTACTGACAGACTGATGCGACTGCTGTAAAGTTACCCTCAAAATGACTCCTCAGAGGTCTGTTTCCTTTGTTTCAGTTTAGAGCAGAGGCGTTGCAACACATATAGGAGTACTGGGGCACAGGTTAAATATAAATTCAGTCCAGGCCATCACATACAATTTATATGCAAAAAATAAAGAAAGAAATACAAATAAATAAACTAAAAAATATGGCAAATGAAGATAAAATGAGTTCCAAACATTTTTTGTTGTTGTTGTTTTTTTAGACACATTTGCATAAGTCAATCAATGTTTTCTTCAATTTTATTCATGACAACTTTTGTCAGGGAATGTAATTGGGAAGTTTTACTAGGGATACAGAAGCTACATTCTGAACCATCAGAATTGACATTGAAAAAAATTAAGTTTTACTTCAGTTTATCAAATAGTAGTATAACAGGACTTAAAGTGTAAATACTATATAGTATTTGGACTTAATATTTGCAGAAGTGCTGCCTACCTGCGATACTGGTGTGAGTGTCTGGTTTTAACCGTAATATTTTTGCAAAATGCTTAACTTATACTTAATACCAACATATTATCATTATTACTTTTTACTTCCCCGGCCAGGGTTGTGTGTGTGTCTGTGTGTGTGCGTGTTCACATGTAGGTCAGTTTTCCACTTTCTCTTTCTTTTTTAACCTGATTAGCTGTTTGCATCATAGCAAACCCAATCATTGCTCATGTATCCTTACAGGCTTGAACATCATGGCAAAATATGACCCCTATGCTCACTCTGGCAAGGCACGTGGAACTTTCCATGAAGATCTGTATACAGGTCATAACCGACACCCCACCTCTCTCCCACTGGTTTCACAGCTCCTGATTATCAAACATCATCTGAACATCTTTTGACTTTGTCAACTATTTAACTGTGAAAAAACTTTGGCTCATATGGTTGGCTTTGAAATTTTCATCCCAAATCAGTAAAGCAGTTCTGCAGTTTCATATTTCATCACGTTTTTTTATGGTATGCATGGCATAGTATGCAGTTTCGATATGATAACCTTGAAGAACAATGCCATAGTTGCATTAGATGTTATAAAGCTAATATAAGAACATGATTCAACTGCTTTTATTTAGCTCATGTACTTATTCTCACCATATTACCTATTACCAATGTAAACTATACCTTTCACTTTCATCACTGCAGAATATTATACCATTTGGATGTTTTACTATTTATAGAATATTGCAAAAACAACAGCCTGGTTAAAGTGTAGCTTGCCAACAGTAGATTTATGTGTCGAATGATGGGTTGGGCTTTATTTGTTTCCACCATGTCACTGTCCATGTTTTACACCACCAGAAATTCAGGCTAAAAGACAGTGTCTAATTGCAGTAAAGATTATGAAAACTGCAATGTCGACATGCATGATGATTTAGCCTAATTTTCCTGGCATATTTCCTTCTTTCAACATTTTTAGCCGCCGCACTCATGCAGCACTAGCAGAGCCTGATTTCCTCATAAGCCACATGCATCTGATGTTACGCTGTAGTGTTTACTCGACCTTTAACCCCAAGAGGAAGTCCCTCGTGTCCTTTTGGGAGATACAAGAGTCGTTTTCAGACCACTCACTCGTCAAATTCAATCACGGGAAGAGACGGACAAGATAAATGGAGGAAGCTGTGCCTCTGTGTGCGTCTGTCTGTGATGGAATTAACCAAATGCTCTGGATGAAGACTGATTAGATGTGGGTCCATCAGCGTATCAGTAAATGTAGCACAGAGTGTCTGCTTTAATCTGGAAAGCCATATGTTGCATTGCTGGGTAAAAGAGTTGGAATCCAACAAGTATATGAAGTTGAACGCTTTGATCATGTGCAAATGTGACAAGCTTGTTTGATTTAGCATGCCTGCAGAAGATTTGCTGCTTCCCATTATATTCTGAAACACAGTGTGTTAGCCCCTATGTATTTAATGACATCTGTAGTAAAAAAAGACGTGGTGACAGGCAGACCCTGAGTGAATACTGACACATGAAAGGGCATCCACAGCAGGAAATGAGATGGGAGGGAAGGTTAATATCCTGTATAGAGGAATCATCAGAGACAGGAGGAGGTGAGCTGTTAGCACAAGGGATAAAGGGAACCCCAGCACAATAACAGACAGGCTGCCTAGGTTGAAGGGAATAGAGTCACATAAATGTGATCTTAAAGCACCAGATTACATCATTCTCCAATAATGGCTTCAATGGGGAGGTGCACAGAAGGGGAAAAGAATCTAACATTCCTCTGCTGTATGCGGAGCTGTTGATGAGGTACTATGATTCCTGGCTGTGTTTGAGGATAAAGTTCTCTGGAAAAGTGACGAGCCTCTTCCTCCCGGTCCTGCTCTCTCTTCAATTCTCCCATTTATGACTCAGACACACAGTCAACACAACAGATGCTCTAACCTTAAGGCAACACAAAGATGGGTCAGTGTGTGATGAATACTTTTATCTGTTTTAATGGCCTGAGAAAGCACTGAAAGATGTCAGGCTCTACTGAAGCGAGGCAAGAACTTTCACTTCAAACAAGCTCCTTTCAGAGAGTTGTTTGGGGATTGTGGGTGAGGGGGTGGTTAGTAGGGGGTGTGGGTTATGTTTCCCCAAACCCGGCATGGGGCAGCAAGGGCAGCAGTACGGCAACTGTTTACTGTGACTGATGGTAATAAGGGATCCACTTAAGAACAAGCGGAGCTGTGTCAACTGACCCGACAAGGAGTTGATCCACAATCCTGTTAAATGATCCACGTAGAGTTCTGGGCATGGGAACACGAGGAGCTTCATGATGGTAATACCTGGCTTATTTCAAGCCCAGTAAGGAAGAGGTGGGCCATTCAATAAGTTAGAGTAAAACTGCTTTGATTACTGATTGATTAATGCTATTCTGAGGGAAGGTTGTACTGCTGTAGAAAACATTTTGCCCATTTTGTTCCAAATACATAGATCAGATACTTTACAAGTGATTGTCAAACAAGATTACATGAGCAAATAAAACATTGAGTTTGAATAACTGTATATTAGATGAAAAAAAATATATTTTCAAGCCAGCCCTATATACATACATAAATACCCCCAAATAAAAAAAAAGAATTATTTATGACATATGTAGATCTAGCTTCTTTTATGAACCTCCTGGATAAGCCACTCACGTGCCATTGAAAATATTCAGCTGTTAGACTATAACTGATACTTGAGGTAATGGTTTGGATTACTGTTAATCATTACTTTTTGACTTTGTCCCCACAACTCTCCAAGAGCTTTAGCATCTCAGCTGTTATAGAAAAAAATATTTGTTGGGAAATTTAGGGAAGTTATACTTCATTCCTTTTCAATGGAGACATTGCAGACACTGATATTGCATTGGAGATTGAGGTTTGATATATTGTGCAGTTCTGCAGCCAGGAAGGAAGACAACTATCCTTAGATCAGGGTATGATGTGTGCTTATTTTGAACTGTTGCTTAATTCCTGTGGTCAGACAGGTTATGTTAAAGTGATTTTGATATTCTACTCATCTGGTTGTAATTAAGCCTAGTTGTGGCTAAAAGTGACGCAAAATAAATGTAGTTATTTATCTTTAAGTCTTGATGAAAATGGTAAAATCATAGATAAAAAAGTTTATTGTTAGGGTACAGAAACTTCACAGCTCTGTATGCATAACTATTTATGATATTATATGAAAGGGGCAAGAAATTCTTACATCTACTATACAAAATATTATTTATATGTAAAAAAAAAAAAAAAGAGCAGTATATAAGGTATAAAACATTCCTAATTTAACAACAACAACAACTCAAACCAACAAATTAGAAACACAGGATGCAAATCAGCTTCTACGTTTGGTTATAGTTTAACGTCTTTAAATTCTGTGTAATCAAGGCATGGTCTGGACTGGAGTTATTCTGGATTGGGGTTATTTTTATTGATGTACATGGTAATTAGCTAGGCACTCGCTACCGCTTGTGGTTTTCCCAGCATGGGTTCCTTTGAAGGAGGCAGCCTTGCAAGGAGCGGACAAAAGTTTAAACTAACAGCATTAGAGTGAACAGACGCTAACCAGGCACAATCAAAGAAGACCTACGACTCTATCCAGGATCTATATGCTGAAATTAGCATGATGTGCAAGCCTGTGCACTCTCAATTGGTTTATTTGAAGAAGGCCGCTAAATTGTCACTTATGGAAAGCCTAGGCTCGTACAGTTGCGGCTGTTGGCAGCCTGATGGCATTGAAGAATCATCAAATCAAGTGTTGTTTGTAGCAGCTGGATTTCCGATTTCAGGCCCATTTAGCAGGCCAAGTGAAATTAATCACTCTCTCAACCTTTGCTCATTATCCTGATTCCTGTTTAAAACTCTCAGCAGGACCGTTTTACTGGCTGTTTGAAGTGAGGCCATTAGCTGTTCTTTATTAGAATGACTTAAAGTGGGTTACAGACTCGTGATTAGTGACCTCTCAAGGACTTTTTGACAGGTGGGGAAGCTGTGCTGTTATTAGCAACACTTGGTCTTTTGTTGGAGCCCCCTTACTTTTAGTACATTGACTGGTCAGCTTCTCCTTCTTTTATGACTTCACTTGATTCCAGCCTTTTGCATCAGGGTTTAGTTCCTCCAACCACATGCAAACCTGCTGAGGCTTTGCATATGGGTGCTGAACATTATCCTATCATAGCAGCGATGCTTCAATAGGTGTTTTGTCGCTTATCTCTGATGCTTGTTTGTGAACTATATATATATATATATATATATATATATATATATATATATATATATATATATATATATATATATATATATAGCAGACCAGTAGTGGCTTCCGCTCTCTGAAACAGGGCAGCCTTTATAGTGTTAATTAAATCTAAGCATCACGTATTACATTAACAAATGTTGAAACACATAAAACACATTATTACAGTGGGGGAAAATAGGTGTTGTGAAACACTCTGAAATAATAAACTCCAGAAACCACGGCAAGAGTTCAGCCCAAGATGACTGATCTGACTGAATGATCCCTTTTCTCTCTCAACTCATGAGGAAAACCTTCTCACTGTCTGTCTACTGTCAGTCAAAATATGCCAATCAACATTGATCAGCCAGCTTCACGACATGCCCCTGCGCCATAGACACCCTTAGAGGTTTAACCTCACTAGAAGTGATGATTTTGCCGTATTATCCAATCGGGGCTCTACTTTATCCCTGGCAGCGTCGTTCTGCCCCCGAGTGCAGGGGAGATAGCATCCATGAGCGGGCTCAACAGCTTGATACAGATTAATGCACAGTATACTCATGAAATCAGGCACATTTTAGCTCATATTTAATGCAGTTTAATGCATATTTCACCAATAATTTAAAGAAATTTAAAGAGGAGATTTAGCCGCCCTATTATTCATTGAGAAATCGGCAGTTTTTAAATTAACTACCTAAACATTTTGTGCTTCCTCTGATTATGTTTTAAAGCGCCTTACTGATACTGAAAAAAAAAGTGTAATTTATGCTGCATCTATGGCTGTCCATGCTTTGGTATGGTTCATTCACTGCTCAGAATGAATGATGGATTTGTGAGTTGTTGTCAAGCTAATTGCCATCCCATCAAGTTACAAATCATCTGTCTCTAAACACCAACTCATTTCTTTGTGCATCTTGATTTCCTTGGTATTCACTTGCTGTTAAAGAAGCCATACTTACTTTACTTCCAGAGTGTTTAAAAAATATATATTTTAACTAGCTGTTGCAGTATTTAAATATCCAAACTTATTATCATCTCGAAGAATGATGATCTGCTGACATTAAATTCCAGGAGGAAACTGCAATTATGATTATAAATTGATGTTTCCACTTAGTACCAAGCATTACTCTGTGCCAGGTTGGCTGTAAAACTGCATCAGAAATCAATCAGTAGTGCTATGAGTGAAATTTCAGTGTTTATTGATATAAATGGAGCAGTAGATAAGTGAAGCAAGTGGTTTTTCATACAGCTTAGTACCCAAGACTCCCATTTAGATTAGTGATAAAGAATCCGAAAGTGTTTTGCCTCTAAATGAGCTCCCTAATGTTATTGTTAGAGGCGGATTGAGGTATTTATCATAGCCTCATTTGTAATGCTGATTGATATATCTTTAAATATATAAAACAAGGTTCAGTTACATATATATGGGCCTACATGATCTATGTCTTTTGGGGCTCACATACTTAGACTAAGACTAATTGACTTTACATAGCATGAAGCATGTGCTGTAAAATAGCTGTGTAAAAGTTAAAGGTCACTGATAAGATAATGCATGGGACTCTAATTTGCACTTATTTAACAATTTCCTTATAAAATTAAACTTATTTACTGTTTAGTAGGAACACAGGACATCTGTCTCTAATTGTTAGTAATACTGGAGCCTGCAGAAATGTCCATCATAGGCTGCTTTAAGTTATCTAATTAAAGGGTGATTGTTTCTGTCTCTTTCCAGGTAGCAATCAAATCGATCCGGAAGGAGAAGATAAAGGATGAGCAGGACATGGTGCACATCCGCAGAGAGATTGAAATCATGTCATCCCTCCGCCACCCACACATCATCTCTATATATGAAGGTGAGAGTCTGGAGAATGTCTGGAAAATATAAAAGGCTCTGTAAAAAATAATGTAAGACAGTTGTACATCCTGAATGCACATAGAAATCTAAAATGCATCCTTCCTCTAACACATGTAGCACTTGTGGCCAAGCTGCAGGACTGTCATTATTTTGACATGCATATGTCATAATAAGTCCCAGGCTACGGCTCTGGGATGTTATTCATCTCCTCTGTCTGGCTGCCTGGACCAGTAAAAGTCGGGAAGGTTTTTGGCAGTGTGTGTCTGGATGTCTTTTAACGGGTGTGTGTGTTGTGTGTGTGTGTGTGTGTGTGTGTGTGGGGGGGGTGATATTCTAAGGGATCTCCTTTCCCACATCCAAGCAGTCTCATCCCTTGTCTTCTCTGGTCTTGATCTCAGAGCCAGACATCTGCTGATACTTAGAGACAACTGCAGCTGGAAGCCAGACTGTACTGTGTGTTTAGACATATGTGTGTCCCAATGTGATTGTGTCAATGTAAAAGGCTCTTTGATAAGAGTGTGTGTGTGTGTATATATATAAATTCAGAATCACTAGATTGACCTCTGTGACCTAGCCCTGCTCCCTCTTTGACTCTAGTCCAGCTCCATGCAGTGGGAGGAAAATCCTTAAGTCCTCCCTGGAGCAACGGCAACCATAAGCCTACTTCAGGACGAAACTCTGTTAAATATCAAAGCCTTCACATCAGGCCTAGACAGCATGGATATTTATTTTTCTGAACGTCTGTTTTTGAGATGAGCCATTTTAAATTACCTTAACCCCAAAGAAGGAAAACAGAGATTAGAATGAAGGGTGACTGCATTGAACAAGTTAGTCTTTGTTTCTTAGATGATATGGCCCATATGTAGGTAGTTAAGGTTGCATGCTCAACATTTCCTGACATATGCCAGCGTATGCCATACTTGGGCCATAAATTACAGGTAAGTTATTTGATCATCGACATACGTTAAGTGCAAGTTGCTCATAAGTCGCAGTGTCTAGCTTATCCAAAGCCTATGTAGCTTTTGCATAACTTATCATATGCTTAACTTATCAAGAGCTTATCTCCAACGAATATCAACGTATTTGACGTGCTTCAGACGACTGCTGAACTCGTTTCTAACTTACAGCTGCTGTATAATACCGCATTGACAGCGTTTGGTTGGTCAGGGGGGAAACCGTCTATTCTCCTACAAGGCAAGGCAAGGCAAGGCAAATTTATTTGTATAGCACAATTCAGTACAAAGACAATGCAAAGTGCTTTACATGATTAAAATACAGGAAGATAAAACCGAATCAAAGTAAGTAGGAAAAAATAAAAAATAAAAAAAATAAAAAATGCAGAAACAAAAAAGAATATTAAAAACAGTTGGACTAAAGAAAATATGTTTTAGTTGAACTGTTTAACTAGAACAGTCGAAGGCAATCCTAAGCAAATGTTTTTTTAGTCTTGATTTAAAGGAACTCAGGCTTTCCGCACTTTTACAGTTTTCTGGAAGTTTGTTCCAGATAAGTGGAGCATCGGAACTAAATGCTGCTTCTCTGTCATGATGGGTTCAGGTTCTTAGCCCATTTGCAGAACACAACGGAGGCTGGGTAAAAGTTAAACAGGGTTTATTGAAATGTTTCACAACAAAGAGACAATGTACTGGGTCAGGGGCTGGTCCGGGCTGGTTCGCAGAAGTCTGCTGAGAAGATAGTTTGATTAGAAGGCAGGCAGATGAGAATGAGTCTTTGATCATTCAGAATTATACCTTGACTGAATCCAGGCTTCTCTTTGAGAGAGAGGGAACCGTTGGGTCCAGAGACCGTTTGTTCAGCAGAGTTCCAGAGCAGCTGCAGCGTCTAGCTTCTGACTTTAATGGCAGACCTTGATCAGAGTTTCCAGCTCTTAACTAAGAGCAGCAGAGGAATCCACATAGGAATCTTCAGGTTTGGCTCTCCAGGGCAGATTGGCAGGTTAAGCTCATCCAGAGCTTCAGACTAGAGACAGGTTTCCTGTGAGGCAAAAACAGAAGAGAGTTAGAATCTGATCTCTCTCCAGAGACAGCTAAGATTCATTCAGTTTCAAGGCTCAGGTTGCTAACCAAACTAAGGTCAACACTGCGGCGTCGAAGCAAGGTCTGGCAGCTGGTTATAAAGGGCAGGTCTCCTGATGAGTAGATACGTCTCAGGTGTGCTGGAAGACTCCAGCTCCAGGAGACCCACGGTGCACTCTGCTGGAGGAAGGTGGTACAGCTCCAGATCCCAACATTCTCCATGTTTAGTTCTGGTTCTAGGTATGCAGAGCAGGCTGGAGCCAGAAGACCTGAGTGGTGGTTAGAACTGGGGTGATGTGCTCTACTTTCTTAGTCTTAGTGAGGACACGGGCAGCAGCCTTCTGGATCAGCTGCAGCTGTCTGATCCACTTTTTAGGCAGACCTATGAAAACACTGTTGCAGTAATCAATTTGACTAAAAATAAAGGCATGGATTAGTTTTTCCAGATCATGCTGAGACATTAGTCCTTTAATCCTGGAAATGTTCTTCAGGTGATAGAAAGCTGACCTTGACCTACAGACTGCATCCCCATCATATGGAGAAGGTGAGTGTGTGGGATCCTCCTTATCACGCCCACACCCAACAAACTTCCTAGCAGACATGATGTTGAATCTGCTGCGACTGCAAACCTTCTTCTTTCTTTTTCTTTTTTCTATTTATTCATTATTTTTTATTGGGCGGGTGGTAAACAGCAGTCAAGTTAATACCGCAATCAAAAGAATATTTTTATGTAGACTCTGCTCCTCCGGGCGCATCGATGCTCCCTTCAGCAACAATGTGCCTGAGAAGAGCAGCTTTAACCGATGCTTTAACTGATCATTTCATGTGCATTAGGCTGCCGTGTTATGCATAGGTTAGGCCAGGCATCCCCAAACTCGGTCCTCAAGGCCCCCTGTCCTACAGGTTTTAGAGGTTTCCTTGCTCCAGCACAGCTGATTTTAATTGAAAGCTGATCATCAGGCTTTTGGTCTACTGCAATCATTATAACCAGCTGTGCTGAAGCAGAGAAACCTCTAAAACCTGCAGGACAGGGGGCCGAGTTTGGGGATGCCTGGGTTAGGCTGTCATTGGACATAAGTTCTGGACTCGTTATGAATACAGTATGCATACGCCCAAAATTGAAAAAAAAAGACATAGAATGTTAAGCGTATGCCAGCGTTTTAGAAGATACTGGGATGCTGGGCATATGCCGATTCTGAGAAAATAGCCTCATCACCAGAAGCAAAGGTTAGTTGTCATTGCCCAGTCAGACTTATCCACTGTCCTTCGTTCAAGTACAAAGTTCCTGGATCATTATCACTAATGCGTGTGTAAACAAACACAATTTGTAATGGAAACGTGCCAGTAAGCCATTAATGGCAGCTGGGTTTTATGCATCTTTTGAGAGAATGTTTAAAAGTAAAGGAGGCCTTTAAACCCTGAGGAGGTCCTACAAGGCTTTTTGTTAGTGTTATCCTCATCATAAGCAACCATCTCTACTAGCAGTCTTGACCAGACGCTGGTGTTTCTCCTCAAAGTCAGCTTATATGCTTGCTTGCTACAGATGTCTAGGAGGCCCATAGATTTGTGTACCCGGCAACACCCTCTTACAACAGCCCCTGCTAACTGCCTTGTGTGAAGCAAAGCTGAACCAGATGTGTGCGTGAAGATGGATTTTTACCACTCCCTTATATTTTGCATTCGTCAGCATGCTGAGTAGGGCGCTTAGGAGCAAGCATTACAACTTTGCATTTTAAAAAAAGTGAGATTGGTGATGAATATATGTACTAACATAGAGATTAAGATATTCTTTTTAGCTTTACAACAGATGATGTTCTCAATTTGCATATTTTCTACACTTCTCAACAATAATAGACATTTAAGAATAATCTTAAAGGCTATTGTGCTTATTGTTTTGCAATAATTACACCCATGTAAGAATTACAATATCGGGGTGACACAGCAGTAAAATTTTGTTTTAACAGTGAGTGTTTTCTGACTCATTTTTCTTTTTTGGTTGTTTTTACTGGCCAAGAACAGTTTTAGCCATTTTTATAAGAACAATGATTAGGGAATTTATGTGAGAGCAGTTGCTGTGTGAATGGGAATATTTATACCGTGTTAAGTAATACAGTGCAGTAAATATAAACTAAAGTATTTTAAGAATCTAAGACTCAATTTATTATTTTTTTTCTTTATTGAAAGTATTACTTCCTATGTTATGGCCAAAGCTGGCAGAGAAATTATGTCACTGTGAACAAAGTGGACATGGAAAAAGATGCTTTAAAGACATTTAAATTAAAATCAGATTTAATTTTTTTATTTTTTATTTTACATGCGTGTCTTATAAACCCTTCATCTAGGCTATAGGTTCCATTGATTGTTTATCTCCATGACATTTTATCTGGGCACATTTATCTATTTGAACATTTCCAAGAAAAGTCTTTCAGCTCCTCGTTCAAATAGATAACAGGTGCGAATTAATCAGATTTAAGGGTCTGACATATGAACAAAGCACAGTAATTGAACAAGAACCTGTAATGGTGGCTGGCATTTCCAGCAGACCCTAACAAACCTGACTTAAGTAAGCCAGGTAATTACTTCACCACCAGGGGTTAAAGGTAAATGGGAGTGCAAGCTGAGAATTGGCTCAGCCAAACATAAGCCCATCAAGGGTCAGTGGGAATGTCACCCCAGGTCCCCACTCTGTCCACCAAAGAGAAAGCTGGACCGTCTTTGCCCTCCAGAATGGTATGGCTTAGCTGTCTGCTATTTCCCAAGCAGCCAGACATTTACAATCAGGGAGCATTAACATCACTCAGCAACTGTGTGTTTTTGTAGAGGATTATATCTTTAAAAGGACCCTGGGAGGGAAAAAAGAGGGGGACAGCCCATGAAGGTGCTCACTCAAGGGTGTAGAAAGTAGAGGCCTTCACCCTTGGTGACCCTGCTGTGTGGGAAAATCAACAAGCACAATACACGGCAACATGACTTACTGTGCTGCTGTCACGTCCTCCTTGTTTTTCTGCTCTTATCCTTACCTAACCACTGTCATGTTTTTTCAGACAAATTACTTTTCCAAGATGGGATCTTACACTGATAAACCGAAGTAGGACATGCAATTAGGTTTAATGATTTACAATTGTCGGAACAGGCTGCACCTACAAAAATTCTTCATAAGTGATACGATTTTGCTTTTTGTTAAAAATGTTATTTTAGGCCACATTGACCCTATTTTTAATTGATTTGATCATTTTTTTTTCTTTTCTTTTTCCAGCTTTTTATTGTCATTACATTAAGTGTCTTTGATCAGGGTCCCAGGGTGGCAATCTGTGGGAGTGGGGCTTGAATTCAGAACATCATGGTTCCAAGCTCTATGCCCTAACCACTAGGCCGCCACTTAATTAGACCGTAATAGAGCTAGGCTAGCTTTAAGGATGTAAAAGTATCCCTTGTGATTTCATGCAGGAATACTGTGACATTGAAAATGTAATGATTTTACCATAAAATCTTGTGAATTTGTTTATTATTATAGGAATGTCCAAATGCAACCTTTACATTTCTGCTATGATACCTATAATGAAGCTTTGACAATTGACTGATATCCATATTTATCAGCTGAAATCGTACATACCTATTTTGTGCCCTAAAATTTTAGAAACGGCCTGATAAAATATTATTACCTACCGGCAGAACAGATATTGTATAAAAACCTCTGACCAATTTATTATTATAAAAACTCTTTAAACTGTTTGTATCTTGTATGTCACTTGTGGAGGCTTCCTTCCATGATTAAATCGAAGAGATGATTTGCTGGGGCCTATTTTCATTGTCTGTTTCTTTAAATTCCAAGTTTTATCACAGCTTAACTTAATGGTATATTTTTACAGTTATTTGCTCTCTGTTTTGCATTGGTACAATTTTTAGATTATATAAGCATAAATGTCACAGCATGTGTAGAAGTTAAACTGATTGGATTGCACAACACTGGAAAAGTACTCTTCAGTTTTCCCAAAAAGGTTCTTTTATTGAATAAAGAAGGAATAGAAAGGAGAAAAAAGAAGTCTTTACATACCATTATTATAATTTATGGAGCAGGAAATTCCTGTTAGAATATTGGAGTGTGTTTTGAAAAAATGGCAGCAACCAAGGTATTATTTAATTATTACCAGCCAGATTTTAACTTCAAATGTTCAAAAGTGTCATGCTAGGTTCAATTGTCTATTTCATGTGGTTGTTTTCTACTTTTTCTCTTCCATAAATATCAAGCCTTTTTAATTAACAGCCTCCTCCTGCAGTTTTGCAAGAAGCCAGGCACGTGAGGTGGGGTTCAGATGATGTAACCTCTGGAATGTTGTCAAGATGTTATGTGCAGCTCTGTAATTTAAAATCCTGCTCCAAAAGTAAAATGGGGCTAACATGATGGTTCACTTTACTGTTCTAACTCCCAGATCCCTTTTTTTGTGTATGTTTTCAGCTTGATTATTTCAACCTGTTTGAACCCTAAAGGTTTTCGCCTGCCTTATTTATCTTTCAGTGTTTGAGAACAAGGACAAGATTGTGATTGTGATGGAGTATGCAAGTAAAGGGGAGCTGTATGACTACATCAGCGAGCGTCGGCGCCTGAGTGAGCGGGAGACACGACACTTCTTCAGACAAATCGTCTCTGCTGTGCATCACTGCCATAAGGTGAGAGAAGTACACCAGCTAAACCAGAACAATGCACAACTCTTCACACACCATACAGACTGTTTTCCAGCCATGTAGTCAGATAATCTGCAGCTTCATTTTCTTGGTGCATTGGTTTTTAAGAATAATCTGTTATAGTTAAGTAAAAAAAAATGGGCTGCTTAATTCAGAGTTACTCTACTTTTATGAGCCAAACATTCATTCTGAGCTCACACTCTGATGGATGTCCCAGGATATCCCCGGAGTCTTTCTCCAGGAGATTTAACACCAGGCACGCCCATTTTAGCCCATGCTTCACACATCAACAACAGCAGTGAAAACCCCTTAGGTCACAAGGCTTGTTTGTATCCCCCCCCACCACCCAAGGGCTGTCATGCTCGTCCCAGCTGCAGATAGGGGCTTACGTCATTGTACTCAGATAGAAGAGTCACAGACAGCCATAAATGATGAATCATCACCAGCGACTGCAGCCTCCTGCTGGGTGGGATGGTGTGAGTCACTGTCATGACAAGCAAGCAATCATTTCTCCCCCATATCAACCAATCAGAGCCATGTGAACACAAACGACATGCCAAACAACAACCAATGAGAGATGCCTCACAGATCGGCGTGGGCTGGCGGGGGGCGGTTGACGGATGAAGTCATCCCTCCACATCTGAGCTGTTCTCTGGGTACCACATGTTAATTCTGAGATGTTTTCCTAAACCAAGCCATTATCAGGGCTGTTATTTTAATACCAGGTTCTCTAAGTGCTGTGAGAACATCATTTGCACAGGGCCCATAATTACAGGCTTATATTTATGTGACACATGTGAATTGATTTAAAACGGAAATCACAGCAGATGTCAACAGAAGGACCCCAGAGAAAACAGGAGCAATTAAAATTGGACTAGACCAACAGGCTGACTTGATTTCCTCCGAGAGTCACAAGCTGTGTTATGAAGAGTAAATCATTCTGCAACACAATGGGCTGTTTATGAATAATACATTTGCTGATGCATCACTCAGTTTGATGCTGTCTTTGAATTTTAGAATGGAGTGGTGCACAGAGATCTGAAACTGGAAAATGTGCTACTGGATGAAAACTGTAATATTAAGGTGAGTCGCTCCCTAGTGTATACATCAAAGACATTAAAAAGGGTTTATCCATCACATTTGGATCATGCAAATCCTAAATCCATGTGTCCACAGATTGCTGATTTTGGGTTGTCCAACCTCTACCATAAGGACAAGCTGCTGCAAACTTTCTGTGGAAGCCCCCTTTATGCTTCACCAGAGATTGTGAATGGAAAACCGTACCGTGGCCCGGAGGTGAGGCTCAGTGGTTACGATACATGATCAATCAGAAATAGTCACACACTTTCAGAGCTGAAGATTTTGGAGCTAAGCTGTTACATACAATTTTTTAAAGAAGTATTCATAGTGAGGGGTGCTTCAGTGGTGCAGTGATTAGTGCACACTACCCATCTATGGAGGCCTTAGTCCTCGACCGTGCCGACCTGGGTTCGAATCCAACCCGTGGTCCTTTGCCGTTGGTCTCTCCCCCTCTCTCATACCCCCTTTCCTGTCAGCCTACTGTCCAAAAAAAAAAAGAAGAAACCGAGCCAATAGTGCCAAAAAGAAGTAGTCATACTCATTATATCTGTAAACATTTTACCATATTACAGTCAAAATATCAAACATGATGAAATAAGGTTTTATGTTACAGACCGACACATTAAAAATAAAACAAATTCAGTCAATGACTTGTGGAACCACTCTTTAGATTTACCAATTACAGCTGCAAGTTTTTTGATACGTTTTTGATTTACAGATGTAAATATTTGCCCATAATATCAGCCCTAACTGAATGTTCGGGGTGTTTGTTCTGTTCGCTCAAGTTTTAAAGGTTACAACCAAATTTTTACACAATACCTTAAAAGGTCAGGCCAAATACTTTTTCATAAAAAAGCTTCAAAACATGCTTCTTAGGTGAGTAATCTGTTAAAAGAAATCATGGTTTACTCAGGCATGTGAAAGTCCATCCACTGTCAAAATGACAAAGTTTGGGCAAGGCTGCAAATTGCAGCAAGCAAGGACGTCAAAAATAGAACAAAACAAAAGTACCCGGTCTCGCCCTCAGCATTTGACCAATGGCAACTGAAGAGGGAAGCATTCTTGAAGCAGGTCCAGAACCTAACAGGAAGTACACCAGCTCTTTTACAGGTCTTATCTGATTTCCTCTTCCTCGTCTGTGTCTCAAAGATTCAAAGATACTCCCAGGAAAAGCATATAAATGTGTGTTACCTGCAATCCAAAATCCAAGCTCTGATTCGATCAAATTTTTTTGACAGTTAAATGAATGAGACATGATCTTTTCCTCAGTTAATCCTCAGAGCAACACATATACCTCGTCTCTTCTATTCTTTTGCTCCCAGCACTTTGCTCTCTGGCCCTGTCCCTCTTAACACCACAAAACATACACTCTTATGTAATGTCTTAAGATGTCACATTGCATTAGGTTGGTGCTCTAAAAAGTTTTGCTCTGGACTGACAGAGCTGGAGAGAGAGAGGCGCACTAATCTGTGAGGAAACAATAATTTTCCCACCGCATTACTGTCATCATTTAATCTAAAAAAAAAAAAATGTCTCAAAAGCTTTTAAGCAGTGATGTTATTGTAGGACAGTGTAAAAGAAAATGAATTGAGTGTTTATCAAGCTCATTGTAAACATCTCAAGCTCCAACCTGATGTTGGGCAGAGCTGAGCTCATTCTGCGTTTTAATGTCATGAATCACTTATCAAAACAAGGCTTTGAAGACTGCATGTAGCTTGCATAATACACCTAAACCTCTGTATGCGTCTTTGCTCTGATCCAACATCTATACAGCACATGAGGGATTGCCGCTGACTAAATGCACAAGCTTGTGACCAGGTGTTTCTCTTCACCAGGTGGACAGCTGGGCTCTTGGAGTGCTGCTTTATACCTTGGTCTATGGAACCATGCCTTTTGATGGGGGAGACCACAAGAAGCTCATTCGCCAGATTAGCAATGGTGAATACAAAGAGCCCACTCAGTCTTCAGGTATTGTATTTACCATAGAATCATACATTTAGTTGAACCAACACCAAATTTTGGATCACAAATTTAGGAAAAAAGGCCAACACTTCCAAATATAACATGTTGAATGACAGATGTTAAAAGCTTTCTGCCTTCCTGCTGTGTCCTTTGAAGGTGTAGTAGAGGATTTTCTTTTTCCGGGTAGATAACCTAAATAAGTGTTCTTCCTAATTGTGAATCATTCGGGTAATATGTTTACGTAAGGCCGTCCTATGTGCTATCTATCTTTTTCTGTGCATGCCGACTTTCAGGCGTAGATCTGTGTGAGTTTCGGTTTCAGACAGTCATTGAAGTTCACCTTTCTCACCACGGTTCTTTGAAAAAAGCATTATGGGATATGCCAGCTGTCGTCATAGGCTGTCGGGAGCGGGTGCAGTGTTGTGCATGTGTTTTTTTTTTTTTTAGTCGAGAGAGCGGGTCTTTTAAAATTTTGCCCAAAATCTTCCACTATATCTTTAAGTCTTGCTCTCTTTTGCCATCTTTCAAACTGCATAACCTGTTTGGACATGTTCTCATTTTAAATATTTCACTGATACTATGGCTGTGCTGGAACGTCTGCCATAAGCATTTAAGATTAGTGTCCAAATGTCAAGAATTGCTTTGCGAGAGCTCTCTTCGCAAAGCATCATGGGATTTGTTATGAACGGAGAGAGAATTACTGGGAGTGAAAAGTAGTGATCATTTTTCTGAAGTCAGTTGACTGATTTCACTATATAGTGCCCGCTCTATATAGTGATTGAGGGGTCATGGCGGATGTTCGGACGCAGCTTAAATGTTTTTTTAAATACCCGGAACTCATTAGGGCCAGTGAAATTAAAACAAAATTGTGAACTTTTAAATCTTTACTACAGATTTTATATTTGTTTCTAATCCCAACATTTAAATGTTATTATTCAATATTTTCTTGCTCATAGATGCCCGTGGACTGATCCGCTGGATGTTGATGGTAAACCCTGAGCGGCGAGCTACAGTAGAGGACATAGCCAATCACTGGTGGGTAAACTGGGGCTGGAAGAACAGCGTCTGCGACTGCGAAGCCCAGCGGGCCCGTTTTATCGATTGGCAGATTCGCACAGAGCCACATAATAATGGGGCCAAGGCTGCAGCCGTGCCCCAGATCCTGCGGCAGAGGCCTAAAAAATCGAAGAAGGAAAATGTTGAGGCTGGTCAATCCCAAGAGGCAGCAGAAGACAAGCCAGGTTTGAAGAGACCCAAGGGCATTTTGAAGACCAGAGTCACTGAGAAGCAAAGGTCCACCAGTAAAGAGGAAGTGGATCTGAGTCAAGCAGCGCTGCCTCAAGCTGAAGGTGGAGAGGAGGCTTTAAGCCCTGACAGAGAGGAAGAGGAGCCAGTGTTAGGAGGTGGCTCACCAGCTAAGATGATACCGTCTCTACCAAAGAAAGGCATATTGAAAAACAACCAACAGCGGGAATCAGGGTACTATTCCTCCCCAGAGCGCAGTGAATCCTCTGAGATTTTAGGAGGAGCAAGCATGTCCTTGTTAGCCACCCCGCCTCCTAAGCGGGTGATGGGAAGAAAGAGCATTCTGAAGCGAAACGGCAAGTACTCTACCTACAGTGGGCCACCCTCAGCAGCAGCAGTGGCAGGGGTACTGGGCGAGCCTCCTTCTACAACTGACTCCGGTCTATCCCGCAGTCAGAGCCGGCCCTCCAGCATCGTGGGGGAGGACAGCTCCATCCTATCGCTTTCACCGAGTTCCCTCAGCGGAGCAGAGTGGCATCCCTCCAGCCCACATCACCGCTCAAACATCAGGGCTTGCGTCTCGGCTGAAAACCTGCTGCAACTAGCCAACTTCAAAGGTCTGCAGACTGCACCACCCATCCAGGGGCCCAAATTCAGCCGTGGCTCAAAAATGAAAGGCTCCCCAGGAGACAATGGCAGCTTCTCCCTGCTGGGGGATTTGGAAGACATGACTCAGGTGTACCAACAAGCCCTGGACATCAGCAGCAATCTTACCTAACAAGCTGGTGGCAGAGGGAGAGGAAGCAGAGGGATTTGATTGTGACTCTGTGTGTGCAATGAAGTGTTTGTGCAGCAGTAACGACCAGTGTGTTACTGGGATACACCTTTGGGAAGCCGTGACAAAAGTTTGGTTGCAAAAGATATGCTTGCACTTACACAACTGCACACACAGATGCACATGTTTATGTGTAATTCTCTGTTCAGTGGAAATTCAAGTTTAAGGCTTTGTGAACAGGAGAGAGACTCTGAGCTGGCACAGGAGAGAGAAAATGCCACCCAGCATGCTGTCCTGGCCCGCTGTAGACTCTGCTGTGTTCAACATGTTTACATATTTAGCAAGAAGGCAAGTCAGAATCACAAACGCTGCAACCAGAAACTGGTTGGCTCTCCTTTTTGTACACCACCATTGTCTGAGTTTACAAAAGCACCTTAAAACTCATACAGAGCACATGCTTTTGTGATCTTTACTTCATTTAAAAAGAAGAAACAAACCAGGGTCTTGTTCTGAATTTAAAAAGAATTATCAATGTTTATTTATTATTAATGTTTTTAAGCTTTAGTTGTAGGTGCCAAACTGGTGGGTGGCTGGTTGATACTGGAATCTTCACGTCTCCAACTCTTTGGGTGAAACTGACATATATAATTATGTTACTCAGTGATAAACATATTATTACTCAACACATAAAACCATGCTTGTGTCTGTAATACACAGGCAAATATACTTTCTTAAAAGTGTATGTCCTATATGCGTATGGTATGAAGAATATGTAGGAAGTGCCTTTTTTGATTCATAATAAAAATTATGTATGTTGTTTCCTTAAAAGAGAAGGAAAAGCCAGCCCACCCTGAGACCAGTTTTATTTTTTATATGTTTGTGAATGTGGAGAAACCCAGGGCCTTCAGAGCATACCTGACTTACTTTCCTTGTACTAGGGTTCAAAGGTTGACCTTTGGTAGGTGAGATCACACTGTCTGGTTTTCTCCTTTTCTTTTCATCCACATGGATCAGAGCTGAGCTTGCTTTTTTCAATGTTTACGTTCACTGTTTGTTTTATGCAGTAGTGTAGGTTCTGCTGAACATGTTTTTTACTGGAATCACAAGGAATCGCTCATCAAGTGGGACAATTCTGTGTATTGTGGTGTCAAAGGTGATATGGATAGAGGTTTTGAAGTTGGTGGAATCTTGATACGTTGATAAGGTGTGTTCACCAATTAGGAAAAAGATTCCCATTTCAGCATTCAACAGGTATATCAGTTTGCAATAAACCGGTCACAGTCCATCTCTCGTCCTGAACTTTCCCCGTATAGTACTTCTGTTGGAGAGATGTGTTTTCACTTTAATTTTATGTTTTACCAAGGACGTTTCAACTGTTTTCCACTGTGGGCCCGGTTAATATTTCACCCGCAGCTCTTCGAAAGAGCAAAGTTAAGCTTTTTGTTGTGCTTGCTGATGACACAGCAAATTCCTCAGACGAAATGCTGGAGACATGTTGTTCTAGAGATCTCTAATCATCCCGCCCCTAACCCCGACTCAGCACAGGTGAAATCTGCGGTCTGTGCTTAGCCTCCCAGCTGTGTATACTTGTTCATTGTGCCCACAGTGCACAATTAGCCCGCTATTGTTTTATTGGAGCGTGAGAGGGAGTCAGTGCGTGGAGAGTTATAGCTGCAGGGAAAAGAGAAGTGTGTAAAAGAGATATGCGATTCAGAAGATAAGGGAGGATGTGTTTGTGGAAAGCAAGAGGGAGCAGAGTGCTAGAAGCAATTTTTGATGGACATGCAATGTCGAATAGAGGGTGTAAAGAAAGTGATTAGAAAGAGTAGATGAAAAGTTTTTTGTACCAAAGATATGACGAGGCTTTGAAATGATTAAATAGGCTTAAATGAGTCCTTCTAACTCGGGTAACCCCCCCATTTATAATTGTTGGAGATGCTGGAGGCTGTTGATGCAACTTGTCTAGAGACATTTTTTCTTTATAACCTTAGAAAACGTATTACACTTAAACATCAACAAACATACATCGTATCAAATGATAAAAATGGTAAAAACATGCAGTTGGAGAGCCCAAAATAAAAACCATGTTGAAAGTTTTCAGTAGTCAGCTCGTGTGAAGGACAGATCCTGGGGTACTGAGTTTAATAAAAGACCCACTGCTTATAATATTGTATTTAATTGCCTTTTGTATTGCATTTTAATGTCAACTGGATTTACAGTGAAAAACTTATACTATGTTAGTATTTTGGTTTATTACGCTTCTGTTTTTGATTTTCCAAAATGTAAGAAATGTTTATTGCTTTATGTATGGCAGAAAAGCAAATACTTCCTTCCTCGAAGTATTAGAATTTCTCTGAAACAGGCACACTAATATGGCATGAAATTGGTGTTGTAATTTGATTTTTCTCTGTCTTGACACACCAAAATGTCAGAGTAGCTTAAACAGTGTAAAATAAAAAAAAAAGACCTGTTTGGAAAAGGTGGAAAAAAATAATCTAATAATTTTTTATTAGCCAAAGCATGGGAGACCCAAAATATTGAAAGAAAATAAAGCAATAGAAATAATTTGATGATGAATGTTTAACTCTGCCAAACTGGAAATAACTGGTGCATACTTGTTAGTTAGCAGAAAGTCTAATCATAAGAAAACTTGACTGGATGTTGTTATGACAATAATAATAAGTTTAGTATTATTATGTTATTTAAGTATTATTTTTGTTACTGCTCATTATTTCTTTTTTTTTTTTTCATGTTTAATTGATGCTGTTGGTGGGTAATCCTGGACTTCCAAGGTTTGTTAAGTTGTGTGCCTTTGGAATTTTTCATGATTTTCTTTTTTTTTTTTATTATGAAAATTGTTTTTTTTTGTACTTGTATTTATTGATCAAGCCATTTTAGACAGTGTGTTGAGATTCAGACACACTGCATTTAAAACGCCTGAGAGCTGTTTCATCTGACTGAATAGAACATCTCTGGAATTCTGTAAAACTTTTTAATTCAGTTTTCAGGTCAACACAATGCCCTGTACTGTAACAATTCAAATAAAAGGATCTAAAAACTTCTGGATTTCTTTTTTGGCTTATTCTCTTTACATACACTCAGTGACACAGGCAAGTGTAAGACTCAAAGGGAATAATGAAAATTACCGAAAAACTCATATTTTAGTGATGCCTAGACCTGCTTTTACAGAGTTTAGCTGATTATAATTTCTGCTTTAGAAATGAATATCTCCAAATAAAAGACATTATTCTATGACTTTCTGGTTCAATATATGTCTAAAATATCTTCATGATAAAAATATGGTGTTTTACAAAACAATAAATACCCTTGATGTTTTCCATATTTTGTTATAACCATGTGTTTTGGTCGGACATTATTTGATAGCATGACAGTAAGTGCTGCTTCCTTTTTGTAGTTGAGTAGAATTGTTGTTTTAAAGACAGTGGCAAATACAAATCTGAAATAAATGGCAGGCATTTGTATCTAGCATCGTGAAGAAAAAAAAGCAAATCAGACTAGTCAGAAAGCAGAATTTGGTTCTGAAACAATATTCCAAACTATGAACATTTTAGTAAATACAGTTCAACACAAGGAGAACATTAATTGGAGATTGTACCACACTCATGACGCACCAACTTAAATGAACACTTGAATCAAAATAATCCAACTTAATCTATTAAGTCTATTAGATTACAATTAGAATTAATTAAGTCAGGCAAACTTAATTCAAATAGTTGTTACCAATTAATTTATGAGGGGTCAGCAATTTCTTTTAAAGCCGGGCATACACTGTACAGGGGGTAACGAGGGGCGCTCAGCCTCTCATGACCACCTCCCAAACAGGAATTGTCAGGTCAGGAGTAAGTTGGCATGCACAAACAAGGATTGTTCTTCTTGTTCTTCTTCCTCTCAAATAAAAACACAGAAGCATGGGGTACAAACATCGTGAGCTGTGAACTCACATTGTATGACAATACCCTGCATGCAACGATTGAAAAAAATCGCACAGTGTATGCCCGGCTTTAGAGTGCAAGAGGCCCATGGTGGCTTTGAGGGAGCTGCAGAGATTCAGTATTTAGGGAGAGACTCTGTTGACAGGACAACCATTCATGAATTCCACAAATTTTATTTTCAAAATTGTTCTAAATGACAATTTACCCATTTTAGGGCCATTGAAATAAGTTGCAGAATTATCTTGGTGGCTGAAGTGAACCAGAAATGCCTTTGAAACTTGTCTCTAAAAAACAAGTGGATCTGTTCTAGTAGCACGGCCATTAGGGTCTGATTTTCAATAAAAAATAAAAATTAAAAAAAATGTCAGTAGGAATTATATGTCCTTTAACAATTAATCTCACTGATAGACAGCTTGCAACAAAATATATCAAATTGTTGCTTCATCCATCCAAAAAAAATATACACTTTCTTTGGGATAAAGCAACAGTAAAGAAAAATATCTAGTATCTATAGTATATTTAACAGGAAATCATAAATAATGAAATATAAACTATTAAATTAAATCTAATTCAATCTTCATATTTGTGTAATTGATGGTATTTTAGCTATAACCTGAAAACTGTCTGTAAATCTAAAACATTTTGTTTAGAGACAGATGTTGCTGTTGTTTTTTTCATGTGGGGAATCTGTATTAAAAAGAACCAGAAGTTAGAACAAACATTTTCACTTTCTAACTGTAGGACATGTGGTGAGCTATAGCTAGATAGATGCCCTGATTTCCTTTCCATATTAAGAACAGGTGACCCAGATGCTCGCTAAAACTCAGAAGAGGTCCCCCATGATTAACTTGTTTCATCCTAATTTCAAAGTGGGGAAAAAAAGTTTGGGGTGAAATGTTTCTTTAAAACTTTATGTCAGTTTTATGCATCTCAGAAGTTTAATTGAATGTCTGGGTTTGTGAAAAGCAGACTACCAGCCTGTCCAGAATTTACCAACCAATGAAAATGTGCCTGGTTTGAGGGTGGAAACAGTCAGTTTTTCCACACAACTTAAGCCAACGTAGTTAAAATGAAATTAACTTGATGGATGTTAAAGTGATACTCCACCCACATTCTGTTTCATTTAAGTATTTACAATACACTTAAAGTGGCCTTGAAAGATTGCTTTCAAATAGCTCAGTGGTGATGGTCAGCTTTGATTTACAATGAATTCCAGTTACATTTTATACAAAAAGGAAACACAAATCACATAATTTACTTATCTGAAAAACACCTCAAACCAAGTATATTCCCATTCTTTAAATGTCCACCTCCATAGTATTGATAACTGAACTTTGTATATAATGCATGTCCCCTGATTTTCTAAAGGTTAAGAGAAATAAACGCTTCAACAAGGTAGTTTTTCTGATTCTAAGCGTTGTAATCTACATTAGATATATAGTGAACTAGATTGAAAACATTGATTGAGGACTAGATTGAGTCAGATTCAGGAAGGAGAATCTCTCCTATTCTCTAAAATAAACGGGAAGAAACAGAAGTACTTTTCTGAAAATAAATACAAATACGCCATACAGTCTCAGAAAAGATTATCCCCTATAACACATTTCCTCTGTGCTCCTGGGACATATATAACGATACGCAGTTGAAAAATGGACATACTAGTGCTGAATCTCCTCCAACAGAACCGTGTACCAAATGTAAGTTGAAAAAAAAACACTTTTTATAAAAACCTGTTTTAAGTCAGGAATAGCTTTTATTTATTTGCTAAATGCAAGCATAATGAAGGGCTTTTTTTTTCTTAAAGAAATATATTTGCTTTAATTGAAATTAGTTCTTTATAGATGCTATTTCCAATTATTGGCTTTATTGCACATATCCTGCTCTGTAATTGATTTGGCTGTGTGCCTAAAATGATTGCTTAATTGAAATAACCTTTTTAGTCAAACCTTTATCTTCCTGTCTGATGTATTGAGACATCCCATTTCCACATATTATAATTTTCTCTTGATGCCATCTGTTTTGAGCATGCGCCTCTTCCTCCTGCAGCCAAATACCACCTCTTTCGTCCTCAGCCTCAACCAGGCTTGCATTAGGGCTCATAGAACAGCAAATAGCCCAACCAATGTTACACACCCTATTCAGAGAGCTTAAGGACCAGCACCAAATACCCTATATAATCATTCTTTTACCCCTTTAAGTTTGGTATCAACACCTGAGCATTCTTTTGTTGATTACAGTTAGCGTTAGCAATGGCTTTTTTGCATTAAAAGTAAGTAGTGAACTGTAGCTCCAGCATTTGACAGAGCTGGCAAACATCTGGCAAACAGTACAATTTTGGGTTAGAACGAGAGCAGGTGAGCTCAGATGTGCCACCTACCAGGTAGGAGGTAGGAGTTACACTCTCTTCCAAAGATTTTGTCACCCACATGTCCAATTCTGTGGACGAGAAATGTAAAAGAAATCTTGACCAAGTTACACTAAAGCAAGTAACTTTTGTTATTGCATTTAGCCCACCTGCTGGTAATTACCTGAAAACCAAACAAACTGACTGTACGAGTATTTTCTGCTCTGCGGAGAAATGCAATTTTGTTGTAATTAGAAAATAGACAAACTCAAAACAAACAGCAGCAGACACTATGGATGCCTGGCTGCGGGAAGAAACAAGAGTGTTTTTTAGGAGTTAGAGAGTAAACTGATTGTCGAGGGAGAACATTGCCGCTGCCGAGTTAATTTGATCCATATTTTGCAAGGGGGAGGGGGGTAGTGTGTGTGGTTGGATGGCTGGAAGGTCTGTAAGTTTTTCAATGCTTTGGTTCTGATGAGTTGGAAAAAGCATCTCCAGTCTGAAAAGGCCAGACATAAGCAGGGGCTGCAAAAGTATTTGCTCCCCACTGAAATGATAAATCAAGGGACCTTCAAAAACAGAGAGAAACCATTTTTAGTTTTGCTACTTGAATAAGTTGGCAGTTTTAGTATCAAGTTCATAATATTTTCCATGCATCTTTCACAAATGTCTTTATGTGAATAGAACATTTTTTCCCGTGATAAGTTTATGTAATGCATTTTGTGGTAGCAACCATTTTGATGCGTACAGTAATAAGCTTTCATTGCAAAAGCTGTGAATGAGTGCGCCACAAAAAGGAATAACAAAAAAAGCCTCTTTTAAAATGTCAGATGCTGCACCCTTGATACTCATCTGATCTTGGTTTCAAAGGGATTTTTTATGCCTTCAGAACAATTTCTGCTACACTTTTTGACCCTTAAATAAAGCCCAGCTGCTAGACCCTCTGAACTATTTCCCTCCACCCAGAAGTCTCGAGAAGGTGAGCACATTTGCCCCTGGAGGTGGGGGCAGAGTATGCTCAGTTACACACCTCAAACCGCCCAAGATTGTGTCCCCTCTTTTGGCATGACCCTTTCACCATGCCCTGCAGATATGGAAGTTTGCATAATCCTGAAGGATATAACCTGTTCTTTGGTTTTAACTTGAAGGAATGACTTTAAGAGTTCTTCTCTCCCTCTTTCTGCAGCTTCCCTCGAGCCATGAAAAAAACAAAAAATAAAAAAGTCATTGCATGCGGAGAGGGCTTTGGGACATGAAAGTTCAAGAATTCATATGCCCTTCAAATGAGTTTACAAGTCCTTTTGTTTTCATGGGTTCATAAGAAGAAAAAGGGAGGGATATTCTTCAAATTGAGCAGAAAGCTGTGAAGGATTTGGCAAGGCCTATGCTATCTTGGCGTGTCTCAGCGCTGCTGCAGGCAGGATGTTTCACAGTGAAAGTTTAGGGTGGCTGCTGCAAACTGAGCTACATTTTCATTACAGAGAAAATAAACAGGAGCCGGGGCATGAAAAAAGCCTTGAGTACAGTGAAGCACGTGTTCAGTCTGTTAAAGCTGACAAACGGCTTCAGGAAAACAGTCCGAGAAGCTGCCTTCCATGCGTTACAGATTTTGCATACACATACTTACATGTGCACCTATTTTATTTTAGTTTTATTTCCTTTCATTCTTTTGTTGGACAGATTTTTTTAACTGCCGTGCCTGCAGGAATCCTTCTCCTCTGCACTGCTGTGATAACATTGTGACTGGATCTGGAATGGAATAAGCTTCCCTCCTTTCCTGTGCCGCTTCCCACTCCCTCTATCATTCATCCTCCATCTAGCGGACCCCTCCACTCGCCCCGCTCTCCAGCTCTCTCCCTGTCCGGTGACTATTTTTAGCGGCGGCACTGCTATTCTGGAATTTGTTGCTGACTGGCTTCTGCTGGGTGTCTGGGCGGCGATCTCTTCAGGAATGTCTGGCCCACTCTCAAAACCACTCCAGAGTCCCAGAGCAGGGAGGATGGCTCAAGACTCTGATTACAGCTTTAAGTCCACTGTAGCTGGAACTCATTCTTCCTTCAGCAAAAAACTCACAAATCTGACACAGGAGAAGACATTGTCTTATTTCCATGCCATTCAAAATAAGTGATGCACTATTCAGAGATTTGTAACCATATTCTGATTTATGATTTTTTTTCTTACTTTGACCCACTGATACCAATTCTTTAAGAGAATTCCAAATATATTTTTAATGTTATAAGTTAGAGCAAATGCTAAAAAATATATCTTTATTATTGTCTTAACACAAACACGGATTCAGCATTAATTAAAGGGTATAGTGCTCACCAGTTGTAAGAACAATCATTGCAGCACATGGACCTTTGCAGCATGTTTTGCTCCTCTCTCTTAACCCTTTTTCCTGGCAGTGTAGAGTAAACTAAAGGACACATTACTTCAATTCAGCTTATTTATATAGCGCCAATTCATAACAAATGTTATCTTAAAGCCCTTTACAGAGACAACTCAACCAGATCATACAGTCAAACTGATTCAGTTTTCTATCTAAGGAAAACCTCCTGATTGCATCTCATTGACTCAAAGGCAATCACTTCAAAGTTTAAACTGTGTTTAGCAATGTGAAATATCTTTTACCATATCATTCTGTAGTAAATGCAGATTTTGCTTTACGTTTACTAAAAACTTTAAAGCTGTTCTCACTGTTTTTAAAACGATCCATGATAGAGATTTCAAAGTTGACAATAATTTCACTGTTAATCCATTAAAAGTCTTGCTGTCTCTCTCTGGCCGCCTGAATGAGCAACAGACATGCAGTGTTGCCAACTCCTTAGTGAGGAAAGTAGATATTGACTGTCCTAGAAGTCACTGCAAGGTCTTTGAAAGTTGTCCACTCACTTTAAATGCATTTTCCTTGAGTAATTTCAAAACCCTGGGTAAACACTTTTCAAGATGAAAGGTCATGACTTGGTAAGAGCAGAGGTGTAAAGCATATTTTTCAAATGAAAGCCCAATAGCAAAAGAAAAAACAGTGACATTTTGCACTGTCTGTAATAAAAAAATAACTTTTAGCTTCAGTTTGTACTCATTCATATAAAAATGAGGTATTATCTACATAATCCCAGACATATAACTGCTCTGTGCTCTAAATGATGGGTTGTGGGTTTAGCTTGAGTTCAGTGGGGACGAGTCAAGGCCGTGCAGAGGTAGAAAACTGTGACCACAGGAAAGCCATAAGAAACTATAGCCGAGTTGTCCTGCTCACCGGCCATTCAAATAATTAAAAGACTCCATGAGAACTCTGTCTTTGCAAAAGGCTGAGGCAAAAGCTGGAGAGAAGAATCATTCCTGGCGGAAGTTCAGAGATGTGCGGCCTGGCTGCTTCAGGACCCAATTCCATGGTTTTAGCGCTGCTGGTTTTAAAGCATACTTCAATTTGGCCTTTGTCTGAGAGTTTTTTTAGTTGACCATCCCCCACTCAAATTTAATTCACCCAAAACTTTAAGTGGAAACCCAGCAGAAAGACCTGGAGGGATGGATGTATCCTCCAGCTGGCCTAAATTCCTCTGGTTTCCACTTGTGTCTGCTTCTTTTACTTTATGGGGTCAGTGTTTCTGTGATCAAAAGTTCCCTCTTCACTCTTTTTTTTCTTTAAGCTGTCTTTCCATTCATAGGTGTTTCCTATTAAACGTTTTTGCCTATATGATTTTGTCTAAATTTAAATTGCCCAATAACTTTACCAGGGAAACTCCCATCCAGTTTTGGCCTATTGTCAAGTGTGTGAGTGTGCTGTGTTGTCTTGCAATTCTTCTTCAACAAGTCTTTAACAGTACTGTGGTATGGGGTGTGGTGATCTTGCACCAGTGTTGTGACATTAAACTTTCTCACAGTCTGCTACCTTTTAACTCTTCCCATGGCTTTATCATCCTACCAGTTGACTGGCCATCCTCAAAGTGGCTTACCAGTGATTGATATGAGCACAGTTGGTGAGTCCTTATCCTGTTTCCTCCTGCTTTGAAGCACCCTGGAAGAGACGGTTTCACACGAAGCCAGAGCTTTATAAGATTCCCATGTGAAATCCACTGTTCAAAGCTGTGTTTAAAAAAAGAAAGCAGATATTTTCCTTCTAAATCATGTTTTTTTTTAATGATATTTGTATAATTTTTGCTCCTTCTCAGAGCTATACATCAGGACCTTACATTATAAGCTATGCTTGAGATTATAAAAAATGCAGTAGTGTAAAGTTATGCAGTAATTGTTAAGTTAAAAAATCATCCAAAGAAAATCATACTAGAAAATTCTTTTGTTTGTGTGGCAAATAAAAAAATAACAGCATTTTCATCTGTGGTTCTTACCCCTTTAAGGCCTAGACCATGAAATAATTGACAGAAAATTCTAACTTTTCAAAATTAGAGTAGTCATTGCACACGAAAATTGGTATAAGTAAGATTAGATCATTTATTTGCATCAATTCTGATACATTAGGCATCCATCCATCCATCCATTTTCTTTACACGCTTAATCCCAGGTGGGGTCGCATTACTTTATAATATTTTATATTTTTTCTGTTCACTATATGTCCGATTGTGTGAGTCAGGGTTTTCAAGAACAAAAATATCACACTGATGATGCAGTGGTCTCAAAAATTCCTGTATCAAATAATATACACTTTGCTTTAACAGCTTAAAAATCTGTCTCACGTGTGCTGTTGTGTTTAATTAACAAATCAGAATTGTTCTTAATCAAACTGTTTCTTGTCTATATCTAAAATTTTAGGAAGCCTCTTAAGGCAAGGAATCTGAAAAAAATTAGTCTTTCAAATGGATAGTGACCACAAATATAGCGTCAAATTGGTTAGAAATGTATATAAACTCCTTAAATGCAGTAAGACAAATTAGGTTGTCTCTTAAAAACTCTGAATCTAAATCTTTCATTTAAATGTTTAAAAACATTTAAAAGTTAAGCCTTGTCAGATCAGCATCCTTCTCCAAATGTTTGTCATAGATTCACATAAAAAACGAAACACAGTCAATGTGGATGATGTACTGTATACCATAAATGGCTGTTTAGGCATATAAAAAAAATATCAAGAACAATAATAGTAATACTTTGCCACCATCTAGAATTAATAGTTTTACATTTTTATGTTTATACAGCGAGATGTTAATAGTTAATTTAAGAGTTAAATCACTATATTAAGTCTGTCCTCTTTGGACAATGTTTCCTTAGCTTTTTACAAAACATGAAGACTTCTGTATCAGGTTAAAGTCCTGCATTGGTAACAAGGAATAAGACTGTTGGACTGAAATATCCCTACTTCATTGTTTTGGAACATGGTTTACCCTTTATCTACTCTTCTAACCTTTCTCTGTTAAAATGTTAAACTATCGTCTATTCACAGCTATTCAAGGATAATATAATCTATGATAAAATTGTACAAATAGGCTCTTTATTGTTCCTTTTTTAATACCAATCTCTCTTTGATCTTAATTTTCTTGAGACCGTAGGATTCTGTTTGCCATCTCTTTCTTTTCTTTGGATTCCCTTCACAGATTCTTCATGGGATTCAAGAAGAATTTATCTTAAATGGTGCCAAGTGGTTTTGCAGCCTTTGGGATGTCTTCTACCACTCCTAATCCTATCATCTTTTCATCAAAAACCATTTACTTTGGCATTTCTCAATAGTCATTGGTTGGAAAAGTTTACAAAAGGAGTACATTCACACCAGATTGGCAAAGACTTGGGATTATATTTACAGGGTTAAAGGGTTTTCAACATCTCCAATAAAAGCCTAGTTTAAAAAACAATCCAACCACAGATAGATTAAGAGTTTCTTAAACTTTCTTAGGAATGTTCTTGCAAAATACACTTTGATTAAGTATTGTTTACTGTTATCCAACTAGAAAATTGACAATCTTGAGAGAGAAAGGCGAGCAATGCAGTTAATCTTTGTGATATTTCAGATCAGCCAATTACTGTTTGCAATATACTGTAGATCATTTTTATACACATATATATACACAATGTTTATATAAGCATATATATATATACAGTATATATATATATATACACAGACAGATTTTTTTCAGTGATCATTGGTTTCTGTAACAGATTCATCTCACAGAGGCTAATGTTTTTAATTTTTTTCTTTTGTTAACGGTGATGACTATTTTTGTTTATAAACCTAGAACTGAAAGTGTCTGCCTCAGTAAAACACCCCTTGCTAACTGATTGTATCTTACGCTGTAGGAGTTTTGTTGTAAAATGTAATTTCTTTTTGTACGTAGGCCATTGTTAGTGGTTTTGAGAGGACCTGCAATTAAAGGAAAAACAAAAGAAAACATGAATTAGTGACCTCCTGGTCATAGTATATAGTTTTTTAACCTTACACCTTAAGAATAACCTGAAATGCTAAGCTTGATAGTGGAAGCATAACTGCTCTCATTTTATATATTAAACTAGTTCACAGCTATACATCTGTAAGCAACCCTAGTTTGGAAACAGTATTTTAATAAGGTAGCTTTATTTGGTACTGTTAATGAGAGCAATCCTAATTAGAAAATGCTTTGTTTGGATTTTCGATACATTGAAAGGACTGCAGACATTAAAAAGACAAAGATGGCATCATGATATATTTAACACATTTAATCAAAGTTGTTTATGCTGTTGGAAGGACAGTTATGCTTACAAGCTGCCTGTGGGCTTTAGGTTGTCATTGAAAGTATGCTTATTTAAGTAGTAATTCAACCCGTTGGCATGTTTGTAAAGATAAATTTACATTTGAATTTGGAGCATTTCTAAAATTTTTCTTAGCTGACCTCTACAACATCTCACAAAAACTGGTAATAAACCAAAGAACTGTTCTACAACACTCCATCAGGGTGGTCTTTCTACCGTTGTCTTTTGGTAACAGGAAGAAGGAGGAAAAAAAAAACCTTCCAGAAGTATGTGTGGCCTGACATTTGCTATCCCATTACAGCCCACCAAAGACATGGCAGTGTGCATAAAAAAACAGGAGACAGAAGGTAATGAAGTGCTAAGCACTGAGATAATCATTCTTGAAGCAGTGACCCTTTCCCTGTTCCCTACTCATCCTGACACCAGGGTTCTTTCTTTTTCATTCCGCTTGCCCCATGTGCTTTGGCAAGAATGACAAGAGATTCCAACTGATAAATGAAGATGCCTTTTCTTCACAAACGTTTTTACAAGATTAAATGCATCTACAGGGTTTGATCTTGTGCTTCTTCTCAAAGGGATTAAAAGTTCCCTCAGGCAGATGAATGAATTGGATCAGTTTAGGAAAAGGGGAACATCCTAAGAGGATATTAGCGCCTCGCTGACATTTTGGCTGCTAAGATGTCAGTGAGGAAATTCTTTTAGGAAGGAGTTGAGTTTCAAGTAAAACCGAGTGTTATGTAGCTACAGGTGACTTCTGTTTGATCCTCACTGAAGATGACATTTGGATGGCTGTGTGCTTTTTCTCTCAGGCAAAGATACTAATCTCCCTTTGGCAGCTGCGGTTTAGTTGGGTGGGGGTTTTACTGAGGGTGTCTTTCATTAAAGTGAGACAGATGAGTTGTCCCCCAAGGATTCTTTTTATGAGTTGTGACCATCTGGGCCATTCCTTTCTATGTAAAAATATGTGTATACTTTCCTTTCTTTCATTTTTTTCTCTTCCCATTCTTTTAACCCCAAATAGCAATGGAATGAAGAAGAAAAACAAATGAAAAGATAGTGCTTTGAAATGGATCTATCCCAGCAGTCTTCTTCCACCTCCCTCTTTGCTTCTGACCCTCTTCTTGCATCCACATGTGCAGGCTTGACCATAAAGGAAAGCATCCCACTTTTTGTCGCACGCAAAGAGGATTGGAGTGAGGCTGCTCAAATGTTGAGGGAAAAATGCAGGGAGAATGAATAAATAATAACACAAGACACGAGAAGAAAGTGGCGGTTAAAACAGCGTTTATCTGTGGACCCTGCTGATAGAAAATGTAGAACAGCTGGGGAGAAGACTGAACTGAGTGAGAAAAAACAGAAGTTATATGAAGTGAAGTAGAACAAGAAGAGAGGGTGAGAGTTCTTGGTTTGGACAGATGGTTTAAAAAGGGGCTTTAAAAGATTGGACTTTCATGCAAGGGGAAATGGGTGGAGGAGCTTTGAAGAGCATAACAGTGGTATACCACAACACTGAATGGAAAGTAAAAAAAGACTAGCAGTCAAAAAGGGTAAAATAACAAGGACAAATTCTCTGAAGAGCAAGTTGAAAGAAAACAAACAAGAGTGCAAATGAATATTCAAAAACACTTGAAATAATATGAGAACTAAAAGACTAATTTCGACTGGTTCACACATATTACATATCAGTACTCTAACCTCTTAAGGTTTTAGCAACCCCCCCCCCCCTACACACACCAACCACTTACTCACACATACTGTCTGGTTTCAATATTCCTATGGGGACTTTCTATTGACTGTGATTCATTGGTACATGAGTTCTACAGCCTAACAGGGACCCTTACCCTAAACCTAACCATTAAGGGTTCATACTTAACCCCAATCCAAACCTAAACTCATTTCACCACCTAGTCCTAAGCCCAACACCTAACCCCAAAAAAGTATTTGTACCCATGGAGACCAGACATTGGTCCCCAGTAGAGAACTCTGTCCCCACGATGCGCTATGATTTATGGAAAATGGTCCCCACTATGTAAGAAATACATGTTCCCCCACACACACTACCACTATTATCTTGCTATACAGGTGAGGGCCATGTGTTGGACTTATATTATTTTTCATTCATTTTCAACCTTTTCTATGGCCCAACCTTAAAAATAAACCTAAAGCTAACCATTACCGGTGTCTGGGTTCTGCCCTCTGCTAGGGTTTATTTTTAGTTTCTTTGTGTTCTATGTCTTTGCAGTAGAGTGCTGAGTCCTTAAGTTACCCTATGTTGCCCCCTTGTGCTTGTTTCCTTTCTCCTTGGCTTCCTCCTAGTTGGTCTTGCCCACACCTGATCCCAATCTCCTGACTAGCCTGTCTTGGTTCAGTCTCCCAATATATACACCCCCTCTGCAGTCACTAAATGCTGGTTTTTGCTGTTCCCTCGTCTCATGCTCCCCACATGAGTTTTTCCCTGATGTCCTCAGTATTTTGGATTTCTGCCTCAGTTGCCTATTAAATCTGCAAGGCTCACCTCTGCCTCCTGACCTCTGCATTTGGGTCCTCAAAAACTTCCACCCAACCTTGACAACCAGTGCATACTTCACCCTAACATTGACGGTAATTGAAACCTTTGCCCTAAGTCTAACTGTTAGAGACATATACCTATCTCACCCTAACATGAACTCAATTCACATGTTAGCCCTAAACCTAACCTCCAACCCAAGACGAGAACCTTTCCTCATGGGTACCAGTAACTCATCCCAAGAAGTACCTGTAAGTGTCTGCAAAGTGGCATATTCCTGAGTGATATGCCAAAAGATGTTGAGCATTTTTACCTCTTCTTACTTAATCACATAAAGCAGTTCAGTACACTCAGTTAACCAGACATGGGGCAACAGTGGTCTAGGATGGGGCAAAAGTGATATAGGATGGAGCCACAGTGGTATAGGATACAGGAGTTCATTCTGCAACAAGGAGGGACCTTCTGACGATGGTCTAAGGGCCTGGTGGGACCCGTATGTGGCAGCTTTGGTTTTGTCAATGTGTCCCAAGGCAACTTTGGCAATGGCTTCCCCCCCCTAAGTATTTAAGAAACTGGTGAAATCTAGTATGTACAATTACCTCAAGGGTTTACAAAACATGTAGAAAATATGGAATAAAGAAAATACCCAGGGAAAATATCAACTGTTGGGTGACAGGGACGTTGGATAGAAGTTTCCCTGCAGTCAAAAGGTTATCAGTTCAAGCCACGGCTCCAGCTTTCAATGTCGTTGTGTCCTTGGGCAAAACACTTCACCCACATTGCCTGCTGATGGTGGTCAGGGGGCCCATTGGAGCCTGTGTACGGCAGCATTGCTGTCAGTGAGCCCCAATTTATCTTGGCACCATCAGATTGTGAGTGAATGGGTGAATGACTGAAAGTTGCACTTTTTTCGCTCTGGATTGGCCCTCTACATAGAGATAACATGGGAATCCTTCACACCAGGTGAAAACTACGTGTTTGTTGTAAACATACCTAAAGGGATACCTGAAACACCTTTTAATCTGTCCTGCAAGGAAATAAGGCAGTTGTGAAGCCTTACAGAGATCCAACCAGTTTTGTGCAAGGCCAAAATTAATTGGCATGTGATGGTAGAATGCATAGAATATTTCATTCATGCATTCATTTTTATAAACACTATCTTTATACAAATAACCTACTACAGGTTTAATTAATCTCATTTAGTCTTTTAAATTTTTGATTTTTAAAACCTCTGTATGTAATGTTTACTTCTCCTATTCCTTTTTAAAAAAAAAGGTTTTACATATTCATACCCCCTTTCAGACAATTTCCATTATTCATTGTCAGTTCTCTGGCTGTATATACCAACAGGTTTATTTGGTGGAGGTTTTCGTTTATATTTATGTTTAGGTGAATTTAGTTAATTTGGTTTTGCTTTGATGTTAACCAGTCTGTTTTGTGCGTATTTGGTTGATTTGTTTATTGTTGTTTGTCAAATTGTCAGAAATAAATTCCTTTTCATTCATTAATTCATTCATCTTTCATTGTTTTGAATCCCCATCTTAAAATAATCAGCACATCAAGGCTATGGGGAAATTCATTGTCTTCCACAAAAAGGTTTTGACCCTTGGAAAGGATTATGGATTAAACACTTGGTGCACAGACAGAAAAACACTCTTACTGTAGACCACATCCTTTTAATATTTTTTTCCCAAAGGACTAGAATGTATTTTTTTGCACAAAAACCCCTGACGATTTATGCAACAAAGACAAACCAGACATTTTCCAGAAGTCAGCCTTTTAATGTCACTTTGTCTTTAATGACAAAAGAGATTTAAAGTAAATATGTCTGTGTTTATCAGGGAGCTATCAACAATTGTTCCTCTGATCACTGAAACTATTCTACCCTGAAAACTCAGCACCGAAAAACATCAAAGACGGTATAAAGGCATTCACTCTCCCAAGAAGCCCTTCTAACAACACAAATCTTTCACACTTAAATGACACACTCTAATAGTGAGCTTTCCACTGAGCAGGATGGGAAAGATCAGGGAACTGATAGACATTCCTTGCAGCTTATGTCATCTCACTATGACAAAACATTCTCAATGGGATGTTAAAAACCAAAATAAGGACTCCTTGGACAACGTGAGAGCTGATATGTTTGGACAAGGGTGGTCCCAACTGACTGACCCAGAGTTCAGAATCATAACTCCTGAGGTTGAAATTCTCAGGACTCGTTCAAGCGAGACCTTGCAGAGTTGAGAGATGGACCAGGATGCCTTATCACCAACTCTGAGGGCAAACTAGCCAAAATAACTAGTTTATGGACCTGCTGACCACAAGGGCACATTCCAAGGATTCCGCCTAAAGACAGCGATGTCCTGCTGAGTTTACAGAGGACAGATGTCCTTCACAAAGCCTGTGTGGTAAAAAACAGTGAGCAAAGTACATTCTTAAACAATGGCCTTTAAATCACAGTTTTTTTTTTTTACTTTTACAGGCGGTTTGAACTCATTCGAGTCTGTGATTCCCTGTGAGGTCTATCCATCTAAACTTTGGAAGGAGGTTTATACAGACGCTAAAGTTGGTCCAGAAAAAAATTAAATCTTCACCTGGCAGGGTTTGCTACTTATGGTTTCGAGGTTAAAAAATAAATAAAAGGAAACAGAGTCCTGTAAGGCAGAGGGTTTGTTGATATCATGGTAGAAATAAATGTTTTTTCTAAGTTAAAAAAAGAAATGTACACATAAGGGTTTTAGGGGTTAACACATATTAAACTATATTTACTACTATTGACTACTACAGCTGTGTCCAAGTGTTTGGTGTCAAAATATTTGGTGTCAAAAACGTTTTTTTCTTAGATGTTTCTATAGCAATTTGAAGTCTAATAATAAGTTTGTATTCCATTCTTTATTCATAGCATTGTTTTTTATTTATACTTTTAAGTTAATTTAATGCCAAAATGTCTTACCTTCAATCTTAAGTTTTGATTTGGTTCACCCAGATTTCATGACCATAAGAATGTAGACTCACTGGTAAATCCAGAGCTTCAACTTTTAGCTCTGCTATCTCTTCACTAGTGGCAAAAATGCCACTGGTTGATCAACTATTCTACAGGTTGAGAACTCCTTGTGTCAGTGCTCAAATGCCCCTGGTGGTGCTTCATATGGCAGGCTACTATCACTTCAAAGGGCTTCATGAAGACAATGAAATGGAAGCAAGTAAAGTTACAGCCTGATCCTGAAGCAGCACAGTGGCCTCAACCTGGTGGCTGTCCTTCCTTGGTGACACTTTCACTTCACAATACAATTCTACTAGATAATTTCGAGGCAGGGCTAAAACTCAGATTAATAGATTAACATAAATCTTAATGCTATCTTAACAAACAAGTTTGGGTAGGCAACTTTGTGGGAGCAGTTTGGGAGGGCCATCTTGCTGTACATGATCAAACTGGGCTGCACAGACCTGGCCTAGAAAAAAATCCTTTGGGTATAAATGTAGACTGGCCTTATCATCAAACATCAGAGCAGTTTTCTCATAAACACACTATTTAACTTCCTGAAAGGCTTCAGCAAATGAATTTATCATATTAGCTGTAATGGATGAGCTAACATTATTTTTAACTCTATTGATTAGGACTTAAATTCTTCTATTTGATTGAAGATGATTGTTTATTGTAATGTAGTTCAGCTATTTTACTAAATGTAAAATTTTATAATCTAGATATAAATATCTATGTGAAAAATATATAAGAGTAAAGCCACTCCTGTTTTGGGTGTAATTTTTGGTGCCCTTTTGAAACTGACAATCTACTTCTTATAACTTCAAAGACAAAGATAATAAAAAAAACCAAACTGATAACTAATCAATATCTTCTGCAATAAATAGAATTACAAGATTTAACATTTAAAATAAATGAATTAGATAGCAGTGCTTTCTGCAAATTGTTAACCCCTTCATTTTTTACATTGTATTTTTTACAGTTACAATATTTCACCTGATATTTAACTTACATGTAAATGTGTAACACAAATTGTCCAACAGTTGTAAAGTGGTATTAAATGTAGTTTAAATTAAATAGATTGTACCTACAAAAATTACTGCAAACTCAAATATGCAGCAACATTTTTGCATTTCCCCCCCCCCACAAATATAAAAAAAAAAAGTAACTCTTTATACAGTTGTTATATCTAATCTTCACCTTTTCAGAACTTTCTGTTTTCTACAGTTTGAGCTCATGAGTAAAATAACTTATTGGCTTACTTTGTGTTGGTCTTTATTAAAAGAAAAATAAGTCTAAAGACTCAAGCGAAGCAATAAATTTAACTTCCGTCGGCAGTATAATTCATCCAGAAAATCAGAGCCAATATGAAATCCTCATCCAAGTCTGGTTTCAGCAACTATTTGCTTGTTGCGCTCATGCAGTGTAGATACAGCTGTACATGAGACGAGTAAATTAAAAGCAGGGTTACTTAATTTTTGTGAAATACTTTTTTTAAATTATGTTTGGATCTTTTTTGTGGCTTTTTTATAAGTTTAGAATCTTCAAAATAAAAAAAAAGATGCAATGAGGGTGGTCCCAGTTCTCACCCTTACTTACTTATTAGTTGGCATTGTTCATAAAATACCCACAAACAATTAAAACTTTCATTTTATAACTTTTATTCAAAATTAGATCAAAGTAATATTCCAAAAGGCTTATTTTCAGTGTACCTTTTAACAAAATCATTAAAGTCATCTTAAAATGTGGTTTTGTGATGCTTAAAAAAGTTTGCTTCAAATTAGTAGCTATTGTGGTTTGGTTATTTAAGCTTTCATCTTTGTGTTACTCTCCAACCACCAAGCATTATTGAAGCACTGCCAAGTCAACAAACAGCCCCTTCATGCCTTTTTCTCCTTTTTTTCCATGCATCCCCATCCCCTCTTGACATGTGTGCCAAAAGGTCGACCCTGACTGGACTTTGATTGAGGTCCACCAGGTGCATGTACAGTATTTAGCCATGGTATTTTCCTTCATTTAATTTACATCCTGAGATGGCTGATTTACCAGATTCTTCTCAGAATAAAGCAGCTGTATAAACAGGAAAAGTAATTTGTGTGCATGCAAAGCTGAGTGCTGCTGCTTCCTTCAAATCATTTTGGCTCTAAGCGAAATGTCAGCGACAGGTTACCGTTCAATTCTCGACTCAACTGCTTCTCCTGAAAGCTGGGTTGCTAATTTTGAGGCTTTGTAAAGAACGCCTTAAGGTAATTCTTCTGTCAATGCAGATAGTACTGTTTGCCACAGAGTGTGACAAAACATAGAACTACTGGCCCCCATTGTAAAGCTGGTAAACCTTGCTGGTTTAAAGCACACAAGGTTTTGTGGAGGCAATAAAATAATTTTTAAGGTGGCTTTTTGCACCCCTCTGGCGCTTTTTGGTATTTGGCCTACTTCTCTAAGAGGTTTGTTAGAAAACATTAGTAAACAAACACCATCACAAAGACCAAGGAAAACACCAAAAATGCCAGGGATAAGGTTGTAGAGAAGGTCAAGTAGGGTTAGGTTATTAATACAATTAACACATTTCAGAGTTTTTTTTTATTTAAAATTCATGACTTTAGAACAACTAGAATTACCAGAGACATTGCTACCCAATCAATAGAAATGAGAACTTTAATCGGAGAGGTAATCAAAAGACCATGAGGAAACAGCAAAGACCCAGAAGTGATTAGCTGCATACTTTATAGATTGTTCCTTTAAAGCAGTGGTCTCCAACCCTGGTCCTCAAGATCTACTGACCTACAGATTTTAGATGCATCCCTGCTTTAACACAGCTGAATCAAATGAATGGCTTGAAAAGGTAATCAATCATTTGATTCAGCTGTGTTGAAGCAGGGATGCATCTAAAATCTGTAGGACAGTAGATCTTGAGGACCAGGGTTGGAGACCACTGCTTTAACTCAGTAACGTATTACGCCTGTAAAAACCCCACCAAAATCCATATTTGTGTTGAAATAAAGCGATGTAAACCAATCCTGATATAGTTTACTTAGTTCTTTTGGAGCCCGAAAACATTTTTTTACTGAAAGCAATGAACAGACATAAAAAATGTTGTACTCTGTCACCATCTGTTGGCTTTCTTACTCAAGCATCTATCAACTCACTGGCGTAACTTTCTGAAGGACTGGTGTGGACATGTCCCCACCAACTTTGAAATGGGTCGGGACAGTCCCCACCAATAATTTGTACATTTGTATTTGTATTTGTTTTAAATATGTCATATTGAATTAAGCGTTCATTTCTGCATGTTTTACTCCTACACATTTAATGATAATATCATGCATGCTCTCCTCGAGCTCTGAGGATAAGTCAGAGCGCAGCAATACAGGAGGAACAGCAGAGGCTGGAGGCTTTGCTTTGCGCAGGAGGTCTGGAACGCAGCGAGCGGAGAATGTGAAGTGGCGCAAGTGACGTTTAGACACCGTCCTCAGACAATATGCGGTATTTTATAAATGTTTTAAATCAGGTTGGGTCCGGATTAGCCAGCAGGTGGATCTGGATCCGGACCGCAGTCCGCTAATCTTCTGCTTTATAGTGTCCCCACCAACTTTCATTACAAAGTTACACCCTTGCATCAACTTCCTAGTTCTGGCAACCTTTGCTCTTGCTTCATTGAAAACCAACATTCATATTTTATTTTGAGCACTGAGGTCTTTTGGTAGCCCATATTTTTTGTGCTTTTTCACTCTTCTATCTGATTTTTTGCTTTCTATCCACACCCCTACTTCCGAAATAGTTTCATTGTTTACCCCTTGTGTGAATGCACAACACTGTACCTTTGGTGACATGGTGTTGTTATAGGAAATAGCAAAAATGCTTACATTTACTAACAAATGGACCAAAACAGTGTTAATCAAAGAACGCCATGGGGTAAAAAGTCATTGTACAATACTTGGTCCCTACAAGGAAAAGGCACAAAAGAAAAGCCACTGTACAAAGAAAAACATCAAATGTCTTGTTGCAGTTTGCCACAAGCCATATAGCGGTCACCCATCCTGAACATGAGCTAAAAGCTTTTGATATGTATTTGTAGAATGGCAAAGTCAAAGTCCAGGCCTGAATCCAATTAAAAATCTGTTACAAATCCTAAAATTGATTTTCACAGATGCTCGCCATCAAACCTGACTTAGCTTGAGCTGTTTTGCAAAGAAGAATGAAAAACATCAGTCTCAAAATGTGCAAGCACTCATGGACACATAATGCAAAACACTCACAGCATAAAGTGACCTCCCACATCTCTACCTGTGGTGGGTTGGGGCTGAAAACCAATTTACGCCAGAGTTTTTAAATATATGTATGTAAAAATAGAAAAAAAAAAACTAGCCTAGCAGAACAGAAAGTTAAAGTTATTAATTTGCAAAAGTGGCTAAATTGAAAGGGTTAAACTGAAAAATAGTGAACCTCATAAACAGACCCTCTCATTCATGGCCTCTGTTACTCCCTCATTGCTAAGGTATGACTCACAAAACATCTAAACAGTTCTGTTTAGGCCCCCCTGCCTCTCAATATTTTTTTTTTCCCTCTAGCTTTGTGGCCACAACCTCTTTTCCTTCTATGAAACAACTCACCCGCTGCTGAAAAGGTTTGTGTGTTTTTAAAATTACCACCTGCACTTCTTTCACAGCCGTACTGTACTAAATTTGTGCATGAACAGGAACAAAGTTTCAGCTCACATGCATGCACCTCCATAATCTGTCTTGCACCCAGACACAGAGAAGAGGTCAACATCTCGAGAACAATAACACAAAACTTGTGTTGCCATTGGAAAGCCATCTTCTGCGAGCTCAGATGAGCAATTATCCCTTTCAGCACAAAAAGGGGGGGGGGGGGGGGGGGGGTGTTTCTGGGAATGTGCCTCCCTCAAATATTTCTCCTTGCGGTCACAGGAGAAGGCCTACAGCAACATTTGAGCAGAATTTGCAAATGTCAATCTGTCACAGTGTAGGAATGTGTTATTTTTACTGTGGCTATTTTTACCTCCATTTATTTCCATGGCGCCAAGTAACAACATTTTGCTTGAACACGTAACAGCTTGACCACAAGAGCCTCTTGAGGTATTAGTTTATAGACGCTGTTGCACTTTGCATGCAACCTACAAAACATTTATGGAGGGCTCTGGGTTTTGAATTATACGTGCTGTAACTCATTTGTTTTATGATACAAACTCACTTTTTTATTTGTAGTTTATACATTTTATTAAGGTGTTAGTTGTTGCCATGTGGCCAAGTTGTTCAGCTCCTGTTTTCTTTTGTTCTTTTCTATTTTTTTTATTAAGAAATATAATCAAAATATCTGTTCTTATTTTTTGTGTGCATTTTTATGTTTAAGTTCTTTACAAGTGGTGTAGAAGCTGTAGCAGGTGGTTCAATGCATTGATAAATCCGGTGGTTTCTGACAGTTACTAGGTTCTTTAAAATTTCTCTGAAAATCATATTGAAATGTACAGATATTAGAAAATTTTATTTTTACTGATATATCTATATATATATATATATATAGATATATATAGATATATATCTATATATATATAGATATATATCTATATATATCATATCTAAGTATTTTCAAAATTGAGTACTTCAATACTTTAACTTGAGTAGATGTTTGACAGAGTAACTTTAATTTGTAGCTGAGTAAGTTTTGACCATGAGTATCAATACTTCTACTGAAGAACGACTGTTGAGAACTTCCTCCACCACTGCATTTAGGTCAAGAGCTTAATAAGATATATGTCTTTTTTTTAACAAGGCAATTTTAACTTTCATATGCTTTGATCTAACCATTCCATGTTTTTAAGAGTAACCAAGATTAACCATTGATCTAACCATTCCAGGTTAGCTCTGGCAATATTGTTGTCCTGCTGAAAGGTGAACCTCTGTTCCAGTCTTAACCTTTAAAGTCTAACAGGATGTCCTCCACTGATGCCTTTTATTAATCTCAGCCCAGTTCCAAATGGAAGGATATAAAGTTGTCCACGAACAAGTTTGACTGTACTGAAATCAAATGGTGCACAATGTTCAAGGGAAACAGTGTGGTTAAATGCAGTAATGTTACTGTTTATTCAGTGACTGAAAACAGCATAGAGGAGTGAGTTTATTTGCCAAGCTTGTGGTAAAAAACAAGATTTTAGTTTCTGTTTCCATCAATTACAACATAAATAAAGTCTGAAACAAATACCCATAGTATACATTGCATTCAGCATTGCCATAGAAGTGCAATACACATAGTAAAGTTGACACAGATGTAGAGGGAGTACTTGCAAAAAACACAGAGGGGCAGTGATCAACATCCCTCCATCCATTCATCTTTTTTCGGGCGAGAGGTGGGGTGCACCCTGGACAGGTCGCCTTTCCATCACAGGGCAACACAGAGACAAACAAGACAAACAACCATTTACACTCACTCACACCTAAGGAGAATTTAGCCAATTAACCTAACAAACATGTTCTTGGAATGTAGGAGGAAGCCGGAATACCTGGGGAGAACCCAAGCATGCTCAGGGAAATCATGTAAACTCCATGCAGAAAGATCCTGGGCTGGGAATCGAACCCGGAACCTTCTTGCTGCAAGGCCACTGTTACGTTGAGCAGCCCAGTGAGTGATCAACGCAGAAATGCAGAAAAAAAAGAGAAGAAACAAATGACATACCACTTTGCACAGTATTATTTAAGAATTTATAATTTTTGAAGAATAGTAGGTTTGTTATGGCAGTAACAAAAATATACAGTGGAATAAAACAGTTATTTTACCTGACGCACAAATTGATACATCCCTCTTTCTTTACTTCAACTTCACAACATGTACTTTGTACTCTATACCAATAAAACAAACTAAAATACGGTGTTTATGTCAAAACAAGATGTGAAAAGGCCCTTTGTTTTAATAATTTTGCTAGGCACTGGGCATGCACCATTTGTTGATCCTTCATGTCTTTCTGCTGAAAGACAGTATAGGACTGGTTTCCCACAGTTGCAATACTGCTGCAAGCGTTTTTGAAAAAGCAATTTCTGCAGATACAGGTATTTTATTATATCTTTGAATCCATCTCACCCTGCTTTCTCTTTCTCCCTCTCCCTCCATACACACACACACACACACACACATTTATATATATATATATATATATATATATATATAGACATGAATGTTTATTGTGTTAACAATAGCCTTTCGTTGTCCTACTTAAAACACATGCAAGAAGTTTGATTCATTCAGCTTGAAACTCTCTTAATCTCTGTAGTGAGACCTTGGTGGGAGGAAATGGGTTTAAATTCTTACTGAATTTCTGAACAATAAAATAAAGTATTTATTTTTTGGTTACAGGTGTTATTTCCATTCTTGATGTTTTTTTGTGAGAGAATAAAGCAGCGCAAATGTCAACAGTGCCTTTGCAAACAGTGAAGACAAACAATTACACTAACATTGAATAAATAATCACAATTTGATCCATTAGAAGAGACCACAATATGCTACTGTACCTGTTATAAGTTTGTTGGAGACGCATTGGCTATTTGAACTCTTTGAGTCTGTCCGTGTTTTAATGACCATTAGCAGGCAGCAGAGTGTAGAAAGAGACGTAACCCCCTGCAGACAGGATGGAAACCCTTATTTACTTTGCAGATAAGGATAGTGGGTATTGGAAGGAGTGGAATGTACTGGAATGCTGGATTGTTTTGGGAAAGCTTCTTAGAAGTCTATGATAACAAAACAATGGGAGGGGGAACGGGGGTTTCACAACAACAGCAGTTATCTGAGGGTTTCTTTATGTGGCTAATATTTTCAGAAAAATATTAGTTGTCAAAACAAGACCCAGAACATCCTCCCAAAGCAATTCATTCTCCTGGCATTGCTTTCTTCAGGGGTAATGAACAGGTTCTTAGCCTTCTTATTGTGAGTACAGTCACATTACATTCTGAATGAACCCTCTTTCTTTAAGAAGTATGAATTTGTTGATACAGATAAGTGCAGTTATTGTGCTTTTGTTTATGCATATCTCTCTTGCTGGTCATCTATTCAATTCAATTCAGTTTATTTATATAGCGCCAATTCACAACACAAGTCATCTCAAGGCACTTTACACTTCAATCAGATCATACAGTCAAATTGATTCAAAGTTTTCTATCTAAGGAAAACCAGTTGATTGTATTGACTTATTGACTGAAATACAATCCCTCACACTAAGCATGTTTGTAGTGACAGTGGAGAGGAAAAACTCCCTTTTAACAGGAAGAAACCTCCAGCAGAACCTCCACCAGGTCTCGGTGTGAGAGGCCATCTGCCGAGGCCGAATGGGGTTCAAGGAGACAGAAGCAGAGACACAAAAAGCAGCTGCAAAAAGCGGCCCCATCCAGGAAACACATCTGACTCATTTGGCAGGTCACTGTATTAAAATCTTTTGAAATATAAAATTCTGTCTGATTTAATTGTATCTGCTTGGAAACGATATGGAAAATGATTGATTGGAAATGATATCAGTATTAAAATATTAAAAATCCAACGTTTCTGTGATAAACATCAAGGATGAGTCCCCTCTGATCGTCTAGTAGAAAAACAACTTTAGTTTGATAGTGGCAGGGGGTCAGAATCAGTATTTTAGTTTTGAGCATTTTATGATTATTTATCATGATTTATCAAAATATCTAAATACAGAGAGAAACACATTTTCAGTGGTTAAAGGTGCAGTAGGAGATCCTTTCTGAAATTTTTTTTACCATGTGGCTTGAAGATCTCCTCACAGTCACGTAGCAAGCAGTGAAATAGAAGGTCTGGAAGTGAAACTAAACTAGATGGTCCCCGCTACAGTGTGAAATCTATGAGTAACGTCCACCAATCACAAAAGACGGTCTGTTGTACACAATTGGATTATTGTTGGATCCCCTTCAGCAGCAGCCTCTGCCCAGGCTGCCTCTTCCCAGTTTGCCGCAGCGGCTGGAAGGTGTTTTTCATGTACATAATCCAAACTGCAGCACCAGTGATGCAACCTAACCAAAATTCATATGGATTAAATAGCCTAAATGTTTCTATGGAATGTATTTTTTTTCCTTAGCTAAAGGGGCTATTTTAAAACAACGATTAAAAAAAATCAAAATATGAATTTAAAATATAAATTTAAGGAATTTTCCTTTATAATATCCACCTCATTTTGGGAAATTCTCACCTATTTTGCATACCCAAATGGACAAGCAAATAATTCAGGAACTGTAAGCTCAATTACATGTGCAATACATTAGCTAACACCCTCTAGTTTCTGAATATAGAAATGCAAACATTTTTTATTGCCCCTTTATCTTTTTTATTTATAAATATAATATATATATATAAATAAAAAATATATATATAATATATATATTATATATTTTAAGCCTACACTGAAACACCATAGAAATTCCACAAAAACAATGTGCACAAATCTCCCACACTTTTCCATGGTCTCTCCCAGGACTAATAATGATTTACTGGACCCCAAGCTTTTGTAAGAGGACACAGAAAAGACAGATGCGACACTTTCTTAACACCACAACACTTCTCCTGCTCTCACTTTTAACACATTTTACACTAACATTTGCTAAAGTTTCCGAACAGTATGCTGGTTAAACCTCAAACTCAACGCTATTTCTGACATCTTCAACAAACAAAGTCCAGTGGATATTTTTTAAACTTTTTTTTGGAATTTCCACAGTAACCCATACTTGCTCTGAACAACAATTCCCTTTTCCACAGACTACCATCCCAATTTTTAATGAGGAGCAGCTGTGCAGAGCCGGGAATAAAAGGCTAAATCCTATTAAAATGCTAAACAAATATCCAATAAATGTTTAAAAATTATTGTGTGCTAGAAATTCTTCTTGTGCCAATCTATTCTTAAAGTACAGTGCTAAATAAAGTGTCAAATTGCTAGTTAAAGTGCTTTTAATAAAGTGCAAAGGTGCCTTTGAAGTGCTGCAAGTTATTTTCATAATAATAGTCTCAGTAATGAAGACCTCTTCATTACACCAGCCAAGGAGAAAATTCCTAGACTGCCACTGTTGTACAATCAGCCTCTATGACACCAGGGAAACAGATTATTCAGGGGAACCCCTTTTTGAACAATAGCAAGGGGTTTTTTACTTCAAAACCGTTATATCAGCCATATAATTATTTTGAGTGTTCTCATGTTCTTTCAATTAGAAGAATCCCACTTTTTAGGACGGTATATGGTATTCAGCTATTTGGTGGTCTGCAATTACTGAGCATTGCACGGCTTGACCATCAGATTAGGGTATTAGAATTTAAATCCAAAACAATTAGATGCAACAAGTTGGGAGTTTTGTAGGATTAAAGAAAAGACCAGAAACTGTTGCTGGGCTTCAATAGTTTCTAGAGATAGTTTCTCTTTAGCGTGAGAATCCTTGCAACTGTACTCTTCTCAACTTTTCAGTCAGTTATATATTTCTTTGTTCTGGAGCCTGACATGTCCTCTTTGGCCTTTGTTTTATTAACTGAATGCTTGAGACCAGGAGGCTGTTAAATATTTTGTCAAACTTACTGAAGTTATTGAAGTCCATTTTATAAGTGATAACTGACTTAAAGTTGTTCCTTTGCACCTTATCAAAAACATTTATGATATGAAGTATCTGAGATAAAAGAAATGAAAAAGTAACTGCTCTCAGATAACTCCTAAAGGTATCTATGGTTTTATTCACAATACTTCACCCTTTTGATATGCATATTATTGCTTTTTTTCCCCAGCATATCAAATATTTAGACCCGGAGAGACTCAAGCAAAAACAGACACATTACAAAGATTTTATTGACATGCAGTTTCTGTAAAGATTCATAAAAAGCCTTAAAAGGGAACTTTTATTTTTGGATACTAATCCTATCATGAAAACAACCTTCTATGCACATGTGGAAGAGAAACAGACCTACAGCATCACTGATCTTATAATTGTTTTTAGCTGTGTTTTCTGCCAATTTATTCTGTTCTATGCTCACCAGGAGACCCACCTAAAATGTTTAACAAAAAATCTTAATTCGGGTTTTATGTACCAAAGCACATATAAGCCTACTTTAACAAATTCATCAAGATTTTATTTGTGATGGTAGAAGAAAAAGGATCTTTTCGCTTAGGTAGACACCCTGTCTACTTTTAAGGGTAGGCTAAAAAACTCCTTTTTGATAAATCCTATACTGTAGTTAGAGGGTCTCAGGTTATCCTGAGCTATCTCTATAGTTATGCTGCTATAGGCTTAAACTGCTGGAGGACATATGGAACCCCCTTTTTCATTATTCTGCTTCATTATATCTCTATTCTCCCACTCTGCAGATTTTTTTTGCTTTTGTTTGGCTGTGACTCCATCTTGGAGAGAAAGATCAGCTGTGCTGCTGCTATCAACACCTTTGTTCATAGATGTTTGAGCTTGGCCTGTTTTTCAGCATAGTCTTGTTTCTCTGACTGTGTCTAACTGTTGTGCTCTCTTCATCCTCTGACATGGTAGCCTCCTTGGAGCTTGTCTGCCTGGCTGTGTCTTTCCTGGACTGGGCCGCTTGTGGTGCTGGTTGACAGTTGCCTTTTGCATCTCTGCTTCTGTCTCCTTGAACCCTGGTCAGCTTTGCAGATGGCCGGTCACACTGACCCTGGTTCTGCTGGAGGTTTCTTCCTGTTAAAAGGGAGATTTTCCTCTTCACTATCGCTACAAGCATGCCTAGTGTGAGGAATTGCCTTTGAGTCAATGAGTCAATGCAATCAACTGGTTTTCCTTAGATAGAAAACTTTGAATCAATTTTACTGTATGATCTGGTTGAATTGCAAAGTGCCCTGAGATGACATGTATTGTGAAGTGGCGCTATATAAATAAACTGAATTGAATAGAATTTTCTTGGTGTGCCTTCTAAACAGTTGTCCAAACACTTAAACGGGTGTTCTGGAGGCTTGACTTCCCAAAGATGCCCTTTTTTTTTTGCCAAAGTTTATAATGAGAGGTCAATTAAAACTTATATCCCCTTTATCACTCGGCCTGCTAAGCTAGGAGGAAGGTAAATATGGGTCCTTAATTAATAAATGCCCTGTGGCCTTTGAGAAATAGTCATCCAAGTCATAAAAAAAATGTGGCTCTGTTGATTACTAGAACCAAATTTACCATTATTTCACTTATTTTTCATGCAGAATGTAATCTAAATGCCATTTGTATGATTTTTCAATGAAAAACATGAAATGGAACGGATAGCTTCCACATTTACTGAATTTTAAAATAGTACCATGCAAGTATAATTACAGTATTCTGCGCTGTGCACAGACATAACTCTGGTAGCCTACGTAACTTATTATGGGCTGTGTGTCGGCTCTGCTGTGCCACTGGTGCATTTTTTGAAAAGTCTGAAAACAAATGCTTCATCCAACATGCAGGAGACCAGTCTTTAAAATGTAAACTGAGTTCCTCATCTCAGCTCTGGAAGGTCTCAGTCTCCTCCTCTTCATCCTCATGATCCACCCCCTCCTCACTGCGTGCATCACTGGTACCCACATCAAGTTGTACACGTAATTTTAAAATAATTTTTGCAAGTTTACATTAGTAAAATGGCCAAAAATGAACACAGTAAGTGGATTTTTTGATCACTATAAACAAATTATTTAAACAGCATTTGTACAGAAATGATTCTGTCCCAAGCCTTTTGATCTATATAAGCGGTAGATTACTATATCCGTGACTACTATAAGCAGATTCCACTGTATTACCAAAACCATTAGATCATCCCCCCATATCTTTAAATCTAAGTCTGCTAACAATTTCAAAGTGCACGGGTGTTTAAAATCCATTAGACACTGTAACAATTATTATGCTTACTCAGCAGCTCAGCTGTGGAAAAGTCACAGAGCGTGTGACAGAGGATTTTGAGATGCAGTGTTGCTGAAGTCACCAACTTTCTGCAGTCAACAGCAGCGGACCTGCAAACATCATGTGACGTTCAGATTCAGTGTTCAGGCTTCATAATATGGGTTTCCACGGATAAACAGCTGCACCTAAGCCTTGCATCAATGCAAACTATAACATGCACAGTGGTGTCAAAAGTACACACATTTGTTGCTTAAGTAGAAGTATAGATACTGCAGTTGAAAAGCAATTTGGTAAAAGTTGTAGTATTAACTTGACCTCTTTACTCAAGTAAAAGTGAAAAAGTATGTGCTCTAAAACTATCTAAAGTATAAAAGTATTAAGTAACCTTAAAAAAAAAAAACAGCCAGATGCCACTGTATGAATTGAAAGCTTAATTTTTCGACTATTTCGAAAAATTCTTTGAGATAGGGCAATAAATGAAGGAGGTCTTGTTGGTCTCCGTCTCCATCTCCCAATACATTCTCGCCTGTGTTCGACCTTTAAGACATTTCAACATCTTTTTCTGAATCCAGCATTGTAGCATGGCATAGACAATTGATGTTTGCAGTTCAAAGAACACCTGCTTGCTTCTGATGATTTCCTTTGGGTCAGCGCAAATTTGATGAATAGCTAACCAATGAGTGTTTGCATTATATGACTCATCCAATTGCACTAGACAAGAGTAATAAGTAATGTTTGTTTTAAAAATGTAAGGAATAGAAAGTACAGATACTTGTGTGAAAATGTGATGTAGTAGTCAGAAGTAGGAAAAAAATAAGTAATGGAGTAAAGTATAGATACCTAAAAAGTGTACTTAAATACAGTAACAAAGTATTTGTACTTCGTTACTTGACACCTCTGAAGATGCAGCAGTGCAAGGCAGACCTAATTGGACCCCTAGGCAGTGGATAAGGCACAACACATGAAACAAATGCATTGTGACGCGTGTCCATGCTGAACAACACTCTGGAGTACTTTTTTGATATCTCAAATGCATCTGGAGATCTGGGAGGCTTCTTACTGTCTGCTGACATTCAAATAATGGAGGTCTATGGTGCCCGAGGCAGAAAGGTCCATAAAAGTCCACAAAAAACGTGTCAATATTCCTCCATACTGCTCGTCCAATGTCCAATGACGCTGAATGCGCACTTTCATCTGGTTTGGTCTGCCGCAGTTTCCGTAGGCTCGTGAACTCGCAGGCGTGCGCTTTTAGGAAATCCTATACACTACTGTTTGCTTCGAGTAAATTATGGACGCTACCAACTCAGGACACTTGGAATACATTGGACGAGCAGTATGGAGGAATATTGACATGTTTTTTGTGGACTTTTATGGACCTTTCTGCCTCGGGCACCATAGACCTCCATTATTTGAATGTCAGCAGACAGCAAGAAGCCTCCCAGATCTCCAGATGCATTTGAGATATCAAAAAAGTACTCCAGAGTGTTGTTCAGCATGGGGGTGAGTAGAAAATGAAGGCTAATCATGTTTTGGGTGTACTATTCCTTTAAGGTTCAAGTGTGGGTGAAGGCAAGGCACATGAATAACTGTGGTAATAGAGTCCATGTTAAATGGATGCTTTTTACTTTTTTTATAATTTCTATATAAAAAAAAATAAATTGCCAGATATTTTCCACATTTTAAGACAAATCTTCATCCAACAAGAAAACATTTCCTGCTGTTTAATAATAAACAGGGAAGAGATTTCACGTGATGTAGCACTCAGTACTCTGTTTTTATATTGCTGAGATATTGTTCGTCACAGTTTTTCTTTCTTTTTATTTTTTTTTTTAAATCAAATAGATTTTAAAACATTCTTCAAAAAACTTGTCATTGCTGTTAGAAAATATTTAGCATTCAGGTTGTAAAAACCACAGTGATCTTCCTTCTCATTATCTTAAAGTAAAGATAAACACAAAATGCAGTTTAAAGCAGACAGCTTCATGTCATCTTAAGAGGCCGCATTAAAGGCTGCTTTAATCTTTGCATGTAGAAAACAAGGAATGCGCTTTTATTGGTGTGGTGTGTCCATGCCAACCAGCAAAGCTGAAAACTGTTACAGTTATTGTGTCAACTAAGAATTATAGCCATGTGTGATAACTGTAATTATAAAGTTCAGGGGGAAGCCTGCACGCTATCTCTCATTACTTAGTTGTGGGGTCATGTCATCCAGTCTATGATTGGTGTGACAGAGGGTGTGAGGTTGGGTTAAATGTTTAATCCTTTGCAATCATAAAGTAAAAATATTCTCCTTAATCTTTATTTTATTATCACCATCTAGACTCTAAAGATGTGTCTTATAGATGATGTGGTTCTCTTTGATTTTGATAAATGATGCCTCCATGAGTACAACATCATGTGGGTGTTTGAGGTCCCTAAATGAGGCATTTGACATTTCAAGTTCAAATAAGCATGGCTAACTCCTGTAAGAGTTTTACTATCATTCCTTTTGCCATCATTCTTCCTCATTTTTAACCCCTCCCCCTTGAGTTACTGCAGGCATGTCCGTCACCAAAATTTCATGCAGATCCTCAATAGAGGCCCTCTAGCATTCCACATTATCTTTCATAGGTCCAATGAGAGGTCATGCATCCAATCAGGGATTCATCTACACAATGGAGAGATAAAATGGGACGAAATATTTTTTGGGAACACCTGCAATGGAAAAAAAAGACTCAAAGCATGACTATCTTCACACCAAGTTGGTTATGTGTGGGAAAGAAATCCAAACATTCCCACTTTCCCCCAAACAGCATGAAATTATAAAGATGCACATGTGTTTGTGTGTGTGGAGGAGGTGGGTTGCATGTGTGTAGGCGGGTTGAAGAGAGAGCAAAGGAGCAGAATATTGAAAAGTCTGCTCATCTTTGCTTACTTTGATCATCTAAAAAAGGTTTTCTCACTTTGCAATTGGGCTGCTGTGCCCCTCTCAGGAAACAGACCAAGTCATCCAGCAGAATCTCATTAAGATCAAAGAGGTAAGTCAGGTGCAATGCAGTTTTTACTTTTTGTTGTAACACAAATCAGCAATTAGCTCATTCCTTTGCTTTGGCATCATCCTCATCCTGGTTTAATTTAACTGACGCAAGAGTCTCACCCCCCCTTTCCACCCGCTGCCACAGAGAGTTTTTGTTAGGATGCTTTAGCTATGATTATGTGAAACTGACCTTGCGAGTGTACAAACCCGGCAGTGTTTACATGTTTACAAGTATGTGCTTGCAAGATAATGGCTGTGATCACTCACTGAATCAAAACTACACGACGGCTGCAAGTTTTTTTTTTTTTTTCCCTCCAAGCAGTGCCACGTCGAGTTCAGTTTTCAGTTGCAAGTAACTGGGCCATATTTTTTCTAAAGCTCCCATAAAACTCAAAATTCACCTTATAAAGATTTTCTAACAGTCTTATGTGTCCTGAAGCCTGTGTATGAGGTTCACAAATAAAAAAAACCAAAACATTTTCCCTCTCTTTACTCTTGCCTTGTTCCTCCTTCTCAGGTAATGTGTGCTCAAAATGCTCTATTTAAAAATCATGCCCTTTATGAGGTAATTTGGGGAAATAACCACTCTTCCTACACCCCCATCTAAGCCCACTCTCTAGCAGGCGCCATCTCTCTGCTCACATCAGGACAAAAGTATTCTACCTTCATGTGAGCCCCTTAAGACTCAGAGGATGGATTTTATTTTTTTATGAAAATCTACCTGTTAAAGCATTTTAAAGGAGTTACAACATGGATATTCTCAAGCATGTTTCTCCACTTACCTTAAATTGAAAAGTGGACTGATACCAATTGTCTTTTACAAAGCTTTACAGGTAAGAGCTGAAGATAACTTTACTGTGTTGGACTGCTTAGCCTGTAAACACATTATCAAGGCTGCAAAGTTTCACACATTAAGTGTGAAACGCATGCAATTTGACCCATTTTCATGCACCATGCCACATATGACATTTCTTATGTATATTTCCCCATTCAATATGCATTCGATACTTGTAGCGGCTTGCCATAGAAGGGAAAACCACTTTAAACAGAGGTGGTGGACTCAGATTCCAGCTTCCAAAAACATACAATTCAATCATAGACATGATCCCTTCCAGATATCACCAACCCCCCCACCCCATCACAGAGGAACGAGGGACCTACCTGCTCCAGCCGGTGAACAATACCTCCTTAACGACCGACCCTTAACAATCAGACAGGTTTCAGGTATTACAGGAGACAATCCCCCCCTTAATGGCAATCCCCCCTTTAACGACCGACCCCTAGAATCATAGACAGGTTCAGATATTACAGGCTAACGATGGAACTAAACGACCCATTCATCGGTTACCATTTGCATGTTTCCAAGCAATACAAGGCCTTGTCCATATAAGACTCAAACTCACTGCGGATCCAGACATTTGAATTGAGAAAGCTTCCTGGAGAGGTGGCGAAACGTCTTCAAATCTTGAAAACCAAGTCCAGTGGATATTTTTTGAATTTTTACGGAATGACTATGACCTGGATGACTGAGAACCTTCATCAGCATAAGGGATAATGTTATGTGAGGAACGCCAAACTCTAAGGCAGTGAGTAAGCATGAGTTTATGAAAAACACATATGACAATTCATTTTGCAAGGAAGAGGAAGCTGAAAGAAATACTATGTAAAAAGAACAGCCTAGCAAGGGGCACCCAAATGAGAAATTTAAAAACATTTGATAGAGAGTCCAGTCTGTCTCCAATTCCCTTATGTGCCAAACAACCTCATTTAAAGTGTTCCAGTGAAAGGACTAAAACTCTCTGGCAAGATTTAGTTAAGTTACAATTTCTGCAGTTCTTACCAGCATTTTTGTTGACACTACATCCTCCCGTCAACTGGGCCACCAATTTATACTGGCAAGTGATTTTGCAGGGAAATTGTGTAAAACCAAGTAACATAATTTCTCTGAAAACAAACAAGTGATCACACATTTTACCTACTTTATACATTGGTTTTATATGTTTATTTTAATAAAAGGTATTTAGAAGTGTGTTTGGTTTCTTTTGCCAGATTTTTCTTTTATTTTGCAAACGTGATCCTCTATTAAAGTTTTTATTTTATGCTTTAAAACATGGAAATTTGCACATAAGTGTCTATCTGATTCTATCATCTTAAACGTAAAAAGAAATGTTACAAGCTAAATGTTACTGAGGACTTGAGTACGAATTTTTCCAATTACTTGTTTAGTCTTACTTGAGTAATTGTTTTGATGACTACTTTCTACTAAAGTAGTCCTACTCATAATAGAGTACTTTACCCACCTCTGAATGTATGCCAAATGAGTAACAACCAGGCAAATATATGTTTAAACTCTACATATCTAGCCTGTTTCACTTTTTCTTAGATATTACAGGTGGTTGGATCAAAATGCGGGGTGTTAATCTTCTAAGTGTGAACAACATTTAAAGTTAGTTGAGTAAAAACCTGGCAAACAATAACTTAAATAATAGAGATACATAATAGTGCAGCATACAGTGTGAAGAAGAGAATCCAAAATGCACAGATAGGGCAGGTGAGGTATTATGATGTGCAGGACGTATTTGAAGAGTAGTTGTTCTTTTAAGAAGCTTCTCTCTGAGCTTCTTAAAGGTCGAGAGGAATGCCTCTGCTCTGACAGTAATTGGTAGCTTGTTCCACCATCATGGAACCACAAATTAAAACAGCCTGGACTGGGACCGCCTTGTGTGTATGGAATAGCAGGGTAGTACAATGTTCCAGAAGAGAATGTAGGGGTTGAGAAAGCCTGCTGAAGTCTGATAGCTACGAACAAACAGAGCAAACAGTGATTCTATTGAACAGCTTACTCTATTAGGAGATAACCCAGTTTCCTTTGCCTTAGACAACTTGCTTATTTCTATCTAGATTTTACAAGCACTCTGCACAAAAAACCACAAATGTCCCAGTGGATCACTTATCATCAACATTTGCTCATTTGTCTCAAAAGCATCACAGATTTCAGAGTAGTAGTAAAAAAAAAAAAAAAAAAACTGCACATAAAGAGTGGGGTGCATTTATTCTTTTAAAAACACTCCCTAAAATCAAAGATTTACACTAACAAAAGAAAAAGTGTACAATTACAAATAAAATGTAAATCTGTTTATTGTCCCACAATAAAAATTCCCTCTCTGCCTTTGACCCATCCCCTTGGGGAGCAGTGGGCTGCCATAGTGTGGTGCCCGGGGAGCAGCGTGGGGTTAAGGGTTTTGCTCAGGAACCCAGAGTGCAGGCTGTGGCCAGTATCGAACTGGGTACTTGCAACCTTCTCAGAGCACAAGCCCAGTTTTCTAACCCACTAGGCCAACACTCCCCTACATCATAATCAACATAATCATAATTAACTGTGAAAACACAAAACAAAAACTGGTATGTAAAAAGGACAATTAAAAGGGGATAGGGATTGAATTCAGTTAATTTATATGGCAGCAATTCACACCAATTCAGAAAACGTGTCGTCTCAAGGCACTTTAATCATATTGCTTGATTTGAGAAGACTGCGTAGCACAGGTATAGGGGAATACAAATGGTAAATGGCCTGTATTATATAGCACTTTTTAAAATCAGGAGACTTGACCAAAGCTTTATACACTACATTCACCCATTCACACACACACCGGGGTTGCCCTGGGGCTCACTCACAGAAGCGAGGCTGCTGTACACTAGCGCCACCGGGCCCTCTGACCACCATCAGTGGACAATGCAGGATAAGTGTCTCTCCCAAGGACACAACAACACTTAAAGCCGGAGCTGGGTGCTAGAACTGTCAATCCTTCGATTTCACGGCAAACTCCTACAAACGATTGACACACAGGCAACATGGACACATGTTAGGGCAAAACAATTAAGAATGACCAACATACTAAATGCATGTTTTTGACTTTGAAATGAGGCTGTCGCATCCATGTAGAACCAACACAGAATGTATGAAATTTGAACCCAACTTTCTTTGTATAAAAACAACAGTCCAAACCACAGCTTCATCCTGCAACATGGAAATTAGATAATATTCAACAGCATGCAGTGGCTGGTTTAAGTGCAACATTAACTAATAAGGGTTACAGTAAAGCCAGTGTAGAAAAATATCACACTAACAGCATTTGGTATTATCAGCAAAAGTTTCTCTAAAGTCCATTCATGTTTTTTGAATTTTCATCCAGCATCATTTGTATGCACATTTCCAATTTTCCTGTCAAAGGCAAGAAACAGTGTAAACAGTGTTTTTTTTTTAGCTATGTAAAACATTTGGTCAGTGTGTCGTCATTTTAATTGTGTGAGTGGTGATTCATTAGCAGGATTTCTGCTATAAACAGTCCCTGCCTAATCAAACAAGCATATTCCTTGCCTTTCTTCTCCAAACAGAGTGCCATGGAAATGAATAACTGTCAGACTAATCTTTTTTTACATATCCTTTTACCACCTTGCAGGTGTAGCTACTTTTTTATTTCCATTTAGGAAAAATACAGTAAATCTTGGTGTTGTGTTATCTGAATTAAACCAAAAGTCCTGGAATTAGTAACACCTGTATTTGCTGTAATAAAAAAAATAAAAACATATGCCATTGGACAATTTGTTGGCTGGGAAAGCTATATTAGTTTGGCCAAGCACCACAGCCCAGTCCCCACAACCTTTGATGGTGTTGCTGTGAGCCAGAGAGGAGAGTCCAAAGTCCCCAGATGTGAGCTCTGCAATTGGACCCCAACTAGGAGCACACATTAAATTTTCAATACTTACTGTACTAAACCAGAAGCCTATATAATCAAAGTTTCTGAGTATTTTTTTATGTGCACATTAAATGTTACATATGTAATGGGTACCCACATGCTTGGCGAGGAAAAAAGAAACAAAGTTAACTTATTTTTAAACTAACTAAAAGTTCAGCAGTGGCATGTTATCAAAAATGTAAAACCCAGAATAGAAAGAATGTAAGAGAGAGGGGGGCAAACTTGGCACAGATGAAAGACCAGCTGGATAGATCTTACAATAAACCAAAGAAACCCAGGTCTATATACCCTATATGGATGGAAGAAATGACTTAATATAGATAATAAAGAACAGGTGTAACAATCTGAGATCCAAATCAGGGGTGACTCAGTGGCAGGATACAAAATGGAATAATTTAGCTTTTTTTCCCCTTTTACAGAAACCAGGACAAAAATGTATCCAGAACAAAGACTCGGTGAACAAAGACGAAGCGGCAATGGATGAAATCAAATCAAATAAAAACCAAGTATAACAGAACATATGAGAAATATCTCAACATGACAAAATTAATAAACACAAGTCACTTTGTTAAGCACATTGTGCCCCACTACGGGGATAAACAAGGATTGTACTAAATTATCAGGCACGCAGAAGAATTTCTTTCTTTTTTTGCAACAACTGGTGCGTCGGACTGTACATGTGCACGTACACCTTGAACACGCTGGTCGAGGTAACTGTAAATCCTGGAAGAAATCTTGGTTAAAAGAAAATAAAGAATGGTGTGGCGTTTGTATGTCTGATCTAGCCACCTTAAACCTACTGTCTAAGGTAGTGCCTAAAGAATCTGATCATATATTCTGCAAAAATACATTGTGTCGCTGATTATTTTGATGAGGCTTTAAGGTCTTTCAGGTCCATGCACCAGTATCCAGCAACTATTTAAATACTATTTCTTTTATTATGCAAAGCTTTTGAAGACCAGCCCCTTTGTTTCATATTTGTTGTTCGAATATTTATGATACATAATAGAATCTCGGTCAAACTGAACATGGCTTTATTAATACAAATCATTACCTTTATTAAAAATAGTTAATTTGATGGAATAAACATCTTAAAATGAGATTTGTTTGCATTTGAGATGGCATTGAACAATAGAATGTATAAAGGGGTTATTATTCAGAAAGAAATGTGCTAGATTTTGTAAGGGTTTTAGCCATATGATGATACAGTTTAAATGCATAATGTTAGTTTTAAAGTACCATACCTGCTGCTAGAGTTTATATAAACTTTTTTTTCCTAATGCCCGACTTTAATGGCCATCCTTTACAGTAGTTAAGAATTGTGGAGTCAAAATCAGTGTGATATCTGTGGTAAAGCAGCCATAAGTTGCTTTAGCTCATGTGAGCTGGGGGTGTAATAATTACATAGAATATATACTCTTGAGTTCTCACAGCAATTACAACGAATTCCAATAAAGATCGTTTAGCTGACATAAATGATAAACAGTCTTCTCTCTCTTGGTGTGTGTATGTGTTTTTACACAGTCTAATCTGTGCGTCTGCATAAAACACACAGTGGGCAAAATTTCAAGCAAAACCAGAAGGGAGCAAATAGGATTCCAGGCCATTTGTCTTTGCCAGAAGAAACGATAGAGGGAGCAGTGATAAATTATTTCTCTGCTTGTGATCTTCATGGTTGCATTCTTCCCTCTCCACAAGCATATGTGACCCTTGTCATTTTTTTTATTGATATACGGCCTTCCTTTTCCTACTTGTTTTATCCACTTCCAAATGTACGCGTTCATCTGTGGTGGGATCTGTGTGTTGTGTCGTGTGGCCTTACTTTTCCAGATGCCTCCCAAAGGCCTCCACAAGTAGCAGATGGGTATGACAGGATCAGGGAGTGTTCCTAGCCCCATATCCAAGAACCTGTGATGATGTGACACCCAAGGGAGAACAAAAGGAAAGAGTGATCTCATATCTTTTTCCACACAAATCCATTCCCTTGTTTAGGCTGTGTAAGAGTGGGAAAAGAAAACAGATGCCGAAGCAATTTAATGTGGAGTAAGTTAAGAGTTCGGAAAGAGAGTTCTCTGCGGTGGCTGCACCATTAAGTCAGACCCACACTGGTCTCACATTAACAGACTTGTCTCCATGAGGCAGATACAGTGTGCCAGGGCAGGACAAAGAGCAGGCCAAACCAACTTTAAGTGGGAACAAAATGTGTTTACTTGGAAAACAGATAACACATTTGAGTAGTCAACCTTTTCAACTTTTACTGGAATACAACTGAATTATCCTAAGAGTTCTGCACAAATGTACCTTCTTTGCAAGAATAAAAAGACAACATTTCAGAGATCCATTATAGTAAACCATCCGTGAGAAGAAAAAGTTACATACAGACTTCAAAATTGTCTCTTGCAATCAAAAACACAAATATTGAGGAAAATGGAAAAATATATATAAGAAAGAGAAATATGCTCATAATTGCATTATTGTACCAAATATAGAGTGGCCGTCAGAGTAAACACATTGGTATTAAAAGCAGGTTTTTGTTATGTAAATGAATGAGATGATGATGAATCATTTCAAAAAACAGTTTACAAACATATTTATTTTCCAAAGAGAAAAAAAAAAGCATTCCAGCCCTAAAGTCCAGTGTCCTGTATAGCTGTGTCATTAGGAAGACTCTGGAGAACTTGTTTGTTTCTGAAAAGTTTATCCTCTGGCATGGGAGCTGGCTCTGAGCTCGTCTTCCTGGCTGTGTGCTTCCTGGATGGGGCTGCCTTTTACAGCTGCTTTTTGTGTCTCTGCTTCTATCTCCTTGAACCCCAGTCGGCCTCGGCAGATGGCTGCTCACACTGAGCCTGGTTCTGCTGGAGGTTTCTTCCTGTTAAAAGGCAGTTTTTCCTCTCCACTGTCGCTACAAGCATGCTTAGTGTGAGAGATTGTATTTGAGTCAATGAGGCAATGCAATCAACTGGTTTTCCTTAGACAGAAAACTTTGTATCAATTTGACTGTATAATCTGGTTGAACTGTAAAGTGCCTTGAAATGACATGTGTTGTGAATTTGGCGCTATATAAATAAACTGAATTGAATTGAAATTGTTCAGAATACTTAAAGCCAAAGCATAAGTGTATCAGCAGTCGCCATGATAAGTGCTATCCAAATAGTTCCTGCAACAAAGGAAGGAGGGGAAAATGCTAGTTCATTTAGCATAGAAACTGCTATGACCCATATCAATTGCTTGGTGTGAGCTTAGGCTGACATTACCTATTTCAATCGCTAATTATAAAAAAAAAAAAACCTTCTAAACTACATAGTGTAAAAGGCTGATGCTACGTTCAGACCGCACGCACCAGAAGCAGAAAAAACACGTGTGCCGCTTCATTTTTTATGCTTGTTCTGACGTGCGGCTGAAGCATTTTTGCTGCTCTAGCTGCGCCGTCGAAAAGTGGGTCTGATCCGCATTGAGCGGAGCTACCCTACTGTATCCTTTCTTTGCCTCTAACAATGACGGATGAAATAAAGAGTAATTTGGCTTATTTTATCGAATAATGGTATGTTAAAGGGAAACACTGGTTTGTTTACATTGGCCCCTTAATTTTACATTATTACATCATGTTCTACTCACCCATATTAGTTTTGTGTCATTTGGAGCCGTCCCGAAGATATTCCGTTTTTTAATCCAAGTAACGTCTTCCTATGGGCAACGACTTGAAGGCACAAACTAAACTGTTCCTAATTTATCATTTATGGTACGCCAGCATTCATAACATGTAGGTGAATCACTGTCCCCCAGACATCTGTGGTTATATTTTTTATATTCATATCTTTTAAAAACAAAGCGGAGTGTCTATGACGTCATAAGCATGCGCCGGCTAACATTCATTTATCCTGTCCGCTGAACTGCTGCTAGTTTTACTCACATGCCTGGAAGATGTCTAGTGCCTCTACCACAGATGATTTTGCTCTCGAAATAGAACTGAACGCTTCAGATCAGCTAGCCGAATGAATAGAAGGGGTAGAGCATATATCTGTGGAACAGTGATTCGCCTACATGTTATGAATGCTTAGTATTTTAAAATGTAACTATTGAGACTATTCTCTTCTTATTTAATCTTTAGAGTTATGCATTTACACATTTTTTTCTTGTGGATGCTAAACAGAATATGAAGGGTTACTGGTTAGTTTGTTGACTATTGGTTGCATTCATTATATGAGTAAGATAGAAATAACTGAATAATATGTTTTTAAATAATCTGTGGGGCTATTTGATCTCTCAAATTTAAACTTGAGCCTCCTCTCCCCATCTTTGGAGTCCTTGATGCCTTGGCTTGTCCTCTCCTCCCTGATTTGGCTACCAATCAGGTGCCCACATGAGGTCATTCGGGCTTTGATGTTAAGCTATTTGGCATTGCCTCTCAAGTGTAGGAGCCATGTATGCAGCCTTTGATCGCACTCTTGATGTAAGTGATGGAGTGATGTTTATGCGGTAGCCGTCTGCAGCCAGCTCCCTTCAAATGGCTGCAGCTGGTCCCCCACCCTTCACTTGAAATTCCCTCCTTAATGCTAACACCTGATTTTGGCTTTTCTGACAGATAAATAACAACAAGGACCACGCATAGCTTTCACTGAACTACTCAATCTGCCGTATGCTGTCAAGTCTGCATTCCCTCATTCTATGTCTTTCACCACTGAAATATGACGGTCAAACCCTGCGATTATACCAGTGTTGAAATGGTTTGTTCCCACAGATAAGCAGCTTGACTTGGAAAATTAATAAAGCCAGGTAGCATTTGGGCTGAAAAGGGGATCTGAAGAGTCTGAATGTAGGCTTGTGTGACGGCAGGCTCAACTATGTTTATTAAGATAAAGAGAAAAACATACATGCTGACTGACAAGAGGGACTTTAATGCACCGTAACAAGTAACAGAAAGTGGCCAAGTGTAAGTAAAAGCTATATGTCATTACATGAGCCTTTTTAGTATGTGTCTGAATGAAAACATAAATCCAAATATGGGCTAGGGTCATACGTTAACATAGACAAACATAAACCACATGTTAGAGGCAGTGAGTGACAGAGCTCTGCACAGTTTGAGAAAAAAACAGGTGATTCATACAGATCTCATGAACTGACATTTAGTGCCTCTGGAAAGTTTTCTTAGCCTTTAATCTTGAATATTTCTATCCTTACAAACATAGACTGGGGTACATTTTTATTTCATTCAAATTCCAATTTCATTTACTTTGAAGACAAAGTAAAGACATCTTTATGTCCCCAAATATTCTTAAAATGATAATCCAATCATTGATTTTTTCTCAAATGGATTACTGCCCAGTCGTTTGGTCAAATGCCCTTGGAGAGATGCTAAATAAACTACAACGTGTACAAAATAGAGCTGCCCGAATAATATTGAAGTGTGATTTAAGGACAAATATCATAACAATGCATAAAAAGTTAAACTGGTTGTTGGTTAAAGACAGACTTTCATACTCATTGACTGTTATGATTAGAAATGTATCTGTATTAAAAACACGTTATATGTTATTTACAAACCTTACTTTTAGTTCGGAGAATCACGAATACATGACTAGGCATGCAACTGAAGGAAACTTTAGTTTGCCTAAAGTAAAGTCAAATGCCTTAAAAAGAACTGTTATGTATAGAGGTATGAAAGCATGGAATTTACTGCCAAATTACATTAAACTGATAACTGATTTAAGGAAATTTAAAAAATCCTTGAAAGAACATTTATTAAATATAGAGGTAAAACACGATTAGGACTGTGAGGGAGTACACAGTCTTCTTCACTTGCTGTGCTTTGTAGTTTGTTTTGATTAGTTTGGATTGTTTCTGTTTATGTATATGGGTATATATGTATATGTATATGTGTGTATGTATATGTATAGATATTGGGAGATGTTGTTTTAATGTCCACATAATTTTATTTAATTTGTAATTTTTTATTTCATGTTTTGTTGTTGGACCCCAGGAAGAATAGCTGTAGCTTGCTACAGCTAATGGGGATCCTAAATAAACTAAACTAAACTAAACAAAATAGTCATGCAGTTTCAACTGATTGTTTAAGGGCTGGTGTTAAAAAGCATGAAGAAGAAAGACTGACTCATAGGGTATCTGTTCATACTTGGGGGTTGCTACTTTTCCATCTTCTCTTCTCCACATAGCCCCATAAAACATTTTCAAAGTATTTTTTGTGGATTTGCACTGTTCCTTCTTTTTCTAGTGCTCAAATGTACATGTGCAGCTCTTGTCACAATCTTGGTACAGATGACTGGTTTAATGCTTCATTCCATTCACCTGCCTTGCTCAGCCCAGTTTCTAATCACGGTTCATCTTATCCACCTAATCTTGCCTCTATTTAAACTGCTTGCTCCCAGTCATCAGTACCAGATTATTCAAGCCTTCTGTGAGAGTTCTCTAGCTTACCTTGTTTGTTGTTCTGATTGCCTGTTCCTGACCAGTTCTGCCTTCCGACCTTTGAGCCTGCCTGTTCCTGTTTCGAATTTGTATGCCTGACCCATCTTCTTACTCCTTCTGGTTTGTGCCGGCGGACTGAACCTGGATCTGTCTCCTGACTTCAACTTGGATATCCCTTCAGTACCTCTTCGGATCTCTGAACTTCTGACCTGGACTATTGTTTACCTCATTGACACCAGCTTTGGCTTTGCCTTCTGGGAACTCCTGCCCTCCTTTGTCCTCCTGGGTCTGCTCATCAACCAGTTCAGCAGCCTTCTTGGCTACGGCTCCTGAAACTCTCTGGGCAGCGTTCACCACATGCTGTTGTTAGCCATCCAGCTGGATTCCACTGCTTCTTCTGGGCATAGACTGAACTCTAAAACCAGCTTAGTGACTCATATGCTTGTTATTGCCTTCCTTCACATTAACGTGGTCACTAACCTGAGTTTTCCCTCTACAGAGATTCTGGCCTTTGATGCCCTAGCTGCCGAGTCACAAATCTGACATAGATTAATAAACACTTTTATAAAACAAATATATCTGCCTGCTTCAAATTCTGGGTCCACAGTTCTGAGCCTTGACAGCTCTTACATCACATCCCTTGATCCTCCTTTTGGTAAAGCATTGCAATCAAACAACTTCTGGGTTCACCATAACAACACTAGCAGTCGTAACCTTGCCAGTAGAGTATTGGCCTTTGGTCAAATTTTAGGGTCATGAAGGGGTTCACATACTGTGATCTGCTCCAGAAACCAAACTTTGGGTAGGGTAAGCAGTTTACTTGAATTGGGATAATGATTCACACCATATATTCTATAAAAATAATGTACAATAAATCAAGCATGTTGATCCAATTGTAATTGAAATTATATGTTGCATCAGTATTTAAAAAAAACAAAACTAAAATGGTTTATAAAGTTAAAAACAATGGAAAAGATCTGCTCGGCTGCTGTGGCTTCTGAAAAAATGACATCTGAAAATATGGAATCTATACAGTCCTGTTTAGTAGGGAACATTTAGTGCACTAATGGTAGACTATATTGAGCCAACAAACAGATAGCTGCCCTGTGCAGACTGCCACTTTGTCTTAACTATGACCCAGCATCCTTGTACTCTTCTTATCAACCTGAGTGGGCATATGTTTACAGTGCTGGCATAGATCAGTTAAGGTAGGTGTATACTAAACTGGGCATTCTTCTGTAGATACTCTCCAACCTCTCCTTTTCACAGGTCAGGGAGGGGCTGCTACTTAGAAAACAAAATAAGGATTATTCAGAGATGCAAAAACGCCTGAAATAAAATTTGTTCTATGATGATTTTCATGAATATAATTAAAAGCTCAGCAAAACTGATCTTGCATGATATGGCCCATTTAATGGAGCAAAAGGTGAGATTTCATCCATATGGGGGCTGATGAGCATGCATAAAGTGTCATAAATAGAGAAAGCTCAACCAGAGCTAACCTTAACTTTGCCATATGAGCATGAAAGCACTCTTATGGTCAGAGAAAACACCAATTCTCCATGACCTGACAAACAGCAGATGTATGTCGCAAGTATCAAGACAATCGCACACTACAGAGGCTGTGCTTTTACCCTGAGAGGACAAAGCAGACTTTATCAGCACACTCATTCAGTCATTATGAAGCACTTTTTTATGGAACTCCACACCCCACCTAGATGAACAGGCACTCAAACTTGAGACAGGTGATTTCTAGAGAACGTTGGGAAGAGTTGTACAAAAAGCTCGTACAAAATATTTACTAAAAGCTGTGAGCCCTTACAGCATGTCAGGATGATGTTCTAAGACTTTGGTGAGCAGCTGGCTAACGTCATCATAGACATATGTAACACCTCAGTGACCCATGCCATATCATACCATTCTTTTTCAAGATTGCACTCATTATAGTGATGCCCAAAAAACCTACAACTTCATCACTCTGTTGCACTTACTTTGATCATGATGAAGTACTTTTAGGTAACTACATCATCTTCAAGCTTCCCCCCTTCTTTCCATCTATCACATTGGGCTTACTGCTCCACAGAGGATGCCGTCTCCTCCTATATGACATCTGAAGAAGAAAACCTGGAGAACAACACTGATGAGCAAACACCGTTTCTGGAATTCTGGAAATCTCCTTATATCAACCTCCTCATGCTGGCTTCCCTAGGTCCCCCCCATACTCCACTTCGGAAATGGTTGAGCAAGTGTCACAGGCGTCTCGTGTGTATATAGGACGATTTCTTCTCTGATTAGATTCCATGTTTAGAGGCTGGTGCTCTTTAACCGAAATCAAAGATCAGAAGCTACACTTTGTTTCAGCAACCCTTGGAACCCTAATATGATTGACTCAGAAATCAGGACCATATGTGGATAATCCAGACCCAGAAAGTGCAAACCTGTGCAGATAGCTCCAACCACAGATGGCGAGCGAGGCTGGGGATGGGTTGGGGGCATCAGTTGTCCCTGAACATCCCTCTTCATCTACTTTTTATGTTTGCATAAAAATAAAATGGTATGGTTTGGTTGCATAAATACTTTCCTATTATTACTTTCTTCTGATTATCCACTGCAGTATTGGGGAAGTACCCCCACCTGCCATTCCTTCCTAATGTTATGCCACTGACGCAGCTTCTTTAAAGTTTAACAAGCTGCTATACATAAGCTGCAGGTAGGGACAGGAAAACACAGAACCTAAATTTTACACTTCGTCCTGCGTCATGTGGGAAAGTCAAACACAAACTGATGTTAAAATGTTAAACCACTCTAACTTTAAATCTTTCTCGGGTTATGTAAATGGAGGCTGAATGTTTTATACCAATCAGTCAAAGGGATGTCATGTCAATGTCCACCATGTCTGGGTCAACATGGTAAACAATTCACCCAAAAACCTTATCTGTGGGGCTAAAGGGGGGATTTATTTCCTTTTCAAATGAACTGAGCAATTCTTGTTTCATCAAATATGTACATCACCACATAAAATACTGATGAACTGAGTGATGAAAACCCTGGTAAAGCTGAGAATATCTGTCCTAGTTCTAAGCTAGACCCTTTTCACCTGGATCACTTCACTTTTGGGCAGTTGACCTCGATATTTACTGTTGTTTGAGAGTGAGTAACTGCAGCCTTTGGACTCTCCTTATGACTTTGTAACAGATATTAGATGGATTGCTTCTTCTCTCTAGTTCGATTTTAAAACAAAGGAAGTTGCAGCGAGGCAGCTGGTAATGTAAAAAAATGCTTGGCTCGAATTTAATTACCTTAAGTGGATTAAATCCAAAACGAATAAGTGTGTTTCAAACTGGGCAGCTAAAGTGCTAAAGTCAATGTAATAAGAGCGCAGGAGCAGCAGGAGATTAAAGCATTCGCAGACAGAAGAAGCTTCAGTATCAGTATTCTGCATAACTCACCAGAGGAGAGACACTGCATATGGCAAATTGCCACAACTTATAAATGACCAGATTTATGGTTGGGGAGTTGCATTTCACTTTGAACTCATATACATTTTCCTGCTTTGACAGAAGATTTGACAAAACTGTCCTTTCAGCTTGAGTAAGGTCTTTCAAAGTCAGGTCGTTGAATTTTAATTATTTCCTCTGAGAGCTGAAAAAAGGCCAGACAGCCATGTGCCAAACAGAGCAGTTAGAGTTAATATCCCCCACTCCTGATGCTGAGGTTTATCTGAAATAAGAAACCTCTCCCATAAGCAAACACACTGTATCTCAGTGTGGCCGTTTTTCATTAGCCTAATCTCCCTGTGGATCACTCACACATTCTGTGGAGGGAAGATCTAACCCTTCCTGAGCCTGTTCAAGAAGGAGAGGTAAATTACATAATGAGATCAAGGGCTAGGGTGTTTGTGTGACCCGGCTTGACGAACTGTAAGCAGACGTGATCTAAGAGTCATCATATAGCCTGACAGGTTCAAATGAACAGAGCATTTCTCTAATGTTGAACAGGGATGGAGACCTTTCAATACTGTAAGTGTTTCAGATTCAACAAATACAGAGTTCTTCCTCTAGGGATTTGTGAAAATAAATGCCCAGTTACACAGAAAAAGAGAAAAATGGTGGTCCGTCCACACATCTCACTTTTTTTCATGCCAGAAAGTAAAACCAAGGGGGAAAGTTTTGGGTTTCTTGGGTTTTTTTCCCTTCTGCATTTTTTCAGCCTGTTCCACTATAATTAAAGCATTCATGCCGGTTTTTATCTCAACATGAAAGTGAATTAGAAACACTGAGCAAAAACTTTTAGAACTCTTTTATGTGCTTGAAATGCATAGGGTTTTTTTCCTCAATCATTTTCCATTCATCCCCCCCTACTCATCATTTCCACTAGTTCTTCACATTGTCTCCCATTGTCAGCCTGCCCACCAGGCCAGTTTCTCTGGACGTCAGCCATAAAGAGGCCATTTTCTGGCTCCAGTGGTGTGAGCTGAAAAATCCCCACTTGAACTCATCCGACCTAATGTGTACTCAGCTTTTGGCTAGTGGTAGAATTGAATCCCAGCACTGATTGATTGAGGTCGGTTAAAAATTGGCCCCAATCACAAACACATATTAGACACATGGGTTTTTCTCTCCTTAGTCATGCCTTATTTCTTTACTTTGTCTTCAAGGAGCTAGGCCTTCCTGTTGTCATTCAAAATTGTCTTAATCTAAAGTAATTTGGGCCATCTGAAGTTCTTTTTAAGATTTTCCTCCTGTTGCTCACTTTTTCTTTGGTACAGATAACTGGTTTAATGGTTCATTCTATTCACCTGCCTTGCTCCGTCCAGTTTCTAATTCACGGTTCATCTTGTCCACCTACTCCTGCCTCTAGACTGCTTGCTCCCAGTCATCAGTGCCAAATTTCTTTTTCATATTAAATTGCTGAGATTTTTTAATTACATTTTAATACCAACCTATGCCTGGATATGTATTATGAAAATAATACTTTTAAACAGGCCAAAGAAGGTGGTTTTGCAGACAATATTATAATTGCTCCTGAAAGACTCTTCCTTGGAGATGCATCATCTTAAAATATGCAATAATCAGTCAGTTTCTTTTTCTTTACTTTGACACATCTATTGTCTTCCACTTATCCACTTCTAATTTTTCAAAAGTGGATAAAAAGGTGAGAAAGACCTACAACAAACTGTGGAGAAAGCAATATTTAACTCCAGAGGTGTTTTTGCCATGATCATTAATATCAGAGAGATGGTTTTGGACATCTAAAGTCATGTACTATGAAAATGGTTTAAGTGCTTCATATAATTTTGTGCAGTTATTTATGATGACTTCAAATAAGCTATGCCTGGAGGCTATGGCTATTGGCTGGTCTTAGAGAAGCTTAGATAAAAGAGTAGTGTACCAACTATAACCTCGAAAATATAATAGCAGATGAGATACATTTAGTTTATTTTTTTTTTTCATAGGTTTCAAGCTTAAAAGACCTTACTGTTCAACAATAATACCATTATCTGAAAATAGAAGTGTATAGCACAAGTGGAAACATATCAAGCCATGGTTTCTACCTAAACTTACAGGCCAAAAGTCCCATGGCTTTCTCTGGCAGAGCTACAGAGATCCACTTGTCAGGTGAAAGAAGCTGTTGATAGGAGAGCAACTGGTCCTAAACTGCATATAAATGTAATTGATGTGAGGAGTGACAAGAGGAGAACCTTGGTTTGGATAAGTCATGTTTTTAGTTTGCCACAAGCTATGTAAGGAAAACAGTAAGTATGTGGAAAATGTACTACTATAAAACACTCAGCCAAGCACTGTGTATCATCCCAACTGTGTAAAATGGCTGACCAGTTTTTATGGGAAGATGGATGTATAGGGAAGAATAGCACAATACAGAATAATAACCTGATAAAGGTTATATTCAGACTTGCAACTGAACGGTTTATAACATGTTAAATTTTCAGAATGTCCCAGTTGAAGTAGAAATCTGATAACTGTACAGTAGGATAAAATAATTTCTATTTGCAAGCACTCTTCATCAGATGTAAATGTGCTTTGGCTTTTTTAATTTGAGCTACAACCTCTGTTACAAAACATTTTTTGATTGATACAACATTACATACAAACAAAAACACAGAAATGCACTGCAAATTTAGAAGATATTAATAACGCAATATGCACTCACTATATGTACTTTTGTAATTTAATATAAGAGATATATTTGACTAGATCTGTATATTTAGGCAATAAAATGGCATTAATGATGGATATTTGGAGTGGTACAAGTCAGAAATACTGCCTGAGCGGAAAAATGTGACTTACAAAAACATGTCAGTGATATATATGAAGCAGAGGTTGACCATTTCTGCAGCATTAAAGGTATTGTGGAGGATTTTTGCAAATTTTTTTAAAAGATCTGCCCTCCCAAATAAAAAAAAAAATACACATGCACAACTCTCTACCCACTCCTGAGAGGGAACTTCTCCACCGCATGGTGCCTGCGCTATCTTTGTTATTAGTTGCCACTGTCTGGTAGCAACAGCGGGCCACTGTGACAACAAATCCCATAGTGCTTTGTGAGGAAAGCTCTCAAAGTATTCCTGGATATATCTGCCTCCTCTGAGGCCTTTCTGTTCTTCTAATACACTTCATAGACACTTTTTCTCTTACGACCCTTGGCCATTTTACCTCGGTGAGAAAGGTGAGCTTCAATGACTGTCTGAAACTGAAGCTCACTACTGATCTGTGCCTGAAAGTGTGCATGGGCACAAAAAGATAGTTAACAGGACTAGCTCATAGGACGGCCTTATGTAAACATATCACCATAATGATTGACAATTAGGAGGACAGCTTATTTAGATGATCCACCCAGAAATAAAAGTTTGTCCTCTATACCTTTAATGTTACTAACATTTTAAAGAACCAATGGCAAACTTTTCCCCGGAAGATAAAACATTTAAAAGGTCCACAGAGTAAAGTTCAACCTCAAAACTCTTACCCAGACCTCTACAAAGCAGTCATGCCACTTAGCCTGTTTCACTCAGTCTGTAAGAATGCCTGCCGAGACAAGGAAACCATAAAACCAAAAAGGGCTTCTCTTCCTTTCCTCCAACAAATTTTTCTATAAGCTGTTTTTTTTTTTTTTTTTGCGCTCTGAGCCGGCAGCGGCAGCCTGATGGAAAGGGCCACCTGAATAAACCCAGTGTGGAACCAAGCAACCAGGACAAGCAAAGCCTGGTCAGATTTATGAGCCTCCACCAGTGTTTTCCCACAGAGAGGCCCCTCTCCGGAGCTTCTGGATGTATTATATCTAGTCTAGTGCTTTTTTGTCACCTCATCCTACCTCTCCCTTCTTCCTCTTTTTCCTGTTTCACATTCCTTTTTCTTCTTTTCATGCCTATTTATCATCCACCTTTCTCCTTTTCTCAGTTTTTCTTCCTGCCCCTCCTTTTTCTCTCAGACATCTTGGCCAGCTGCTCATTCAGACTGGGTGTCTGCAGCTGTCGGTGCAAAAGCTGAGTTGCAGCTCCAGAGGTGGGTCACGTAGCCTGCAGCACAGAGCTCTTTCCCAACACCTCTGTCTCCTGTCTTTGGACCATCCATCATGACCTGTGCATGACACCAACACAATAACTACATCCTTTGTGTTGAACCACCCACACGCATACCACATTTATGCAGGATAGGTGTAAGCACAATTAAAATATGCAGAATAGGACCCCATAAAACACACACAAAAAAGTGCTTTTTGTATGTTTGGTGTGCTATAAAATTTGAAAAAGCTTTGAGTGTGAAATATTTACAGACCAATAAACACAAATAAAAAATAGGGCCCTTAGCCCTTTTCCCACTTTTCCTCCCCTCTGTATAGTGAAAGCGAAGCTTTGGCAGGATCTCCAAAACTTCCAAAATAAATCAGTAAAACAAAAATGTGGCAAGAGTAAGGTAAACTTCATTTACAGCCCATGAGAAAAGTGGTAGTAAATAAATGAAGTGTGTAAAAACTGAGCTTTGCTTTCCTGTAGATATTCCAAAGATTAATCCACTTACATACTTTTCTGCTGTTGTATTCTTCCTTTTTGTCCAAGTGGATTTTAAACAAAAGATTTGAACAAATTCCAGCTTTTTTATTGGCAATGTCCATAATAAGTATAGGTTTGTGGTATTCAACATTTAAATCCACATTTTGAGACAATGTCTTTCAAAGAATTATTCAAAAAGTTGACATAGCTGTGTTTCCTTGGTTCTGTGATAATTACAAAGATCCTGCAGCTGTTGTTAGTTTTAATGCAGTTTTTAAATAGCAGCTACACATGAAAATGTTCTGTTATTGGTGGTTTCACACATTTTGGTTTTATGGCCAAAGAATTAGGTCAAGACATGGTACTCACTTGCATTTTTGCATGTTATTTGTGCCTGGGAGAAACGATGAAACTAAAATGTTTTTATATTATTTTCCTCTTGGACATTCCTTGATTCTGTATCCAAACTTGTGGGGGTTTAAAAGATTTAACAAAGAGTTTGTAAAAGGTTTCTCGGAACTTTTGGGAATCTAAATCTGAAGATAAAAACACTCATATAATATGCTACATCTTTAGTGAATGAAATGCTTTGCAATAGGTGAAAACAGTAAAAGTTAATGCTGTCTGGAATGCTAAAGTCTGGTTGCAGATTTTCTGCCCATTGTAGGTGCTTCAGAGGACTGTCAGAAATACACAAGTATAAAATATGTACTGTTAGAGCCTCATACTGTCATGACAAAGGACAGAAGGACCAAGTATTCCATGTGAGACAGACATTGAGATAATCCAAAGCGTTTATTTGGAAAAAAGCGGGCTGTGGTTCCTCAGTATCAGCAGCTAGGGCGGGTCGACGACCAGCACTGGTAACTGTCCTGATTAGTGACCATGATAATCTATCAATCCATCTATCCATGTGAGTCACTAACTTGGTTTAACATTTCAGTGTCCCAGATGCTGCAGTCCCGGAGAACATGCAGGAGTCCGAGCCAGGTCAGGGAAACCGATCTGAACAGGAGGGCTCAGAGGTCCAGGAGTCTTGAGCCTGCTCAGGGATAAGAAAAGGGACAGGCTTGTTCAGGGTTCCAGGAGTCCACATACAGTTCAGGCAGAACATTCAGATGGGAACAGGCAAGCTCAGTGGATGAGAGGCAGATCAAGATCAGAAAATCAGAAACACCACGGAATGCTAAAAATCACTCTCTCCACTGGCCCCCGAGAATGAGCACAAGAGCAAGAGCAATAAGCTGGCCCTGATGGCTTGGAATGAGCCATATAAATAGAAGCAGGAGCAGGTGGATTCGATGAGCAGTAATGAGCAACCGGGCAGAGTTAAACAGGTAAATGGAGTGAACAATTAGGCCAGCCATCAGTGCCAAAATCATGACGTATACCATCCATCCATCCATTCATCCATCCACCAGTGCAATCAAAATTCTGTGGGAACAGACACGTAACAGAATACATAAATATGAATTTGGCTCAAGGGTATAGAGCTTTTTAGTTCCAAAATTACAAAAAAGTGCTATACAATTCCGACAAATGACAGAATATTGGACTGGTGGTTGAAACTTTTTAACATTGTCCCAATCAAATCCCGTTAGCTTTATGCAAATGAACTCCGGAACTACACAGGTCCCACAAGACCCAACAATGTCTGGTCTAAATATAAAACACATATTCCTTTACCACATAATATCTAAAAAATGTTTGTGGTAAGCTGCATGTGTCATAGTTGATTAGGTTTGTTTATCATGCGGGGCCCTCAGTGTTTCTTGCTTGGTGGTAACAGGAAGCAGGGATGCCATTCATGCTGCACAACAGAGAACGGAGACCTTGACGATGTACGTGTTTACTCTGCCGTTAATCACCACGTCTGCTCCGACCTTTATGGAAGTGTGATGGGGGAAATGCCGACTAAATGTAGTCGCCACAATCTAATGAGGTGGTTTCGCTGCAGCAGCATGCCTTCAAATGTACTCTATAATTGAGAGACATCAAGTCCACAGTTCTCCTGGCCAGCCTGCGTCACTAGTACGTCCGTCTGAGTTTCCCGCATTGCCCGCAGCCCTGTGAAACATGCTGAAAAGCTGCAGAGGGAGACTGGGGTCCTTCAGGCTGTCAATCAATATGAACTCTGTGGTCTCAAATGCTGGAAGTTTGGAAGGGTGAGAAATAGTTAAGGAAAAAAAAAAAAAAAAAAAAAAAAAAGAGTTTGAGTGTGTTTGTGAGACAACCATAAAAAATTCCCAAGTCAAAATAAAATAATAACAATGAGTGTAAAATCTGTTCCCACACACACCCATATAGCAAAATGCTTTCAAATACAAAAGAGTTTGCACAAATTTTCTCTCCTCCCTTCTGCCCTCGTGGCACAGCGGTGCTGTTGTTGGAAGAGCTGGAAGTGCACTCCTCACTAATGGTTAAAAAGCATGTCCATGCCATGCTTGCTAATGACAGGCTAGGCTTATTCCACTGAAGTGGCGTTTTTTCAGAGTCAACAGTGCACAAAAGAGCGATGCGAGCACCTCCCAAAACAACTGAAGGTTCTCTGAGGACACTGTCTGCATGCACAAGAATGCAGACGTGTATTAACAAACAGTCATATCAAGTCATAAGACAAACACATTTTCTGCTTAAATGGATTTACAAGGTGACTGATGAGTCTGGGCTGAAAGCTCTGTTAATGCTGTTACCTTCCCGCAGTTTGTCAAAGAACTTTAAGATTACACTCTCAAGTGCTATCAGCTTCCTGCCTAGATTACATTTCTCCTCATCAGCATCTATCATCATTAGTGCTTGTATATCTGCCACTTCAATTTTGTAAGCATTAATCTTTATTATTTTGGACTGCACACAAGATGATTTAGTGAACTCCAGGTGGTTCAAAATGAAGTCCCCCACATACAGTGCCTTAAAAACAGATTCAAAGTTGTTGTTTTATTATTTGGTCACATTAAAATCATAGGCCTAAATGTATTTCAGCAAGAGTTTAAATGTACTAGCAAAAGAATAGTAGAATGTTTAAAAAATACTACAAAACTTTATGTTCTATATATACAGCATTAAGAAGGGGATATATTTGACAATGTGCAGAGACACTTTATCTGCAACACATAGCAGTGGTGCAGCCTTTATAACTCTGCATGCGGTAGCTACTCTTAGTTTTACACAGTTTATTCTCCTTTTACTGAGCAATAAGAATAAAAGGGCATGTATTTGCCTTTTTTTTGCCTTTCAAACCAGAGCCCTTTGTTTGACTTGGCATGTGTAAAGTTATATCATTAAGACAGTAAACTTCCGAAAGGAGTCATTATGTACACCACATGTAGGGCCTTTTTTCCTCTTTTACATTCCCCGTGGGACAACTAAAATGTAAGATGACCTTCAAGCATTCCCACTTTGGGGGAAAGGGATTAAGGAGAGGTAAGATTCAGCAAAGTGGTTAGGAATTTAATGCACATCATCCATCATTTTCTAGCAAACAAAGCAAGGATATGAGTGCATAAGAGCCTCTGTGTGTTTTAAGAATCCATGTATTCTCTCTCTCTTTGGGATATGGGCCTCTTAGATCCTTACTCACTTCAACAGCACCTACTGGCTTGGTTTGTTTATGTCCTCTTTAACATTTCCTTAGCAGAAAAGTGGGGGGTGAGAAAAATGTGCCCTTTCATCAAGAACAGCGCTGCATGAATATTTCAAAGAGGCAACATGATTCCACTGTGCCACCCAACACAAACGAGAAGTCCCTGGGTGAGTTCAGGCATGAGGTGACTGGAGGTGAAATCTCAGACTACAATTCAAAGTCTCAACCTGGTCAGAAAGACTGGCATGCAGACAGGGCCCCAGAGGTGGGGCTGCGTCAGAGGTTTTGGGTTTTACCATGTCTGATGTCTGATTTTGATCCTTGCCAAATCTACCGGTAGATTATGCATTGCTGTGAATAACCATAAGTGCAAGCCCAGGCATGAGTTTCTATTGTCTATGTGTGCAGATGAGCAGGACGGGTGTGCCTGTGGACATACCAGGCATTCCCAGTCTGCAGTAAAGCCAAATTAAAGGTAAAGATAAAGGAAAATGTGAGGGGAAGCTGGGCAGCTAACAATGAGAATGTGTGGCAGACAGGTTTATGGTGGTTGAGTTCTGATGATGTTCCTTTTGTTAAAACTAATGAATTAGAGCCAAGCAAAGGCATACTCTTCCACTATTTTTTTTTAAACTTCTGATCACATTATAAATTGTAAACATGTTTTATTGTTATTTTATGTGTCAGAACGAAACAAATTAGTAAAATAAAAAAGGATACATGGTTTCATAACGACTTACAGACCTACATTTGTATGTGTGGCATGCATTTGCACTCAAAACCACCTTTCCCTGCAATTACAGCTGGAAGCACTTTGTGGTATGTCAAACAGCTTTGCACATCCAGTCCTAAAATTTTCCAGTTTGTCTTTAGAAAAAAAAAACATCATATACACCGTTTACCTAGATCTAGAATGATATGTTTTTTCTATATATTTTTCAACATACTTATTTGGTTGTAGACGTGGACTTAGACTGGACAATTCTATTTCTTAGATATGTCTGGATTTAAACCATGCCCATGCAGCTCTGGCTAGTGTGGCTGACCAGTAGGTAGATGAAAATTCACACCAGTTTGAAATGTTTGTAAAACAGGGATTGTATTTCAGTGCAGCCCTGTATTTAACAATAATAATTTTGGCTAATTATCCTAACAGTATGGCACTACCCTCTATGGCACTTTGATAAGTAACACAGCGACATTTATGATATATAACTACTGAACATGCCACCATTTTTACTCAGTAAATATATTTCTAGCTCTTTACATGACATTTTCACCAGATGACAGTCTATGCAATCCACACATACAAAGAAATCAAAACTATACACGTCCGGAAATCAAGTTATGAGTAATACATTAAAATGGCAAAAGGAAAAAGTATTGACTTACTGAAATGTATTCAGTACTTTGTGCAAAAGCCTCTGTTGGCAATGACAGCTTCATGACGCATCCTGCATGGAGAAGTTAGTCGCATGCATTGCTCAGGTGGGATTTTGGCCCATTCCTCCACACAAACAATCTTCAAATCTTAAAGGTTTTGTGGGCCTTTTCTATGAAGTCTGGTTTTTAGTTCTTTCAACAGATTTTCTGTTTGATTCGAATCAGGTTGGATTCAAATCAGCCAGATTGGCTGGGCCATTGTAGCAGCTTTATTTTATCTCTAAAACCAGATATTTTTTATAGGAAACTCTAAACTTTGCTGTGTAACCCCAAACACACAGCTTATAGGCTGCAGATTTTTTATCAAGAATCTCTCTGAATATTTTTCCATTCAACCTTCCTTCAATTATTTCAAGTTTGCCAGAACCATATATTAAGAAAAAAGCCCACACCATGATGGTCCCACCTCCTAACTTCAATGATGGTATGGTGCTTTGGGGTGATGTGCAGTGCCATTTGACCCCCAAACATGATGTGTAAAATGGCATCCAAAGAGTTTCCCAGTCTCCCAGTATTTCATAGGCTTGTCTAAATGTTGTGCACCAACTTTAAATAAGCTTCTACAGGTTTTTCTTCAGTAACTTAGTGTTTCGTGGTGAGCCTGCATACATGTAATGGTGGTTGAGTGCATTACCTATTGTTTTCTTCTTGTTTACCCTAACCCTACTTAGGGGCGTGGGCATTTTTTGCACCCTTATGGCAAAAATCCTGGGGGGCTAACTAAAGGTCACAGGGTCATGGGGCCGGGGTACCCTGAAAGAGCCATCCCTCGTTACCCATATGCCCAGGGACCCCGATTTTTAACACCCACCGTGAACCCGTGACAGCCCCTCAAGGAGAGCAAAGTTTACCTGAAAACAGCTTTAAATGCTCCCTCATGAAAAAAAAGTTTCATGATAGGGTTGGAGTTCCACTTATTGGCCACAAGATGGAATTGGGACACTTGGCAGCATTTAACATGGGACAATTGGGTGGATTAATACATGAGGACTTATTTCCAGGTATTTCTGTAACTCTTCACAAGTGGTCTTTGGCTCTTTGACAACTCTTCTGATCATTCTTTTTAATCCTCTGTCAGTAATCTTGCGAGGAGCACCAGGTCATGGAATGGGACCATATTCCAAAAGTGGATTATGGTCCCAACAGTGCTAACTGGAACATTCTGAAGTTTATGGATCCTTTTGTAACCAATGCCATCATTAAGGTTGCGAAGGTCTTGAGAAAGCTCTTTAGTTTTACCATCATGAGATGTTTCTTGTTTGATACTAGAGACACGTTTTTATATGCCAGCAGATATTAATTTGCACTATAGCATATATTAATGCTCTGAACTTCGATATCAATGCATTTTTTTGCAATATGCTTTTTTCTCCCACACTATTTACAATTGATCACTGTTGAACTTTATGGAATGGAAATGTTAATTTACTGTCTAAGAAGCTGTACTAAACAAAATTTTGTTTTTTTTATACAAAATGACAATACAAGTTGTCTAAGTCTAAGTGTTCAGTACTTATTTTAACCCACGGTATATTTCTCCCTACTCAGTATATCAAGGCAATTCAATAAAGAGTATATCAAAAATATCTAAAAAAAAAAAAAAAAAAGTCAAGATTTATTTCACTGACATATCTGGAAAGATACTGTGTCCACTGGTTATCCTGCACCATCTCAATAGTTATACTGCTATGGGCTTAGACTGCTGGAGGACATGGGGAACCCTTCTCATCATTCTGCTTCATTCTCCTTTCTCCCATCCTGCAGTATTTGTTAGTTCCACTTCTAACTTTATGCTCTTTCCACTTTTCATCGTAATAGCTTAATGTGGTATGTACCTATTTGGCTGTGACACCATCCTGGAGAAAAATATCAGCTGTGCTGCTGCCATCAATACCTTTGTTTATAGATGGTGGACCTTGGCCTGTTTTTCATTGTAGTCCTGTTTCTATTACTGTGACTAACTGTGCTCTCTCTCATCTGTCATGGGAGCTGGCTCAGAGGTTGTCTTCCTGGCTGTTGGTTTCCTGAACGGGGCCACCTGTGGAGCTGGTTGACAGTCACCTTTTGTGTCTCTGCTTCTATCTGCATGTCTGCTTCCTACCCCTATGAGCTCAAGTCGGCCTCAGCAGATGGCAGCTCACACTGAACCTGGTTCTGCTGGTTTGTTCCTGTTAAAAGGGAGTTTACCTCTCCATTGACACTACAAGCATGATCAGAGAATGGTTTTGAGTCAATGAATCGCTGCAATCAGCTGGTTTTACTTAGATTGAATACTTTGTACACAATCTGATGTAAGATAGGGTTGAATTGTCCTTATAAAGTGACTTGAGATGACATGTGCTGTGAATTGGCACTATATAAATGAAATGAAATTGAATTGATCCATCACATAAGGTCCCATTGGAATTTTGTAGCTAAATCAATGAAAATTATATTGTTTAAAATATAAAGATAAATTTGCAAAGCTCTGTGATTTGTGCTCCAGTATCTCAATCAGCAGCTTGGGTCCAAAAACAGCTCAGATGCTTCAATCGCATGTGGATGGTAAGAATCATTCCACCTCTGACTGAAAGTCGGTTTAGTATATTTGCCAAATATATCTTATCCTTGCTCTATATAACTGCCAACACACTGTCAGATTGTTATTGTGTATATTCATGGTGGCGACCCTGAATGTCACATTGATATAAAAATCTCCACGTGTTTAAGTTCAGCAACCTTCACATGGTTGCTGGTTAATACACTACCTAAACAGACATTCTAAAAATTTAAAACATTTTTAGTAGTTCACAACCTTTTTTTTTTTAAATGGAGAGAACAAAATGTTCTGACTGTTATACAGAAATGTTTCAGATGTAACAGTCCAGCCCTGGTTCTGGACCATATGAGGGATGATTCAAATTTTGTCAGTTGTCCTGGTTAGGTAAAGAAGTGATTTGGGTTATTGGGTATTTTCCATATTTTCGGTTTGAGTTTCCTTCCAGACATGTTGTGCAATTTTTTTTTTGTGTGGGTTTGACAGAAGCTTTGTGGGCAAACATTTAGACAGTGGTGAAAATATAGGACAGTGTTTAAACATCTCCACAAAGAGCATTCACAGGTCAATGAAGTACAGAAGCTTGTACTTTGAGTTTTATGTTTATTTTACATTTTAAAATAAAATTCAGCCCAATTAAAAAACTTTTTGTCTGGACTTTCAGTATCTATAGCTGACACCCTTCCCCTGCGGTAGTATGCCTCTCAAAAGTGATTATGTTTGCTTTGTATTTATCCTTTTGAAATATGCAGTTAGGAGGCAACGGTGAGAGGTGGAGTGGAAATGGGTTGGTAAGGGTGGAGTTGCAGATGGACTGAAAATAAAGAGAGGCTTTTCTTGTCACACGTCTTGCTTTGGTCTACAGGCAGCCCTCAGCATCAGACTTAGTTTTGAACTTTCATTTTCAATTATTAACTTTTTGTGTTTACATTGTATATTCTTGTGTATTACAGTTTTATTGTTTTAATGTTTGTTTATGTGTGCTTCTAAGAGATTACTGTTTTTGCTTCTATACACATGGATATCCCTATAGAACATATTAAAGACAGTTCTGTTCTATTCTATTCAAATGCTCACACTGCCTTAAAATAATTTGTATGTGTCTCTGCCAAAATGTGTAAATGGTAAATTTTCTTTTATCTCAGTATATCAATTTAAAGACTGCATTGGAATATACATACATGAAGCATCTCAATGCAGTAGCCAAGAACAGCTCTAGACAATTCCACGAACTATGCCGTTCAACAAAAAAAATAAATAAGCACTGAATGTTGGAAAACTGTAAATCATATACAAGTCTTATGCTTACATTTGATCACCATATTTACATTTTATCACTGCTGTGCTTTAGAAATGGAAATGTCTTGAGAGCTGTATTTAAAGAAAATTTCATTTTGTACACACTTTGTGTGTACAAAATGACAAAGTCTGTCTAAGTCTAGGTCTAAATCTCAGCTTCAAGTTAAGAAAATAATTAAATGCAAGGATCCTCACGCTTAGAACAAGCAGTTGGTGTTAAAGTCCACCTTGTCCTCAAAAAGTTTTAGTTTGACTTTCTTCGACAGATCATTCCAATAAATGTATTCTCTAATCCCATTTGTGTCTGACACTACTTACTGTTTAGGCTCTGAACATAATTTTGCAAGTGATACCCAGATTTAACTGTTTATTTTGTCCATTAGATTAGACAATAGTAATACTTCCATTGAAATATAAATTAAAATATAATCCAGATGTTGCAATAATGCACAATAGTTTACCTCCTAAAAATGGCAAAACAAAAACACTTCCTTTTAATTTGACTTTGCCCTGTCAGATTATGAAGGACCTAATGCAGGTTACTGCCAGTATCATTTGCTGCTTGCCTTCCCATTAATGAGTCTGAGATGTGGGCTCAGACACACCAGGATCCCTAATAAATGAACAAACATTGACTGATAATTGTTATGGGTTGCTCAGTGGTGCAGTGGGTAGCACTGCTGCCTTGCAGAACCGTGGGTTCTCTCCGGGTACTCCGGTTTCCTCCCACATTCCAAAAACATGAATGTTAGGTTTATTGGCTTCTCTAGATTCTCCTTAGGTGTGAGTGTGTGCGTGAATAGTTGTAAGTCCTGTTTGTCTCTGTGTTGCCCTGCGATGGACTGGCGACCTCTCGCCAGTATACAGCTGGAGATAGGCACCAGCACCCCTCGCGACCCCAATTGGGACAAGCATGTCAGATAATCGATGGATGGATGATACTTGTTACCTAAAATATAAGCATACACTTGAGAGACTCGATTGAGGAGTTTTACTTCACATCACATTAAACTCCTAAACTGGTTTTGGTTATTATCTGATGCCTTGAAATTTCCTGTGAAAACAACTCAGTTTCCAGCAGAAAGCGTCTTGAGTAATACATGTGCTGGATTCCATTCCACACCTCTCTGTTGCAAAGTCGAGAGTACAAACCAATCTAGAGGTTCACAGTGCAAAGGTAAATCTTTTTAAATGACTGTAAATGAAAACCAACACTCGTTTTCAACAGAGGTTCTACAGCAAGTTACTGAGGGATAAGGGTCCCGATCAGAGACAGATTATGTAACATTCGGTGTCAAAAACAATGTTAAAAAGAATAAACACAGTATTGGTACTAAAACAAAGAAACATTTTTGTAATGGTCACGTCTAAAATCTCTTTATAGACACCAACATTTTCACACATTTAAGCTGTTATTCCTAATGTCCTTCGGGGACCCTGTACCCTTAATTCGATGACACACTGCTCTGTTAAATGCAAGGACCACTGCTGAAGCCCAATATAAGGCTGCCACTTTAATAACAGGGCAATTTTCAAAGCATTGTAATAACTCTTCATGTGCAATGCCCCTCTTGATGGCAGCCTGCTCTGATTTGAGCCTTCGGACATCTGGTTACCCTTCAAATAGTCTCCCTAACATTGCCCATAGTCAATTTAAAAGGAGGCTGCCTCTCAAGAAACAACGAATAGAGCCTTTGTTTTTTGCTTGACAGACTTCCAGCCAACATTTGGATGAAGCAGACATTACTTTTAAGGTATGTCCCTCTGAATATAACCCCTGGACAGGCTAACGCAAGCCAGATTGTTGAGGCTTTGGGGGAAAACATAGATCTCATGATTACCAACAACTGATGAATTCATTTGAGAAGTTCTCAGACAAGGCGAATATGTAACTGCAAAAAAAAAAAAAAAAAAAAAAACTTTGTCATAGCGTGTCTGCTTTTGTAAGTCGATATGTGGGTGTGTATTTGGATTTAGTCATGCATATTCTATTTAATAAAAGGAAGATGGCTGCCTTTAGATCATGTTTGGCCTTACAGTTAAAGGATAGATTTTGATGCAGTATTGACTGGGCTGCTACAGCAGAAGGGTGTTTCGGGTTAGAGCAAGCCTATACATTACACAGACGGGATTTAGTCGATATATGATCCAGCAGCCTTGTCTTTACTGTACAACAGTATATGACACCAACCATATCCCAGACAATAAAGGTTATTTGTTTAAGGCCTCAACTGTAATCAAACTCCATGTTTTTTTTGTTTTTTTTTTAGGGTTTCAATAAAAATTCATTAAGAAATAACTTGTGACTTTATAGGTTCAGGATAAAGAGCACATGTAAAAAGGGATTCCTAAAATGCCCCCGAAGGTAGCGGCTACATACAGTCTGTTATATTTAACAAAATCCTCTTTTCTTGCCAGTAATGTCTGTAGAGCTTGGGCCCCGCTGCTTCTTTGGCTACTTTTTATAAAGACCCATATCCAAGAACAAAAACAACAAGTAGAAATAACACTAAAACTGCCAAAGTACAAAGGAGCAAACAATGATGCTTAGCTCTCTGTGTCTAAATGAAAAGCTGCCATTCCCATATTTGAAATAAAGATTGATTAAAAAAAGCTAGGGGGAGGTCTTCCTCACTCAACGACAGCCTCCATACTGAATCTCTGTTATCAGCAAAACCTGACTGAGTACACAAACTCTTTCAGTTCATTAGAAGATTACAGAAAATTCTTTATTTCTGTAGGTCAATTCACTGTGAAAATAAAGACAAATATGTCTTTACTACACACATAGGGAAGTTTCCATCCTTTATTTCTGTTAATTGTGATTATTCTCTGTCAACAGTCACTGAAAACGGGAGATTTGAGATCAGAATATAACCTATAACTGACATGACTAAATTAAAACAAAAACTCTAATTGTTCAAGGTCTGTCATACTTACATACTTATGTATGACTGTGTACATATGTATATACATGTTTATACGTGATTTTTTTTGTGTGTGCAGATGTTTTATATCATCTCACAATCTTTTTTAATTTGAATTGAATAGATTGTTATCTATAGCTGCCCTGAGGCTCACTGACAGAAGGAAGTCTGCAGTGTACGCAGGCCACTAGGCCTTCTGACCACCACCATCATTAGGGAAGTAGAACGCTTCACCTGCATTCCGACACAACAACAGATTAACAGGAGGAACTTCTGCATCTTAATCCTCTGTGGCCCACATTGATTCGAATAACTGCATTATTTGGTCTCCAATATTTGACCTTATAAATAGTTCGTTTGTCCAACCTTTCCCATGAGCTCATCTAAGAGTGGAACCCAGAGGCATTTATATCGCTGTCCGTTAGCGTGCGATTCCCTGATCCTTCTGTAACCTGAAGCCTGTGTAGCGACTTAGACCACATGGGTAGCACGATGTTGAGAGGTGAGGTATTTTTCGACTGGGAGAGGGATATGTAATGCATTCCAGACACTTTGGCTGCACAAGCCTTTCCCTTGCTACCTATAGGCATCAATCCTCTCCGCTTTCGTTGCAACAACAAACTCACAGCCGTAAGGAAGAGCTCATTTCAGATTCTGGAAACAAAAATGCCTTTCCTACTTCCCAGTGCCTGTTGAGCAATGTCCCACAGTAGTCGTTTTGGCTCTGAGTTGGCTTTCAAACACTGCATGTTGTCTCTGACTCATAAATATGTACCCTACAAAAAATGCAAGTCAATTCCAATACATTGTAAATAATTTCTGCTCCCTAAAAGTTTGGAAAATTAACTTAAATGAAAGAGAGAAAAAAAAGTAGACACTAAAACATCACCCATCCTAAAAAATTTCCCAGAGATTCTCCTAAGAATGACCTTGTGGAGAATCACTTTATGTAAAGATCTTACGGGTTTAACTACGTTGCATAACAGAGATGATACTCTGGTTCCTGTGCTGAATGAGTCCCAGATGCTAGATGTTTTTAAAAGATAAAATCCATTGGGATCCTCTTTTCCTCTTTATCCTCCTGTCTTCCTTAACTCTTCTTCCTTTTGTTTTATCTTCCATGCCACATTTGGAAGCACACATCAGGTTTGAGTAGCTAGGTTGGCCTTAGCTCTTCTAATGTTTCACTTTTAGCGATGCCAAATGGATTTTAAATGAACGCTGTTCACACAAAAGTCAACATTTGTGAGTCGCCATCCTTGAAAAATGATTATAACTTCAAATGTGGTTCTAATCAACCTCAGGCTCATGTTAGAATTACATTTTTTTGATGTTCAGGAACATCATCCCTATTTCTGCCCATTTTCCCACTCTCTGCCTTTATTAGATCAGTTCAGCTAAATGATATTACATCAGGGGGGTTGACTTACTAAACAGACCCAGGAGCAAATAAGGGTGGCAGAGTAACTTGATATATTTCTTGTTCTAGTAAAATCAGATCCATCAACTCCTGCTTTTTTAAACCTTTCCCAAAGAACAACAGACAGCATGAGCTGAGCTCTCATGCTTGGCCTTCATTTAACAGGAATTCACGGGTGGAAGTGTATATGCATGTCTGAAGTCAACATGTGTCTCAGCCTCACCTTCTAATGTTCTTCCTTCCTTTCATCTCTTTTTCATTTTTGTTTTGATTCTTCTCTTCTGAAGCAATTGACCCAGTGCATCCTGACATGTGAGAACTCATGGCGCATGGCAAACTCTGAAATAAGTCAATGGTTAATAAAAACCAACCTGAAGTTTGCAGCTTTAAATCATACAACATCAATGCCTTATCACTGAGAATTTTATGTCTCTTTTTTGAGGATACTATTAAACATTTCTGAATTCCAATAGTAAGTTGTTCGGTTAACTTAGGGGTAGATATGCAGTCTAAATTGAACTAAAAAAAATACAGTTTTGGAGAGGAAGTTAAATATCTCTATTTACATGAATTTAATATAAATATTTCAGTTCGAATATTATTATGAGTTGTTCGGTATGGAAATTATGTATTTCTTTGGAAAGCACAATGTCAGCATTAATCCATAGAGGATTGAGCTAAAGACTCAAATATATAAACAAATACATCTAAAGATTTTCATAAGAATTGCTTATTGCGGTGGCTGAACCAGACAAGGCAAAGGTCAACTGACTTCTCCTGACACTTTCTCCGCACCAATGATTAAAAAAACAAAAATAAAAGGTATGGCAGCACATGTCAAATAGACTAGTATTCTGAGTCTAAATTGTATATTTACAATTAGATACTATCTGGAAACTGCTTTAAAATGAAATCTGCCAAAACAAAAAAAAAAAAAAAAATCAATCCCTTTGTTCACAGTAGAGTTAGGTTGAGTTTTCGTCGTTATGGACGGAGAAGGTCCCGACCTAGAAATTACATACTATGTAAAACCAACATCGTCAAAATCAAAATTCGCAGCTATGTTTGTGAAGATTCTCAGTCATCCAGGTCATAGTCATTCCAAAAAAAGAAATTTAAAAACAATCCACTGGACTGTGTTTCCAAGTTTGAAGATGTTTCGCTTCCCATCAACCCATTCAAAATGGTCAGGAATAGGGTTGGGTTTGAGGTTTTATATAGAACCTCGAAATCAACGCTGTTCCTGGCATTTTGAATTGAAAAAGCTTCCTGGAGGGGAAGCAAAATGTCTTCAAACTTGGAAACAAAGTCCAGTGGATTGTTTTTAACTATCTTTTTTTTGGAACAAAATGTACTGTACAGCTATTCAGTGGTCCACTTTTGTAGACCAGGAAGGCTTTACATTCAAGCAAATCAAAGATTGAGCTACCAATGTTTGAAAGATTCATGGTGAGCTGCATAAAGTAAAGCTAAAACAAATAAAGGAGCAGGACTACCTGCACATCGTCCAACTTTACCTCTAACTGACGGATAGAAGAATATTGCTTGAACAAAGCTGACTGTCATCGAATAGCTTCTTGAAGCTACACAAGCACCTCTAGCTTGAAGAGTGTGGATTACGGAGAGAAAAAATGCACAGTAAAATAAAAGGCTTGTACCCAATTACAGGTTGTCAGATCTATTGCGTTTGACCATTGTTGTCCTGAAAAAAAGCTAATCCAAATGAACGAAATCCATAACAGAGCATTCAACTCATGCCAATGTTGTGAGCAGATAAACATCCAACCGATACTGACCCAAAGTTGAATACACATACAGCAGTTTCAGAGAAATGTTATGGTTTATGTTTACTCAACTTCATGTTGTTCCCGCTCAGTGGTTGTTGAGTTTTCTTTTACTGTTGTCTAACTTCACTGCAGCTCTGAAACATTCCAGACATTCTCTGCAGGGTTGGCACTTCTTAGTAAAAGTTTCAGAGGGGAAACTTGTTGACAACTTCTTATGAAGGCCACATTTTCTTCCAATGACATTATATCTTAATGCTCTGAAAGAGGCTTGGTAAAAAAAAGAAGAAAAAAAGGGAAGATGAATATGCTGAAGTCACAAAGGTAATCCTTAAAGGCAATCAATAATTAACTTTGTAGGTGGAAAACACACAGAAATCATACCATAAATCCATTTTTCCATGCTTTCTGTTTTGGGTTTTACCCTACAAGCCTTGTAAACCAATTCTCCCTCAACAGATATAGGTGGCTGGAAAGCTGAGCTCTTTAGGGAGCTTGTAAGCTGCTGCATACCTTACAATTTGAGTCATAATGGAGCTAAACAAAGGGTAGTCCCCTGGAAACGGCAAACGAAACAGGATCTACCTCCTTGTCACTCTGTTAGATCGCTTAATGGCTGTGGTCTTGTGCACATACTGACTTCTTTGTCTGAGGCTTGGTTGTCATCTTAGCTTGCGCATGCCACGGAAGTGGTAGCAATTTGAGACAGAGCTAAGTCTCTGAAATGCACAGGTAGAGGCAGATAGCCAACATGCAATCTGAACGATTTAGCTTTCTAATTTCAAACATGTAAACATAAACATAAATAAATCAACAAATATCCATGAAGCTTCTGTGTTGCTCTAATGAGACAGAAAAATCTAAGAGGAGCTTTTATAAATTATTGCTGTCATTACGAATTGAAGTGTCAGTGAACAAGAAATATCCCTGAAGGCGACATGATTTTGGACAACTGATGTAAGGCTACACTAGGTCTGTGTCTGTTTAGATCACTTCATTATATTCTATTCATTTTTACTAAGGTTTCCTAGAAGACCAGTACTTTTTGTTATGATTAGATTTCCAGACCAAGTGTGTAAACCAAAGGTCTTAACCAACACATGACATTGGTGAACACATTAGGTGGATGTCTATAGACTGATAATGTTGTGCAAGTCAAATTTAAACTGAGCAAGCCTTACGAATGTAAAAACTCATCAAAATTAAACCGATCTAGAATATTGTCTTAGACGGGTTTATTTGCCAATAAATCTAGACAGCGACTTGTAATATAGTTGGTTATGGCAGGCTTGATAACACACAATGTCAGTCTTTTTTAAAATGGAGCCTAATTTTCAGCTTTGACAAAAATTTGACCGACCCTTACCAACATAAAACTTCAGTGCACACAGTAGTGCTGAAATAAAAACTTTTGTTAATTATTTATGATTTAAAAGCAATGTATTTAGCATATTACAGATGTTAAAAAAAAGCTTATTTTTTTCCAATTACATTTTCTGTCTTTACCCTTCTAGGAAATAACATATGATACAATGAAACAATTAATAATAAAACGAAACAATGGATAATAAAAGAAAGAAAAAATGCACGACCAGTTAACAGCATATCTATTATTTGTAAGACCTTCATCTATACAAATATACTTAATATTTACCTTCTTTAAATAAAGACATTGCCTCTAATCCTCAGATAAATTTCCAATAAAGAGAGATGGTTATGGGAATACAATTTCTGACTATTCCCACAAAAACTTAATCATGGAAGTTTTATTCCCTTATTTGTTCATGCAAAGGATGTTCTGGAAACATTATTACTGCAGGAAACCCAATCATTGTCAGTGGTACATTACATCCTCAGCTACTACAGAAACGTTGTCCCGTTTTACTTTCTGAGAACCGCAGTCAAAACTTTCTTTTGCTGACCTACTTTAGCAGAAATGCACAGATGGAATAGGCATTTCAGGAGTGCAGGATTAACCCGATGGTGGGGGCTAAATGGGGGCTTCAGAATTCACATAGATCTGTGAACATACATGACACAGCCACTAACTTCTTCCTTTTTTTCCCCAAATGAAATAACCAGAACTCCTTTCTAGAAAAACATCAAAAATCTACCAAAAAAACAAACAAGAAAACTGAGTTCGACTAAGGAGTTTGCACTCACAGTTATCATTTAAACTCCCACTAGCATCCGATTAAAGAACAAGCTTGAGTTAGAGTGATAAAATATTAGGCTCATAAGTCCAGAAGGTAGAGGAAATATAAAGCAAACAAGGAGGCATTGATGAACCAATGGGTAAATAGGAGAAGTAAGAAAACCTTTTTATTATTCAAGGTCTGAGCAATTAGCTATACAAAAGGAAAAACACAGATTTGGGTTATAAAAAAAATGTACATGTCGAACTGTTCCATTAGTGTCTCAGGCATCTTCTACTGTTTTGTCACACTGAGCTGTAGGCTTTAAGGGTTTCCTCTTGCAGTATTGACCTTTGACCTTTTCAAGCAAATGGCAAAAACAGCAGCTGTTTAATTCTTTCGGGTGATAGATGACGACGGAACACTAATTTATAAAATTTAGTTTTGGATGCCTCTCCACAGACTCATGGCCCAACACAGAAGAACTATGTCCTCCAGACAAAACTTGGCTGTACATCTACACCTTATGGACAAAGGATATTTTTTGAGGACCACAATGTTCACATTTTGGACAAAGAAGACAGGTAGTTTGAAAGGGGTGTTAAGGAAGCCATTTATGTTGAGAGAAAAACCAAACTTAAACAGAGGGGGTGGACTCAGGTTTCAGCTCTCAAAAACCTACAACGCAGCGCAAGAGTTGATTCCTTCCCACTATCATCTCAACCCCTAACCCCATGCAAAGGAACAAAGTATCATACCTGGTCAGTCAGGCCAAAAATTGCCACAAACTATGCCCTTTCAGAGGCATAGACCAGTATTGGCCATTCCAGATTAACCAAGAAACCAAACAACTGCCCACTCCTAAGGGGCGAACCCGTTCTTCTGGTTCAAAATGCATGTTATCCAAGCCAAAACAAGTTTTTGGGCTACTCTATAAAGCTTTGTACTCAACACTAATTCTGACATTTTGAACTGAATAGGTTTCCTGGATCGGAAGCGAACATCTTCAAACTTGGAAACAAAGTCCAGTGGATTTTTTTTTACTTTTCTGGAATGACTAAGACCTGGATGACTGAGAATCTTCACCAGTAGTTTTGGATGATGCAAAAAAATATTTACCATGGAGACACAATGACATCACATCACCTGTCCTTATTTTGCTTATTTCACACAATATCTTATAAAATAACAATAACCTATCAAGAACAGGTTTATTATTAGTTTACAAACAAGTTTTTTTTCAGTATTTTTTATTTTTCTGTCTGCTCTAAATACACTCTAGGAGTCTAAATTAAATATAATCATGGTTCGATATAGTAATAGATTCTCTATTATTGATTGAATTGTCAAATTAATAAAATACTATATAGATGATCACTATTTAAGACAAAATATAAATCAATTTATTTGGGATCACCACAGCTTCTATTTAGATAGGTCTGTACATGGACCCAGCAGTCTAAATAGGCCTATTGTAAGATTAAGTTTGCATGATTTACGGATTTAAAAAAAAATCACATGCGAGCAAGAATAATTTTTTTGGTTAGTAAATGTATCTTAGCATGCTAGCTTGAATGTTAACCTGGCATTATTTATCATAAGCCAGGGTAATGAAGTGAAGAATAAACACAACGATTTGCCTTATACATTTTAATTTGTTTTGTGCAAGAAAAGCTATTTTATTTTGTAATACATTATTAAGCATTAATGCATGTAATCAGTTAAACTTTAACATCACATTAGATGAGATGTTAGATGTTACAGATGGCACACAAACACCTACACGGGTAGATAAATCCTTTGTAGCATCAGAGCTACAAGTCTGAACAGATGCAGGTTGTGTGGGAGGCAGTACAAACTGTCCTTGCATTAAATAAGACCCGTCACAAAGGCCAGAACACTCTTACATGTTGATTTACAAGTGTAAAAACACAATACAAACATGGAAATGAGTAGTTTGTTGAATGCAGCTTGGACAGAGGGTTGAAATGCTCTTCTGCCCTTAGAGCAATTCTTTCCCTGAAGAGGTTTGGGACAGGTGCGAGCTTCCAGGTGCACTTCACAGGCCACAAAGTTCCAGTAATCAGCAATGAAGAGTGTTAATGACAGGGTGCTTCTGTCAGAAAACTGTGCCCACATTCAATCAAACTTCTACAGAAACCCATGCAGTCATAACTCGTAGTCACATTTGCACGCAAACAGCCAAACTGAAGGCTTAGTCACAGCACTTTAACTTTAAGCCATCTTTCACCTTCCCCATCTGTGTGTCTTTCACCGCTGACCCCTTAGCTATTTCCACACTTCTGCTTGGTTCTTTCAGCCCCTTTGATTTACAGGTCAGCTTATTCACAAGAACTCAAAAACAGCTGTTACAACAGTAGCTCTTCACCTGTCTGGAGATCTAGTGCATACTAATGGAGTATTATCAGAGTATTATCAGGATTAAGTCAAAAGTCCAATAGGACTTCAGAACAAAAGACTGAAAGCTAAGCACAAACACACACAGAGACATATTCATTCATGTGTAATTAGATTGATAAAATGCTACTCTTCAATCAAGTTTTAACGTTGCAGGTTTCATTGATACATACATGGATAGATGAGCTACATCCTCCTTTAAAATATTTTGTCTAGAATTTAAAAGGGTGACAATAAAATAACATAATAATCCTGCCTTACAGATTTCTTTCTTCTCAATTATTTCTTATTTTGATGTCATGCTGTGAAATAAACGGAGCACAGGTCCTAGGCCAAGATGTCATTCCAAATACTTTAAATGTTGTCTTTTCCCATTTGGACTGAAGTCTAAACCAGCTATGATTTCTATGTGAAATGCCTTTGACCCCAGGTCAGGACAAGTACACATCAGGGGGTAAAGATCATGTAACTCCTGGTCTAACTCACATTTCACAAATGGCTTCTGATTATAGACCCTGTCATAGTTTATTATGTGGTGTGACAGTGAAAGGTTTGAGATGTTGAACTTACAGAGGCCCCTGTGTGAGAGTACGACTGCAGGGTATATGCTTCTGTATCCCCACCAGCCATCATTATTGTTCTTTGGGTTATTTTACTGCAAACAGGACCAAGAACTGGGTTTGAGATAATTCCTGATCACAGCTTAAAATGAATAATAAAAATCCACCTAATTCCAGAGCTTGTTTTATTTCTAAACTCTCGCCATCTTCATTTAGAATAAACTACGATTTTTTTGGTTCCAGGGGTTAAAGCAAACAGCATATCTGTGATGGATCAAGACCAAAGCAGACTTCTTCAACATCAAAACCTCTTAAATCTTAAAACTTCATATAGGCCACTGTGCTACAAATTTCTGATGTAATTATGCTCCAACGCAGCACTTTGGAGCATATTTTTCTTTTCTGCTTTGCCGGAGTCAATTATTAGTTATATGAAAAATGAATGTAGGAGGTGGTGTGCAACTAAAACCTTTGCATCTAAAACATATACTTGTTGGAGAAAATGTCTGAGACATCAGCAAAATTGTGTCAAAAGAAGTAGTGTTTTAAAGGGATCCAGTCATATACTATAACTTTATCAACTTCTAAGCCAATCGCTCACTGTGGTTTTCATACAAAGGCTTTCCAGTCAAATCATTAAACCAGTCTGCTTATAATATTACATTTGTTTTATACTTTATTTTTGCTTGGTTTGTCATCAAACTTAAAGGTGTTGTGTAGGATTTTTGTGATTTTTTAAAAGACCCACCCTCTCCACTCCTTGTGCAATCTCCATTTAAAGGTATACTATGCAACCGGTGTTGATTTTCCAGCGAGGCTCCCCCCAGAGGGCGAAAGTAAAAGTGCACTGTCGTAAATATGCACAGCTGTTCTCCTGGTTTCTCCGTCAAGCCAGGTGCGGTTGTTTTGAGCTTAGCAGACAGGCAAACGCAACGAATGACTAACACAGTGAAAGTATGAACATACACAGAGAGAGAGAGAAACCATTCCAATGTTACTTACAATCACATCAGCAGAAACACGAGGTCCGCGTCAGCCTTGCAGCCTTCTTTTTATTTTAGCTCTCGCCATTCGGAAAAAGCTTGCCCCATGTTCACCCGTGTACGACTCCTCTCTCTGTCCGGAGCCCTTTTCCTCTTTCTTGCCTGCTCCGACATGGGCTTTCGCTGTTTTCACGCTGGTTCCGCCATGATAACTGTACAAAGATCGCCACTGTGCTAGCAACGAGCATGCTTTTAACTGGGGACGTGTAGCAGTTCTCGCCGTAAAGCAAGACCGACTCTCGCGAGACTTCTGAGCCTGTGGGTGCGGGCCGAGGGCTCCTGCAATTGCAAGTGCGGTAATTCCCCCACAGACCACCAGGGCGGCCGAGAATACCTTTGTTCAACCTGAAATGACTAATTTAATCATCCAAAACGTTATGGAACACATTAACTGAAAAATGTTGCATAGTGTGCCTTTAAAAGTTGCTGTTCTCATAGCTCAAACACGTTTACTGTGCCTCAATGTCCGCACTGACCCCTAAATTCCTCAATCACTATATACAGGGGGGAGTATATAGTGGATTTTATAGCAAAATCAACTCAGTTAACTGACAGTTCGGACAGATGATCACTGCTTTTCCCCTCCGTTGGTCACGTAACTCCTCCTCCACTGCACGGTGCCTGCACCATCTTTGTTATTAGTCGCCGCTGGCAGCTAGCGACAGCCTATGGCAACAGCGGGTCACTGTGACAACAAAACCCATAATTCTATGCGAGTAGAGCTCTTTGCACAAAGCATTCCAGGATATATCTGCCTCTTCTGAAGCCTTTGATTTCTTCTCATACATTTTGTAGACACTTTTTCATCTTATGACCTTCAGCCATTTTCAAAGAACCGCATTGAAAAAGGTGAGCTTCAATGACTGTATCACCACAGATGTACTGTATGCCTAAAAGTGCGCATTCGCAGAAAAAGATATCCAATGTAACCAGCACATAGGACCGGCTTATGTAAACATATCAAATAGGACCACTTACTTAGATGATCCACTCGGAAATAAAAGATCATTCTCTATACCTTCAAGCATGTTAAGTGTACAAAAATACTTAAGACATCACAAGACCATGTGATATTCCACATGTGAATAATAAGTATTTAAGGAAGTAATGGAAGCCAGTGAGGTATGAAAAAGAGAAAGAGTCAAAAGTCATGTGTGATGAAGCGCAAAAAACATTGGATGGCAAGATGGATGAGTAGTGCTCACTGTACTGGAAGCTAAATGTGCAGAAGCTGCGGAAGTTGATCAATGGGAGTAAGTAATGTATTACTGCTAATCACACCTGGTGCAAAAATTCAAATGTCTGGATCCGCAGTGAGTTAAAGCCTCAAACTCACTACGGATCCAGACATTTGAAATGAGAAAGCTTCCTGGAGGGGAAGCGAAACGTCTTCAAACCTTTGAGACCAATTCCAGTGGATTGTTTTTTTAAACTGTTACGAAATGACTATGACCTAGATGACTGAGAATCTTCATCAACATAATGAGTAAATATGTTTATGAAAACGTACATGTCCTATTTAGGTTCATGTCTCCCGCAGGTGGGGTTATGCTTATTAGGTACCTTTTATGTGTAAATATCAAATGTCTAAAAGCCAGCATTGTAAACATAATGATGCCTTAACTATAACATTAACCAAGTGTTTTGAGATTGCATTAGTTTTAAGCTGGGAAAAGTCCAAGTTATTTTTTGCTCCTCTTGCACTTACATTTAGTTTCTGAGATTAACTAAACCAGATTTATACTATATTTCTTCTGTATAAATCTGTATTGGTACCCCCGTCTCCAACAGTTACTTCTTCTCAACTCCTTTTCTTTATATTCTGACATCAATGATTAGAGGCCTAAATTAAGTATAACACAGAGAGTAAGAGACTAAGAGCTGTGCTCTAAGGAAGTTATGGGTGGTAAAGGGGGATGAAGAAAACTGAAAGGATGTGGGAAGGACAGAAGTGGTTTGGCAAAATGTGTATAAGGGTTGATCTCTGGTATACTTTGTGCCATTTAGCAAAACACTGGAGGGTTTTTATAGAGTGAAAGTGAAGAGAGTAGAGAGTGATCATTACAGCTCCTGGAATAGTATATTTAAAAAAGAAATTAAAAAGAAAGGCTCAGGGTTTGTGTCTGTATGGGTGCATTTGTATGTATGAGAGCCCCCAGCTCTGAACCACAATATGAGAGAGAAAGAGAAACTGACACAATTCTTTTGTTGTTTATTCATAGTGTCTTCAGATTAAATATTGTGCAAAATAAATATATTTAAGTAAGGTTCTGTAAATTTAAACAAGCTTCACCTGAGCTTGCACTATAAAACAACTTGATATATTTAGATCAATTATCTTATATAATGTAAGGGTTAAAAGATGTGTTGGATAATTTTCTGTATTATTAAGGAAAATTTGTTTAAAAGGATTATTGAATTGCTTTTTAAATATACTAATTGTTTAGATAGAGTTAACTGTGAAATTTACCCAAGTAGAAAGCCTCTATAATATATACAGGCTTAAATATATACATGTACCTCAACATCTCTTCACCAAGTTGCAGCTTAAAAATACACCTTTTAAAGAAACGAGTGGCTAAATGTTTGGCCTCTCTATACGTAAATGTTTGAGCTCTTCATTACTGTTTTATTTTTATTTAGTATTGAACCCTTTTCTTAAAAAAACAGGAAGTAAAGAAATGTGGATGAAATCTCCTCGGTCTAGATTGGTCGGTAGATATTAGTTTAGTTTTATGCCATAGTTTTTAGATGCTACAGATGTGTAATGATCTTGGTGCTGATGACTGGTCTGATTACTCAATTCACCTGCTTAGTTTCGCCCAGTTCTCATTACCGTTTATCTGATCCACCTGCTTCAGCCTCTATTTAACCAGCATTCAACTGGTCATCAGTGCCACATTATTCATACATATAAAGTTGGTTGTCTATGTCCTAAAATCAGTGGTGTCAAAACTACAGACATTTGTTACTTAAGTAGAAGTATAGATACCGCAGTTTAAAAACACTCTGGTAAAAGTTGAAGTATCAACTTGACTTCTTTACTCAAGTAAAAGTGAAAAAGTATGTGCTCCGAAAACTAAATTATAAAAGTATAAAGTAACTTAAAAAAATATGGCCAGATGCCACTATATGAATTAAAAGCTTAATTTTATTCTATTTCAGAAAAATTCTTTGAGATAGGGCCAAAGATGAGGGAGGTCTTGTTGGTCTCCGTCTCCATCTCCCCATACGCTCTCGCCTTAAAGAGAAAAGCGGAATAAAGCTTCAAGACTGCTGTTTGAACATAGCCTATGTCTCTACACTTTTCTAGAGATTTTAGAGAATTTACAGTCGTGTTATGTCCAGCACGTGTCATAATTTTCTATAATTATTGACCACGTTTTGTACTTTATTCCATTCATTCACATATATACAGTAGAATAATTCAAAGTTTTTTTTTTCTTTTTTTTCTTTTTGTACTCTTGTGACTGATAAAGTACTACAATGAGTCTTTGTGACGATTGCATATCATGAGTTTAGCCAAAGGGTGCAAATAGGTTGGTTGGGAAAATTCTGCTGGGGCTGCTGAAAAATTTCTCTGGTTGATTAAATTACTTTTTAATTATATTAGTTATGTAACCGCTGAGATTAAATCTGTAAATGGTTTAGAAAGATTGCACTTTTTTTAAAGCAGGTTATAGCTAATGATGTCTCGATCTAGTAATTACCTCCTTGCTGTCTAACCACTGTCAGTCAAAAATCATATGTATGTTTACCAATCAGCATCGAGCAGCCAGCTTCATGACCCTCCCCTGCTCCATAGAACCCCTAAGTGTCATAATCACTGATGACTGGCTTAATTACTCACTTGATTCACCTGTCCAACTCTGGGCAGTTTCTCTTCCCTGCTCATCTAATCCACCTGCTCCTGTGTCTATTTAAGGTGGTTGCATCCTGTCATCAGGGCCAGATTATTCTTGTTCTTTCTAACCAGTGGTGAGAATGTTTTGAGAGTACCTTAGCATTTCTTATTTTCTGATCATAAACTGATCTGCCTCTCAACCCCTGAGCCTGCCTGTTCCCATCTGAATAGTTTGAACTGTCTTCGGACTCCGGGACCTCTAAGCCTGCCTGTTATTCTTCTGATACTGTTGCCTTACCTGGCTTCAGATTCCTGCTTGTTTTCTGGGTCTCCAGCATCTGGGACACTCTGGGCAGTGCCCGCCACATCTTATTCGCAGCCCGCTGGCTGGATCATACCTTGTTCTCTGGATATGGACTGGACTTGTCAACCAGGGTTTCCTGTCTCAGACGCCCTAGCTGCTGCTTCCACAGATCTGTTTGTGTTTAATAAACGCTTTTTTGAGTAATCATGAAATCAGGCGCATTTTAGCATGTATTTAATGCTTGTTTAATGACTACACTTATGAAGTTTGACAAGCATATTTTACCAATAATATTTCAAAGTTTACAGGGGAGGTTTGGACTCATTAGTATCCAATGAGAAAGTGCCACTGATTAATTCAATATCAGTTATCAGTCAGTACTCAAAGCTGCAATTTTGGTGTTGTATTGAAAGGGAAAGAGTTGAGATTGGACCCTCCTAGTTATTGCCCATGTTAAAGATTTTCTTTTTTTCCTCTTAACAGTTTTTGTTTTGTTTTTTGCATGTGATGCATCTCTGTGTAATTTTTTTTCACTGCTGAAAACGGCAGATATGTGAAGGACTGTCTGAAATCTTTCCAGCTCTTGATCCAGTCATCACTTATTCAGAGGGAATCAGAAATCTTCCAGCTAGCTTAACAAGTTTAGAGGCACTTAAAGGGACATAAAATGTCAATAGCCTGATTTCTTTTAAGTCGAAGACCATTTTTTTTATTTAGTCTTATCTCTAATTTTTTCACCATAGATCTTGAACTTTCCATCTTTTTTTCCACAATTTCAGGACTTTGGCAGATTCTAACTTGATTAGGCAAATCCTTTCCTTGTTTACCCCTGTGTACTTGCACAATATCATGCCCACAGTTACCTGGAGTTTTTATTTTGAATATATGAAGGGATTCACTTACTAACGACCTGAACAGAAACTAAGCCTAAAACACAAAAATAATCAATAATATTCCAGGAGGACATGGTTATTCTTCCAAAAAAAACTTTGTACGCAACCTTAGCGAGCTTCTCATTTATTAGTTAAGAAAACGTTGTAGTGTGACTATGCCCCTTTAAGTGTGTTAATCATGGAACTGGAACCAAAAGAAGAAAAAAAAAAAAAAACAGAAATGGCCTCTTGTGGTCAGTACTTAATGAAAACTATTTTGGCATCTCAAACGTTTGAAGTAAAACTCATTTGAAAAGTTATGCAAATTTTCTCTTTTAACTTATTGAATAATTTTAATGCATGGTGTTTGTCTAATATGATGTATTTCAGTTGAGTTACGGGAGAACGACAACTAAATATACAATTTTAGATCTGGTACTTTCCTATGTGTAGTATTCTAAATACAGGAAAAATTTAATGAACAGCTCTGATTAGTATTTATCCTTTAACTAAACAGCAGGGTTGTACAGTAGCCAAACATCACATCTTCAAATCAGAAAGTGGTTAGACACACGGACAAACACACATCCAGGCTGTGCTCAGGAAGCAAGAAGTGATGATTTACAATTATTTAAGCTGAGACCAACGTAAAAAAAAAAAAAAAAAGCATCATTACTTTGTTTCCAGACTTTGTGCTTGTTAATGTCTGTTAACAAAGCGCAAATTAAACCCATGCAGGTGAATGTGCACACTTCCAAATCCACTTTTATACTCTACGAGCTAATTGAATGTGTAAATTGGTACGAACCATGGCACTCTTTTTCAACAGCAGTCTGAGTTGATTAACTGTTTGTGTGTATAAGTGATGAAAGAAAGGGAGCTTGATCTGTCACTGCAGCATGGCTATTGCAACAGTGGAGCCCTAAAGCTGGCCCTGATTTTAAGGATTAGGAGCCGATTGTGAAACAATGTGGAAGTCTCTCATCACAAACTCCATACCGGTTCACTGTACTCCTTCCTTCCTGCACCAGAATACAAACACTCCATGTATAACCAGAATGTATCCTCTCTCATCGACCCCCATCATAAAGTGAGGGTCTGTGGGGGGAATAGCTGTTGAATGATTTATAGCAGCGTTAATTTTTGGGGGAGAAGGAAATTGTGTCCACGGGCTGCTTGCTCAGAGAGTGATTACAGGTACACCTGTCATCAGATGTTGTATACAGATAGTTATCAGGTTAATGGGATCTATCTTTCCTTAGCCTATTTAAAGACAATTAAGCCAACAGAACCAATGTTTAGGGTCCAAAAAAAAAACAAAAAAAAAAAACAAAGAGTATAGTTTGCTACTGTTGGATGTGTATTGATTACTTCCTGCACTCACGTTATCATGCTAAAATTCTGCAGGTACATCCATATACACATATATAAGTATACATACACACACACACACACACACACACACACACACACCCATGTTGTGTCACAATATCCTTGTGGGGACCTTCCATTGACTTCCATTCATTTCCCACTAATTTATATGGCCTAACCGTGACCCTTGCCCTAACCCTAACCCTTACTGACACATACCTATCCCTAAACCTAACCTAAACTCAATTCACACCTTAGTCCTAAACCTAACCCCCACCCCAAGAAGAGAAACTTTCCTTAGTTGTTGTTCCCCACAAGTACCTATGAGTCCCCAAAATGTAGCATATTCCTAGGAAATTGTCACCACCAGGTATTAAAGACATTGCCACACACACACACACATATATATAAGTGTCTAATGTTGTCTTTATTTTCTGAGACACCATTTTTTTTTTTGCTTTCAGACATTTCAAAATTTGCTGCTTGTGTTTGACAGATGTTTTTTAATACTTGCTTTGGAGTGTATTTTATTTTTTAATATGTAATAATTATGTTTAAAGGATGCAAAATAATAAACAATATATTTGTTCATATATGGTGCAAAGCTGTATGTGACCAATTGCACTCTATTTAAGGCCATTTTAATGAAATTAGGAGGGAGTTCTATTAAATGACCACGTCTTTCACAGTTTCTTTCCCTTTTCTATGATTTAGTGAAGTTCTATTTGGATCCTCTTAGGCTGGTTTGATGCACCTGTGTTCTATTTCCTGGGTCTGTTTCCTGCTTAGTTTGTTACGCTTTTTACCTCTCTGTACACCATGTCCTCGTTCAGAAATTCCACCTGTCTTGTATCATGAATCATTTCCTGACCAAGTTTATTATTCAAAGTTTTCCGTTTTGCTTGTCAAACCCTCTCATGTGTCCATTGATCTGTTTGATACTGGGTTCTTGGTTACATATTTTCCCTCTCGTAGATACAAGTTTAGCAAAAAACTAAAGTAGAGTTCTGCAAATTAAAATCAACAGGAGGCACCACAGCTACAATCAGTAATTGGAATATTCTGTATGTTTCTTTTTATACATGTTATTTTAAAAAGGGGATAATACATATTCATGCATATAAAGTAAATATACAAGATTATAGCCAGGGCAAGTTTTAATCTCTACTCCCATGGCTTGGAAAACCAGCCACAAGACAAAACAATAACAAAAGAAAAGAAGCAACAAGGGAAGAATACAAAGACTTTAAGTTATAAAAAAAACATAAATTCAAACCTACATAAAATATCATAAATGCATTGTTGCAAATTTCAATTAAGAAAATTAAAAGGCTAAAATTATATCACGCAAAATACATAGAAAGTAAAAATAATCCTGTAATTGATCAACTGTTTGGATAGTATAGTATATTTTAATGTTTAAAATAAAAGAAACAGCTAATAAGAACAAACAAAGATCAGTTAATGTCAGGCTTAAGGGAGCATCTTTGAACCTTCAGTAACTATACTTTTTTGTCTTTTTTGCATCATTGAAGAGTTGATGGATCACATATAGGGGCATATATTGTCTCTCGTGTCTGTTATGCAGGTTGGAGGAATACTAACTGTCCAAAAGTATTTCTTTTTAAAGGAAGATGATAAGTACAGTACCTCTTAGACTTTCCCTAGTTGACCTACTTTGATTTTTATTTTCCTTTTTTATTACAATTGTGAAAGCCATTTCATAGAGAATTTAAATGAAATTTTAGTAAAGTTTTAGTAGTAAAATTTAGTAGTAAAGTTAGTAAATCCTGCTGATATAAAACCCGGCAGCGATTACTTGAAGTTGTTGTAATAGCACTCAAAAAAACAGGATTGCAGCTTCAATTGATAAATTATACATAAACTGGTTAAATAAAATATTTGCCTTTATACAGTTTTCTTAATCTGCTGCTTGAAATATGAAGCTTTAGATCTTGTTTCAATTCCAAACATTTAAAACGCTGGTGTTTTATTCTCCTGACATTAAAACTGAAAGGAAGCTAAACAAAGTATTGAAGGTTTTATATCATTAAAATCAAGACAGATGGGAAGTGTAATAGTGAGCGGGAATTAGCTATAGAGTGCTGAATGAAGGACTGGATAAAAATCATATAGGTCATACCTATTGTAGTAGACTGAAATTAGTTTCCTGGCAATAGCCGCAATTAGTAATCGACCTACACAGCAATTTGCTGCCTTAAGAAAATACATTTCAGAACTGAAACAGTTATATGCCTCATATTTTAAAATCCCCAATCTTTCAGTTGTAATTAACTAAAATGTTGGTTTTATGGATAAAAAAAATGTAATTCCTGCCATTAACCTAAAATGAAATTGCAGGCAGAAATAAATGCTGGCTTCAATATCGACTCTTAACACACAAAATCCTTGACCAGACTATGGAATCTGAATGTGTGAGGAAAATGAAGTTGAGTGATGGAAAGTCTGCTGCCAAAGTTTTTAGTCTTTAACTGACTGAACCTTGGCAGCGCTGGCTCTATACCTTTTTTATTATTTCCCATATTGTGGGTACTGGCGGAAGCACATAGAAAAAGGTATCCCTCTGAAACTGTTAGCTGTGAAGTAATCCCCAAAAAACGTTCTTGTTAACCCAATGTCTAGCTGAAACTTTCTGGGCTTTCATCCAGTATAAAAATATGCCTCCTTTACTTTCATCTTTCCTCCCTCATTCTGCATGTCTGAGCTTTACTGGGTGCTGCTGGTCCGTGGCCCAACATGAGGCCTCAACTCCCCCCTCTGTTAAAATAGGGAGATGCCAAACATCCCCTGATTTACAGCTCAAAGCACACACTATGCTCTCTCTCCTATGGTCTGTAAACGCCAAACGAGAGCGTGATGTCCAGATCCCACTTGCTATATTAACCTACATTCTTTCCAGTAGAGTAAAGTGGCTACATGAACCCAATATAACCACATGCTGAAAAGAGACAAACCTGCCAAACCCCAACAGAGCACGCACGTGAACATGTGAAGGCCAAATGAAGGGAAGGCTCCGATAAAATCAGCTGCTGACCTTCTCTTGCATACTATAGAGAGCAGCCAACAATGTGCCTTTTTTAATACACCCACCACACTGTGTCCACACTAGTCCCATATCTGGATGCAAGTCTTCTTACTTTGTCAGTCAACCTTAATATAATAGTTTATTAGCTACTATCACATAAAGTTGACTACCTGTTCAGTACGGCGTACATTTTACGACGTCCTGACGTCTCAGGAAAAAAATGTCGTAAGGGTCCTAGGAATACATTTATTAGGTCTTAGGTCTCAGAAAAACAACAGAGCTCTTTATTTAAATTTAAGTGAAGACTTGCCATATGAAGCAGATATGCAAGTTTAACAAAGCTACATTCTCACCTAAAAACATCTTTAAAGTTTATCCTGGGTCATAGAAAGCCTAATTATCAATGTTTAATGACAGCTTTTGCGACTATTGTCCACCATTACTTCTCAGGCTGGACCAGTCCTTCTAAGACTCCTTTAAATGTGGCAGCAAAAGTTTCCTTATTTTCTGGATTTGAGGGATTTTTCAGAAATATCCTTCATGTCCAACCATTTGCCAGGAGACAAGAAGCTACGCTTTGTACTTCTCTGCACACCATGTCCTGGTTCAGAAATCCCACCTGTCTTGTGTCAGAAATCATCTCCTCACCAAGTTTATTATTCAAAGTTTTCCGTTTTGCTTGTCAAATCTTCTCATGTGTCTAATGATCTGTTTGACACTAGGTTCTTGGTTACATATTTTCTCTCTCATACTGTGGAAACAAGTTTAGCAAAAAACTAAAGTAGACTTCAACAAAATAAACACAACATGAGGGTCTACAGTTACAATCAGCAATTGCAATATTCTGTGCATTTCTTTTTATACATGTTATTTTAAAAAGGGCACAATACATATTCATGCATATAAAGTAAATATACTAGATTATAGCCAAGGCAAATTTTAATCTCTACTCACATGGCTCTCTGGGCTTGGAAAACCATCCACAAGACAAAACAATAACAAAAGAAAAGAAGCAACAATGGAAGAATACAAAGACCTCAAGTTATAAAACCCCATAAATTCACACTAACAAAATATCATAAATGCATTGTTGTGAATTTCAATTGAAAATTAAAAGGCTAAAATGATGTCACACAAAATACATGGATACACATACTATAAAGAGCAGCCAACATTGTGCCTTTTTAATACACCCACCACACTGTGTCCACCCTAGTCCCCTTTCTGGATGCAAGTCTTCTTACTTTGTCAGTCAACCTTAATATAATAGCTTATTGGCTACTATCATATACAGTTGAGTACCTATTCAGTACAGCGTACATTTTACGACATCCTGAGGTCTCAGGAAAAAAATGTAAGGGTCCTAGGAATACATTTATTAGGTCTTAGGTCTCCGAAAAATAACAGAGCTCTTTATTTAAAATGAAGTGAGGTCTTGACCAACCAAGCCGATATGCAAACAAAGCTGCATTCTCACTTAAAAAACATCTTAAAAGTTTATTCTGGGTCATAGAAAGCTTAATTATCAATGTTTAATGACAGCTTTTGCCACTGTCCCCCACCATTGCTTCTTAAGCTGGACCAATCCTTCTAAGACTCCTTTGAATTTGGCAGCAAAAGTTTCCTTATTTTCTGGATTTTTCAGGAATATCCTTCATGTCCAACCATTTGCCAGGAGACAGAGAAGTGAAAGAGGATATGGCTATATATGACTGTTAACAACTCAGTGTTATATTAGAAAAGATTGTGCCCAACAAGTCAGTTTTACCAGAAATCCATTGCTCTCGGAAGCTTAATAATGACCAAAGAGGGGGGTGAGGGCAGTGGAAGTAAATATCCAAAGTACAACAAAGGTATAAGGGAAGGTGATACTCCTATCAAATATCCATAATTTTTTAAAATACTGTATGTTTTGAAAAATGTTTGTAGGCCCCTGTTGAGGAAGCCTCCAGGACCTTCAGCAACCCTACCCTACCCTGCCGGTTTTCCTCAGGATTTATTCGCTCCGGTCCCTGGGATGCGACAGAAGATGGATCTACTTTCTTACATTGTTTCACCTGCTCTAAATGGAACCACATGTTGCAGAGGGCCGCCTTTCCTTTGTCAGTAATTGGAAGAGCATGCACAGTAAAGGCCAAAGCAGCGCAAAGCCGGCGCAAGTGACAGAACTCCCCCTCCTCCCCCTCAGCACCTCAGACTTGGGGTGCCAGATTCTTACCCAGACCAATTCGAAGGCCAAAGTGCAGTTCCTGAGAAAATTTGTTGACCTGGGACAACATGTCAAATTCAGTTCAATAGGATGGCTGTATCATGTGTCCTGCAAGTCGTTCAGGCACAAACAGATAAATGTGACTGACAGTTTGGAGTTTGCTGAAGAAGGCAGCCTTGACATTGAGTCAGACATGCTTTGAAAACACAGGCAGTACTGTACTTTTCATTCACTGCAGTCTGTGATGTCTGAACATATAGACAGGATGGAGACAGAGAACAGGAAGCACCTAATCTCACCTCCCTGCTTTGATATACAGACAATATTACATAACAGAAGACAGCCTGATATTTATTACGCTCAGAAGTAATTTTAATTTGCTGTCTCTCAGTTATGCAAAATTCAAAATAAAGCACAATTCAAAAGCAGATGTTTTGGTATTAACTGCTATATACTTTTTTAAAGAAACAAGCCAGAGTAACATTGTGCTGTCTTGGTAATTCAAAAGTGCTTTCTTGTATTTTAAGTGTTTGCCTCTGGCTCCCGTTTTCATATTTTTATCATTGTGAAGTTCTACTTAGAACCCTATTCAAGAGTAGTGAACGCAATTATTTTCCTAATAGGCCTGGGCGAATCATTGCATTTGTAACATAATGGCATTTTTTTAATCACTGATGAACTCAATTTTGGTCACAATACATTTAACAAGATAAGATGCAACATTTCTCACTCCAGTCCTTTAGGTGATGGTAATATAAAGAGAACAACACAGACAACATTTATAGTAAAGTCTTATAAAAAGAAGAGAAAGCCTACAAGGTTGTGAAAACAATGAAACCCTGGCAAAGCTTCTACATGCTTGTTGTTGGTGAAAAGAAAGAAAGAAAAAAAAATCTACAATCTCTGTGTTTGGCAAAATCTTTCAGTCCAAGTTTTCTAAATGTTTCTTGGTCTCATTTTAACCGAATGAGGGGCCATTATGGCACACACAGTCTGCACCACAATTTTGCATTCTGGGTTAGATGATTAAACATTTTATTTTTCATGATTCTGGAGTGGTTATGAGTTTTTCTTTTTTACCCTTTCTCCCGTCTTCTGATCATCCATTGTTTAAAATGACAAGCTGAACTCTCAGGTAATACCGGATCATTAGCAATTGCTTGGGCAATCAACAAAAATAAGGTGTTTATTGTGCTTTAGACTGATCATCATCAGCCTTTAAAACTCATCTGTTTTCAGCAAGCTCCTGTTTGGATTCCAAACTGCACTTCAAAAAAAAAAAAAAAGTTGATGAGATTTGACTTCCATTAACATAAAGTATTTTATTAAACTATATACAAATACAGAATAGTTAAAAGTAGGATATTAACATTTATGAACTGACTGCATGGTTGAAAACTTGAGGTATACTTTCTCACTTAAAAACAACAAAGCTATTTTTTTCCTCAATCATCAATGCAAATAAAGCAAAAGCACTCTCCTATTTGCATCTGCTACTATCAAAAATGACCAGAATATTTTGGACTTTCCCTTCACTACACACGTGGCGTAGATGAGGCGTTGGAAGAACTTTGTGACAATTGAAACGTGTTATGTGTGAACGCAGCATAAGGACTCTTAAGTCAAAGTAGAAGTAGCATTTCCCATGATAAGGGCTGTCTGAATAGTGCTTTAAGTAAGAAAGGTATGAATGCTCATACTAATAATGCACTAAATGTTTCCATTGCTAATTTAGTTAGCACAGGGACCTTCCAAATTCCCTATCTTGAACTTAAGAACTATATGGATTCCCCAAAATCCTTTGCATGACAGGACATAAAGTCGTAGTTAACCTCATTAAGTTTAGCAAAAGTACATTATTTCTTCACATGTACTTTGTCTAACATATGCAAATTGATGTATCTTCATATGTCTTGGCTTTTCCAGTCCAATCCAAATTAATGACTCACCCACTGTTCTCTCTGGTCATAGGAGTCTATTGTTTTGTACAGGTCTTGTGTTTGGCCATTTGAATTAAAATGAGTGTACTTGCATAATCTGTTTGGAATAAGTTCCTGTACAGAGTTGGAGAAGCTTAGAAGCTCAAACTTCAGTCCCCCCTCCCTCTATTCACTTATAGCTTTTCTCTTTTAACAAAGATGGGTTAGTACACCCCTCCTTTAAACAATCTAAAATCTGAACATTTTGGACATCAAAGGTTTGTCCTTTGCTCTTGAGGTCTGACTGTACAGCTGAATCTTGACCATAGCGGCTGGCTTCCCTGTGCTTCACAGTACATTTGTTTGTTATTCTGAACAGTCATTGGTGCACTAGACAGTTTATTCTGAGTGTGTTTCTGGGTTTGAAATTTAATGGTATACTATGTTTAGTTTCGCAGAAACTCCTGACACATATGTAATGCCAATGTTTTTGTGTCTCACTGTTTTCTCTACTTAGGACTGAATTCTATCCAAAAATGACATTTGGAAGGGCTAAAGCTTGTCCAGAGTTGGCACACCGTTCCAATGTACTTTTCCTACCCACGAAAGTGTCTTTTTTGGTGACCCCATGAAAGGAGTAGCAGTTACTGGCTACAATTTACTGCATTTAGATTGAGCCCTAAATTTCACAGGACTCATACCTAAACATAATTAAAGACGTTTTTTGGTAAAATAAATGTAGCACCACCTGAGTCAGTCACAGAATATGATGCAACCCGTACATCGGCTTTTGGCATAGGCCTTCCCACTCTCTTTGTTGGTTTATGTTTGCTGCACCATTGTACCTTTTTATACATTGTACAGCTTTTCTTTATTGTACTTAACATTCTAGTAGGCTCAAAAAGGCAGCCTAACCCACAGACCGCAAGCTGACAACATTACAATACACGTAGGAGTAGAAAACAGTTGTTTCTACCATTTTCAATGCCTCTTTAAATCATTCACAAGTTGCAGTTCTTTCTTTTCAAAAGATCATTGAGGTGATCGATATATATATATATATTCATCTTAGTTTAGTTTTTTATCAATTAGCACTTACCAGTAGTTGTGGTTGCTAATTTTCTGCTAATAAAACATTTTCTTCATCAGTATTGTCACTTCTGATATCAGGCCAGTCATGTTTTACAGCACCGTGTTTAGTGCCTTTTAATTTTATATGCTAAAGAAAAGAGGATTTTTGTTTATGTTCATAGTTTGAATTTGATAGAAGAAATGTAAAACATGGGAAAACTAATATTTTAGCTATCATTCACAAAAAAACATGTATCTGTTGAACACATTTAGAAGCATTATGCATAATCTTCACAATGCCATCAAAAAACAACAATAGATTTTTAATGCTGATATAATATACAAATTCTAATTATATATAAGATGAATGTCAAGTGTCTTATGCTCTCCTTGTTTTGACAATTTGCTTTTAAGTTACCACCTTGGGTGGAAAAAAGATGTAAAACATCCTGGCTGCATCAATCTTAAAAAGAGAAAATCAGTTATTTACACTTTCTAGATTATACATGTGATAGACGTAAACGAAAAATTGTGCATAAAATGTTGTCAAACATCAGAAATATATCCTAAAATACCTTACCCATTTGGATTTTTTTTTCTTCTTTCAATGAATCAATAGTCTCTTGTAAATTTAGCTTTAAATATCATCCTCATCTGATTTTTTTCACCACAGCTCCCCCTTGTGCCATTAGCTTCTTAACACAGGTTTAAGAATCATGGTATGAAACAACATTTGCAAAAGGTGATTGTGCATCTTGGTGCATTTCAGTTCACTAAACTTTACTTTTTATTACAAAATGAACAAATTATTTTACTCTTTTGAAAGGGAAGAAATACAATGAGAAAGTTGCTTTTTTTCGTTTCACATATCTAGTGCAGGACATTAATTAACAACACATGCACTGTTGGAAAATGTATATTTGTTTTGCTTTGATTTGTTTTCTTTTCTAACTCTAAAAAAAATGTTGATCATTATATTTAAGATATTAAATTAGAAAAACTCCATCTTCTTTATTAAATGGCATAAGATTGTGTCTTTAGAGAGAAAACTATAATTACAAAAACAACTCATCATACAAACCGATTAGGCTTTATACAAACAGTTTATGTTTATTTAAATTCTTTACACAAAAATGTGTACTGAAAGCCAACAGCACCTCAGTAGCTTAGCTATAAATATCTAGTTAGGGTTCACTCAAAAACATGATTTTAAAAGACACCCATTATCCCCTCGGTTTCTTTCTGGCTCATCCATGTAATGATATTAAAGGAGAAAAAAAAAAGAAATCAAGGTAAGATTTTGGCCTCAGAATTACACTCTGACTTGCTTCACAAATACTGTAAACTTATAACTTATTAAAACAAAAAAAAAACAGCAGTCCAGATTATTTATTTTCAACAATGCAGAAATATAGATGATGTCCCAAGTAATATTTCTATTGTTGAATTTTCAGCAGTGGCTAAGTTGAATTGTATTACTGTCATGTAAAGAAGGTGAGCTATCATCCATCAAGCTTCTGTACCTAGATGTTAGTTTTTGTTTTACAACAAACAAAGCATTTTGAATAAAGGGCAAAAATCTCAGCTCTAGGCTTATCTGTACAGAGGGCCTTCTGTCATTTATTTTCTGTCAAAAATATGTCCGACTAATACTTTTCAAAAGGAGTACAGCATATTTTATTTAATAAAACCAATTGTAAGATTAAAGGTATTTAAGGTGACCATTAAATCTATGGGTGGGGTATATTTAATGGGTAAATAATAATCTTTAGAAGCTATTTTTAAAGACTGACTGTAGCTACTTAGGAAGCAAAGCAAATGTAAAAGAAGGTACTATGGTCAAAAACTGTAATTGGACATTTATATCTACTTGGACAACATTATGTGTGGTAGGTTACCACTAGGTTACGCTACCATTCCATTCTTGCAGAGCATTAGGTATTATGCAAAGAAGAATGGGGATAAATAATAATACTTGCTAATAAAGATGATAACACATCACAAAACATGAGGCTGAAACTGCATCAAAAGGTGATTTTACAAAGCTGACTCGTTGGTCATGAAAAAGAAAATTAATTAGAAAGATTTATCTATGAAAATAGTTTATTTTCTTTGTGTTGTTCTAATATATAAAAAATTCAAGAAAAAAAACATAAAATCATTCGTTATTTAACAATTGTTATTTAACAATCTTAACTTAACTTGGGTTCTTCAGGGGACTTTTCAATTTTTTTAATAAATATATTTTTCTTCCTGTATTACTGAGATGCACCAGGATCTCCTGTAAGCTGCTTTAAATAGTGTAATGTCTGGGGCTTAGGTTTTTCCAAAGAAAATGATTCATTGAAATTTTAAAATTAGGAAGTTTTTGTTTTTTCTCCTTTTTAAATCTCAAATAGGTTCATGAGGAAATGAGCCTATTCATCTAAGAGGCTAAACCAATACATTACTTTGGTCTATTTAATCCTTTGTAAAACAAGAGGTGGTCTAAAGCATCATCCAGAAATGAAGATATACATAGTTAATATATTTATGTCTGTGATAATACTTTTTTAGACTTTCTAAATACAGGAAACTTTTTATAAACAACTTTCCAGAGTTCCGATTGAAAATCAGCCTATAACTAAACACCATGGTCATTTGGTAGCCCCAAAATCAGAATGTGGTTAAACCTACAAACATATCAAGGCTGTATTCGGGAAGCAGGAAATTAACATTTACAATAATTAAGCTTTGAATGACAAAATCATTTTCCACTTGAAACAAAAAACACTCACTTTCCAGATTCAGTGCTCTGAAGTTTGTTTGCTTAGAGCAGATTAAACACATGCACGCTGCCAAACCCACTTTTGCACACTGAGAGCTAATTGCATTCATGAATGTGTGTTTATACACACACCAGGATTTTCCACCATCAGTTTGACTGATTAAAAAGTGTGTAACTGCTACGCTGATGAAAGAAAGGGAGCTGGTTCCGTCACCAATGCATGGGTATTAAAAGCACAAGCATATAGAAAAGATTGGTGACCTAAAGTTGGCTTTCATTAGAGGGACTAGAAGCCTAATGTAAAATGATGTGCAAGTCTCTCAGCTCAAATTCCAAACAACTTCTAAAGAGAGTCCAGAAGCATTACCTCTCAGACTTCAAACGCTCCATCTGTAGGGCCATGCTTTCTTTCATCGGCCCCTATCTCAGAGTGAGGGTCTGCAGAAGGTAATGGACCCCGTATAATGGTGCAGCTGTGAAATGATTTATTGCAGGGTTAATTGGTGGGTGAAAAGGGAATTGTACCTGCATGAGTCCAGACTGGCTGTGAGCCGAAAGAGGAAGTGCTGCTCTTTTGTAATTACCAGAGGACATTTGTTTTCTTTCTCTGATGATCAGCTGCATGCCATCTGCTTAACAGGAAAATGTGGGAAAGGAGAATGCAGATAAGTTTTAAGCAAAAACGGCATCAACAATAAAGTTTGTAATTATTAAATTGTGGATAAGATCATATAAACATATTTTTTCAAGAGAGGAGACATTTGGATATAGTAATTTGATTTGGTCTACTGTAGAAAGACTGAAATATAAACATTTTAGAGGTCCAAACATTTTCTCCATCAGTCCTATATGAGGAATCACATATGAAGGATGTGTGAACTTGAGTGACATCTTATTATTAATATGGTTTCTCTGTAACAGCATTACTCCAGCTTACTTGTTTGTGCTGAAGAAAGGTTTCCCTACAGCACCGAATGTCATGGATGGTATATTATGTTCATAGGGATGTATAGTGCGACTGCGTCTGATGGCTTTCGGGCAACAACGGTCGATTTATTGGATTTCTTTTATCAAGACCGGATTTTTGGAGCATGCATCCAATACAGTGGTCGTCCTGTTGACAAAATCTTGCTCTGAAGCTGATCCAAAGAGAGCCTCTTGGCTGCTACGATAAATATCGATTGACATGGCAGTCCACCTAAGGGAAAGTTTGAAGATTGCAGGTTTGAAGATGTCAAAAACATACTCCATTTAAATGTGCTCTTTAACTTCCCTTTGGTATTATTTTTTAACTGTATTTAAATTGAATTTAGGGTTAGGATATATTCTCATAATCTAAAGATCCCTTTAAAAGTACCCTCCTTGACTTCTGCTGTGTTCCCTTGTCTTCATTATCCTCAAAAAGAAGCCATTGCATATAACCTTTACATACATATTCTGTACCTAAATTTAATTATTTATATTTAGGCTCTACATGATTATGTGCCTCTGAAGGATATTATCAAATATACTACCTTTTACATCTTTATTTGATAAACTGAAATAAATCAAAACACTACTAGTCAAATGTCTACATTTTTTCCTAATTTGTAAATAACTACACCAATTAATATTTTTATTTTTTGGTAATCGCGACTAAATTTTTAATGCTGTGTAAGTTGTTAATCATTATGGAAAAAATGAATATACATGTTTATGTATGATTAATTGATCGATTCTAAACAGATCCTTGGGCTACATCATTGCAAATGGCATATTCCTCAGGAACATTGTCACCTAGATTTAAAAAATCATTTTGTCAGTTAATATATATTTTTTACCAATTAAAAACCCATCCTAAAGTAGACATTAGGATGTAAGGAATAGTTATACTAAGTGTTTAACATTAAATCAGGAAGGATTTAGGGGAGCAGGAATGTTATGGTTAAAACAGCTTCCTTTAGTGCTCGAACAGGTCAGGCAGTTTGACTTATGGGCAGAGGAAGCACACTAGAACTTTTAGTTGTGCTTAACTGCTCAATTTTACACTGGATTAACTTCTATATTTCTCAGTGGCCCCTGGAAGAGACAGAAGATGTACTCTACAACATTGTTTCACCTGCTTTAAATAGATCCACATGTTGGACAGGGAACTATGTCTCAGTCTGCTGTCTGTAACTGGAACAGCTGAAGTGAGGGAGAACAGTCATTCTCTCGTCATCCTGTTTTTTCTGTTCCCCTCATGTTTTAGGATTCCAGATTGTGGCTCATCAAAATACACAGAACCTTCTATTATTGATCAATTAAATTCAGATTATTTATATCGCACCAATTCACAACACGTCATCTCAAGGCACTTTACAGTTCAACAGATCATCCAGTCAAATTGGTTCAAAGTTTTCGAAGGCAATCCCTCACACTTAGCATGCTTGTAGGGACAGTTTAGAAGAAAAACTTCCTTTTAACAGGAAGAAACCTTCAGCAGAACCAGGCCCAGTGTGAGCGGCCTGGGGTTCAAGGAGACAGAAGAAGAGATACAGAAAGCAGCTGTAAAAGGCGGCCCAATCCAGGAAACACACAGCCAGGCAGAAGAGCTCCGAGCCAGCTCCCATGTTAGAGGATGAAGAGAGCACATCCAGCCATCCGCAGTCAGAGAAACAGGACTACACTGAAAAACAGGCCAATCTCGAACATATATAAACAAAAGTATTGATGGCAGCAGCACAGCTGATATTTATATCCAGGATGGTGTCACAGCCAAACAGGAACAGACTAGGCGAAGCGATTATGAGAAAAATTGGATACAATATGCCATTACGGTTCAGTGGGACCGTTTCAGGCTGATGAGAGTCTTTCTGGTCCTCAGTTAAAGATGACTGTCTAGATTAAGAGTAGCTGAGAAAGAAGAGCTTGACACAGAGCCTGGCATGGTGTGAGATCTCAAGCTGTATACCATTAAGCCTCTGTAGCCTGTGATATCTGAACAGAGACAAATAGATGGATCCCAAACTGCTTAATATCAATGTTAAATCAGGATTTGTTATATGAACAGATTTGCATAATAAAGGAATGTGTTTGTATTACGCATAAGTCATTTTGATTTATGTTTTTTTAAGGCTATAGGGAAATCTCTGATCATTAAAGAACTGGACAAAACTCTCAGTGTTGTAAACGAGTTTAGTTAGGAAATATTAAAAGCAAAATTAAGCAAAGTGGAATTAGTCTTTCTTTGCATGGGTAACAGAAGTGAATGGCCTACACTTTTATAGCACATTTTAAGTAAGGTGACTCCAAAGTATTTTTCATGACATTCAGTCATTCACACACTTATTCATACAGTGATGATGGTTAGCTACATTGCATGTCAGCAAATGTCAAAGCAGAGAAAGCTCAAGCTAAAATTCTATATCCTACAGGGCAAAGACATCAATTTGACCACCTTTTTTCGTACAGTCATCTTCACAATCTCATTTCCGACTCTACAACTGAGAAATATATTAAAAGAAGAATGAAAGATAAGGTGAGCATCATGATGCTGAGAAGGCAGCTGGCAGTTACTGAAGTGTAATGAAGTTCCTGAACTCATGCATAAATGCATAACATAAAAAGTAACCCAAAAGGAAATCAGTTGTGGCAAAAGTCTGCAGCTCTAATGTAAATAAGCCAATAGACATAAAATATGAGATCAAATGCCTTCTGTAAGAAGCAGGCTCAGCAGGTACCAGCATCCTAGACTGACTGTCATTAGGCACATATTTAAAAGAAAATATGTGACCCATCACATCCTCCTCACTGTGTTTCTTTTATGGTGTTTGACTAAATGTCTATTCTTTGTTGTAAGAGAACTACCTAAATCTTTCTTTTGCATTTCTAATAATTGGTCCTTAACCATTTGATATATTCCATTTAAAATGGGCTCTCTATTAAGAAATACCAATACTACATCATCATCCTTGTATGTCCAAGAACCTTTTTGGGAGCATGACTCAGCAGCCGTCTGCAAGAGAAAAGCTTTTAAGTATTTTTAAGTTACCTAATAAAAAAATACAAATAAAAAGCAAGCTAGAATATGTAATGATAGAGAAGACCTGAAATCTCAACTGGACACAACAGGAAAGGTTAAGATTTTATTGAGAATCCAAAAGAGAGCTGGCAAGCAACCTGCACTCACTTTGTCAATCATAGTTGTAAAACCTCATCTGAGAGGAGCAGGACCTTGTCACTCGATACAATCAATCCAACTGTATGTTCTCTTTTAGGTGTCTTGAGAAGACATCCATCCATCCATCTTCTCCCATTTGTTCCGTCAGGGTTGTGGTGGTGTGCCTGTCTCCGGCAGGAGCAGTAGGACCCATGCATTTGACCCAAGAACCTACAAACTCCAAGAAGAATGACCCCAGGCTTGGAATCAAACCCAGAATCTTCTTGGTGCAAAACAGCAGTGCTACAAACTGTTCCACCGTGCGGCGCACCATGCAGCACAAATGCACCATGCAGCATGTGTTGTGAACTGGAATTTAATTAAATTGAACCCCGGGGAACTGGAATGAGAGCAGAGTTTAGACTCCTTCTTAGATGAGGTGGAGGTGACGGCAAAACAGGTCCACTTCACTGATATCAGCACACCCTTCAGTGTGGTTATAGTCAGGAAACAAGTTATAGATAACTATCATCTGGGGACAAGATGGGACTCAGAGGTGTAGGATAGGTACTGTGGTCAGAGTCGTGAAGACAGGAATGAAAGACAGGAAACCGTGCACTGATTTTTCTATTTGTCTCTGGAGACAAATGCAAGCTTGTGGACCCAGGGGAGAACCTAGAGGCAGAAGTTAAGAGGCAGAAACATGGTTGGAGGTCAGTGTTCTGAAAGCAGAAGATTGTTCAGCAGTGGCAAGGTAGGAGCGAGGAATCCATGGGGCAGAACAGAGGCTGTGATCAGGCAGGCAGGCAGAGAAGAGAGCTACTTTGCCAAAATTATGATAGAAATTGATTTTTTGGTGCTTTTATGAAAATTCTCATAGGAAAAACTAAATTAAAAACTCATGCCAGGGACCAGTATTTTACAAATATAAAAAACTGAACTGTAAAACAATATAGTAACAATTAGCAGAGCTTCTTTGTGTGCTACAGGAAGTAGAAAACTCACCTCTAATTACAGCCAAAAACTGGATTATATTTTAAATTTATATTCAGAGTTAAAGCTTTGTTTTTAAAAAGGAGTAATGTCATTTGAGCACCTGTTAGCAACCTCGCGTACTCTCACATGCTACCCAGGAATCTCTATAATACACAATACAGGTTATTTTATTCAAAACTGTTCAAAAGCTTTTGGAATCATGCATTTGTTTTTTAAAGGACCTCATCTGATCTAGATCTCACATCTGACTGGCATCAGTTGAAAGCTATCATTGGTCTCTGTTGATTGCAAAAAATAGAGGACTTAAGAGAGATCAGATTCATCTGTAGGCCTTTATGAATTTAAATGATCCAGGGTGCTTCTCTTTCCACTGATTTTATTTAGCATATTTTTGCATATTGCAGATGTACATTTTTATGTATGTTGCAATTGCTAGGATTTTAACTATCACTGAGCTAAGAGGGATTTTACAGTTTGCACTTTTCATCTCAGACTGGTGCCTTTACCAGAAGTTAAAGGTCCCTTTATGTACATGATTGCTCTGTCTCTAAATAGACTTTCTTCCCATTTTGTTTCACAGCTCATTTTTTCCTTACAAAAACATGAAAAGCTGTGATAATCATGAAGAATTTTGTGCTTTAAAACAATTATCAGCCTTTAGACTCATTATTGTAGAAACCGTTTAGAATTATTCTTGATTGTACTTAACAAGCAGCTGCAAATTATTCAAGAAGACTACACAAGAGCCTTTTGGGCAATCAGTTTTTTTCTCCCAATTTATTGATGAACGGGTAGTTAATGGTGTTATTAGTAGACCAATCCAACTATCGGGCCGCACAAACTTATTCTAGAATTCTCTTGAGGGCTTTTTTCAAACTGCATCTTTGGTTGACTGTTTTTCGCTTGCCTGGCTTTTATCCCTTTATTACTCTACTGTTCTTTAAAGCAGACATAAAGGCATGGACTACATTAGATGGAGTTTGGGTGCTACAACACTGACATCTGCTGGTAGGATCAAGCTTTACAGATGCAGCTGCATGAGAGCAATTTACTGATAAAAAATGTTTGCTGGACTGTTTTATGCTCGTGGCTGTATAGGAATAAGTTTTTTTTATTTTTTTATTTAGTGCTTTGATCATTTTCATAGTATATCCTGGCTGGTGCATTTTCCACTGTTGCCTTGCAGCAAGAGCTGTGGGTTCAAATTCAGACTTCATTCTCAGAGTTTCAATGTTCTTTTTATGCTTGAGTGGTTCTCTCTGAATTTTCTCACTTCCCCTTAAAGAAAAAACCAAAACAAACAAAAAACACTACTTTTATTTGGATAATTATAATTGTCCCTAAGGATGTAGTATTTACATTTTTTTTATGCTGTCTATTCATTAGTTTGCCCTGCTGTGAGGGACTCACAACAGTCCAGAATGAACCCTGGCTCTTACCTAATATCTACTCCTTAACCAATGCAGGTACAAGTTTACCACTCCAACTCTCTCCTGCACCCCTAAAATAAATAAATAAATACTTGTATACATGGATGGTTTAGTAGTTCCTAGAAACTTCATGGTTTTTACTGTAAAAAACCTAGGTGTAATATCAACTTTAAAGAAGGCATATAGATATAAAATAAAAAAAGATTTATTTTTTTTTAATAAAAGTCCTCATACAAAGTAAGGCATCATTTGTTAATCAATATAACAGGTCTTTTGCATCTGTATTTACACTTGAGATGAAGAGTTGGAGTAACCCTACCTGGCTCTATGGTTCTCAGTTTATAAACGGGTGGTATCAAATAGGCTACAAATCTAATCCCGAGTTAAGCGTTACCAAAAATGGAAGAAGCCAACGATCCACTATGGCAGTGGAAGAAGATAAAAAGCCTTGAATTCTGCAATTCTTGCCAATAGACCTTACAAAGTTAACAACAGCATGTGGAGATTATTAGCAAATATTTAATAATGTCATCAGAATTCATTCATAGCTTATCAAACCTCGTCGGTGGAGGTAAAAAGAAAAAGCAATGCTGCTGTTGCTAGAAAATAAGGAATTATTAATACATATTTCAAAAAGGACACTACAGTAAACATCACGTATGCCGAGAAAATAAATTGAAAAAAATATATATTTTTGTTGTTGTATTTGATGTACAGTTAACAGCAGCAACGTCAGAAGCTCCTAACCTCCAGAGCGTCAGCAGCTCCTGAGTGTATTACATTTGTGTCCTTAACACAGCATGATATGAAGAATAAGTGCACATTAATGTGTCTAGATATAAACCAGCAGGCACAAAAAGATAGCAAGTATTTTCAAAATAAAATATAAAAATACTGTTAAATTAAGTAAGGTCGTGCTATAACCTATCATTTTCAACCTTTGAATAATTAATTGCACAGCACTGAACTACAGTTAAGAATATTTCAGAAGACTGACTCATTTACAAATGTGACATGCTGCTGAAATCGCGATTGAAATCGCGATTTTTGTCTCTAAAGCTCTTTTTGGTATAGCTGTAGTGCAAGGTTTTTCTTTCAAGAAAACATTGAAACATCCATCTTTTGTCTACTTCAGGGTCTAAGTGTCTATCTGCTCAGGTACATGAGGAAGCTGGAGTACCCAGAGAGAACCCAAATCCTCCATGCAGAGATATCCAGTAATTAAACCCAGGATCTTCTTGCTGGAAAGAAACAGTAATACAAACTGCACCACCATGCAGTGCAACATAGAAACATGTAAACAGACAGGAAAACCCAAAAATAAATAAGCATATACACAACACTATACTACTGAAGGATTCACTCAGCATGAGTTGAATTTGTCACCCTTTGCAGGTAGACCTTAGCTTAATCTCTTTTGGGGAATCCACCACGAGGTTTAGAAGTGAGATTTGGGGATTTTTCGACTATTCTTCCAGAAGTGCATTTGTGAGGTCACACACTGATGTTAGATGAAAAGGCCTGACTCTAATTCATCCCAAAGGTGTGCTATCAAGTTAAGGCTACATCCTGTGGAAGCTAGTCAAGTCCATGCTTTACACCACTGAACTCAGGCTTTGCATTGCCCTCATGCTGCTTGATCACGGAAACCAATTCCGTGAAACTCTCTGCACTCTGTTCTTGAGCTAATCCAAAGGCCACATGAAGCCTGTAGAGATGTAGTGATCGACTCTGCAGAAAGTTGGCGGCCTCTTCTTACTATGTGCTTTAAGACCCCACTTTGCCAGTTTACTTGAACTCCCACTTCATGGCGGAGTTGCTGTCGTTCTCAAACACATTTCCTTCTTATACAGCTAGAGCCGACCATGGAATATTTAGAAGCAATCACATTTTGTGACTGGATTTTTTGCACTGCTGGCATCATATCACAGTTCCATGCTAGAGTTCACAGAGCTCCTGAAAGCAATCCATTCTGTTTGTAACAAAAGTCTTGATCTTCATTTTATACACCTGTGGCCATGGAAGTGATTGGAAGAACTGATTATAATAATTTTAATAGGTAAGCAAATAATGTTGACAATAGAGGGGATAAACAATCCATCCTTTATGAAATAAAGGAACAGTGAATGTGATTGGCATCTATGCTTCAAGTTATGCCCTTAAATCCAAAAGAATATGTGTAGATCATGTTCAAGTCTCAAATTTGACTGACTATTGAAATTCCTCCACCCTCTTATCCCATTCACTCTCCAAGAACATTTAAATGGTGTCCAGAGCCTAGAAGAAGCTTTATGGATGGGGGGCAGCTAAATGCCTCCTAGGGTATATTGAAATACTGGAAATTGTTGCTCCTCATTTACTTCATTAATCAAATGAAAACCCTATTGAGATTGGGATCTAAAGGGGGACCCTCTCATGATGGACCTGCGCAGTAAGTCTGCAGCATACACTACTACATTTACTCAAGTCATACCCATGATAAATGATAATACAATCAAAATACATAGAGAGAATAAAAAACACAAATGCTCTTAGCATCTTGTCCTTGGTCTTCTTACTTCATCATTTGCAGGATCAACAGTAAGAACACTGTGGACAAATCAGCTTCACTGACATCATTAAGTCATAGAAAATGAGCATAGGTGATCCTGGTTAAAACTAGGAAAAAGAACTACAGAAAAAGCAAATTATACAAATGTACTGAACCGAAGCTCTCAGTTATAAAAATCAAAACATAAGAGTGTGTGTACCTTTGTATTTGTCACACAAAGCACATGTGAAGAAATAATTTTTGTTCAATTCCATGAGATGGGTAATGACTAAATGTCCTGTCAGGGCAAGGATTGTTAGAATCTGTATAGGTCCTAAGCTCCAGATAGAAACGCCTGGAGGTCCCTATGCTAAATAAACTATTGTTGGAAGCATCTGACTTCCTTTTCCTACCTTTCAGCGCTATTTGGACTACACACACATCACTGACGCATTATCGCTGTAGCTTAAGAGTCCTTATTAATTTGCAGGATCCAGATGGAGCCTTGATGTCTATTATGCCGAAATTAAAGGAAGATAAGGAAGCTTTAAATATATTTTATTAAAGTGCTTTAGAAAAATGCAAAGGTGCAAATACTTGCTAACGAGGCTAACGAGGCAACTCCTTCAAGCTATTTAAATTTTCACATACCCAGAAGTTCTGGGCGAGGAGGAGGAGTAGCAACAATCTTCCAGTCTGACTTACTGATTACTCCCAAAACAGTTAATACCTACAACTCTTTTGAACATTTAACCCTTAATTTCCCTCATCCAAATTTCAAGGCAAGAAAACCTCTTCTTTTTGTAACTTTGTATCGTCCGCCAGGTCCTTACTCTGAATTTTTAGATGAGTTTTCAGAGTTCCTTTCTGATTTGGTATTAAATACTGACAGGGTCATCATAGTGGGAGATTTTAACATCCATGCTGACATTGAAGGCGATAGCTTAAGAGCAGCCTTTAATGCTATCTTAGACACTATTGGCTTTGTTCAAAATGTGAATAGTCCCACACATTCTCATCTTCATACTTTGGATCTTGTGCTGACATACGGCATAGAATGTGAAGAGGACTCGCGGGAGTCCTTCCTAGTCTGGAAAAATGGTTTACTGCTGTATAAGAGGACCCTTTGTAAAGCAAGAGCAGCATACTTCTCCTCATTAATAGAGGAGAATAAGAATAATCCTAGATTTCTTTTTAATACAGTTGCCAAACTCACCCAGAGCCATAGCTCTGTTGAACCGTCCATTCCACCTGCTCTTAGCAGCAATGATTTTATGGGATTCTTTATAAATAAGATTGATCTTATTAAAAATAAGATCATAAGCACTCCTCTATCCGCGATTGTACCTGAGGTAGTCATGGAATCTGAACCGGGTTTAGACTGCTTTGATCCAGTTGAACTTTCTGAATTAGCAAAATTATTGTCTTCATCTAAGCCTTCAACTTGTATGTTAGATCCAGTTCCAACCAGGTTATTTAAGGAGGTATTCCCTTTGATCTCCTCCTCCATTTTAGATGTGATTAATCTATCTCTGTTACAGGGATATGTACCTAAAGCTTTTAAGGTTGCTGTAATTAAACCTCTGCTTAAGAAACCGTCTCTTGACCCAGATGACTTGGTTAATTATAGACCTATATCCAATCTTCCTTTCTTATCCAAAATTCTTGAGAAAGTAGTTGCCAAACAAGTTTGCGACCACTTACACCATAATGAACTTTTTGAAGAGTTTCAGTCTGGCTTTAGAGCTCATCATAGCACTGAAACAGCTCTGGTGAAAGTCACTAATGATATTCTCATGGCCTCAGATAATGGACTCGTATCTGTGCTCGTCCTGTTGGATCTTAGTGCTGCATTTGATACAGTTGACCATAATATTCTTTTAGAAAGACTTGAATATTTTGTTGGAATTAAAGGAACAGCACTAGACTGGTTTAAATCTTATCTATCTGATTGAATTCAGTTTGTTTATGTTAATGATAGATCTTCAACACGCTCAAAGGTTACCTGTGGAGTACCACAGGGATCAGTGCTAGGACCAATTCTCTTTACTTTATACATGCTCCCAATTGGTAGAGTTATTAGACAGCATGGGATTAATTTCCACTGTTATGCTGATGATACCCAGCTATATCTGTCTATAAATCCAGATGAAGCTAACCCATTACATAGATTACAGGCATGTCTTGAAGACATAAAAACCTGGATGACTCTTAACTTTCTGCTTCTGAATGCAGACAAAACAGAAGTTATAGTCTTTGGACCAGAGTCTCTGAAAAAGAAGCTGATTAGCCAGTCACTTCATTTGGATGGGATTAAACTGATTTCAGATAATAAAGTAAAAAATCTTGGTGTTATTTTTGATCAGGACCTGTCATTTAAATCCCAGATCAAAGAGGTTTCTAGAATTTCCTTCTTTCATCTGAGGAATATTGCAAAAATTAGAAATCTCCTGTCCAGGGGTGATGCTGAGAAACTAGTCCATGCATTTGTTACTTCAAGGCTGGACTATTGTAATTCTTTACTATCAGGAAGTCCACAAACTGTAGTTAAAAGCCTTCAGCTGATCCAAAATGCTGCAGCCAGAGTTCTGATGAAAATTAAAAAGAGAGATCATATCTTTCCTATCCTGGCTTCTCTTCATTGGCTTCCTGTTAAATCAAGAATTGAATTTAAAATCCTCCTTCTCACATATAAAGCCTTAAATGGCCAAGCTCCATCTTATATCAGAGATCTGATTGTTCCTTATGTTCCTAACAGAGCACTTCGCTCTCAATCTGCAGGTTTACTAGTGGTTCCTAGAATTTCTAAAAGTAGAATGGGAGGCAGATCTTTTAGTTATCAGGCTCCTCTCCTGTGGAACCAACTACCAGTTTTAGTCCGTGAGGCAGACACTCTGTCTACTTTTAAGACTAGGCTTAAAACTTTCCTTTTTGATAAAGCTTATAGTTAGGGTGGCTCAGGTTATCCTGAGCTGTCTTTAAAGTTATGCTGCTATAGGCTTAGACTTTTGGAGGACATAGGGACCCCCATTTCATCTTTCTGCTTCATTCTCTCTCTGTTCTCCTATTCTGCAGAATCTGTTAGTTCAATCTCTAACGTTCTGCTCTCTCTGCTTTTCCTCAGAGTAGCTTTGCCTCGTCTGTTCCTGTTTGGCTGTGACGTCATCCAGGAAAGAAACATCAGCTGTGCTGCTTCCATCAACACCCTTGTTTGTAGATGTTGGAGATCGGCCTGTCTTCAGGTGTGGTCTTGTTTCTCTGGCCGTGGCTGGGTGGATGTGCTCTCTTCATCCTCTGGCATGGGAGCTGCCTTGGAGCTTGTCTGCCTGGCTGTGTGTTTCCTGGACGGGGCCGCCTTTTACAGCTGCTTTTTGTATCTCTGCTTCTGTCTCCTTGAACCCCAGTCGGCCTCGGCAGATGGCCGCTCACACTGAGCCTGGTTCTGCTGGAGGTTTCTTCCTGTTAAAAGGGAGTTTTTCCTCTCCACTGTCGCTGCAAGCATGCTTAGTGTGAGGGATTGTATTTGAGTCAATGAGTCAATGCAATCAACTGGTTTTCCTTAGAAAACTTTGTATCAATTTGACTGTATGATCTGGTTGAACTGTAAAGTGCCTTGAGATGACATGTGTTGTGAATTTGGCGCTATATAAATAAACTGAATTGAATTGAAATAAAGTATTAGATGACATCATGAAAAAAAGGTCAGAAGTTACAAGGATCCCCTTTAACTTAAGTTTTAACAATCAAAAACTGGCAAAATATCAAATATCATGAACTTCTGCCTGAACCACATGATTGCTTTTCAGATACTCTGCAATGGATTAAAATAAAGAAATTGACCAGTTGTAATAAATAGAATTCAATTCAATATTAAACTCTTGGTATCATTTTCCTTATATAACACAATCAGGGAGCGTAGTTGGTTCGGAGTGAAGCAGCGACAACTGCTTCACAACTGCTGAAAAGCAGATGTAGGGAAACATCACTGAAAAAACAGTCGCGGTGGACCAGATGCACAGATGATGTGATTAAGGACATGTTCTCCAGCACGTAGCGCTCACAGGTTACACACTCAGATCTCTATCTGATGCAAAACACACATTATATATATATATTCCTAAACATATATGTGTGGGTGTGTGTGAGATGAGTTGCTGAGCATGTTATGGAAACTACCCTATGCTGAAGTTATCATGTTTGTATTTGGACAGGCTGTATGGTAAAGCTAGGCTTTTATTTCAAAACATTATTGCCTAAAATGTCTAATGCAGATAATTAAATTTGATATGGCACATGTGCAAATGTGATTTTCTGTTGTGTTCATCTTGATCTTATGGCATTAAAGAAAATGAACCTGATCTTTTATACTGGATTGAAGATCTAGCAATCTGGTTCCTGGGAATGATCTAAGTGAGGCAGAGGCAGCATAGCGGTTAGAAAAGTTTTAATAGACAAATCAACAGCTATCATCTAGTCTTGGGTCTCTAACATGATGTGGCAAACGGGATAAACCAGAGTTGATTAAACTGATCAGTACATAAAGCAGAGGAAACAGGTGTCTGCAGTGAAATAGATGGATCCAATAAGGTAATAGCATTGAACGAAAGCATATTTGAACTAAATAGATAACAGAATATAAAGTGTGTAAAGTTATAACACCAATAAGTAAAATGAAACCAAAAATACACCAGAGGGCTAATTGTAAAGAACAACTCTAGCATAAAAAACCCATAAAAAAATATAAGCCTGAAAAAATGAAGCATAAATGGCAAAAAAAAAAAAAAATACCAGAATATGATATAACAGTAATAACTTCATCTAAGAACTTAAATCTAATACGGAAATGTGTAAGCAAAATAATGAGCTCTAAAAGTTCATTTGTAGAATAATACTAAAAGGCTACAGTCTAATAACAATAACAAAGTGTAAACAACACACAAAGAAAATGGAAAAATCAAAGATCCTTAAATCATTGTGGCTCAAAACATCCTATGATTCAGCAAGAGATTCTGGAAGTAAATTTGTAATTTCTGCTCAGTGAAATGGCTGACCTGACTCCCCCACTCCTCCCCTCAATCTACAACCAATACAGTCAATTACAGAGATGGAGCAGGGATTGATTGTTCTGTACCAGGACTGCACAAAGGCTCTTGGTTCAATAATGACAAATGTTGTCTTTCTTCAGCCATCCTCACTTTATCTTGTCAGGCTGCTTGTCTATGGAAACTCAGAGGAATAACTTCAACCCCATGAGTCTTATATTTGTTAGGTTTCCAAATGCTGTGGCATTTTAGTGAGATCACAGTTAATACTAAAAACTATTTGCATGGAGGATTCAAAGCTTTAAAATAAAAAAGCTGCATTTACTAAAAATCTAATATTTTTTCTGCTCCATACAAAACATGATTATGGTAGATCGGAATGTTACAAACCTTCAGTGGTTATTGAAAGTTGTATACATTTTATTTTTAAAGCTGAAGAAAACCAGAATAAGCCAATATTGTTTGTTGAATAGTTGGATTTGTTCATATAATTGGCAAAAGAAGCCTCATCTTTTAATCACTGTATTTGTTTTTCTTTTTTTATCATTATTAATTAAAAGCCAATCATATCAATGGATGAATCACTCTCTTACCCATTCATCCGGTGGCAGGTTTAATGCCTGAGGATGTAACAGTTTAGTCTTTTCTCCATTCTAACATCTGTGTTGTTCTACCATGGCAGGATCTGTATATCCATTTTTGTTTGATCATATGTAAGAACAAGAAATGATTTAGCCAATTCCTCTCTGTATGAAAGATAAAAGACATCACCTGGTCTATATTCCCACTGGGAATGTGAAGATAATTATAATGCAAAATCTCTGTTTACCTGATAGTGTCATGGATTGGTGGAGGTTGGTTGAGGATCCAATTGCAGAGATGAGGAGACAGAGATGAGCTCTTGCAGATTTAATTTAAATACTGATGGCAACAGAAGCGCAAATCTAGGAAAAAAATAAATAAACCAAAAAAAAAAAAACAGGAGACGCCAAGTAGAAACACCTACAGGGAGCAAAGCAAGGAAGAGAAACCAGCTCTGATGATCTGCAGAGGAGGATAAACAATGGGAGACAGAACCAAGAGTGGAGTAATCAGTTAATTGGGAGCAGGTGTGGACAGAAGCAACTAGAAATGAGCTAAGGGGGAAATGAAACTGACACAAGGGGGCAACAGAGAGTAACACAAAAAACACAACACTGCCAGAAAACAACTACAAAAACACAAAATAACAGTGAAACTAAAAAGATACCTAAACAAAGGGCAGAACCCTGACAGACACTCTCAGTTTAAATTACTTATTTAATTTCTCCAAATACAGATTCCTAATTAAGAATAAATTAGCAAATAGATAGGTGAATAACACACACACATAAATGATATTAAAGGGACAGTATCCATTGCTTTATAGAAGCTAAATCCAGGTCTCATTAACCATAAACTGTAAACCAAAATGTTGCCGGTTTGGATGATAAAGCTAGAGTTAGCAGACTAAATGTATCACAAATTAAATACAAATTGAATATTTATGAGAGAATAGAATCTTTTTTTTGTCCCATAATAGGGAATTACCCATGGTTAATGAGAAATTGATAGTTCTTTGTTTCTTATGTGACAAAATAAAAATGTTGTCTTTGAAAATACAAACTGCATATCTCAGAATTGCAGTGTACAAAAATATACAAAAGAGATTAAACTATAGACAAAGAATAACTGCAGGTGTTCACATATATTTTCCAAATCAATAAAAATGTTGTACTTTTTATTATTTTTTGTTTTTCTTTTTGTAATTTAGATAGCAACTTGTAAGAAACAATATGAAAGAAGACTAATTGTGAAATAACTGGTTACTTCTAAATAACACACATTAATAGATATACATTAACATTGGTTCACATTCAGCATATCTCCCTGTAAAGCAATAGCTAAGTAATAGGGAATATGTGTATACATTTTTTTTTTTTTTTTTGGTGTTAAAATTTAATAATTAAGATAAGAATGTTTTATGACCTTTTCTTTTTTAAAGTCCTAATCTAATTTAATAAAAATGATGTTGAAATGAACATTTTAGTAAAGATGCACTGTTTATTTCTCCTCTTTAGATCAGTACATCTGCATATGACTTTCAGAATTGAACAAGTTTGTCACCACAGCCCGACTTAATTAAGTATTCCAAGGTTCAGTACTCAAATCTCTACATTGTGTTATAATTCCATGTGGCTTTTTTTGGTTGAATCTGTGTACTATTCTTATTTCACTGTGTTCATTTTCTTCTTTACCTGAGTAAAAACGGTCTATAAATTAGGTTTAACTTATTGATTCCGTGGTTTGCAGCCTCTGCCTCATCTATAAATCATTATGTCCTTAAGTTATATTTTATATTTATCACACAGCCTGTTTTCAATCATCTAATAACATTTCAAAACTCCAGGAATCATTCCCTGGTGTAATGGCAGGAGTTTTAATTCATTGTTTCAAATCGTCCTACATATTTCTGTTATTCTTCTCATGGAGCCTTTTACTAGTCTGACTCTGTACTTTTCTCTTTTTTTAAGCCAAAGTAAAAATAATTTAATAACGCTTTGTTCCACACTGGAATGGCGAGTACAGAGAAAAAACAAAATAAAAAATGGGTCGCCCTGTTTATCCCAGTCATCCTGCTCTTTCACTGAAAAGCCGCAAACAAAGTAGGGTTGTCCAAGTGAGCTGTGTGTGATTCATGGCTAGCTTTTGGGGAACTGGTATAAGCCGAGCTATAAATCTCTGCTGGACTATCTGTGGGAGTACTTTGGCTCAGAAACTGCTGGGCTAACCTAACTTCTTTAGCAATAGGAGTGAAAAGTGGACTTCAGAATGATAACTATAGGTTACCCACTATTCACCTTGTAATTCATTTCTTTCCTCTCCCTATCTGTCCTGATGGTAAAGTGCATCCTTATGTTTATCCTATAAATGACAATTCCAAGTAAAGTCTTAAATAAAACAAATTTTTCTATGTTTCTTTATGTATGGGTTGTGGATTGTTATTTAGGCTTATATGCCTCTAAACATACAGTTATTGTCTTTTGTATTGCACTCTTATTTAAAAAAAAAATGGATATAAAAATAATCACACAGTATGCAGCAGCAACTCCTGTTGTAACCAGTAGCTCCTCACTTCTTCTTAATAAGGTGAAGCTTCCCATGGAATAAATGAATTGCATCATTAATGATTAAAAAGCAATTAATATTCTAGTAGCTAAAGGTCAAACAGTTTACCATTCATTACTGATGTTTACATTATTTTTATGCCTATTCATTAATTTTTAATAGACTGGTGACCTGTCTATGGTTTATCCAGTCTTTTGCCCATAGATTGCTGAAGAAAAGTATCATCCCCTTTATTCTGACAAGTCATGATAGATGGATTTTTTTATATATATAGATATAGCATATCTGGTGGGCACCTGGTGTAGATAAAATAGAAGGCCATGACAATTGGTTCCCATTCCAAGCATTTGTGTGTTTACTTTTTATCATCAAGATTTCCTAGAGGGGAAATGCCTGCACCCCCAATATAGAAAATAATTAACAATTTAGGGAGCAAAAGATGCTTTTTCATTGCTAATTTAGGATGGGTTTATTGTTTCAGTGGGAGTCTTCCAGTAACACCAGCTAGTTATTTTGAAAATTAAATCAACATAAAAACCCATCTAGAAATGAGAGGTTTGATTAAAACTAACCAGTCCTGTGTTTTATTTGATAGACAGTGTGCTAAAGATTGAAGTGATGTCTAGGAACCCTTCAATCCCCACAGACTTAGAGCTGATCACCAATAATTTTTCAGCAAAATTCAATGGAAACATGTAAAAAGCTGCTCAGCATTTTTAATTGCATTCTGACTTGCATTCTTCTGATTTTTTAGAAGAGTATGAACTGCAAAGCCTGATTTCAACCAAACTGCTCATTAGGATAATATTGGGGCCTTTATAAATCATTATTTCCATACATCAGATCACAAGTCTTTCCAATGTTTTCCATTATGTACAGCTGTGTGCCAGAAAATCTAACCACTGATATCATAAATAAATTTGTAAAAAAAAAAAAAAAAAATGAAACAACACTGGGATATTCAGTAAATATAATTTATTAAACGTATTTGACACTATTAAGAAAGAAATGTGAGATCCATTGCTCAGATATTAATTTGAACAACATTTTTTTTTCTCCTCTGCCTTTCTAAAGCTGTCCATAAGTTTAAGATAATTTCAAGTCGAACCTATTAAATAAACCTATGCATTATTATAATGTAGCATTTATCTAAAATAACTAATTTCCAGATTTATGAATTTAGTGTTAAGAATATTTTCTCAAAATGTGAACTGATGAGTGTACAATACAGCTTATTGTTTGAATTGCATAATAATCAAGGTTACCTTTACACAATTCAAACAATAAACTCACACAGGGTATAAACTTGTCTTTCCTTCATGTGTCTACCGCCCATTGAACCTGTTACAGTAGACTGAACACGTCTAAGTTTCTTTGTTAGTTTTTTGTTGTTATCTAGATGAATCCTTGCAGTGAGGCACGTTTTGCAGCTGTTCTGTACACTTGATGGTTTCCTGGTTACCTCTGTTTTTGTATTTTAATCATGTAGTTTCCCTCAGATTCCTGCTTCTTATACCTGCACTGCATTAGTTGAATAACCAGATTGTTCCTATTTATACTGTCACTCCTTCCTGTTTATACTCCTTGATATTGTTCATTTAACTGGTTTAGTTCACAAGCAGCATGGTGGTTCAACCATTACTGTTAAATGAAAGCAAGAATGTCCATGGGTTCTATTCCTAGGCTCTATCTTCTCTGAGTTTGCATCTTCTCCATGGTTCTTTCCGGTAATGCTGGTCTTCTGCCGTAATCCAAAGAGATAAATCTAAAGATAACTGTATATTTTTCAAAAAGTATGAGTGTGTGTGTGTGTGTATATGTTTGCTTTTTTGTTACTGATTTGACCCATTTGGGGTTCACACTGATTAATACCTGATGACACTGGAAAAAGGCACCACCATGCAGCTCCCACAGCACATGCTAAGAGGGGAAAAAGGCAATTAAAGGATCAATCCAAAGGTTAGAACAATCAGACTCTATCTTATTTTTCTTTTTTTTTTAATGTTCCAAGATTTTTTTGACTGGATCTCATTCTGGCCTTTTGTAGATTTTTTTGTGTTTTGTTCTTTTTGTTTTGTTTTTTTTGGTTTGTTTAACAGTAAAAATGCAAGTATATGTGACTGCATGACTGGCTGCCAGCCTTCTTTCCCTCCCTCGTTCTTGAGAATTTTTTTGTGTGGGACACTGTGGTAACAAGAAACCTTTTCATAAGCTGTGAGTTTCAACTGAACCAGGTGATATTAATTTACATTAAGTTTCAAGATTTATTTCCACTAACTGTTAGATTTCAGTTCATTTCTTGACCTACCATCCCCCCTGGCTCCTTCCTCCACTCTTTATTGGTTCAGTAATTTTCTCCTGTTTTATTAACTGTCAATATAAATAATTCATGAATGGCTCTGGTAGGATTTTTTCCTCTTTTTTGCTGGTGTAGACTGGGTGGCTGTTATCAACATCTCTTTAGAATTACGTGTCAATGGTATCTTAAGAAATATATATATAATATTTATTTTTGTTAATAACGTGGACATCGTTTGCACATGTGTAATGCAGGGAGAGGCCGGGGCTACGCTTTTAAATTAAACTTAGATTTTACTGGATTATACTGCTGATAGAAGCTGGATAGTACTGCTGTTTAGGACCATTAACGTCTTTAAATTTATTTAAAAATAAATACAAGAAGAGTTTTTAGCATAATAAATTATCTGAAGTTACAGAAACCAATTTATATCCAGTGGAAAAATGTATGTGAAAGAGGAATTCTGTGTCACATGAACTGTAGACTTAATTGTTTCCTTATCAAAATAGCAATTCCTTATTTAACTGAAAAAATATGGAAAAAGCAATGATCATATTTAATATTGATAACATTAGTTCCATCTTCAAAAAAAAATGAACACAAACAGTACGATAAAAAAAATCACATGAAAAGTAGGTAAACAAACACTTTCTAAAAGAGTGAACATCCAGAGCATTTTTAAATAAATTGATAACATTTTTCATCATTTAACCACTTTCAGCTCTTGAGTATAAAGAAGGGTTTTGTGGAATAACACTGATTACACTTAACCTTATTTTATGACGTGAAGGTTTAAGAGGAATTCAAGGGAGGAATCTTGGCACATCTGCTTCCAGAAACCGAAGATAACGTGAGAAGCCCTCACTTTGGACTGAAAAAGTTTTTTGTTTTTTTTTGTTATTATCTCTGAGCAACTTTAAAAGCATATCAGTGTGCCCTGAGGTCAATGAACACACAATCTGCCGTGCTCGTTGGCCCTGGTCTTTTGGGTGTGTTGATGATTCTTAATTTTAAGTTCTGATAAGATTTATGTTTTTCAAACATAAAAATAAAAAAAATATTTTTCTCTCTTATTGTTCTTATTTTATAAGTGGTGTGATGGGGATTGGTGGCCTAGTGGTTAGGATATTATGCTTGGAACCCAGAGTCTCTGAGTTAAAGCTCCACTCCCACTGACTGCCACTCTGGGCAAAGACCCTTAATTTCTTCTCACAGGAGGGAAAAAACACAATACTGAGATTTCTCTTAAGTTGGCTCGTTACCACTCTGAGTACATCAACCATCTTCCGTCTGCTTGAGGGAGACTGCTCCTTCTTAAAGGCAACCACTGATTGAGAAAAAAGGGAAAAGACATACAGCCACTCCACCCAGCTCTGGAAACCTGACACTGCATCGACATGATCAGAAATGTGTGCTCTCTAAAAGTAATTCTGTATTTTAAAAAGTGAGGATAAATATTCCAATACATACTATATATATATATATATATATATATATATATATATATATATATATATATATATATATATATATATATATATATATATATATATATATATATATATATATATATATATATATATATATATATTCATTCACTTTCCATCATCTTTATTCCAGTTGGGGTTGTGAGGGGTACTGGTGCCTATCTCCAGCTGTCTCTGTGCGAGAGCCGGTACACCCTGGATAGCACACTCATAATTTTTTAATGACCTCCCCGGATCTTTCCCAGTGTGCAGATAATGTTGTAATTAATTGAAAACAATCCCCACCTACCTTTACAGAGTAGAATTTTTAATGGATTCTACTTAGCATCTGGTATCAACTCACCACTATAATAACATTGTGCTGTATGCTAAATTATGTTAAAAGGAAACATCAAATAGAAAGCAAATAGGTGAAGCATCAGTATGAAGTCTAACCGGCACCTTAAATACATGTGTGACCTTTTTGGCACACCCACAGCTCTGACAGTAAAATGGTATGAGGCATCCGGATAGGATTTCCACTGTCATTGGCAGACAGATTTAGTCTTCCACTTTTTTAGTGTGGTGAAAAAAAATGGAATAGGGGGAAGTATGTGTGACATTCATCTATTAGACTAAAAAAAGATGAACAGGCAGTACAACAGGCTTTTAAAAGCCAAGCTGGGCCTCACAGAGGAAAAGATGGATGGAAGTTGAATGGATGAAAAAAAAGTGCTTCAGAAGAGTTCAAAAAGAGAAGTGCTAAATATATAATCTTCATTTGCCATAAAAATGACACATTTATTTTTCCAAACCCTTCTGAACACAATAATGAAACCAAAATGTAAAAAATATTTTTGCATTATATTGATTCATATAAAGCAGTTTTGTCAAATTGAAAGTTGTGAATAGGCCTGTTCATAGACATTGGATATTTACATCTTTCCCTTTGAGAAGCAGAAGATCTAAAACATGAAGGATGTGCTGTTAAAGATGGCATTTGGACACGACTGGTTCAAAGGTGTATTTGCCTTTAAATCATCTTTATTAGGCCTTTCTTTTAAAAGCTACTGTTTCAAACATGATCTGATACCGTTGAGTTTGCTGTGCAACATTCATATCCATATCCATTTCTATTTCTTACTCTTTTCTGTTGCAGGGTGTAAATGGCTCTTAATTGTTAAGGTTTTACTCAAAGACACTTTCTTAGCCTGCCAAATTCCGCTGGCCAGTTGGCTTTTATAATAAAGCTACATACCCTTGGTGTAACCGTTAGAGAATCTCCCTTAAAATAATAATAGTTCTCAAAATATTTATATATTATATTATAGAATAATTCAATATTTTTTCAGGTTTTCCAAAATGTAGCCTTATCCTTTTGCTTATGAAAATCCTCGGTATTGATACTATGGTCACTATTGATCCTCTTCAGTTGCACAAGCTCTGTCCTACAGGACCAATGGTAATATGAAATGTCTACCCGTCCACTTATAATATGGTAATATTTTAACAGAAATCTGCTTCTGTTTGCCTATAAGACCCTTGTGACTATTGTATTTTAATACACAAAAAGAACCATACTTGCAGAAACTTTTGTTTCTCAGAAATGCTGGAATGGGTGATTGTTTTGATGTTTGTTGCTATATGCAACAGTTTATCTATTTTTGTATGTGTTTTTGATTTTCGTAATGTTTTGCCTCCCACATTTCAACATTTTCTCTTAATTAGCAGATCGAGTAGCTCTATATGATCGTCCTACTTTATGCTATTTCTTAATGTAGTTGTCACGATTTGATTAAGGTTTGCTGACCCAAAAGCAGAGACAGGGAGGCAGAGGTGAATTTCTTGTGGATTTAATGATGAGATAACTGAGAACAGAGGCAGGTAATCCAAAAATTCAAATATGAAAACAAAGACCAAAAACAAACAGGAAACTAGGAGTCCAAAAGGAAACTTAAACAAAGAGAGGGTTAACGAGCTGATTAGGAGCAGGTGTGAGCAGAGCAGAAACAAGAAATGAGCCAGAGAAAAAAGGAGAACTCAAGAGGGCAGCAGAGGGCAACAAATAAAAACCTGAGAACTGAAAATAACCAGAAAACACAACAAATTAAGAATTAAACCACTAAGACTATAAAACATGGAGTAAAGCAAAACTGAACACTCAAAAGAAAACATAACAGAACCAAGACTAAGACAGTAACTGAGAAAAAAACAAAGAACAAAATAAAATAAGAATTAAACCATAAAAAACTAGAAAACAAGAAGAAAAGCAACATCCAAAAGAAAAAAAAATATATAACAGAACCAGAACGCTAACATTTGTATGATTTGAAAATAAAAACAACACTCTGTAGAAACTCCTGATTTCTTTTTAAACTCCATTCTCTTGGTGTTTCCCTTATGACTTCCCCCATCCTCTCTCTTTCAGATGCATATTAGAGCACTTCATCAAAATCTGATGCACATTTTCCTTTTCTCCACAACTCTCACATATATCATAATCCATTTCCACTACTGTCAATAGAAATGTGTATGGCCCACTCTCAGTCTAGTCAAATTTGCATCTCCCGTTCAGCTTCTTCAGTACTCTTAAATTCTATGCAATTTTTTTTTCTCTTTTTCATCTTTTGCCAAATTTCTATTTTTAATGATACCCAAATAGAAACTGAGCTGTTATTTCCTCCCTCAAGGCCTTTTTATGAAGTTGGTCTGCTGTTTTATTTAATCTCTCCCCTTCATGTGCTGGTTTACAACAACACTGTCTATTCCACACCTAAATAACCTGAATAAACTCTGATGACTTAGGAGGGACTGGAACAGCACTTCCTGTTTAAATATACAGTGATGTCATTATTTGCATCATTGGATGCAACCCAATAAAGGGTTTTCTATATTTCTATTGCTTGTTTTTCTGTTAAAGTCGCCTTTTGGGCAATGTAGCTATATGTAGTGATTTTATCTTTTATATTGTGTTTTTGGATCAATCCCAGTGGTGGCCGGCCCATAGGGGGCGCTGGGGCACCGCCCTCCCTGATAAGAAGAGAGAAATGTAAAATATATTTTTAGAAATTAACTCATAAAAGTCATTTTTACTCTGTAGAGTGTGTACCTATAAGCAAAACAAATTATATAAACTACATTTCCCTATCTACTGTCACTCATTTGTGGATTTCCACAGACAGACTCCTACCGTCTCTGTCTTGGGACGGTGATCAGACTGCCCCACATTTGCAGAGAATCTGCCAGTCATGTACTATTGCTAGGTGAATTTAATAATTTAATGGCCAATCAGCGTTTCAGAATTTTTTGGTCTTGGGGCTCTAAAAAAATACTGCCCTTTAACAGGCTTCTGCACCCAATGCGCAGGTGCAGACAATTAGAGGGAAGATGGCGAATGTAACGAACGAGATGCAGCTTCCACCAAATTCGGTGAGATCCTTATTTATCTACCCGTTTGCCAGAAGAACATCCCTGTTGTAGGATATGAAAATTTTCTGTCATGGTTATTGTGACTGTGACGAATCCACCTCGTTACTTAAAATAACCTCTCTATACGTTGCGTGCCACACACACATTCCTGTTATACTGTGCTTGTGAGGACCAATAAACTTGCGCTGGGCCCAGTAGCTCCATTAACTTAAAACACACAAGCTGTTCCTGGTTCCTGGTTACCTGCTGGCGTATTGAGGGTGCACACTTAATATTTCAGTGGGGTTAGCCGTGTGTGTGTGTGTGTGTGTGTGTGTGTGTGTGTGTGTGGGTGTGTGTGTGTGTGTGTGTGTGTGTGTGTGTGTACGTGTTTGTGCTACGGGGACTTGTCATCTTCAGTCTGGCGGCGTCTTTGCTGGGTTCAAACCCAGTTTGGTGTAATTGAATAAGTCAATGAATCTGTGTAAAGGAATTAAGTTGTAAAAATTATTTGTTTTTGTATATAAATTGTTTGTAGAGGTAATATATGGACAAAACTGATTTATGAGAAGAAATCAGAAATAAGAGAGCCTGAGGTGAGGGGCTTAAACTATTTAATGAGGGCTGTGGGAAGAAGAGCGGCCATTTCTGTTTTCTGTTTCTTTGTTACATTGCTGGTAACTGGAGGGAGGCTGAGGCCCAGAGTATCTTGTATATGTTTAGTTTCTTTTGCACCCTGTTTTGAGTTTTTAAGCACAATAAATCACCAACACCGGTAACCCGACCGAGCCTGGATTCTTGGAGGCCAAAGAACCCTGTCACAGTGACCAAAATCATCACTGTTACTGTTATTATATAGTAAATTAAATCATTACTGTTAAATTGTATTTCATTTCCAATTGTTTATTTGAATTCTTATTCTGGATTAGTTGGAGACATACACTAGGCTATATCAGCCCCACCAAAAATATTTTTCACCAGCCGCCACTGATCAATCCTATTTTCTTACTTAACAGATTGGTGGGGTGCAAGTGTTTTTCAGCTCTATAATAAAACCAGAAAGATGTGAAAAAGGACAGATTGATAGAAAATTTTGAGAGAAAAGCCTCTTTCATTCTTGTTGACAAAAGATAATCAAGAGGTCTATATATGAAATTCACCTAGAAGAAGCTTAAAATGTCACATTCATTTACACTCATACTCACTATCTTATTGTGAGGTAGTTGTGAGGTTCTTGTGATGTTGAATATTTCCATAAAATGATCCTTTCTGCACCAAAAAAAATTTATTTTCATTATTGTTAGATACGTTTTGCTTTTGTTTGCTTTAATTGCAACTAATAAGTCCTGCACTGATAAGTACTTTATAAATCTACGTTTTAATTATTTTATTTTATTTTTACTTTGTGCTAGGTTTGTTAAAAAAAGGTAGACATGAATGAACCTTTAGGAGTTAAGGTGCTAACATTTTTTTAGTTTCACACAAAAGTTTGCCCTTTAATGATTTTTTAAGACAGTCTCCACTTCTTTCTAAACAGTTTTTTGTAAAAAATTATGCAACCTTGTAAATAAGTAACTATTCTTTCTATATATTAGTAATTATTTATTGGTTTCTTGGGAGTCAATACATGTGCAGTAATTGACTTAGTATAAAATCATCAGCCTGATCTTAGTAGTTATACCTGATTTATTTATTTTTTGCCTTTGGTTATTAAAGTAAGATATTATCTTGTGTAATAATTTTCCTTCAGCAAACAAGGAAAATAAATCTTTCTTTAGTGTTCATTTATGGATACTGCCCTGAAGCCACAGAGAAGCATAAAAAACTATTTTTTTTTTCTTTTCAGTATTTGCCTGTCCCTGCTGAGGGTTTGCAGGGTGATATTCTTTTGGGAAAGAACATATATAACCCTGTACAGAATATAATTACATGACAGTAGCAAAAACTGGATGGGAGTGTTACTGTAGAGTGAGTTAGAACAGTGCTCTTATGTTCTGTGAGGGTTCTGTGTCGATCCCCACAGACTGCCACTTGGACTCCTGAGCAAAAGCCTTAACCCCACACTGCTCCCCGGGTGCCACACTATGGCAGCTCACCGATTCCTGAGGGGATTGGTCAAATGCAGAGAGTGTATTTCCCCAATAAAGGGATTTACATTAAAAAGAGCTAAACAAGCCTAACAGAAGTATTCACACCTCTTTAATAGTTTCAAATTTCTCAAAATGCAAACAAACTTAAATATAATGTAAACTTTTGAGTTTTTAAACTTTAGAAAATAATATTTGAAAACATTGCACTTTTTTTCCCACAAAAGGCACTTTGTGTTGGACTATCACAGAAACTCCAAATTAAATACAGGGACATTTTTGGCATAAAATATGATCAAACGTGGAGCAGTTTAAAAGGTAGAAATATGTTTGTAAAGTCCCTGTCACACCTTGACGATTTAGCCACCATTTTGGAAAATTCTGGGACATCATGCATATGCTGAACTTTCTATGTATTTTTTTTTAATCTTGCGTGTATACATATAGTATTCATGAGTCCAGAACTTATGTCCAAAAACAACCTAACTTGCATAACGAACAGCAGTGTATTCCCTATGAAATGTCACAAGCCAGTGTTCTGAGGGGGGTAGCAATACGCCCAGAGGCTACCAGCCTGCATAAAAACATTCGATTGCGTTATTAACCAGTTGCTGTTTACCACCCGCCAAAAATAAAAAATAAATATACCCTATGATTGGGATGAAGTCTGGAGGAGTATTGATGGTTTCCTCCTGTGAACCCCCTTTTATACCAATACGCCATTAAACAGTAGCTGTAAGTTAGAAACACGTTCAATATTCGCCTGGAACACCTCAAATATGTTGATATGCGTTGGAGAAAAATTCTTGTTTAGTTATGCATAAGTTTTGCACAAGTTACTAATTAGTTTTGGATAAGCTAAACATCGCAACTTATGAGTAACTTACACTTTCTGTATGTCAACGTTCAAATAACTTACTTGTAACTAATGGCCCACATATGGCATACGCTGGCATAGGATGTACTTACCGTATGTGCCGTATGTGCTTCTGTGGGCTCATATCCTGACCCATAATCTATCCAACGTATGCCAGCGTTTTTGCTAGATTTTTTGCAAGTCAGGCATATGCTAGCTAAATCGTTAAGGTTTGACTGGGGCTTTAGACACAGCTGTGCTTCAATATTTACATCAGCTTTGTTTTCTGTTCATTTGGAGGGGGGGGGAGGGGGTTTGGCAATAGGAAAATAGCAGAATGCCACACTCATTTAAATATCATATCATTCAAAGTTCAATTATACTTCATGAACCTGATCTACTACCATCCATAAACCAAAAATGCAAATGGAGATCGAACTAACTGGTGTGCTGGAAAGGTCCACCCAGATACAAAGAACTGCAGAGTAAAAAGGCGTTTTTCGGTAAGAAATGGTATGGCTTCTATTTGTGACTGGCTCCAGGTCACCCCTTTGTTCATTAAAAAGTTCAAAAATAACATTGTTTGACAAGTGCAATCACTTTTGCAAATGGTAAATAACTAAATTTGCTTATTCCCAGTATTTTTCATTTTCAGATGATTAGCACAAGTTCCATGTATTCATAGGGACAAACACAGAGAGTGAGTGGTGTAATATATGTATTCTGATTAGTATTTGGTTGGTAGATCAATTTTGCTTGCTCTCTTAAGTTTGCAAATTTTTATATAGTTCCTATTCAGGGGAAAACAAGTCAATAGTTTGACAACATTTCTTGTAAAAAACTTTTAAGACTCCATCAGTTCCTTTAAAAGTAATATATTCAGAGTTTTTTTCAGAGAGGACAAAACAACACTGCACATGGAGCAACCACAACAGATACAGAGAATCATTGGCCAGGAGAAGTCAAATGTCCACAATAACATCATCATGAAAGCAATCTTAATATAGGCTTAATATCAGCTGAGCATGATGCTAAGGAATTTTATCCAACCGTCCAGATGCTACAGCAGCTCATTGAATGCAAAAAGTTCCTGGCTATAGCATGTTCTGTCTACTTTAATTTAGCATTCATGCACTGCAGTGACATAATTGCCAGGAATAATTATTGCCAAGGGTCCGGGGAGACTGTGTGACTCCCACACTGTTAGTTGCTAACTTGGCTGTATCCTTGTTTCCTGAGAAGGAGAGGTCCACTGATGTGACTGTCGTCCAATGGGAGTGTCAAAATACCTGCTGCTCTCAAATAGAACCACGAGTCCCAGGGTGGGGGAGCTGTCTCTTTCTTCCTCTTTATTTGTTGAAGATAAAAAGGTTCATAGTTCAAAGTTCAAGTTTTTCATCAAGAGCCAAACTAATCAAAATCCATTCACCTAATATTTTGTTAAATGCTTTTTGTAAATGTGACAATTGCAATAGAATTTAATGTTTCCATTACATTCATCTAAAAATACTGATATAAATGTGTTGTTAAGTAATTCATCGCATAGTTAAATAGTGAAATGTTTAAATCATTAATTAATATCGAGTTCAGTCCTTTATTGTTGTTCTGATATTTGTTTCAATTGTTTAACCTTTCATTTTGGATCATCATAAAAACCCTAAACATTTGATTGGTTAAACTGCAAACAAGTCTGACAAGACTTTTCTGCCCACTTACTCACATCTGTAAGGTTTAATCATAAAGTAAACTCAATTTTTATAAAATACACACATAATTACATATATTTTACTAAAGTATGTATACAATTTTAAAGAATTATTTTCACATTTCCAAAATCACATTATTGAAATATAGTTTTCCAAAAACAAACTAATTAGTAAAAATATATATTTTTATTGAATGTATGTATTCCAATTTTAAATCAAAATTATCACATATATATATATATATATATATATATATATATATATATATATATATATATATATATATATATAAACATTATATATATACTCAGATAAAGTATTAATTAGTAATTAAAAACAAATAATTTCCAATGGAGTCATTAGTATAAACTCCAAACAGGTGTTGGCAACAACCCACGTAATCCGCACACAAATTATTTAAAAGAAATTAACCAATAAAAATGAAGGATAGTGCATGAAGATATGCAAAAAGCCAAAGAAAGGAAAGAGATCAGATTAAATCTTCCAGTATTTTGGTATTTCAATAACATAATCTATTTAATCGCCTATTGAATTATTTCTCATTGCCAAAGTATTTTACACTTAGAAAAAATAGGGCAATTTCAACTATGTTTTACTGTTTTAAAACTTCCTAAAGGAAATGACTCTAATCCAGCAAACATAGTCAAAAATACTCTCAAATTGTTCCAAACTAAGTATCTAGAACTGCAGGAAGTCCAACTCCATCTCCAGACATGTATTAATTTAAACATCAATGAAAGTGGTGAAAGCTCAGAAAACTTCAAGGTTTGGTTGAATAGATCCTGTGCAAAATCTATGAATAGTCTCTCCATACACCAAACTTTTTGAAGTCGGCAACTAGGGCTGAAACAATTAATCAGATTAATTGTTATTAGTTTATTATTGAAATAATCATCAACTAATTCAGTAATAGATAATCATTATCAGAGTTTAGCAACCTGTTCAAGGCCATCCTTGAACATCAATTGTGAAATTGCAAATGCATTTAGGATAAATATTTTTAATCTGTCAATATTTACTATCCTGAAATCCTGAAGTGGAAAAGGTTTCACCTGGTTTAATTCCATAATAAGTGTTCTTTAAGGAACCTTTGGCTATCCGATTATTAATTGAAAAAATTAATTAATCGATTTGCAAAATGATCATTAGTTTGAGCCCTACTGGTAACTCAAGAACGGCTGTTGATTCTCAGTCATCCAGGTCATAGTCATTCCAAAAAATAAAAAAAATCCACTGGTCTTGGTTTTTCCAAGTTTGAAGACTCTTCGCTTCTCATCCAGGAAGCTTTTTTCGATTCAAAATGTCAGAATTAGCGTTGAGTTCAAAGCTTTATATAGTAGCTTAGAAAATATGCAAATTGAATCAGAAGAACAGATCCGCCCCTTAGGTATGGAGAAAAGTATTCAAACTTGGAAACCAAGTCCAGTGGATTTTTTTTTTTTACTATATTTGAAAGAAAGGCAATTTCTCAAAGTATTTAATACAGTGTGTTTAGTGCTTATTTTCTGCATCATAACATTTTTTTTCCTTAAAGGTATTGTGGAGGATTTTTTAAAAGACCTGTCCTCTCCACTTTGAAAAAAGTGCATGCCCTGTTTAAAATATGCTGTTCTTATAGCTCATACATGCTTACTGTGTGAAAATACAGCAGGATTATATAGTCGACTCTATAGTGAATTCATTTAACTGACCGACAGATGATTACTGTTTTTTGCTCCGTTGCAGCATATTTGTTATTGGTCGCCACTGTCTGGTTGCGACAACCTATGGCAACAGCGGGCCGCTCTGACAGCAAATCCACTAATGCTTTGCGAGGAGAGCTCTCAGCACAAAGCATTCTGGGATATATACATGCCTCTTCTGAGGCCTTTCTTTTCTATTTATACACTTTGTAGACACTTTTTATCTTACGACCCTCTGCCATTTTCAAAGAACCACACTGAGAAAGGTGAGCTTCAATGACTGTCTGAAACCGTAGCTCACCAAAGATATATGCCTGAAAGTGCGCATGCACACAAAAAGATATATTATTTATTTAGATGATCCACCTGGAAAATAAAAGATCATCCTCTATACCTTTAACCTTAATCAATGGCTAATTGTTTTTGTTTGTATGTGTGAAGTACCTGAGTTGATGCCAACATCTAATCTAAATTTTAGCATCTTAAAACTAAGAAAAATGCTGATGTCTTAAAAATTTACTTTTACCTTTTGTAAAAATGTGTTTGTTGACTCATTTATTTAAATGTGGTGCTTTTGGCTCTTGATTGTTTAAGCAAATGACTGTAATGGCCAAATAAGCTGTATTGATGTATTTTAGGTACCTTTGTTGAATTTCCTGCAGTAGCTGTTAGTCTGCAAGAGGCAGAGAAATAATGACTCAGCAACAAGATATTTATAGGAACATTGTTTGACATTTTGAATCTTTTCCCCTTCCTGATCTTTCTATATCCCTGTCAAAACTGTGTTTATAACACACACACACTGCATGCAGCATTTTACAATGAGTAACATCAGACAAAAGAGAAGAGGATACTTCTTATAGCAGAAACCAAGGGCGTAGGTTTGATTTCAACTTTGGTAGGGACACTATTTTTATTGGTCCTTTGCAAAAATATGCATGCTCTTTTTTTATGCTTAATGTGAGCTTCAGGGCTCATTTTGTTTAAAGAGAACAGCAGCATTTCTTGCTACATTAATACAAATCTTATAAGCACTACATACTCTAGATTCTGTTTATCAATATTTAAAGCATAACTGGCTCTGATGAATGTGGAATTAGGACTTTTTCCACTTTGAAAAGGATTGCATTTAAATTTACCTGCTACTAAGACAGTGTCTGTTTAACCAAATATAGTCTATAATATGTGGATTTATCCTGTGTTTTCTTCTGAAGATATAGAATTGCGCAGAGGTAAACAGAGGTAAAACCCACTCTTATTTTTTTTTAATCTAATATGCTCTCTCTGGATCATGCAAAATACTACATTCAAGGGACAGCAAATAAATGTATTGTATTTACATGTGCACTGGAACTATAAGAGGAACTGACACTGAGCATTTAAAGTATTAATATTAGAAGTTGTACATCTGGGCTGTAGTTACTCTGTGTAGCTAATTTCATGTATTTTATCTATGGCTGAAACAATTAATCATATTAACAAATTATTTAAACAATCGTGAACTATGTAATTGATTAATCGTTAACTGGAATATAGGGCCACTAAAATGTGCCTTTAGCCGACAGAGCAACCCACTTAGAGCAGGAATTATACCAAGATTGTAAAAAATATGTACACATTTTGCATTTAAGAAGTAAAAAAAAAAAAAGTTTTTGTCTGTCAATATTCTCTATCCAGAACTCCTCCAAAGGAAACGTTTAAACGTTTCACCTGGTTTCATTTCATAAAAGATCTTCTTTAAGGAGCCTTTGGCTATCTGATTAAAAGATAAAATAAAAGAAATCCTAACGTTGTTAACTTACATTTCTCAAGTTCCACAAATCAATAAAACTCTCTCCTGCTTCTTTACAGAACTCCAATCAGAAGCTTTCGCCTGTTTTAGCGTAGATAATATTTTTTTTTAATTTGGACTAGTTTCGTAGCCCAATATTAATTTATTTTAGCGTCTTTTTTTTCGCGCTCCAAGCACCCGCGCGCGCGCACATACAGACTAGAAAACACGCAATCGGAAAGAGAGAAGGCGGAACTTAAGGCAGAATAATCAGAGAGTTAAACCGCGCAGCACAGTTGATGCGCTGCTATGTGAAAGGGACAGGAAAGAGCAGGCAGCTGCAGCTACCACGCAGAAAAGCTGCGTGAGGAAAAGAAGCGGCTGCTGTATAGTAAATTATAAACATGTTGTTTACATCCAATTATTGGTAGGGACAAATAGGTCCTTCCAAAATTTTGGTAGGGACATGTCCCTATGGTCCCTATGCAAACCTACGCCCATGGCAGAAACTGAAGAAAAAAATCACTGTACTTTTGTTAGCACAAAATAATTTCAAAATGCAGTGTAAAAAATAGCTGAGTTTTAACTAAATGAGGTTAATTGTGCACTTAGCAGTGAATAATAAATAACATTTCCAAGGTTTAGATATCTTCCATTTAATACATTCTCTCATGGTTCTTTGTCGTTGAAGACATACAGCTGAATGGGAGTGTTTTATTTTCAAGTAGCTCAGCTGCTGGATATAAATGAGAATCTTTGTCCTGATGTGCCTAAAAATAGTCGTCAAAGTTGTTCAAAATAAGAATACTTGTTGCAGACTTTCACCTTTTCGTGTGGACTTAGACTGACTAGCAGTCACTGTGGTCAGATCTGCAGGCAGACCCACATATACGCCGCCATAATTCCTGAGTGGAAATCATAGGAGAGGAGACAATGTTAGTGCAACAGTTTCTTGCTGGTGTAGAGACACTGATACTTCTGATTAAATAACTTTGTGTTCATGGTATATATTTTCTGTGTGCTTCACCTATGAAGAAATTTCGGTCTCTTGCAAAAGTATTTAATCAATAAACAATTAACTTGTTATAAGAGAACAACAAAGTAGAAATGAGAAAACTTAAGAGAGTGTTTCATCTATTTATCACCAGTGCATTCTGCAGTTATTTTACTTATGGTGTCATTGAGAGCATGGTTACGTTGTAAAACAGTATTCCACTCTCGAAGCCCTTATGTTTAACATGACATTAACCTTTAAATTGAAAAGTATACTTATATAACACATAAGGTCTTGTCTTTGTGTCAGTACTGTCTTGGTTGGTGTGGTCTTGACTACAACGCTACAAATTTAGTGGAACTAGCTGCATCCAGCAAACTTTTAATTTAGAAATCCTGTCCATCCTTTTCTAATTCTAGCATAAGTACAGCTGAAACAGTGACAAAGATGTGATGAGGGTTAGAATAGGTTTATGTGAAATCACATTAATTTTGGCTTTTAATGTGTCACAAAGCACTGTTTAATCTAAAAATGTAAAAGATATAGCCTAAATGGAAAGGCTGTGCTAATAGAGCCTTATTCTGAGAAGCAGCCAAGTGGACTGATAACCTTAGAGGAGTCACAGAGGTACAGAACATTCTGTTAAAAATGAAAAAATAAAAAAATACTCCGCAAATCAGAGCTTTATGAAAGAAAGACAAGAGAGCCATTGCTCAAAGATAGACATGAGAAGCCCTATTCAAAGTTTGTAGCAGGTCATGCAGCAGACACAGAAAAAGTGGAGGATTGTTTTGTGGCTAGATGAGAGCTACATTTTACTTCATGGTGTACAAGTTAACATCATGCACACTGAGAAACAAGGTGATGGCAAGATTTTTGGCAAAGACAAATAAGTGATTTAGTTATTGGGTTGTACTGTGACAAAAATAATTATGTTCAAGGGGTGCAAGTATCTATATTATTTAACGAAAACTGCTTTATTAGCTCGTGTTGTCAGTTACTGCTCAGTAGAGACAACATTTTTTTTTTTTACAAAAGTGCCATAGCAGGTTAAAAATTTAAAATGTATAAAAAATATACCTTCTTTTCTCATCTTCTGCCAAGGGATCTTCTGTCCTGATTGAAAAAAGAATGACAGGTCAGGTCAGCTTTCAGAGTAAAGCACAGAAAATGTCCAAGGCTCTTGGATATTTTCTGTGCAGCAACTGGCTTCAGGGGCTTGTTTGTTTAAGCTGAAGAACATTTAAGGTGTGCTGCAGGGAAAACTGATCATTCCCCCGCGTCAGCAGCTGATGATGAGGCACATGGAATTGACAATTATCATTTCAGCTAAGGTTATTGAACCAGCTTCCAGCTTGTTGTCATAGGTCTAAAACAAAGCTACACCAGGCTAAATAATAAGAAACACCTCAGCGTGAGGGCTGTATTATTTGCATGATGTTTGGGGTTTAATGTCAAAGTGTGCATGTGTATGTCGTGTTTAATTTTTGCAATTTTTTCTCCTAAGAACTAAAATTAGTCACTCAAGTATACTGGAGGGGATTTTACCACCTTGTGGGTCCCTATAGGCATGACACCACATGCTTACTGTGCTTGATTGCCAAAACAAGCATAAAATCAGTAAATGGGATAATGAAAAAGGAAATATTATTGATGTGTATTGTGGTAGTTGGAGAAGCATTTTAAATGTATATGAGAGCATGTGTGTTCAATTTGTTTTTGGTATTTTGCAGCATATTTTAGCTTTAGGAAGCTCTTATTAGCTTCAAATGAGTCAGAGTTCTTCAGTCAGCTCTCATGGGTACTTTACTGGCTGATGGGGTGGCTACCAAGAAACAAATGCTGACTGAGTATGTACGGTACACAGACACGCAAACACACACACACACACACACACATATATTCTTGTAAACATATCTCTATATTGCTGAATCAACCTGCTTTTTACTATAAATATCAATTCTGACCAGATCAGAAAAAAAGCATTCCTTTCTGGGGCTGAGCCTTAACACCTGATTTCTTGCTTTATCATTACCCAAAAAAATAGATTGATACATAGCTTACTGGTTCCCTGCACCACTATGTATTCCGCAGATATTTATTTCCAAAATAAAACAGGCAGTAAAATTAATTCTGGTACACCCATAATATTATTTACAGGAAATGCTTTAAAATGTTGATCCTCTCCACCCTTGTGTAAAGTGTAAACTGCAAAAATATAAAAATACATATAAAGTACCTCAGAACAAACCCTCAGAAAAACCCACACAATCTCAAAGGAGATATTTTCTATAGGTAGACAACTGTAATATACAACATTAAGTATGTGAATTTTAAGTGGGATTTTATGTAATAGACTAACGTGAAGTAGTGCACTTAGAAAAAAAAATAATCTTCAGTGTTTTTAATTATAAATGGCATAATGTTTTTTGTTGTTTTTTTAATTGTACATCTAGAACTTTTTTAGGGATATGTATCCAACATGGCCTGCAGCAGACTGGCAACCTGAGCAGGATGTACCCCTCCTTTCGGCAATAGATTGCTGATGACAGGCACCAATCATACTGCACCCTTGATGGAATAAGTGGGAGAAGATGCATGGATGGATGGATCAAACATCCTTGAGCAAATGCTCTTTTAATCTACCTTCCCAGTGATTACCCTAGCAGTAAGAGCTGTGACTCTATTGGGGTTTATTTGACCCATTTGCCAATTAGATGTATTTAATATATTCTTATAACAGATTGGATGGAAAATATCAGCACTTTTTTAGTTTGCCACATGCTCTCACTTTGACTTAGGTGTGGATTTTGATTTTGCAGTGCTAACATATGCATATGCTTTGATCCCAACCACTCCCTTTCTAGTTTTATATCTATGTTTAGGATTATTGTTTTTGCTGAAGGGTAAAATCTTGCTCCAACCTCTAAAATGTTCATGTTTAGGATTGCCCTTTATTAAGTTCAATGCTGCTGTGCTACAACTATGACCACTTCCCTACTTCCCTACTTTTTAAACCTACCTACCTTTAGGCAGGTATTAAACGTATGTGTTTTAAGCCCAAATTTCTGCATTAAAAATGTTTTTTTTAATAGTCTGATATTCTTTTTCTTAAATATCACGCTTTGATTAAATAGGTGGAAAATTGTCATAATAAATAAAATATGCATAATTAGTCTATAAAATGTGCATCCTTTAATGAACTGAATTATAGAAATGAATTAACTTTTATATAATTTATTATATATAATTATTATATAATTTTATATAAATATATATATATTTTTTTTTTGTTGTTGTTGGGGGTCACTAAGATTTAAATTTCTTAATGCACTAGTTTGTACAAACTACAAACTACTTTGCCGCAAACCACAAAACGCGCAAAACCATCATTTAACCAATAGGGCGTCTCCAACAGTTTTGCACCTGCCACCAGTTACGCAATCACTCTTGTTAAATCACCCGCAAACCATGGTTCAGCCCCTCGCGCAAAATTCCAGTTTGCGAGCGCAAATTACTGCACGCAAAATTGGATCTTGATAAATCCGGCCCATAGTGTAGTTGGAGTTATTCCATCGAAACCAAAAGTAATCCCATTTGATTATTTTTTCTTTAGTGTAATCAGGATAATGGGGGCTGAATACGAATGCATGGAACACTTTGTCTCAATTCTGTTGCTGTATTATATGAAAACTATATACAGTGCTATAAATGGTTTTTTTGTCATGTCACAATACAGTTGAGCTCGAAAGTTTACATGCATGCATATATATATATATATATATATATACATAAAAAAACGCACAAAAAAACTGTTTTCTCACCCCTCGTGGGGTGGTACATATACACTCACCGGCCACTTTATTAGGTACACCTGTCCAACTGCTCACTAACACTTAATTTCTAAGCAGCCAATCACATGGCGGCAACTCAGTGCATTTAGGCATGTAAACATGGTCAAGACAATCTCCTGCAGTTCAAACCGAGCATCAGTATGGGGAAGAAAGGTGAATTGAGTGACTTTGAACGTGGCATGATTGTTGGTGCCAGAAGGGCTGGTCTGAGTGTTTCAGAAACTGCTGATCTACTGGGATTTTCACGCACAACCATCTCTAGGGTTTACAGAGAATGGTCCGAAAAAGAAAAAACATCTAGTGAGCGGCAGTTCTGTGGGCGGAAATGCCTTGTTGATGCCAGAGGTCAGAGGAGAATGGCCAGACATTTTTCGAGCTGATAGAAGGGCAACAGTGACTCAAATAACCACCTGTTACAACCAAGGTGGACAGAAGAGCATCTCTGAACGCACAGTACGTCGAACTTTGAGGCAGATGGGCTACAGCAGCAGAAGACCACACCGGGTGCCACTCCTTTCAGCTAAGAACAGGAAACTGAGGCCACAATTTGCACAAGCTCATCGAAATTGGACAATAGAAGATTGGAAAAACGTTGCCTGGTCTGATGAGTCTCGATTTCTGCTGCAACATTCGGATGGTAGGGTCAGAATTTGGCGTCTACAACATGAAAGCATGGATCCATCCTGCCTTGTATCAACGGTTCAGGCTGGTGGTGGTGGTGTCATGGTGTGGGGGATATTTTCTTGGCACTCTTTGGGCCCTTTGGTACCAATTGAGCATCGTTGCAACGCCACAGCCTACCTGAGTATTGTTGCTGACCATGTCCATCCCTTTATGACCACAATGTACCCAACTTCTGATGGCTACTTTCAGCAGGATAATGCGCCATGTCATAAAGCTGCAATCATCTCAGACTGGTTTCTTGAACATGACAATGAGTTCACTGTACTCAAATGGCCTCCACAGTCACCAGATCTCAATCCAATAGAGCATCTTTGGGATGTGGTGGAACGGGAGATCCGCATCATGGATGTGCAGCCGACAAATCTGCGGCAACTGTGTGATGCCATCATGTCAATATGGACCAAACTCCCTGAGGAATGCTTCCAGCACCTTGTTGAATCTATGCCACAAAGAATTGAGGCAGTTCTGAAGGCAAAAGGGGGTCCAACCCGTTACTAGCATGGGGTACCTAATAAAGTGGCCGGTGAGTGTATATATATATATATATATATATATATATATATATATACACATATATATATATATATATATATATATATTAAATTTTTTTTTTCCAGGTTTGTGTATTTTGAATTACTAATTTGAATTTCTAATTATAATTTGAATTACTAATTATAATTTTCTTTAATGGGAGTGTATGTAAACTGTCAAGCACAACAGTGTGTTAAAAAGTTGAAGGAATTATGACAACTTTTGTAAGAAGTCTTTGCCACTGTAACTACTGTACAACGCTGCAGCCTGTTTAATAATGTGCAGAGTGGGACATAGATGGACGACACCTGAGGTACACCGACAGCTTCATGAATACTTCAAATACTTTGAAAATGACTGATGTACTTACACATCTTTGGAGGCTTCTGCTGGCCCTGAGAACAGAAAAAAAAATACAGAGATTTGATTTACTTTGACCATCAGATGAAAGACAGTATGCTTAATTATGAACTTATGAACTTTTTATTTCTGTCCTTAGGATTATTGGATCAAGGATAGCCAATAATAGGAGGTTTGCAGCAGACTCATAAGGAATTTATTAAGGGTGATTGTAATCCTCTTCATTCGTGCAGTTAAAACCTCAGATTTCTGAAGGTTTTATTAAGTGCACACATTAAATCACATCAAGGCACCGTCAATTATTGATTTTTTTATTCTTTCGTTTTACGATTGACTTGTAATGATCTTTGCTTGTCTGACTGTCAAATAAACTAATAAATAAAAATCAGTTAAGCTATGTCATTTATTTTTTAATCATTCACGTGGACCATCTCCTGGTCTTTGCTACCACAACATGCTATCTTCTAAAAATGTTACTGCACAATGACGACACAAGAATTATGGTAAACTGAATTATCAAGACATCTCAATGTGAACGAAATCTGTCCAACTTACAAGGCCGAAATGGTAACCCTACTGATATTTGTAGCCATGATAAAGAATATGGTGCTCAAAAGTATATCAAATTAAAGCCATGGTCCCTCCTTTGAGGTTAGGCTTTTCCTAATTATGGTTTCATGTACTTGCAGGTATAAATATAAATGAGAAAAACCATTGTTTTAATTTAAGTCTATAATTATTACAAAAATTTAACATGGCTGCCCGAAGATCACACGGTTCTTTTTAAATAATTTAAATTATACAGAGACCAAAATGATTGTTCCTCTAAGAAAGTGCAACAATTCAATACAAAATACCAATCAGCTAAACAAAATGAATAGATAAATATTAACCAATTGATATCAAATTATCGCCTTATTATTACTGTATAGTATTATAACTGAAATATGATTTGGACTGTGCGCAAATAAATTGGAATCCAGCCATTTAGTAAGATGTGAACTCAACCATAAGTCTGCTAAAATACCTATATATCATATCACAGCTAATTTGTACAATATCATCATAAATATCAGAAATAAATAGTGCAGTTCTTTTTTTTTTACCTTTAACATTAAGTTGCAGAAACACTTACTCATCAGGGCATTTGTAAACAAATTTGGTATATGTACTGAAATAGATTATGCTTTGCCCACACCTGTTTGATCTCGACTGAACCAAAACTTTATGTTATATAGCAGAATTAGCCTTGGTTTTTGTGGCCTCAGTGGAGAACTCAGTGTTCTTTTACTCCTCATTGAACCAACAAGCATTTAATGTTTGCCAATTTACATGTGCTCCATGGCGATCGTGTGAAGCTGGAGGACAATTTAACACTCCCCTTGCATTTACAGATCAATGGGACAGAACAGTGTAGAGAGAGAAATGAGTATGAATGTCCTTCAACTAAATGTGCAAAATATTGAACCTTGAAACATTAAACTTATACGTATTTATAGAAAGTTAGATACTACAGATATAGAATTAACTTTTTTTTTTGAGAAAGAGAATGAGCTTTTCTCTGTGAAGCTTTTGAGTCTGCCAAAGCAACAAGGAGGCCTTTTCAGTGCCGTCAACAAAAGCTCATTCATATCTAAGGCTGCGCATCTTTGTGCACAAGACTTTAGCCGAACAATGTGACATATAGTGTGGTCGTTTGACTGAACTCAATAAGGCCAGGGCTCGAATTCATGATGTTTTTGTCTAGCTTGACTTCGACGCCTCCTAAATGATCCCAGCAGTAGTTCTGATTTGGATTTCCACCAAAATGGTGCGAATAGTTAACATGTAATTATCAAAGAAACTAAGATGATGATCTTAGTTTTTAAAGATACTATCCAGAGCTAATTTTCTTTCACTTGCAAATACATTTCTAACCCACAGACAGAATAAAAACAGCTGAGCCATGAAGCACTGCTTTCCAAAGCAAGATTTGAAAAATTCTTCATAATGTAGAAACGGCTAATTCTGCTTAGTGAGCATTTGGGGTAATGATGCAGCGATGAAGCGCATAAGCTTACGTTAGTAAAAATTATGGCAGACCAGCAGGCTTTGACAGTTTGATATGTAGATTTTAATAAACATGAAGTCTAAATGAGTTAGAAGGGGTTTGGTCCTACATGTTAGACCTTCTCCTTTTATGATTAAATACTGTAAGTATTTACTGTTAGGTGAAGAACCAAGTCTTGGCTAATAAAAACCTCCTATACTTGGATGTACCTGCTAGCACACTGAGGGAAACTACAAGAAGGACAGGCTTCACTTTTCTTTGCCTATGTTGAAAAGAACTGTTCACCTAAGTGCAGGCTGCTGTCCAAACTATAGAGACCCAGTTTATTTCTGATTTTGTGTCTTGTGAACATCAGCAAACTTAACTTTTGACTCCTTTTAATTACTCTTTGCTAACTCCATCTACATCATTTATTTAAGTTTTTTTTTTATCATTCACTGATAAAGTGTAAAGGGCTGCTCAGTGGCACAGTGGGTAGCACTGCCGCCTTGCAGCAATAAGATCTGGGTTTGATTCCCAGCCCGGTTCTTTTTGCATGTTCTCCCTGAGCATCCATGGGTTCTCTCTGGGTACTCTGACTTCCTCCCACAGTCCAAAAACATGACTGTTAGGTTAATTGTTTTCTCTAAATTGTCCTTAGGTGTGAGTGTGTGTGTGTGAATGGTTGTTTGCGTGACAGAAAATGGATGGATGATAAACTGTGCTGTAAGGTCTTTATCCTCTCTTTGTCCCTAGATCCACCTATACTGCCTGCTACTCATGCCTTTGTAGGATAATTTAGTCCTGTGACTAGGTCTGTCTTTATCTCTCAAACAATATCAAGCATTCATAGGACAACATATTCTATTGGCATGACCTTTAAGCTTTATTTTATTATTTTCTGTAATTTGGTTTAAAAAATGTATTTCATAACATCAATTACAGACAACAGTTTTAATTTTCTTTTTATTTTAAATAGTTTTACAACTAATCTAAAAAATATGTATGTTACATGTGAAGAATTAAAAAGGAACAACTTATTAATTCATTTTATAGTCTACAATTTCAAAAGGAACAATAGTGAATTGACAGGTGTGCAGCAAATGGTCTCCTGACAGTTACTGTTAGACATTACTGCTGAAGAAGCCGGCTCAGTGACATATCCAAGCATATTTTTGAAGAGTTGAGAGGAAGGAAGAAAAAGGTGCAAAAGGTTTGAGAGGATTATAATAAGAAAATCCTCCCTTTCAGTGTGGACAGTGGTTGGTTTTTAGAGTAATAAGTCCTACTAAACACCAGATATGGGCTACAAGTGTTTCATTCTCTACTTTTTCATCATCCTCCTTCAAATATAACATTTACACCATAATTCATGCTAAATTAGCTTCAACCAAGTAGGCTATTGTATCTAAACACACCTTTCTGTTGATCTCATGTTATGTTGTAATATACTGGGAAAATGAATTGGAATTTTTATTAGCTGTAACCTATAATAACTTGAATGAAAATACTTTAATTGTTTGAAATATTTAAAAGGTTATGAAATTAATAAAAAATTATAAATACCCCTTGCTTATTAAAGAATAAAGTAATCATCTAATTTGCCAAACATGCTACATCTGACTAGAGAATCTGAGCTAACAAATATGGCCAGAAGGGCCTTTAAACTTTAAATGACAGGAGCTCATATATTTAAAATTTTAATACTAGTGAAAACAAACTGGTCAGCAATTATAAGAGTCTAATTGCTGTAAAGCCTATCAAAATCCTCCATTTCTCCATTGTCCCCCATTGTTGATGATAGGAGTTTTAAATTTTTTAACATGCAATGTTTTTATAAAATAAAAATAAATACTTTTTTTTTCAAAGTAGAAAAAACCTATCACGTGAAATAAATCTAAATCTGGATATGAGTTTGAACTTTTACACTGAAATTCCTGACATAAATTCGAGATGCACCTAAAGCATTTTTTTATTTACCATGATATTGGGCATAAAGTCTGTCATGTTCCTGTTGAGAGGTTTGAAAACGAAATACAAACATGTTTCTGCAGCTAAACAGGTAGCTTCTGTCAGGGATTGGTTGAGGTTTTGAGAACCCAATTGCAAAGGCGAGGACGCAGAGGTGAGAGTTTAATGGAGGAATCACTGGTAACAGAGGCAGGAATTTTAAAATTCAACTTAAAAATGCAAAAAAAACCACAGCCATGGAGATATCATGGAAAACATGAATGAGGAGCAAGGGAAAGATGGGGAAAGACGAGGAACCAGCACTGAGGAACTGCACAGGAAAAGTATTTATGCCTGACTGAACAAAGACAGGACTAATGAGCTGATTGGGAGCAGGTGTGAACAGAGGCTTATAGAAAGGAGCTAGGGAAAAGGAGACCAACACAAGAGGGCAACAAAGAAAAACCTAAAAACTCAAATACATAAAAAAACACAACAAAGAGAAAGAAAACAAAGAAAAACACAAATCAACGTGAAACTGAAAACTCAAAGAAAACTTAACAGAACCAAGACCGTGACAGCTTCTAAACTACAAGGACAGAAGAATTCTACAAAAAATCTTAAATAGAAAAACAAGAAAATGTTCCACAAACTTATTCACTGGAGCTTTAAACAATTACTCAGTGTCTTATATGACAAACCCCAAGGCATGAAGGTTTCAAAGTGCATATATATTTTATTGATTTTTATTGATTTGAAAACAACCTACAAAAAAGAAGCCAAAAAATAGGAAAATGATCAAGACTAATCATATGAACTTTATCTAAAGTATGTTTAAATACCTCATCAAAAGCTCAAGATGACTGATTTAATTTTGCAACTTAAACCAGTGTTCTTTGACACAGGCCTGGCATCAGCTGGCATGGACAAATAAGAGCAGCTGCAACGCCCAATTTATCAGTGTGACAGGATGACACACACCCTTGACACTCTTCTGATCGCTGACCTCTGAGACTAAGCAAATTAAAAATGGATAAGGCCGACGGTGCAGAAAACGTAGAAAACGTCTACCCCATTGCAGAAAAACATGATACAATCTACAGGGAGCTACTTAGAAGTTGTTTACTGGCCATGGAACCTCAGAGTGGATCACATTTAGACCAGCAGCTGTGATTGGCTATGTTAACATGCCTGGCAAGCACTGATTAGGTACCTGCAAGCACATGTGCATTTTACACAAGCACAAACACTCCCATTACACCGGTTTAATGGGTAGTGCTGCTGGTGAGGTAATTCTGCAGATACTTCAAACTAATTATTACCTAGACAAGACTTGTATATGTGAGAGAGCCTGGAGATTTTCTCAGGTATAATTCACTATCATTTATAACATATTCTTCGGATCAGTCTTAACCAAGTAACTGAGATGTGTTAGGTGAAAAAAAAGCATAACACTGATTAAGGGTTAGAAACACAAAAAGATAAAGAAATCTCCCTGATTAACGTGTGTTCTTCAGGTTGTATGAAAGTAAGTCTGCAGATGATTTAGTATTTCAGTGACGCCTGCATTCAGGACATACTTGGCCACCGCCAAGTATTCAGACAAGGATGGGTGAATGTCAGCTTTGCCTTGGAAAGCAAAACAGCAGGATCAAAACACACAAAACAAAAAAATCTGCAGATTTAACTCTGTTAAAGTCAATATTCTTCAAAGATACATATGTTTCAGTCAAATCAGACAGATTTGCATCAATATCTTTATAGGATTATCACTGAGTTTATGATTCATGATTATAAAATATAGATTCTGCAATTTGTTTAAATCTCTTTTGGTATCACTCTAAAGCAAAAAAACACTAACATAAAGGAGAGGAATTGTTTTCATGAATGAAGTCAAGTGACCAAGACCCACCAGCAAGTTCCTATAAAGATGCACTTGTGAGCGTAAGGGTTACCCTGGCATACACATTTACATTCAAAATACCTTCGCCCTTTCCCACAAATGTAGTGACAGCCTCTCACTGACATCCACTCATCATAACGCTGGCTGGCACATACGGACACAGATTCCTAAAACACTCACCCCCTCCAGAGGTGCTGGTGGCTGAGGAATTGCCACAACCCATTTTGCATCGATGCAGCCACCGTCCAGGCAGAGATGAGACGTTCAGGGAGAGGAAGGATATAGATGAGAGGAGGGAAACCCACAACACATTGGAGGGAGGAGAGAGAGGGGTTTGTGGAAGTGTAAAAAAAAAAGAAGGAAGGTCAAGGAAATGGCTCAGAGGAATCCCCTTTGGTCATGTGCTTGAGTCCTGCGCCGTTCTGCACTGCGAGTCTACGGAGAGCTCAGATTGAGGGGAAAGCACTGAGACGCTTTTATACGTAGACACATTCAGAGAGAGTGACAGAGAGGGAGAGTGGGGGGAGATAGAGAGAAAGATGCTTTAGCCTCACATGATTTGCTCTTTTTCTCCACCCTGACATGGTTACCCAGGAAACCGGGGTAAAGAAGGCGGAGGGTGGAGTGTGACTCTAACCAATGGGGACCTTCTGTTTTACATGAAGGTGTAAAAAATTTTGTATTTAAGGGCATCAATATATCAGCCTGTGGGAGAGAGATGCTCGCTGTAAAATTCCCAGACTGCTTTAGTGTGAGGAAAAAAAAAAAACAGGACCTTTGTGAGGGTTTTGTGTTGATAAAGCTCACAGTTGAAACTGACTCCTCTGAGCTCTAGCAAAACAAATCCAGTCACAGACCAATAAAAATACTGAAAAAGAAACAACAAGGATCAAATGATGCCCCCTACTATTACTCATGGAGCTTGGTTTTATTTCAGTTATGCTTTTTGGGACCTTCCCACAACAGACACTTTTAACAGCTTTTAATTCTATGGTAATCCTTGCAGGTATTAAGCATAAAAACCCCTGCTTAGAATTTTCTCCTCAGTCTCTCATCATGTTCTTTTCTAAACTTGAATAATCTAGCCATTTTTCATTTCACCTCGACCAACATGCATTAAAAATGTTATATAAAATTACAAAACTTATTGTTTTTCCAACAAGCCAGAATAATAAAAAATTATTCCTAAATTTAGATTAAGATTATTTGAAATATCTTTTTTTTTTTTTTTTTTCAGCTTTTATTGTCAATTAACTGTCACAGGTACAGAGCAACGTAATGAACTCTCTGCATTTAACCCATCCCCTTGGGAAGCAGGGCTGCCATTGCGCGGCGCTTGGGGAGCAGTGTGGGGTTAAGGGTCTTTGCTCAGAGAGCCAGAGTGGCAGTCTGTGGGATTGTGGCTCAAACTTAGAACCTCTGGATTCCAAGTGCAATGCCCTAACCACTAGGCCGCCACTCCCCTAAAAAACAAATAAAGAGAAAATGGAATTGTAAGTTTCTTGAATAAAAATTATTTGCTCTTTCAAAATATATTATTGTTGCAGTTGGAGGGAAAAGGCAGAAATGTAAAAGTCTAACATTCTTAGTGCAAACTACTCTTTCAGATAAACTTTCTAAAATCTTATTTGCAGACGATACAAGTGTGTTTTTCTCCCATAAAAACCCTGAAATTTTTTAATAAAGGTAAGTAATGAAGAACTTGACAAGTTATCCTGGTTCAAGTCCAACAAATTGTCACTTAACATAAAAAAAAATACGTTTATATTTTTTGGTTATAAGTTTGATACATTTAAATCTCCAATGAAAATTCAAATTGATAATACTTCTATTAATAATTTTAGATCTGTTCGTTTCCTCAATGATATTCTAGATGATTCTTTATCCTGGAAACCTCACATTAGTGCCATAAGTACAAAAAATAGCCAAAGTGGTCAAAAAATCCGGCACCTGATTAACAAAAAAGTTGCAATTATGTTATATTATTCAATGTTATATCCCTATATTAATTACTGTAATGTTGCTTGGGCTAGCACCCACCCAACTAAACTTGAATCTGTTTTTCGACTCCAGAAGCGCGCTTTAAGACTAATATTTTGTGTAAATCGTAGACACCCCTCCCAACCACTGTTTGCTCAGGCAAGTATTTTTAGTGTTTATCAAGTGAATCAAATTCAAATAGCTTTATTCGTTTATAGCAACTTTTTCGGCACTTGTCATCACATTTTCTTTTTTAGTGAAACATTATTCTATTTTTATGTTTTTGTTGTGAAAATAAATAAAATAAAATAAAAAATAATAGCATTGTGCATTATGTTGTGTATGGGTTTTTTGCAGCAGCCATTTTGCTATTCATGAAATACTTTTGTAGAAATACTCTAGCAAAATATCAAGCAACGGGCCAAAAGAAGTTAACATTTTTGCAAAGAGCAAAGCAACGGGAATGAGGTTTAGCTATTCTGAGTCCAAGTCCATAGCTCTCAACCAAACTTCTCTCCGTGTCAGAGCGGAGTTCAAGATATTGAAGCTCCTGTCCACGAATGAAGGGAAAAGGGAACGAGATTGACAGACTAATCAGTGTAGCTGTAGCAGTAATGTAGACTCTGCACAGGCCTGCTGTGGTGAAGAGGGAATTGAGCCGAAATCAGAAGCTCTTAATCTACTGGTCCATCTACATTCCTACTCTCAGCTATGGTCATGAAATCGTCATTACGACCTAAAGAACTTTGCAAAAAAAGTTAAAAACAATTCACTGCGTTGTGCAGGAGGAGCAGTGGTTGGTATGCACGACCCATGTACTGAGGCCTTAGTCCTTGACGTGGGCGACCCGGGTTTGAAACCATACTGTGGTCCTTTTCTGCATGTCTCTCCCTCTCTCTTATATCCCCTTCCTGTCAGCCTAATGCTGAAAAAAACAAACCACTATTGATGTAAAAATAAACAAAACAAAAAGAAAAATCCACTGCACATTGTTTCCAAATTTGAAGACCTAAAGCACAAGATTATTGGTACAAGTGGTTGAAATGGGATTTTTTTCACAGGGTGACTGAGCATTTCATTAGAGATAGAGAGGAGCTGGACCATCAGATTGTGGTCGGGAGTAGAGCCACTGCTTTTTGACACTGAGAGGAGTCAGCTCCGGTGGCTCCAGTGTCTGTTTCCTAGCCCCCTTAGCGCTTTTCCTAAAGAGTTATTCAAGGCACGTTCCATTGAAAGGAGTCAAAGGGACGTCCCAGGACATGCTGGGGGGATTCTGTCTCACCTGGCCCCAGAGTACCTCAGACTTTCCTCAGGAGAGTTAGAGAAGCTGCCTGGAGAGAGGGAAGACCTAGTCCTCGAGGTCTTCGCTCTGCTAGCTGCTATCCTAATTATACTTATTAAGGTTCTTGTTCTCCAGTTTTCAGACTTTTCTTCTTCTTGCATTTTAACAACATCAACAAAAAATGTCATTTACACAAAAAGGAAATGGGAGTCGGTAGTCTTAATGACACAACAGATTACAGTAATCTGTTGTACAAGTGCTGATAAATGCAAGACCCACACATAGAAACTGTTTTTATTTTTTTATTTTTTTTTTAACGTTCTATTTCTGGAGATACAAATTCATAAAAAATGGAAGCTCAGATGCAAGGATATCAACAAAACCCATATGTACAAAAATGCCATTTGACTATCTGTCCACAGTGACCACTAAGCATTAATCAGCTTAATGACTGGGGAATATGTGAGGTTGTGGTAACAAGTTGTTTAGATGCTTGGAGGGTGTGTTGCTGTTTCCCTAATTCCAAAGATTCCCTAATAATGTTTAGAGCCCTGCTTCTGCAGCAGCTCTGATACGGATCCTCCAGAGAGTAGGGACTCTCAAATAACCCATTTAGCTTCCCTAACTGTCCTCTGCCGGGCCCCTCTGTTTACTTTTCATCTATTACAGTGTAATAATAAAGTATACCACATATTCATTAACTTATTATCATATGAGCATTTTCTTTTTAGAAAGGATGTGCGAGAATATTTTCCTATACACAAAATCTGAGGAAAGATGGGCATTTAAAATCGGTTTCAGTGTGAAGATTGTAGTATTTTGATGATAAGATTGTTGGTACTCTAATTTGGGTTTGCAGCACTGTAACTTGGATTAACAACAAGTTTGATAAATTTATCTTTCCTCCTTTTAACCAGGGGATTAGGTTTGTGTCTAGACAATTCATAACCAATTTCCTTATCACTTGGCATTCAATAGGTACTTGTATAAAAGAATGCCATTCAACTCTCCAGAGATGGCCTTGTCTATTCCAAACTACTGAAATAAACCTCTGCAGGGAATATTATTCTGCATGATAACAATACGCACTAACTCTGCACTCGCCTTTTAATAGCATCTATCATTGTTGGGCTCAAATTTTTTAAAGGGTAGTATCTGGCAGACATAGAAAAATTTCAACAATGAGCTTTTACACTGAAATGTGAATATGAAATGTGAATAACAATTTAAAAAAATGTCTTCCAAATGCTCTGTTCTTGATTTTAAAACCTAATTTCTGCAGAAATAGGAATTTGAGGGATAGATTATCCCTCAAATTTTGGTGTGTTTTTTTTTTTTTTTTTTTTGCAAGGTAGAAGTGATTGATATTTTATCATATAGATATCTCCCATAGCATATTCCATGAGAGATAGGTCGGTCCTAAGTAGAGCCCAAAGCAAGGCTGTCAGGAACTTTATATTTAAACTGAAGCTTGGGCAATGTTTAACAACCATTAATGTTCCTGAAAACAATATCTAAAACTAAAACACTGTAAGCTTTTCTAGACAAAATGATCAATCAAATCTATAAATTATATATATTAATGTTGGTATTCAACTGAAATGCAGTTCAAATTTTCAAAAAACTTTAATAATCCCAAACTGAAATATGTTGGAGTAACTCATGGGCAGTTTTACAACAAGATGTTATGTGTGTTGATAGCTGTGGCCAGGAAGGAAGGAAGGTAAGTAAGGCTGAATAGTGTTAAATGCACCGGAGGAATCAAAGAACAGCGTCCTCACATGAACTGCTATGATATTTTTTTGAGTCTGGGTTTTACAGTATGTTAGGGTGGTCAAAAATGGCAAGATCTCTGTACCTTTTAGAGAAGCTCTTAGTTTCAACCTCCAAAGCTAAATAATGCTGCTTTAAAATGCCAAAATAACTCAGCAAATCTGAACTACCTGTTTAAGGGATTCTTATTTAGCACCTAACCTTTAAATTTAGAATCTACAAATATTTCCAGCCCCTTAAACTTGTTAAGTTTGTATAAGGTAGGAGGTTATTTTGCAAGTTGAATAATCAACAGTCCTCAGAAAGCTTCAACATTAACTCGGTACTTGAAATTGAGTATCCTGAAACCCATGTTTTGGAAAAAAAAAATGATCAAAGAGTCAGATGACTAGATAAGAAGATCAAAACAGAAGTTTATTTAGTGGAAAAAATTGTCTCTCTTTGTAGGTCCTGGTTAGAGGACCTTGTGACAGCAAGTTGTCACTGAAATGAATCATGTGACTAAATGTGACCAGCAAACTTATCAGAAACACTACTGAGTCCTGAGGTTAGGATTCAGAGAGCTCTCTACATCTCGTGACTGTATTCTTTCCATTTCACCCATCATGTCTAACAGATATTAAGAAATACGTTGTTGCGCTGTCAGTAGTTTTAATCACATATTTCAAGTTAATTTGGATAAAAGGATCTGCCACATGCATGAATATAAAGAGTTTCCAGATTCCCACAGACCATGCAGAATGCAGAGTTTTACCAGACTGCTCTATGACTGGATCTTAGCGTCACACAAACTTCCTAAGGATGCAGATAAAATCTTAAAATTACTTCAGACCTGAAGTACATGGTCTTGGCTTGGCACGCAGATGCAGTTCTGATACTGCATTCTTGCTGCTTTAAGCAAACTATGGGGACAAGTGTCCCCGTTTCAAAGATGCATAACTTCTAAAGTATGTGATCAAAAACAAAACTTGGCTCTCTGCCTTGGTTACAGAGGGACATGGAATCCTTCAAACTTTTCTGATTATTTCCTGCAAAAATAAATAAATAGTTCATGTCTGAACATTTTTTTGATTTGTTTTTGCTTCCAGCATAGGGCTGATGTTTGTTAAATATTTCACTGAGATTAATGCAATCATCTTCATAATTCCCAAAGGAGAAACTACATCTACCTTAACTGGTATTCCTAAAATGTGATTATTTTTTTTAGTCACTTGCCCTGCTCTATTTTCCTTCTAAAGATACAGAGACTGAGCATCTAGCTTTCAAAGCAAACTTTGTTCTGCCTCCAACTTTAAAAATGTATATGGTAAGGATAAAAATGAATTGTCTAATTTACAGTCAATTGGCCTGTTATGCAAAACAAGTCCACTGGGGGGAGAATAAAGGTTGTGCCTTTTGCTGAAGCTGCTGGGAGCCTGCTGGTTTAGACAACCCACACACAGCAAAACGAATTAAACATTTAGTCAGACTGTTATTGAGAGCTTCAGAAAGACTTTATTTTACAAAGTTATAGTCAAAAGCCAGATATACTTGTTAGAAGTTTTCCAATAAACTGAAAGAGCAATTGTTGTTTGTTCTGGTACGGTAGTGGATATTTGGGGCATCAGCTACTAGCTTCATCTGAATTTTTTTTTTAAGTTTTATCCTTTTCAATGTTTTGGATAAAGGTAATCAAGACAATAGATAAAAGCTACTCTAGTTCAATTTAATTCAATTCAGTTTATTTATACAGCGCCAATTCACAACACGTCATCTCAAGGCACTTTACAGTTCACCAGATCATACAGTCAAATTGATTCAAAGTTTTCTATCTAAGGAAAACCAGTTGATTGCATCGACTCATTGACTCAAATACAATCCCTCACACTAAGCATGCTTGTAGCGACAGTGGAGAGGAAAAACTCCCTTTTAACAGGAAGAAACCTCCAGCAGAACCAGGCTCAATGTGAGTGGCCATCTGCCGAGGCCGACTGGGGTTCAAGGATACAGAAGCAGAGACACAAGAAGCAGCTGTAAAATGTGGCCCCGTCCAGGAAACACACAGCCAGGAAGACAAGCTCCGGCACATCCAGCCAGTCATGGTCAGAGAAACAGGACTACACTGGAAAACAGGCCGATCTCCAGCATCTATAAACAAGGGTGTAGAACTTTGCTCTAGTGAACTTTGAGTGGGCAATTCTAACTCTTGCTTTGTTCTAAGCCATCCAATTGTATTTGATTGATTGATTGATTGATTGATTGATTGATTGATTGATTGATTGGCTTTGTTGATCTCACAGGTTAGATCTATTGTAGTTCTATTTGTATGCTTAGAGTTGAATTCCTGTTGTAAGGTGGACTACTCCCCCATTTTCAAGGCTTATAAAAACTCCCCAAAAATGGGAATTATGAGTTTATAAGTCAGTATAATAGAATGGTAGCCGATTTCCACATTCAGGTTAGATGCGACACGCGTACAACAGTTATACTTTCCTACTTTGACCGTTTGTAGAAGTTGCTTATTTGTTTTGAATGTTGCATTAAGTCAGTTGTTCAGATACTCCTTAGAACTGTTTTAGACAAGTGGTTTTCAAAGTGGTGGGGGAAAAAAGATAAAATATGCAGAAAACAATTGAAAAAGTATATTATCTTTTTTTTACAGTATCATAAAATACAGTTGAATTATTTTTGACAGTTCTTAAAAAAATATAACTTAGTGGACTGGATAATGGTGGCTTCTGGGAAGAGCCTGGTATCTGATATATTTTTTCACACTGAGCAAGACAAAACAAGTTCTTCTAGCTCACTATGACACTGTGGTCATTTTTTTTGCAGGACATTGCTGATGTAACTGGTTTAGACAGTGTTATGTTTCAGTGCTGTATATGTGCAAAATACTGCCTTGAACGGTATTGCTATAGTGGTAACAGTGGCCAGAAAGCCATGAAGAATATAAGGTTCTACAAGGTAAAAACTGGATCGCATTTACCCTAAAATCAAGTCACTCTAATTTGTTAAATCGGAGTGGAAAAGCTCCATCTTTCTTTCCAGTAGCCCTGACAAATTTTCTGTACTGGCCGAGGAAGTGCATCCACACAGCATGTTGCTGCCCCAGCCATGTTTGCCATGAGGATATAGTCTTCAGTGGGCTGCTAATTGTTGTTGTGGCAACAATTAGCAGCCTACTTAGCAGCCCAAGATTTTACCCTTATGAGACCAGAGCTTTCTCTTACTTTCTCTTGACTTCTGTCAATTCAAATGAGGGTGAAGTGTAGTTAAAATTTTAACTTTAACATACAGATTTTTTCACAGTTGTACATCAAACCATTTTTGTTTAACTAAGCATTTTCTTCTGAAGTAAAAAGAAGAAGAGAATAACGCTCAATTTTCCTTCATCTGAACTTCATGATTGTAACTCTGTATATTGGGGTTGGTCAGACATCCAGATTTCTGCAGCTCATTTTCTGAGATGAAGAAAAGTGTAAACTACAATATTTAAGTGACTTAAAAATGCTTTATTGTGTCTATTTATATAGGTATAAGGTCATGCCCTGGTAGGTTTACAATTGTGCCAAGTTGTCTGCAGTTTGGTAACTTGAACAATGAGGTATTTCAAGCCTTTAAATAACATTTTGTAACCAAACCATCAAATTGGTTCCCTACTATACTTTAACATACTCTTGAAAAACAGAAGTATTTATCTTAATAGTAAATTAAACACTGCCCACTTTCAATCACAGTGTTGTAATATTATAAAATTAAAAAATAGGTCTAGTCTAATTAATGTTTTTGCTAATCACAGTATAGCAGAATTGGAATAACTGTAAGACTTAGATCTATTATATATATTTTTTATTTACACTTATTCGTGGGTCTGCTTTTTTTTCCATTTCATGTCTCTCAAAATTGAATCCACTTTTTTGTTAACTGATTACATAACCGTGTGAAAAATGTTTTTTTTTTTTTTAACTCAAGCAACATAAATTAGCAAAAAAGAGGTATAGAAACATTTTTGAAGGAAACGAAACTGAAAACAATAACTAATCTGAAATGCAACATGAATATTCTCAGGACTCTCAAACTAGGTGTAAAACGACTGTAATGTCCATTTTAGAACCACAAGGGGGCAGTGTTTATGCTGTTTTTTGTGACGTTGCTGAGCCAGGGCCAAAGCTATGAGCTAGGCTAAAACGTTAAATCGCAATAAAACTGCGGTTTCAACTTAAAAAAAATCAAAATCATATAAATAAGCTTTTCAAACATGAATTAACTAAATACGGCTGTTTTTTTCCGTAAAAACAGTGTAAAAAATGTATTCTGAGAATTGTCCCTTCAAATTCTACGTAGGCACGCAAAGATCTCTGGGAAACGTAGTTCTCATTCGTTAGTATTTCCAGCCCCTCATTCCTGTCTCCTGGTACAGCTAACAAGATGCCGGCCGTACATCACAAACTACTCCTGGAGGACGCCCTGCAGGACAGCCCTCAGGTAGGCCAGTGTGGGAGTTTTTTTTTCCACGCGCGTGGAGACCCTGTTAACACGATTAGTTTTTGTTAGGAGCGCAGAGGTTAGCTTTACTTTAGCCTAGCTAATATCCAGTTTCCACTCTGGGCTGTTTCCACTGCTCGATGGTGAAACAAGCGTCCAGTTGACACATTGTTATTAGGATGTAATCCCCCGTTAGTAAGGGAAACGCCTGTTTGCTGCGAACACACTTTCTAACCAAACTGTAAATATCACATATAAGCTAGTTTTATGTTAATAATCATACCTCTATTAAAAAGAGTCCCATTATTTGCATTGTGTACATCCTAAAGCTTCTGTTTTAAACATGTAGCTCAACCCTTACTATTACTTTTGGTACAGTTTAATTTCCCTCGGTCTATTTAGAGTTGTAGTTTCAGGCTGCAGGAGAGGCAGTTTCGGCCTAAATCAGGCTTCATGGGAAAGGTTTCCATTATAGTCTGAATCAGCGCTGTGTCACTATTTCAGTGCATAACATTAGAGTGAAATAAGCTCTGGAAACCTTTGACTTGCTCTGGGCTGTTTTCTGTTATTTGTTGCATCACTCCTCTGTCAAACATATCTGTCTTCTTTTAATGGTCCTACTTCAAGTGCAGCTTATACAATAAGATTTATTATTTCATTTCTTTTTGTTTTCAGGAAGCTGTTTTTTCCAGGAACAGGCTTTAATCTTAACAGAGCAAAGACTGACAATTCTGCAAATGGGTTCATTTTAATGTGAAATGTCTTATCTTTCTTTTAGTATCAAAAGTCAACTGCTGTCAAATGTAAACAGACCCAACCCTTATGGGCGTGTTACTTTCTGCTATATCCGCATTTTCTTGCTGCACCTGTTGGTATAAGTGGCTTCAATTGATTTTTTTTTTTTAAGTTTGCATAAACATCCTGTAGTAAAATTTTTATTAGTTTGACCTCAAATCAAGTCATCAGTGTCTACCTAATAATAAAATAACTTTATTTCATCCCCTTATTTTAACTCCCATCATTGTAATTTCTGCAGCACTTTTCATGCACATTAATGCTGCATGAGCTTTTCCACGTTTATACAGTGGTGTCAAAAGTCACACACATTTCTTACTTAAGTAGAAGTAAAGATACTGCAGTTTAAAAACACTGGTAAAAGTTGAAGTATCAACTTCACCTCTTTACTCAAGTAAAAGTGAAAAACTCTGTGCTCCAAAAACTACTTAAAGTATAAAAGTAACCTTTAAAAAAAAAAAAAACAGGCAGATGCCACTATGAATTGAAAGCTAAATTTCTCGACTATTTCAAACAAATTCTTTAAAATAGGGCCAAGGACGAGGGAGGTCTTGTTGGTCTCCATCTCTCCACGCTCTCGCCTGTGTCCGACCTTTCAGACGTTTCAACATCTTTTTCTGAATCCCACATTGTAGCATTGCATAGACAATTCCCGTTTGCAGTTTGAAGAACACCTGCTTGCTTCTGATGATTTCCTTTAGCTAACCAATGAGTGTTTACATTTTATTACTCATCCAATTACTATAGTTTTCACTAGATGTGGATGGCGCCAATGATCTGCAGTGGAGGTGCACATGACGTGAAATAAATATTTATAAACATAAAACCGAAGCCAACAGTAACGACTAACGTGTGTTCTAAAAATGTAAGAAATAGAAAGTACAGATACATGTGTGAAAATGTAATTGAGTAGAAGTCAGAAGTAGGAAGAAAAATAAGTGATGGAGTAAAGTATAGATGGCTAAAAAGTGTACTTAAGTACAGTAACAAAGTATTTGTACTTTGTTAAAAAGTTGTTAATATGCTTAGATTAGGAGGTGTACTGATGGTTTAAACACTTTTCTCTGAGAAAGAACGATTAGACGAGCAAGCAACACTTTTTTTCTTTACATTTAAGCATGATCAGTTTTCACAGCTATGTCTTTAGGTTTATTCTACTTTCCCTTGAATTTAGATTAAGATTATGTAGTAAAGAGATGAAGTAGATTCTGGAACAGGGGAACATTAACCAGCCCTTGTGTTGTCCCACAGACCCGATCTTTGCTGAGCGTGTTTGAGGAAGATGCAGGGAATCTCACAGAGTACACCAACCAGCTGCTGCAGGCCATGCAACGGGTGTTTGGAGCTCAGGTACCAAAGCACAAATGGTCACATTTGCACCCCGATCCATTAAAGCCATTCGGTTGATGTTCAAAACTAAGATGTTTTCTTTGGATCTTGTTTTAATGACTCTGCTTTATGCGTTAGAATCCACTCTCACATGGACCATGTTCTAATCAGAATCGTGAGATGTGTATGTTTAAAGAAGGTTTCTTAAAGCATTTGCACTCAGAGTATTACCTTTACAACTCTGCTGCAAACATTTATAATCATGTCTTTGGATCTTATAGTTGCACTGTAGGGTTTGGTTTAACTCGTCGTCCCTTTGTTTCTTCAACTCATGTGAACTTTGATTCAAATCTTATCTTCTCATTTTGCTCATTCTTTTATGATACGTCAGAGACGCTGGATATAGCGCTCCTGTAATTAACCTTTTATAATAAGTAATTCCTTGTCTTCCTTCTGTTTTTGCAGAGTGAAATGGGGCTGGCCACAGAGCAGCTTTCACGGCAGCTTCTCGACTATGAAAAGAAAGTAAGTTTTCAGACACCACAGTAGAAACCGTGAAACATTCATAATTTAATTAACCTTTTTTTTGGCCATGGCAAAACTGAAAAGAGCCACAACAGCCTGTTTCTGAGCAAATATTTCTAAAGCTGGGCATGAGAGTAATACCTAAAGATTAGAAGGGCTTTTAATGGTTGCAATCTAGAATCGTTATACATATCAGAACAGTGTTATGTTTGGAGAGTATCACGCAAACAATAAAAAAAATCACAATTTATGGTAAAGAGTCTGTACATAATACTCCATTCAGAAAATATCAGTGAGTTAAACTTAAAATATAAATGCAACACTTTTTTGTTACTTGTTCCTTTGTTAATTATTCATAAATCTGTCCTCCTTTGCTGAGAGGATCCACCTAACAGGTGTGGCATATCAAGATGCTGATTAGACAGCAGGATTATTGCACAGGTGTGCCCTAAGTTGGTCATATTAAATGCTACCCTAAAGGTTGCTGTTTTACCAAAGTATAATACCACTAAGGTGGCCTGTAATGGTCGAGGGGAGTATTATGGTATGGGCAGCCGTATATTCTGCACAGAAAACAAAGATGCATTTTATTGATGTTTTTAATGCACAGTTTTTTATTACAATGATCTGTAAAAGATTTCCTAACCTGTTTTAGATGTTGACATTTAATATAAGCAAAATCGGCCGGTCTAAATGTGCTCTAAGTTTAGACATACACAGTCATTCACAGGAACCACAAAATGTCTGGGAAGTATGCAAAGATATCCAAAAGCTCCACCACAAATTGAACACAGCCTCATTTATTCACTATTTTTTTGTTCTTTAATTTTAAAGGAAAACTGATATAAAGCATAAAGGTTTGGAAAAAAATTACCGTTTATATAAGGACTAAAAATGAAGGTATAATAACAAATTACTCAACTGTTATATACAAAAGGCCACTATGGGGATGTAGCTCCTGACTGGAGATGGTCATAGAAGCTCTTTGATGATAAAAAAGCAAGAAACAATCTTACTTTTATTGCTCACATGAGCCATAAATAGTCAGATGCAACCAGCCACAGCGGTATTTTAATTGGGTCATTTAAACATTTATACTAAATCTCTTTCAGGAAAATGATTTTTAAGCAAATACTTTATTACACAAACATGGTTTGAAACTCCTATCAACTGAAAAGCATTTCCGTGATTAAAGTAGACACAATTGAGTGGGATCTTGAAAAATAAATTGTCCGCAAAGGTCTTTTCACAGGTCAGACAGCTACAGTTGATCCAGAATGCTGCTGCCAAGCTCCTCACTAAAACTAATAAAGTAGAGCACATCTGCCCAGTTATAATGTCCTTACACCTTCACAAAAAATGATTTTAAAAATGCTTCTAAATTACTGAATGGCTTAGTTCCAAAATAACTTACGGACAGGTTGTTAGTGCCTTATCCGCCCAGAAGGTTAAGATCCTCCACCTTAAAGGGGAACGCCGTTTTTCTTTTTTTACATTGGCCCCTTTATTTTACATTATTACATTATGTTCGTCCCACCCATATTAGTTTTGTGTCATTTGGAGCTGTTCCGTAGATATTCAGTTTTGTAATATCCAAGTAACGTCTTCCTTTGGGCAACGACTTGAAGGCACAAACTAAACAGCTAAGCATTCATAACATGTAGGCGAATCACTGTCCCCCAGACATCCGCGATTATGTTTTTTAGATTTATATTTTTTTTAAACAAAGCGGAGTGTGTATGACGTCATCCGCGTGCGCCAGCTAGTGTTCATTCATCCTGTCCGCTGAACTGCTGCTAGTTTTAATCACATGCCTGGAAGATGTCTAGTGCTACTACCACAGATGATCTCGCTCTCGAAATGAAATTAAACGATTCAGATTAGCTAGCCGAACGAATAGAAGGGGTAGAGCGTACCCTGTCACAACTCCAGTCCGGCGCGAGGATGACGTCATACACACTCCGCTTTGTTTACACACCATGCTAGCATAGGGTAGTGTAAATGGGGCTATTCTCATATGGTTACTAAATTAGTCAGAAAAATATTTTGCTCTCCTTTTGTGTTAATTTTGTAAATCAAACATCAAATATATTGAGTGGAGAATATTGTAAATTATGCATTAAATCAGTGAATACTGCCTCTCTATGCTGTGATACTCGTTCCAAGTTAAGGTCAATATTGTGACCAAGGTGTGGGTGTAATGAGTAAACAATTGTGCTTCAACAATTGAGCTCCTCCTAGTGTAGAAATAACTAAACAAGTCAGAAAGTTATTTCTGATCGACTTCACATCTAATGTAGGAATGACAGCTGATCAATTTGTAGATTTAATGTGGAGTCACACAGAAAGAATTTAATCAGAATAAAAAAAAAAAAAAACTCCTAATGATGCATTTCAAGTAGGAATGGAACGGTTTATGAAAACCGTCCGAACCGTTCGGTTCGACTGTCTCGGTTCGATTAGCGTGTGTTATGTTCGGTTCATGTGCTGCTCCTTTTTCTCATAGGCGAAGCGTTTACACTCCAGAGCAGAAGGTGGCGGTACTGCGACCAAAGCCAACCACCAGTAGTAAACAAGAAGAAGAAGAAGCGAAGCAGCGTAGCCGGGTGTAGCAGAAAAACATCTGTTGTTGTGGAGAATTGTGTGGGTATGGCGAGTGGGAAAGAACAGGAGTTGGAAGACGTGCCAGCAGCACTTTATAGGTCTGCTGTATGGGACCACTTTGCATTTAGAGTGACCTACGATGACGGCGGAAAGAAAGTTGTGGATAAAAACAGTGTGCAAGCATTGTGTAACACGTTTTGTTTATGCTAACAGCAACACGACCAACATGTCAGGCTAACAATCAACATATACCGAACCGAAAACCGTGACCACGAAACCGTGAACCGAACCGATCCATGGATTTTGTGAACCGGTCCACTCCTAATTTCAAGATTTTTTTGTTAAGAGCTATAGCTCAGCTTCTCTCTGAGTCTTAAAGGAGTGTTTCACCCCTAAATAAGCCTCCCTTTTTTGGTTAGATTTATGATGAATTTTCAAAGCCAAATGAATTCCCCCCCTTTCTGTCTAGAATTTTGCCCTTGGAAAAGGAGACGAAGAAGTCATCGCTACATTGCAGAGCTTTGCAAAAACCGTTGGAGAGGTGAGTCCCTTTCTTTTCTGTCTGGTTTTTTGGCTTTTGTGTTTTTCTGTGCACCCGATGAGGGATGATAAGCGGCTCCAAAAGTTATTAGTGGGGTTCTTTATCTCATTACAAAAGATGTTACACCTGTGCTCGCCCAGCATCCTGCTAGGGGAAAAAAAGAGGCTAATAAAAAGACCAGCAGGCTGCCAGCCCTGTGAGACCGGAACTGAGTGGCTAAGTAGTGAGGGGAATGTGGTGTTTGTCATGCTGAATGGATGAGTAGAGGGAAGCAGAGCTGCTGGTCGATGGATGGATGTGTAGATGAATCAGGAGTGGCTGTTCTTGCAGTCAGAACAGATTGGCCTGTCGGTGTCAGCCATAGGGGGTTCAGGAGCAGGCCCTGTCAGCACCCAGGACTGGCATCCTCAAAGACATGAGGTGTTGACCTTTTACTTCATCGTCCAAACTGAGGAAACGTCATTTAGCAGAGAGACCAAACCTGAACTCTTAAGTCTAATCCTATTGATCCACTTCCCACCAAATCAAACCAATCCACCTGCTTTACCCTGCAGACTTGTTGGTGTGGAGGTTGTTGATAAGCAGAGAGAATAAAAGAAGGATTTGCTCATCTATGCAGTCCTGTTTCCATCGTCAGAGTGAAATGGAAAGTTTTTCATTTCCTTCACATAACCTGCTCTTGCTTAGTGTGCCATCATCACAACCAAGACTGATGAATGAAAACCCTTTTATGGTTATATAAATAAAGAAAGCGACATCCTTCAAGATATCCATCTGTTGTTTGCATCTTTGTGCAAAGCTGTTTGAAAATTTGATGTTGTTTTTTTTCCCAGCTAAACTCGCTCCACTCTGAGCTGGCTAACCAGATGGCTGACAGCATGGTGTTCCCCCTGATCCAGTTCAGAGAGAAAGACCTCACAGGTAGCTAATGGGGAAAAAAAGAATAAAAGAAACGATAAATAAGTTTTTCTATATTTATCCCTTATTTAAAAAAAAAAATCACTCTTTGCAGAAATAAGCACTCTGAAGGAAATATTTGGCATCGCCACTGATGGTAAGCATGGACATATAGTGTTTTCAGGAGCAAATTAGACAATTTTTGTACTTAATCTCATGTCCCCTCTCTTCCCCTGAGCAGAACATGAGGCGGCTATGGTCAAGTACAGCCGATTGCCCAAGAAGAAGGAGAATGAAAAGGTAGAATAACCACAGAGTGCTGATTTAACTAGCAGTAAAAAGCCTTACAGTGCAGCAATGCTGCTGTTAATGCAGCTGAAGTGTTTAACAGCCATCTGAGACTTTATGATGTTAAAAAAGTGATCTGCTCCAGAGCTAAATGTGCTGTTAAACTGTAACTCTTCACTCTGAAAGTGCCGATTCTGCGGCTATTAAACATTAGATCATGTTGTTCTGAAAGCACAAGCAAATGGAAGCTTGCTAAATTTGCATGTTTAAGAGCATGACCAGTGTTTGCATACGGTATGTAGGAGAGTGCAAATCTTGATAGTAGTAGATTTACTGGGTAAATTTGCATGCTCTGCCCTCTCCTGTTTGGACAGCTGAAGGCAGACATGGTGAAGGAGGTGGCGTACACCAGGAGGAAGCAGCACCAGGCCTCTTTGCAGTATTACTGCGCCCTCAACGCCCTGCAGTACCGCAAGAGAGTAGCCATGCTTGAGCCGATGCTAGGCTACACTCAGGCGCAGGTACTGACTTCAAGCTGACCTTTGAACTGTGTCTCACCACATGATCCTGATGGCAAAAAATTCATCAAAAGATTCAAATATTTGTTTTTATAGGCAGATTTGCTTCTTTTATTAGTGTTTATTGTACGTGTTGTTACATTGAAACCACAGTTCAGGATTTGCACCCCTGGTAAAGATTTTTGAAAAACATTTAATAAATATTAAATAATCAATTCATTACAGTTGCATATTCTCACTTTGAAAATTTCCAGTAATGATATTGATATCTATCTTCTCGTCATGCTGATGGGTCTTGTTTTGTTACCTTTTAAATTAGTTCTATGATTTAAAAAGATTCTTCTGTATCTGGATCTATCCAAGTTCAGGTGTAATACTGTTTTTTTTTCTTTTTTTCCCTATATTAGCTATAAGAACCTAAGGAAGAGGATTAGGGCCACTGAAAAAAAAAAGTTAACTGATTTTTTTTTTTTTATTATTTCAGTATAGTATGGGAAAAAAGTCAAAATTCTGACTTTTTTCTCAGAATTCTGACTTTAATCTCAGAATTCTGACTTTTTTCTCAGAATTCTGACTTTAATCTCAGAATTCTGACTTTTTTCTCAGAATTCTGACTTTAGTCTCAGAATTTTGACTTTTTTCTCAGAATTCTGACTTTAGTCTCAGAATTCTGACTTTTTTCTCAAATTTCTGACTTTACTCTCAGAATTCTGACTTTTTTTCAGAATTCTGATTTTTTTTTCTCAATTCTGAGATTAAAGTCAGAATTCTGACTCTAATCTCAGAATTCTGACTTTTTTCCCATATTAAACTGAAATAAAATGTAAAAATCAGTTAAGTTTTTTTTCAGTGGCCCTAATCCTCTTCTGTAAGAACCTCACATAAATTCTTTATTTAAAAAGCATGTTCTTGTGTCCTTCCCATTTGTAAGAGTCCAAGATCAGCCCCTCTCACATTATATTTACGCTCCAGGTAAACAGGAAACCCTTAACCCTCTGATGAACCTAAATAGTGATGGGAATCTTACACTAACCAGATGTACTTGAAATAAGAGGCTGGTTTTCTTCATTTTTAAAGTACCATTTCACATTCCTGCAGTAAATGATTATTTAAAAGATTGTTTTACAGACTCATTGGGTTTTGCAAATAGATATGAAAAGCTTTGCAGCTAGAACTATGTCTTATTTGTTTTGTTGAAACACAATAACTATAAAAGATATTTTATTTGTAGATCCATCTACACCCTAATAATTATAAGTAAATAACTTTTTATTATCTGTTTGCTCACAGATAAACTTCTTCAAGAAGGGCCTTGAGCTGGTGTCAAAGAAGATGGACAATTTTCTCTCTTCAGTGTCCAACATGACCCAAAAGTAATTCCATTCAACTTGCACTTTCCTACTAATGACTGTGGCCTATAGTGCCTTGCAGATTTTTTTTTTTTTTTTTTTACCCTTTTTCAATATTTCCTAATTCAATTAGATGAGTCCCAAACTTGTGTACCTAGCCTACACTGAAAAAAATAATGCAACCACTTTTGGCATTTACTTAATCCTATTTAGTTACTTTAACACAATTGTTTCATGTGGTAGAACATAAAACAATTGTGTTGAAGTAACTAAATATGATTAAGAAAATGCCAAAAGTGGTTGCATTATTTTTTTCAGTGTACATGCAAAACACTTTGTGTGAAGAAAATCTTACTTTGCAAACACGTCAATAGTAACAAACATGTTGTTGGAAGCATTATGCTATGGGCATCCATAGTTTTCGGCATACTGGTCCCACACATGTATAACTTTCATTTCGATACATGGATGCACTGCTCTATCATTAGCTAAGCACTTAAATCTAAAGAAAACAATAAGGATTTTAGTTAAACGGGACAAGATGTAGAACAATTCAAGGTGTGTGAAGACTTTTGCACCGCCCTGAAGGATTTAGATATTGATAAATGATAAAAAATTCTGTATATTCAGATAGTTTTTCTCTTAATAAATAAATAATTTTGTCCAGTATTCAGAAGCAGCTGGATGCTGAGGCCGAGGTCATGCGTATGTCCCAGAAGGACCTTCTATCTGTGGAAGACACCGTCTATATGCCTGATAAGGAAACCGAGACGGTTAATCGCACGCTTATCCAGAAGGCTGGCTACCTCAACATTCGGAAGTAAGATTGATTGCTGTATTACCAACCCCATCTGAAGTCTGCTGATGTCTCATATTCATGTGTGCCTGTTGATTTTTAAGTGGTTTCTGCAAAAAGTAAATTTGAAAAAATCCCTTAACAGACAAGCAGAAGTGAGTTATGGAGGTAGTTATTCCTGGAAATCTGGTCTAAAAATATGCAGAAAACATGAATGAAAGGAACAATAGGTCTGTCAAAGAAGACAAGGTGGGGGTCAGGTAACATGGTGACAGCGTGCTCCGTCAGCATGTTGTGGAGCAGATGTATGAGAAGGGGAACCTCCTTAATAGCTGGAGGGGGGGGGGGCAAAACTGCAGCGTAGCATTCATTGTGATTTAGTGAAATGCCAGCGCTGTCGAATGCCGTCACTCCACCATATACATCAAAAGTCTCTGACAAATGTTTGTGACTCTAAAGGAAAAAGGTTTCCCAGATCACCAGTCACTCTGCATGCTTAGTGCCACCTCAACTTCTTTTCAGATGAACTGCTGGAAAATGAGATTCAGGGTTTTAAATGGTTTGGTATTAGGGCTATGAGTCACCGGGTGCACGGTCTGCCACGCTCTGCACTACTGATCAAAAATAAAAATGTTTTATTTTTCAAAAGAGGATGTGGAAGAAAAGGGAGAATGGAGGGTTCACGTGATTTATAATCCTGTAGTTTATAAATTAATATATTCATCCAGATGGTAGATCTTAAATACATCAGTCAACTAGAAGACATTTATTTTCTAATGAAAAGTCAGTGTCAAAGCTGTTATCGTAAATGGTAAACTGTTCTGCTAAAGAAGCTAAACTACCCCAGAGCATTGATAATAAATTAAAAGTAAATGATACATTGAAAATTTACCTAAACCTTTTTAGCTGTTCAATTCGTCTAATGACTGATGTTCAAAGTTAGGCAGCAAACTAAACTATAATTATGAAATTAATTCTGCTTCTGCCTCCTTTAACACCCAGTCGGCCTCAGCAGATGGCCGCTCACAATGAGCCGTGTTATGCTGGAGGTTTCTTCCTGTTAAAAGGGAGTTTTTCCTCTCCACTGTCGCTACAAGCATGCTTAGTGTAAGGGATCGCATTCCAGTCAATAAGTTGATGCAATCAATTGGTTTTCCTTAGATAGAAAACTTTGAATCAATTTGATTGGATGATCTGGTTAAACTGTAAAGTGCCTTGAGATGACATGTGTTGTGAATTGGCGCTATATAAATAAACTGAATTGAAATGAATTGAAATACAGAGTAAGTATATTAATATATTGTTTAAGATAGAAACTGCAGACGAAGCCGAAGCCAAAGCCGACTGAGGCCAAAAATAGAAACAGTGCCCTTCAAAATACATAGTCGATTCCTCGAGGCAATAGCAGAAAAGTTTTGGGGCTTTTTTTGGTGCTAAAAAATTTTATACTAACCTGCTAATAGTAACAATGTTATCTTTAGCTCACATTATGTCCACTTAAATGTAGGTAACCTAGTGTGCTAGCCAATTTTCTCAAATGTTTCTAGACCCTTGTTACCAGGAAGGTTTTTTGTCATAGAAAAAGGGGATCCATTAAAGAATTCTGCACAAAACAAAGGACTGGTTTAAAGGTTTTCACAATCAGTCGGGTTTTGGGAGCTTTTTTATTTCATACCTCTTTTATTCCAACAGATTTCTCGGGGGATTTTTTTACGGTATTAATTGTATTATTTATTAAAGTTGCTCTTGCAAATTATGTATTAAGCTGCGCGATGCTGGAGAAAGCACAAGGAAGATGGCAACAACTATTGAACAGTTCTCGTTTGATTCAGCTTTGGAAGGATTAGATTTTGGGTTTTCGTTGAAACGTGAGCAGGAAGAGGCTCTATGCTCATTCATTTTTAAGATGGACGTTTTCCCCGTTTTACCGACAGGCTGTTTGTTTACCTTCCCCCACCAGCTTCCTGTCATGCTTACTACGTCACACTCAGTGGCGCTCATTGATCAGAGCGTTGACCAATAGGCACAGAGATGGTTTGAAAGAGAACGGGTTGCTTTCATCAACAATCTTCCGATGTCTCATTCATCGTGGCCAGACTAAATTACACATTTAATCTCACATTTACTCTGGTTTATCAGACTAGCTGTTGCTTTCATTCATATATTATTAAAGGATGTGGCAAAGGGAAGAACTTGTTTGCAAAAATTAGACTTTTTTTTCAATTCAATGAACAATAGAGTGGTTAATGTCATCAGCTTTAGATAGGGGAAGAAAAAAAATGTCTCAAATCTAACTTATTGCAATTGTTTAAACATTATCAAAAGTTTCAATAAGTTAAACCTTAAAATATTAGCCATACATCTCGGGGTTTGGAAAAAGGCCGTGTATTTTCCAGCTCAGAGTAGTAGGAAGCATTATTTTAATTATTTAAAAGTTTGCCCTATTCTTCTTTATAGGTAGGACAAGTTTTAATTTTTCTTATCGTAGATATTATGGCTGTCATGTCCCGAAAGAGATGGAAAGTGATTTATTTGGTTTAAATACGTAAATAAAAATACTCAAACTCAAAGAAGTTGACTTTTAAAAAAAAATATTGCTTTTTCTGTCAGAAGTCTGACAAACTTTCTTTGGGCAAATGTAGGATCAGCACTGAGCTGTGTGTGCACCGCAGTTTAGCTAATATTGCTGAAATATATCAGAGATTTACTGTGATTAATGTTTCAGTTTCCTTGTGGAAATGGCTGACAGCAGAATGATCAGTACAAATGACTTTTGGATTCAAAGTGTCTCAAGCTTAGTTTCAGGAAAGAGCTAAGCAGGTGTTGTCATCCTGCGTGACTGATCTTAATGACTTCCTGTTTGTAACGGGTGACGCTCTGTTGCTTAACGCTCCATTCATGTCTAATAAGGATCTTTTAAAAATATGAAAAAAACATCTGGTGGATTCTTGGTAATGTTGCACAAATATAAACCAGATTGGATGGATGGATGGATGGATGGATGGATGGATGGATGGATGGATGGATGGATGGATGGATGGATGGATATGAGGCCTTCAGATTGTATCAAGCTTATTATAATAATCTTAGGAGCTTTATCAAATTTCTTTATTCTTCATTTATTCAGTTGAAGGTTAACCCAGTTTTTTCTCCTGTTTCCTAGTAAAACTGGGCTGGTGACCACAGCCTGGGATCGACTCTTCTTCTTCACCCAGGGAGGAAACCTCATGTGTCAGCCCCGCGGGGCCGTGGCAGGGGGCATGGTGCTGGACCTGGACAACAGCTCCGTCATGGCGGTGGAGTGTGAGGACAGACGCTACTGCTTTCAGATAACCTCGCCTTCAGGAAAGACGTACGCGCCCTCGTCCCCTCTGACAATGATTGTTAATTACCAAATAAAAGAGAGACCATACTTAAATCGGTTGCTTCCATTATCGCCTGCAGGTCGATGATTCTTCAGGCTGAGAGCAAAAAGGAATATGAAGAGGTTGGTGTCAACAGGGAGGCCGTTAAAACGACATCGTGTTTGATCTCCATCACAGAGAGATGTTCTGCTATAAGTATCTGTCACCGGACAATGGAGACGCTGTCAGGCATCATTGCTGGGCTTTTCAGTTTTGTTTTAGCCTGGACACCTTTGAGTTGTCTGTGACAGCTGATATCAGTCAAGTTATTTTAGGCCAATTGTGACAAAACTGAAGGGAAGCTTCACTTTTTTTTCTCTGTTTCTTTTACAGTGGATTTGCACCGTGAACAACATCTCCAGACAAATCTACCTGACTGATAACCCAGAGGTAAAGCATAAATACGCAACTAGAATTTAAATGTTATACATAGCTGACGATAGCTGCAATTATATTTCTGTGATATTGGAGGTGAAGTAAATTATTTGGGAAAAGATGTTTTGGTTAAATGATACCAAAGCTGATCTTTCTGGCCTTCTTAAAAATGCTACCTGTACCTTTATAAAGTCACACTAATTGAAGTGCATTCTTGTTGTAGTGCATGGTGGGGGTACTGTCATGCCTTGGTAATGATATTCATTATATTTTTTGAAAGACCTGCAGTTCCAAATGCAACAAAAGGTGATATTAAAATGCTGTGTTTCACTTTCCACACAATCAGAACAGATCTGTTTACTATGTTCACTAAAGAGAAATCGTAAATATGTTTTTTAAATACAAATACCGTTGTAATTTCCTGCAGATTTCACTCTAATGATCAGTCACTACTAGCTCTATTCCTCCTTTTTTATCTCATGAACCATTTCACAGCATACATTCATAGCTAGCAGTTGTGCTTTTGCACATTCAGATTAAATAGATAGAAATGAAATTATTTTATAGAGCTAAAGCATCATGAAATAAGCAGCAAATCAATATTTTTATCACTAATTTGGTAAAGTTTCACGGCTTAAACATCTCAACCCAGTCTGTCAGTTTTCTCTTATTTTCGTTGTTCATATCTCTACAGTCTAATTCGGATTTCTGTAAATAATTGAACTTCTTTGTTCCTTGTCAGGCCGTGGCCATTAGATTGAATCAGACCGCCATTCAGGCTGTAACTCCGATCACCAGCTTTGAGAAAAGACAAGATGGTTCTCCCAACCCAGACAGGTCAGTGTCACACTTTAAAACTCTACTATATGTAGACAACTGTGTAGTACAGCTTTATGTTTTTGTTACGTTCAAAATTGTAGGTTCATAAAAAATAAACTGAGTCTGCACAGAATAGGGATTTTTGGCTCCTGCAGGAGGAGAGAGCCACATTCAGCCACATTTGCTCTCTGGTGGGTTTCCTCAGCAGAAGCCTTTTTATTAGCAGATCATAACACATGGGGTGGGTTACAGAACAGTGTTCTTCTGACAAGGCAATTGATCGGGTCATAGGACAAAATGCTCCTCCTGATTGAATCACAGAATAGAGTGGTCTCCTGATAACTGTGATTATCTTTGCACAAACATCAGCAGTTTTCTACCAAAGTTGCATGACAGTTTGCAGTAAACAGAGTTAAGCATCTCATTTCTTTAAAGTTCCATATGCACATACATTAATTTTATAATAATCATTGAATAAACCTGAAAGTTTTATAAAATCCTTCCAAGTTGACTGAGTCCTTCCATTACAATGAGATAAAATGGTTATAGCCTAAAATAAATTTTTGACATCCTTAGTTATATGTTACATCTTTATGTTGAACACTTTTGCTGTTTAAAGACAATTAAGAAAGGTTGACACTGCGCTACTTTCTTGAACTGAAGTTTGAATGTTTCAGGTCTGCTTTAAAGAAACAATGACAAAACATGGACACAGTATGGAAACATCTGGGAAAGAAGACAGTTATCTTCAGGCTGATCTGCCCAAATGTTATAAAGCCTTAGTGAAGAAACAGCAGTGTCAGCGCTGCTACTGAGGGAAGAATACTCCAAGTTAGCATCAATGAGAGGTTTAAATGAAGAACAAAGATATATGAAGTATTTCAAAAAGGAAATTATTTTCTATGACATATCAAGAGATTCTTATTTAGCCTGGGAGATGAAAAGAAAGAGTGAGACCATTAGCAGATAACAGGAAGGCTGAACCAAATAGAAAGCACACTGGAAAAAGTTTTATGTAAATAAGTCATTTTTTCTTTAAAAAATTGTATTTCTTCTTGAATTGAGGATGTAAGTGGGACACTTTGCCATGGAACAAGACGATTTACTTTTAAAATAAGTTAAAATTATTGCATTTTCTTATTTCATGTGCATATCTTATTTGAAGAGTAAAAGTAGTCATTCCATTGGCAAATCATCTTGCTCACCTGCTCAAATTAAGGCTAAATAAACTTAATTTAAGAAATGTTGACTTATTTCTAGATAATTTTTGCTGTGCTGTTGCTCTATTAATGTTGGCAGCCTTCTGGATGAAACCTGGATTTACATTTTAAAGCCTCTTAGGTACCACTAAAAGATGCTTCACACATTCTCTCACACAGCGTGGCATCACTTTTGATTCTTTAACTATTCATGAGAGAAATTTTTAAACTTAAAGATTTCTGTGCTTTTCTGAAATCTTATGTATGACAAAGAAATCCCAGAACAAGTATCATAAGGCTAAAACTTTCTAAAGCCACAAAATTCTGATCAATGCATCTTTACTGTTAACACGATAAAGTTTTGGAACAGCTGTGGTCACCACTAAATACATTCTTTTTAACTAGGACACTGGTATAAATGCTTAAAAATAGAAATTATTTAGTTGATGTGCGAGACAACGGCTTGATTTGTATTGCTAAAGAATTTGGATGATGTGAATGATGATATATTAAATTGCACTGGAAAAAGTTTAAATCTAGATAAGTCATTTTTTCTTAAAACAAAGTACATTTGTTCTTGGATTGAGGAGGTAAACGAGACATTTTGCCAATGGAACAAGATAATTTACACTTAAAATAAGAAAACACAATTGCATTGTCTTATTTCAAGTGCACGTTATCTAGTTATCTTATTTTAAGAGTAAAAATACTCTTTCCATTCGCAAACTATCTCATTTACCTACTCAAATTAAGGGTAAATGCACATAATTTAGGACATTTTTACTCATTTCTAGATGGTTTTTCCAGTGTGAATAAGACGCTTCAAGAATTTTGCTGGATATTTTGTCATGTTTGCCTTTCATCAGAACTAAGTATTCAATACTTCAAAATAAGCTTCCCTTTGGGAAAGGTTTTTAGTTTATTGAGTTCATTCCCTGAAAACCAGACTCATGCTGTGTCTTGGTCCTTCAGGGCCAAGCCAGGAGGCGTCCAAGCCACTGGAAGCGATTCCCAGAAAACAGAGGCTGCTGCTCCAGAACCAGAAGACCTGATTGCTCCTGGGACGCCTATTCAGTTCGACATCATGCTGCCGGCGTCAGAGTTCCAGGACCAGAACAGAGCTGGGGGGAGGTGAGGCAAGGCAGCAGGTTGTGCGTGTTTATTCATATGAAAGACACAGGCAGCAGTGGGGCACTGCTGATACTCCCAAACACCGGCCTCACTGAGTTATTACATCATTTCCAGGAAGCTGATTTCTTCATAATGACCAATGCAGGAGGTAAACTGCTTTTTTATTTTGCTGATTCATGTTCTTGCATCGTTACAGGCGGACAAATCCATTTGGAGAAACAGAGGAGTGTACAGCAGAGAGCGATGGTAAATTGAGCCTCGTACAGCTTTAGGTCTAGGTCTGCTCTCAGCTTCTGTAATTGATGTTTCCTCTGCAGACTCCCTCCTGCAGCAAGTTTTCGCCGTGCGCTTCCTGGGCTCCATGGCTGTTAAGTGCGGAAACAACCAGGAGGTGATCTACGAGGCCATGAGGCAGGTGCTGGCTGCCCGAGCCATCCACAACATCTTCAGGACCACGGAGGCTCACCTCATGGTCACCAGCAGCAGCCTCAGGTGCACATAATCTGCTTTAATTCAGTTAGAGGTGATCAGGTGTGATGCATTTGCTGTTTAGCTTAGTTTAAAAAATCTCCAAAGCAAATGAATCAATAGAGATGAATCGGTTTTAGCAAAAATATAAAATTTTTGTTTATATTTCTGTCTTTGCTTATTATGCATTCCATTCCAAAAGAAAGTTATGATAATTATTTGTCAAATGATCTGAAAATGTACTAGCAGAAAAAAAATGAAATTTCTTTACTTTTTACAGGTTAATTGATCCTCAAACTCAAGTAACAAGAATAAGTGTAAGTATGACATTTTTTGTTTTGTTTTTATCCGAGGCTTCCGTCAAGTTTTCCACCTTTTTCCCTTTTTCCTCAGTTCCAGCTAGACGAGGTCTGCCAGTTTGCGGCACACCAAGAGAACGGACGGCTGATGGGGTTCTTGGTCGAGGGGAGAGACTGGAGTGACAGAAACGAAGAGGGAGAACCGTCGTTTAGCGCTTTCGTCTTTGAGAGCAACACTGAGGGCGAAAAGGTCTGCTCTCTGTTACATCAGCAGTTTGTTAGTTTTATGTTTCAGGTGGAAAACATGCTTACTGAAGCTGAATGTGTGTAATTCGTTCTGCCCTTTTCCTTTCATTCACAGATATGTTACACCATAAATTTGGCAAAGGAGATTACAGAAGCAAAGAAGGTAATATGGTGTTACAGAAACCTAGGAGCAGGAATTAAAACATCACATTTTGATTCTATATTAAGATGGCAAAAAGCTGGTACCAAGAATTTACTTTTACTTACTTAAAATACAATCTTTTTAGATGTCATTTTTAACTTACTTTTACTAAAGCCAACAGTATTATATTTATAAATTTATTACATGACTGCATGTTTAGCATAAAAAACATCTCAATTTGCATGGAAATAGGTTGGAACTCCTCCACTAGAGGGCGCCCATGGTCTGGAATGAGAATACAATGAATTTGAACTTGAATATATTTGTTATGCTTTCAATGTTTGAGGAATCCGCTTTTGATTCATTGGGATAGCTTTAGAAATGATGCCATAGAGCGGTATGAACTGGTGATGTGAGACAAAAGAACCATCTAATGGTGCAACTCTAGCCAAATCTTTGGGGTGTCTCTTCCATTTAAGACTTAAGTTTCTGCCTAATTTCCTTCTTACAATTTTCTGCTCACTTTATTTATAAAATAAATAAAACATATTTTTGAAAGGCCATATGTCACATTTTCCCACCTGAGCTATGGATTTTTACAGCTCCTCCAAAGCTACCCTAGGCTGCTTCTTGTTATTAAAGCTCTTCCTGTTAGTTTAGTTTGCATTAGTATGATGATGGATCTACCTATTATTTATTTTTTTTCTGATCATCTAACCAAACTTTGTGATTCGTGAAAGAATTGGAGCATTTTTTTATAACCTAACCCAGGTTTAATCTCGTCTTGGTAGATCTAGTTTGTTGGTCCGCATGCCTCCTCTTGCTCTTTTTTTCGTTGCTTTCCAACAAAACTCTGAGGCCTTCACAGAAACATTGGATTTGTACGATTTTTAATTACACACAAATAAAAACAAATTAAGATTTATGACTGTTTGCTGCACTAGATTTTATTTGGGGGTATCAGAGTTAAGAAAATATAAGTATCCCATTCCCTTTACCATTATGTACTTGTTTGTGTTAGCATATCATATACAATCACACTAAATTAAACAAACATCTGTGTTTGTTTTATTGATGTATAAAGGTTAATGGGATGTTAATACTTTTAGCAGCTTTAACACAAAGTGAGGTCAGTGAATTCTCACTCAGCTGTGGGTGTTTTTTTTTCTGCCAAAGGATCCAGAAGCTCTGGCCGAGCTAATGAAGAACATGCCTCTGACCAATGACGGCAAGTTTCTGCTTCTCGAGCCCGAGACGACAACAAACAGTGGAGCAGGCCAAGAGGATCTTGAGTCTGAGGCCTGAGACGTCTCCCCCCCCCCACCCCACCCCAAAGACCAAAACATCAAAGTCCAGGTTTTATTATGACCTTCATCCCAAGTCTAGTACTGTAACGCCGTCCCAAGAGGGACGGCTTTGTTTTTACAGAACCTGTGCAGCTGCATCTCCATACCACTGCTGTGCAAGAAGGACGTCGGTTCAACAAAAAGCATCAGATAAATCATCTTTTCGCTGTTAAATATCACCACATTCCATTTTTAATATTAGTATGGAAGTCATTTCCTTCTTTGTGCACCACTTTACAAGGCATGCACATCCTAAGGTCCTCCCCTGGTTGGTACTGGAGGTGCCCATCTCTTCATTGCTGGTTTACAGTTATTTCAGCTTTTCTTCCTGTGAAAACCTTGTAAACTTATATGTAATTAATCTGTTTTTTGCATTTTATTTCTTAAAGCTTCATATAAAAAAATATTGCACTTTTAAGGTAAAGCACTAATTAATACAGCTAAAGAAGCTAAAACTGTTGAAAGAAGAAAGTTTAGACAATGTTTACTTTTGCTCATAGTGACTATAGTTTATTATGACTACCTATAAATTGTGGGGTAGGAGGAAGACATTTAATTAATCTCTGCAGACTTTAAATCTTCAACACTAACCTGAACTGACATCCTGCTTAAAAGAGTTTCCCACTACCTGCAGAAAACAGAACAGAGGCTAATCTGCCTGCGACATCCTTAGTGAGAATCCTCCCCAAAAACAACTCTATGCTCCATTTCTTTTGAATCTTGTGTAAATATGATTTGTTAGAGTGTCTATTTGCCGTTGAATCTGTATGTGTGTGGGGTGTATATGTGTGTGTGTGTGTGTGTGTAGAGGGCCTGATGCGGTGCATGATTAAATGACACCGTTCGCTCCTGCTCCATTTGTAGAAGATTAAAGCCTCTCTTCCAAGTACCGAGCTGTAATACAAGAGGAAACTCAACAAAAATTTTCTCCAGTAATGCATGAAACGAGACTCAGCCAAGTATTGCGATCTTGGGGGGGCGGGAAAAAAAACACCTGTTTTTGCATGTTTATTAATGATAATCGAAGCAGAGGAGCTGAAAGTTGAGTTATCGGTGGGAATTTTTCATTGTGCGTTTCTGCTCTGTTTGAACCCAATTTACCATTTAACCTGTAAATTCTGAATATTTTCATGACCTTGAATGTTACAATACAGGGTTTTGCTTGTCGTCTTATAGTAAAAGGGTTTAGAGGCAGAACCTACCAAAATACAAGGGGCTATTTCATTTAGGACTGGTTCTGAGTGAAAAGTTGATAGCCTCGGAGAGAGAGAATCATGAAGGTCAGGAACCTTTGGCCTTACATGATAGATGTAAGGAGCTGTTCTTCTCTGGGTGGACGGGTCATACTTTGACAGCAGATGTTAAAAACTTGAACAGCTCGGCTCTTTCTCTCACGTCAACCATTTAGCCTGTCCTGCTAGAAGCTGCAAATTTCAATTCAAGCTCTAAAACATCTTGGACATGGTTCCCAAGTGGTTCCTTGTTTGTTAATATCCTCATAGGAGGAAGGTATGATGATAAATTCAAGGGAAGGGTTTAAATATATTCTTACCACGAAGGTGAGGGGGATTATATTTTACTCCTTTTTTGTAGGTTTGATCCTTTAGGGATTTCTTTTTATATTAACCATTATTCCACCTTTGCGCTAAACCTGTACTTAAAGGTCCATAATTGATCTAACATGTCTACTTTGAATGCATGTAGGTTTTAAGCCTCATGTCTGTCTTTTTAAGTACAAATTTATTTTCAAAATATCATCTACAAAAGTTTGTTGGTCTTTTCTAAACTGGATCTAGCTTATCTAAATGTCTAATATCTCATCATCATGGGGTTTGCCCAAAGGTCACAACTACAACTTTTTGTCAAAATTAATGTATCAAATTTAATTAATCCTCAACATCTAGAGTGGAGCAGAATAAAAGTGAATTATTCTAAGAGAAAAAAAAGAATATTTAAATGATTGCTTAATGAATTTTTGAGGGGTCCAAAATATGTAAAGATTTACTTGTGGTTACAATGCTGATGTTGACACAAAAGGATTCTGAGCCAATAGTAGGTTGAAGCCATGTGATACGGGGCTGAGTCATTGTCTGATCCGAGTTGCTTTGTGATAGAGCTCAGAAATGACTTCTTCTTTGATACATCAGATTTAAGCCAGAAAAACAGGTTTATATTGATGCCTATTGGGGCTTAGAAGCAATTTCCTTCTAGACAGGTGCGTTAAAATTCAGCATTGATGAACAGACCTGGCAACCGGTTGCTAAACATTACAGGAAAAGAGTGGGAGAGTGTGCCAATTACTCGCTGGAAGGAGTTAAACTTGTAGCAATCGCCTTTAACTTGCACACCAGGGATAATGTGGTCAGTGGTCTTTAATGTGTTGCCCTTGTAGATAATGGAGGTACTGCAGGAAGTTGTGAAATGGGCCCCTTAGGCTTATCCTAAAAGATTTACTTTGTTCTACCGCAAATAAATCTGAATTACTTTAACTGAAAAAGCCTTTATATGTTACCTTTGACAGCACAACAGGTTGAATCTGTTGTGCTGTCAGGCAGACATGACAGGATCCTTGCTAGTCTCAAATCTAAAGCGTCTCATGGCGAAAAGACCTGCACTACATGAATTATATTACATTTTAAAATACAACCTATAAGTCGGATATGACAACTAAAGGATAAAACTTGTTAAACATCCTCCAATCCTCTGTTCTGTTGCCTGACAGAAGGGTGTATTTGCAGTGTGTCTCACGCTGAGGCAAACTTTGCTCATCAGAGTAATGAAAACAAATTTCCTTAGAGATCAAGCTGCTGTTTGTGTTCTCTTTCAAATTGAAGAAATTAGTTTTAACCTTAATATCCCGTCTGGAAACGGAATCTTCCTTCTGTATGTGACCTGCTGCTGCTCCATTCCTCTCATCTTTGTGAGTAATTTATCATTAGGAAGAATCTCGGTACTCATTGTTTAGGAGGTACATAACTATAATATAGCAAAAATGCATTTCCTTTTTCTGTTTTTTTTTTCTTTTAACTGCTAAGTTTAATATCTGAAATGCTTTGCACTTAATTCAACCTGGTTTTCTTAAAACCACTGTTATAAGTCTTTAATAAATATGTGATTTCTTAACAGATGAATTGGTTGTTTTTTATTGATTTATTACTTTAGAAACTTGAATCAAACAATTTAAATAGTTTATTTGGGAAAAAATGTATTTACATATGAAAAGTTCATTTATATTAGTTTCAAACATACATCTAATTTATAACGACAGACATCAGCTGCAGTTAAACCATGCTGGCAGTGTGTTGATTACTGAAGAGCGCAGAAATGATTAAGGACAAAACATTAATTACTTTTTGCTTCCTAAATTGAGTGCAGCAGAGGTGGGATTTCAAGGACTTTAAACACAATTATAACACAGGGAGGTTTATGGCTAAAGACATGGAGTTTAAAAGCAGCCCAGCATGCACCTTAAGAGTCCTTGTAGTAGTTGTTGAAGTTGATGCGAAGCAGGAAATCTTCTAAATGAGGCTGATAGCCTCGGTTCACCAGCTTAGTCACCACTGTGAAAAGGAGAGAGAAGTCAGAAGTTTACATACTTATCTGACAAAATAATGCTAATATTTAAACACTTTTTTTTTTTTTGGTGGTTTAATGCTACAAAGTGCAACTTCAGCTCATGTAAAGTACAAGTTTTATTTTAAGCATGTTTTCAATATATATGTATATATATATATATATATATATATATATATATATATATATATATATATATATATATATATATGCATAAAACTCCATAATGGTTGGAAAACCCAAAAAGTATTTTTTTTTTATAAGGGTCATCTGGACATCTGCTTTTTATTTTACAGGTTTGCTGAAGACCATTTTACCTGCTTGGTGTCATGGCATGGACTCAGAATGAAGGTGAAGTCCAAAATGTTGAGGCCAGGAGTGTTTCAGAAGCTTAATATTATTTATTTAGATGGAGGCAGTTTATGTTGTTACAATGTCCTTAGGGTTATGAAGCTACACCGTGAAACTCCCAAACATTTCAATCCTCACATGAAGCTAAAAAAATAAAGTTTTGTGGTTTGCTTGCATGGGCAGCTGCAGTTCTTTTTAAGGTGTCCATGTTGCACCACTTTTTTCTTCTTTGGCTGCAGAACTGTCATGTGCTCAGATATTTTCGGATAAAGCCTGTGTGTACTAACCAGTAGGGGTGTTGGAAATAATCGTTTTGGCGATATATCGTGATATTCGGCTGCCCAATATAATATCGATTTTTCACTTCTTAGTATCGATTTTTTTAAAAATGGCTACATAGATGAAAACATTGATGGGAAAATGGGCTACCTCTGCACCACCAATCTGGCAGAAAGCGCTGTGGAGCCCTTTAACTGTGCGTGCAGCACCAAATCTGTATTTGAGGCAGTCCCAGTGGAAGAAAACACCAAACAACATGGATAATAATACCTAATCAATATTTTCTGATGAAAATATACAGCACTTGCTGTTTTATCTCATCATTTGATTTTGATAGCCGGGGAAAATATGGCAATATATAGTGATACTGCAATATCGTGATAATATCGTATCGTGACCCAAGTATCGCGACATGTATTGAATCGCAACACTCATGCCTCACCTCTACTAACCAGGAGAACGTAATGTTTTCTGGACGACTACGGCCAATACATGCTGGGTTTACTGACCTCTTTGAGTGGAAAGAAAGTTGAAATGAATGTGCACGGCTGTTTGTGGTGTTTATATCTATGTTTCTTGGTGATAGACTGGTGACTGCATCCTGACTAAACCCTCCTGTTGCCCACTGATGATGGGCAGCTGCACTACAACCCATGCAACACTGGAAGGACTAAATTTGACTTACAATATACACAGATGGGCTTCGTCTTTGGTTAGCGCATTTGCAGCCAGTGACCATAAATCTGCCTTCACTGTGAACAATGACACTAAAGTTCAAGCACCTTCCAGTTTGTGATGCACTTTATTGCTATTGATTAATGGAACCTGTTTCTTTTCATCTGAGAAAAGCAATCTGGGTCAGAATATTGGAACAAAAGGCCCAATTTAGTGTTCAAAACAGAAATGGTACATAAAAAACACAAACAAATTTTCCCCAATGACTCCTCTAATGTGTAAACCTCAACTCTATAAAAAAAAAGTTCTCAAAATGGGATTCTGTGTCTTGAACCCAACTAAATTACATTAGCTCTACTAATTCTGATTGGGAGAACGGTTTAATATCCAGAAATTCCTGTAAAGCCTGTGATTCCTCTCCAAGTTGCAATACATTCATATTTATGCAGTGGAGCTGCATGAAATATTGGGTTTGAACTGTTGATTTTATGTATAATCACAAAGAAATGCTTTAGTGCGATCTTTGATCGGAAAATATTACAATTTACAAAAATAGGCCAAAAATTTCTGCCTTCAAATAACATGAGGCAGTTCAGTTCATTTGTATTTCAGTGTCTACTAACTGACAACTTTTATTAAAATCGGAGACCAAGATGCCAAAACACCAAGTGGATCTTTTAGGGGTCATTTAGGATTATAAATTAAAACGACTTCACCTCTCTTGTAAAAATGTATTGGCACCACTTTGTAATGAAGGTCCTAATTAGCACATTAAGTTTAGTGCTTTTTACAGTGAACTGGCAGCAACACTGCTTAAAATCTATTAGGAAGATTACAGACTATTACAGTCGGCTTTTCTGTGGTTTCTAAACGGCCTAATGATGGAATTAAGAGTCTTTCTTTTTTTCTTTTTAAAAGCGGTGAATCTTTCCTGTTCTGTATGCAGCTGAAACCAAAGAGACCAGACTGTCATTCAGCCAGAGGTGAAACAATATGCTCTGGTCTTACCTTTGAAAAGGAAGTGAGAGTAATACTTAAAAGTGTTGTACGACTGCTGCATGGCAATGAAGCTTGGGTGCACTGCCTCCCCCTGCTGGCTGTCCCAGGGTTGCGCGATGAGCTGGGCACGAAATTTGAGAATGAGGCTGAAAATGCTGTGGATGATGTTCATGACTGGAGCTGCTTTCTCTGTCAGCAGACCCCTGGAGAGGTTGAGGGGAGAGAGAGAGGTCACAGAAAGATTAAAGTCAACTTTTTAATGACCTTCCAGACAAGAATAAGCTGTGAAACACCTCAGTGTGATACTAACAACCTCTTCTGAATTATTTATCCGCAGATTAAATCATTCATCAGGCTCACAATTTAGCCTCAGCACATTCAGCACATTCACATTCAGAATGTGGATGAGTGTTTTATGAGGGAAATAAATAGATTGAAACTGAGATATTAAGCCTTTACCTGTCTATGCCTATGAGAGCATCTAATATAAGGCTGAAATAACTATAAATACTGACTGAATAACTTATGCTTAAACACAAGCTGTCACTTCCTGACTTCTTGAAACAAATAAAATATCACAATAGCAGTTTGTTCCAGTCAGCATGCTGTGAGGTTATAGATCATACATTTACAGTTACAGTTCTCACCTGAAGATGGCTCTGTTGAGGTAATCGGCGTGTGTGCGGTGGATGGCGTCCAGGTCACTGGCGGTGGCCAGCTTGGCCGTGAATTCGGTCCAGGACACCTGTAGGATCTGGTTGGCGATGTAACCCTGTATGACTTTAACAAAATGCTGCATTTCATGCCTGTAGAGCTGCAGCTGATGGAACTGTACCGATCGACCTGCGCCTTTCACCAGAGCTGCAAGACATGAGCAAGGAAGCAGGTGAGGATCTGAAGGGGAGGACAAACATGCTGATTACAGGCTAGAAACCTGCAAAAATATTGCACAGAGAAAATCATACGTGTGGCCTGGACATGTAAGAAATAAATTCCAACTGTTAGGGATTTAATCTCAGTAAAAACCCAGCAGGTTCTGTGAAGGCCTCAGAGGTTCGTCTGAGAATATTACTGAACAAAGTACACCATGCTGACCAAGGAACAGTAGAAAAGTCAAGGATGAAGATGTGGAGGAGTTAAAACCTAGGTAGGATTTTACAGAACACACCAATGCATGAACCTTTTACTGCAGCGGTCCCCAACCACCGGGCCGCGGACCAATACCGGTCCGTCGGTCATTTGGTACCGGGCCGTACAGAAAAAAGTATATATATATGGACGATCAGAGTCTGAGTGATGTTTTATTTTGAAAAATATAAAAAAATTGAGGTATTCTCTCCCAATTACATCAGTCGGTGCATCTGTGCCTCTTGACACAGCTTAATTCAGTTCAAGACTTATCCTATCTATAACATCCTATCTTTGTGAAGCGGGATTTTCTGCGGTTACAGCGACCAAAACAAAGCTACGGAGCAGACTGGACATCAGGAGCACACTTTGTGTGTCGTTGTCTCCGATTACGCCTAGATGGGTCCGGCTTGTTTTATTTTTATGCTGTTTGTATTTGATTTATGCCAGTCGTATCATTTTACTTGATCGCATTTTTGAGCTGCATTTTACGTCCTGTTATTAATAGTCTCTAGATATAAATAAATTCTGACTTTTTTCATTTAGTGGGGGAATAATAATTAACAAAGTCAGATAAACACAAATCAAATCACAAAAAAGTCGGCATCATAGCCAGCGGTCCTTCGCACACGGCTATGCAGAAAGAGGGCTGCTATAGACGGGCTGCGGTTAGCCTAGGAGCTCCGCTGGTTCCCGCGATCCTCTCAACTTCAGAAATTTTTTTTAAAATGACGCATTAAATCTGTAAATGGACCATATATAAAGTATAATATTCTCCCCTCAAATGATCTTAAAACATACTTTTATTGAACAACAGCAACAGAAAATAGAACTTTTAACTTCATACTCTGAGGTCTGTGAGCACTCCATTCTACGCTGCTGCTGTCGCAGTGCATGCTGGGACAGCCGTCATCTCAAGAATGGATAAGTCTGCTCTGATGCATGCTGGTTAAAGAGGGAGGGGGAAGAACAATATCGGTGGACTTTGTTCTCGGTCTGTTGTTCTTGTGAATTGGGGCTGATGACAGTACTGGGGCTGATGCTGATGAATTTTCACGAGTACACAAGCACATGGGAACGCACAAGAACACATATTGAGAAACGGCCTGAGAAACGGTAGAATTAATCCATTAAATACCTTGAATTTTGTGAGTTGAATGCAAGAAAATGTTCTATAGGTTAATTATTTATTATTAATTAATTACGTATTTAATTATTGTTATTATTTAAGTATTTTATTCTAATTTTTTGGGATAAAGTAGGTTCTATGTGCTGTATGGACATTTTGTAGCATCATGCTAATATTACTAAAGTTTGTTTTACTGTTTGTTTTCATCTTCAGTTTCTCTAAGTATATCAATTTCTGAGCTCTGTGAAGAGTTGCAGATCAATATCATCAAACTCCAAGATGAAAACAGCTAGACAACGTTCCCACTGGCCTTGACTTGTGCTTAGTATGAATAAATCATAAAACAAGTTTTGCATTCCTTTTTATAAATAATGTAGAGTTGACTATAAAGTACTACAGGAAGAACCCTATACCTCCTTCCTTTGAGGTTAGCTGGAGTCCGAGCTAAAGCTGCATCAGCAGCTACCTTTCCCTCACCTGTCCTCTTGAGGTGAAACCAGACATCCCTGAGGCTCCACACCATGTGTTTGAGCTGCAGCAGGAACGAAAACAAGCGGTTGTACTTGCTCATGCAGCTGTCGGTGATGATGATGTTCAACGGCCAGTCAACCTGGGGGGAAGGAGAGAGGAAAGGAAAAAAATAAAAATCTCTGTCAGAGTGAAGCTTAGAGAGGCTGAGAGTGGGAAGGAAATTACAGAAAGGTGGAATGAGAGTTGAGAGGGGGAAAAAAAATAAAATAAATAAAAACAGGTAAAGGCAGAGTGATGGATGACGCAGGATGAGCGGAGAGAGGTGTGAATATGCAGATGGTGATAAAGTAGGTGAGAGGATTGTGAAAGGGTGAGAGGAACAGGATGAAGAAATATGGTGACATAAAGAGGCAGAACATGTGAAGCAAGAGGTAAAGATAAGCAAGCGGTGGGGGAGGGGGGCAGGATGGAGACTCAGCTGCTTCAGGAAACATGAGAGAGAAGAGCTAAGGCCAATATGTGCACCATTCGTTTCTGAGCACGGCATGGATCTAATAAATCTGTGATGCTCAACCATTTCAGGGAGATAAGCTCATTTTCTACATGCACAGCAGTTTGTCAAAACATGTCAGGCTGTCACATTCACGCTGGGACAAACACGCCCATGTCAGGGTCCTCATCGCCACGCTCGCTCCATCAAAACGCCTCACCTTGTAACGCAGCTCCAAACAGTTGAGGGAGTCTGGGGCGTGAGGGTGGAAGGTCTCTGGCAGGAAGCGCAGGGCGAAGGTGAAGTTGGAAGCTAAGGGGGTGTCTCCATGTAGGCTGTACTGCAGGGCCTTACTGAGAATGGAGTTCAGGACCAGGGGGGTCAGAAGCTCGCCTGGAGTCTGGCCACTGGCCATCTGGAAGGTGGAAATGGAGATTGAGCAAAGCACAGATCACATTTATTGACTTAAATAGGCTCATTCTATAAGACTTAAGTTTAACAAAAGAGTGGTGAAAGCTCAGCTTCCTGTGTGGATGTAGGAGTGCCAATCAGCAGAATTAGAGCTTTGACTGAATAAACAACACCTTCAGTCTGATGGGCCCGGGGAGACAGATACACATGAATGTTCCTGCAGAACAGCAATGAGGTGTGAGCGACTTGTTATTCATGGCAGGAAGCTTAAAGCTGGCAGCACAATTAGATGCACAGGGTTTTACATGATCTTCATGGAGAAATGTCTAGACTTCCCAGTCATTACACTCAGTTTAAAATACTGCATTCACTCTGAGTATTTAGCTGGCAGGTAAGGATTTAAATAAGAAACCTTGCAAAACAAAAAAGAGACAAATAAGGAAGGTCAGATTAAAGAACATAAGGAACCTGGACCTGGAAAACAGTGAAACTGAATTGCAAGAACCTTTAAAAAAAAGTTTAAAAAAAAACAATCCACTGGACTTTGTTTCCAAGTTTGAAGATGTTCCTCTTTTTTTTTTATTCCTTTATTTAACCAGGAAAAGTCCCATTGAGATCAACAATCTTTTTTTCAAGGGAGTCCTGGCCAAGACAGCGGCAAAAGATTACATTACAAATTACATTACAGTTTACAATTACATCTATCTATAATTAGAAATTCATAAAACAGTTACAAACCCATCCAGGAAGATTTTTCAATCCAAAATGTCAGAAATAGCATTCAGTTTGAGGCTTTATAGAGTGGACCATGAACAAAGCCTTGTTTTGGCTTAGAAAACATGCAAATTGAACCGGAAGAACAGGTCCGCCCCTTAAGAATGGGGGTAATTTGGGTGCAATAACCAATACCCATCTATGTCTCTAAAAGGGGGGGTCGTTAGAGAGAATTGTTGGCTTGGTTGAACGGGTGAGGTTTTCTGTTCCCCTGTAAGGGAGTGGGGGTTGCGATGATAACGAGAAAGGAGAACCTTTCAAATAAAACGCACACCAGGTTAAGCCCCAGTCTATCTGATCAACTACATCTATGTTAAATACTAAGGGTTAACAGTAATACCACAGTCTATGTAATTGGTTTAACTACATGAAATAATTTATGCACAAGAAAATTAAATAAAATCTAAACCACTGCAAAGTTTTCCACAGATGAGCATATGGGACAAAATGCTTTTTAATGGCTATGTGATCCTGCAAATCTACGTTCCCCACGCAAGCTAAAAGCAGACGTATCAAAGAGAGGAAAATTGCTCAATGACTTAAAAAAAAACACTATTTCAAATCTCCCCACCAAAAAAACTGCAAAGAAAACACAGAAATAGACCAAAAAGCATCACCTTTTCAAAGATTAGATCACTGAGGGACTGTGCAAACTCGCCATCCTCCATCAGCAGGAAGTGGCGCAGCGCCTCAAAGTGTTTTTCCACCCCCAGCTCTACGAAGAAGTAGTCCACTACAGCCTTATTCACCAAGGACACACTGGGAAGAGAAGGCAAAGAGGAGCACCGATGAAAAAAGGGGAGAAATACTTGAGATCACAGAGAGAGGCTGATACCACCTATCTTTTTTTTTGTCATCATTGCACCATTTTCTTTTTTGTACATAATGATAAACCTAGAATCTAAACCATAATTCTGCTTTAAAATATGTAATTTATTTCTGCCTAACCCTCATGCTGTGCTCTTCCAGCTGGGAACTTACTGCGTGATGAGCGGGGCGGTGACAGAGTGCTTTATTAGCACTGGCAGGGAAACCATCTCACTGAGCTGGACAGCTGTGGTGTCTGTGGCTCTGCGAAGCGTTGGGTCCATGGGAAGGCCCCAGGGCCCCCGCGTTACCTGCTTCAGCAGCTGGGACTCAGGAGACGAAGCTGTGAGAAGGAGATGATGAGGATGGTGGTGAAGGAGTGTCTCTCTCACAGCTGCAGGTTACATAACCGAGTCTGAATCCTTTTTTTGTGTGCGTATAATTTAGGCTCTAGTTAGATAAGTTTCAGACTGATTATAGCAGTAATCACCCAGAAGCAGGTTGCTTCGCTTGCTTAGTCGATCAGATCCCCGTATTTAAGGAAACCCAGCCTAAATAATTATGGCTGCTGGTCTTGATCAGCGATGTGGAAGAGGAATTCGCTGGAGAAGACGCTGATTGATTTAGGCATGAATGCTTGCAGCATGAATAAACAACAAATTGAGAGTGAAAACGAGAGGATAGGACTTTAACAAGCTATGATCCTCCACAGCTAAACATCTACCGGTTTTTATGAAATTACTAACATTTACGCAACTCAAGTACATGTTTGCCTAAAAGAAGACGTACAAATCCAAACACAGAGCCGACCTGTGTTTCTTCTTTTTTTTTTTTTTTTTAGGTTTTAATAATTTTTTATGTGAACAAGCACCTATTTATCCATCTAGGATAATAATCTAAAGGCATTATTTGCTTTTATCTCATTTTTTTTGCAATGCAAATGTTTGAAGGGCACAGGCCCCCTAACCTGCCAGCAGACCTGAAACAGCTCAAATGAAAAAGGTGAAGCTTTTTCCTGTTTGTCCAATCTCTGACATCAAGCTGAATATCAAACACAAACGTTTTACTTTTCACCAAATTTAAACTGATGACCCAAAGGCATTCATACAGTTGAACAACTTCTTGTTTTGCAACATTCCATAGACAAACTGCTGTGCATTTTATTGGAAGCAAATTATATCAACACAACGTGGCAAACACCTGTGCATGATTGGACATGAACTAAACTATTGAAAATATTTGTGAGCCTGAATGTTCAGAATCTTTGTTGTGTTGGAAGTCAGAACTCTAAGTATCACAGAGCAGCTGCATTTTAACAGATTAAATTATTAACAAGATGATTTTGATTAGATAATTGCTAAAAATGCACCCCTTACTTCATTATATTTATGCACCACTTTCTGTCAGTCAAGAGGCAGAAGTATGCAGCTTTTAGAAGCATGGATTCTTTTGAGGAGTATTGTATATCAGGCCATAGAAAGCTTTTATTTCCCCCTGCTGCATGTTTTACACTAACCTAGTAAATTATAGCAGTCCTCATAGTGTTCCACCTGGTACTGGGCAGATAAACCCATGAGGTATTCCTGCTGAGACTTCTCTCCAGGAGACAGCCACAAACCAGATGTCCAAGACCCCATCCAGTCAGCGCAGGGCTCAGTGGGGCTCCCTGAATGAGAAACTAAAGAAAAATGCACATAGAGATCACTTTTAGCTATTTTTAACAGTGAAACAAAATAGGTGTTTCAGTCGTCCTAAGAGAACAAGGCAAAAACAGACATGGGATTAGAATAAGGATTGTGTAATAGTGGTAGACTGAATACTCCAATTTTTTTTCATCCAAACAATTATTTACTGATGTCAACACTAATTTATGTATTTAAACAGGCCAAAACAGCAAAGAAGACTTTTAAACACCATAATTTCTGGGGGGGTTCCATCTAAATCAAGAGATCTCACTCGATACGTGAGAAAAATAGATACACGGTCAATTGAAAGGCGATACAAATTATTCTTTTATAGGAGGAAAAAAAGCTTTGCAAGGATTACCATCAGTTTGATCAATTAGTTCTCTCTGAAATCATCTCAGAGCCAAAAACAGGAACATATGAGATGTATTTAAAGGAGCTAAAATAAAAAAGGGCCAAATAAATATAATAAATAAAAAATAATTTAACTTTATTTATCTCTGGAGGTTTCTTCCTGTTAAAAGGAAGTTTTTCCTCTCCACTGTTGCTACAAGCATGCTTAGTGTGAGGGATTGTATTTGAGTCAATGAGTCAATGCAATCAACTTGTTTTCCTTAGATAGAACACTTTGAATCAATTCGACTCTATGATCTGGTTGAACTGTAAAGTGCCTTGAGATGACGTGTGTTGTAAATTTGGCGCTATATAAATTGCCGCTGCCATTTTGCGGCGCCAGAAGAGCAGCGTGGGGTTAAGGGTCTTGCTCAGAGACCCAGAATGGCAGTCTGTGGGAGTGGGGCTCAAACTCAGAACCTCAGGAATCCAAGCTCTATGCCCTGACCACTAGGCCGCTACTCCCCACTATAATCTTAGCTGATTATAATAATAATTAGAGTTTAAATAAATGTCTATTTCATTATTTTAAACTCTCAAAACCCACTGGGTCGCGGGTGACCCGTTTTAAACTGTTTAAATATAATAACTCAGAATGCAGGAAAATTACACTGCTGAAATGTTTAGCAATATAGACATGTTAGACATTGTTGGAAAGCTAAGATTCTCCACAATTCAACCACCTAGTTCATTTTATGGAAATGGTGAGCACCAAAGCACCAATTATAGCAGTATGTCGAAATGTAGTATGACAAATCAGCCACAACAAGCAAGCGTGTCTTTATAACTGCTGTTCAAAAAAGACTTATTTTCGAAAAAAGAAAAAAAAAACTTTTGAGTCATGTTTGAACTAATGCAGCTTGGGTTTTTTACTCAACCAATTTGCATGTATATATTCAGAAACTAGAAGGTGTTTGAATAATGTATCACACATGTAATTTGGGCTTACAGTTCCTCAGTTATTTTCTTTTCCATTTGGGTATGCGAAATAGGGGAAATTCCCAGAAATTAGATGGATATTAGGAGGTTCATTTAGATGTAAAGGTAGTACAGGATTAAGAAAACTTGCTAAACAGCCAAATTTGCCTAATTTTTAAACATGTGAAAGACTTAATTTAGCCAGATGGTGGCTGTGTGCAGCAACAAGTGGGACGGGAGGACCTGGTTACTATTAAAACAAATCTAAAGCATACAAACTATTTTAAGAAAAATGATTTAGCGTTTTTGTAACCATAACAACAGCTGCCCTTAGCTTGTATGGGGCTAAATAGTGGCCCCTCTGTGATTTGGTACCTTTAATGTCTTTTTCTGACATCTTTGGCTGGTTTCCATCTTCTTTTTCTTTGACCACACATCCAACCCCTAGCGAAGAATCTGATGAGTGACCGTAAGAGCTGCCTGGGAGTGCAGCAGGTGGCAGATTTGACCCCAGCACCATGCAGCCGACTCCCAGTGCCGAATCAGAGGAGTGACCATAAGCACTGCCTGGCAGAGGGGATGGAAGTGGGTCGGCCTTTGAGACAAGACATCCACCGCCTAAAGCAGAGTCTGAAGAATGGCCGTGAGCGCTGCCAGGTAATGATCGCAGTTTGGGCTCATCTCCTTGGACCACACATCCAACACCTAAGGCTGAGTCTGAGGAGTGACCGTAAAAGCTCTCTGGCAGAGCAGCTGTTCTGGGATCTGATCCAGAGACCACACAGCCCGCCTGAAGGACACAATCGGAGGCATGCCCATGCTTACTCCAACGAGATCTCCCTTCAGACACATTGGACACAAACTCGCCTATTTTTATATTAGCATCAGAGGCGTGCCCATGAACACTGGGAGCATGCTTCGCTGCAGCAATGTCTGAAACATTTTCTCCAACTTTTATATGAGAGTCAGAGCTGTGGCCGTAAATGTTTGGTGATGGTAAGATCGCTTCAACGTCAGAAACAAGTTCTCCAACCTTGATGTGGGAGTCTGAGGAATGTCCATGGACATTAGGGACAGGAAGAGAAGAGACAATCTCAGAAATATATTCCCCAATTTTGATGTGTGCATCAGAGGAGTGGCCATGGGAACTGGAGAAGGGTGTAGGAGCTGTGACGTCGGACAGGTTTTCTCCGATCTTGATGTGTGAATCTGAAGCATGGCCGTGAATGTTGGGGGATGGAATCTGAGCAGTTACCTCAGAGACATACTGCCCAACCTTTATATGAGCATCAGACGAATGGCCATGGGCGCCATGGGAGGCTGAAACCAGCTCTCCAACCTTAACTTCAGCGATGGGGACCGAACTCTGAAGGTCTGAAGGAGAAACATCTCCACCAGCTTTATTAGGACTCTCAGAGCCGTGGTTCTTATTGTCCACTTCAGCACCCTCAGTCTTTATCTGATCTTTTTTCCTTAAATCACTTTCTTCTTGTTCTGGCACAGATGCATCTTCTTGGTCTTCCTTGAGAGTGTTTACGTCAGAAGCACGTGAGGTTTGTCCGTGAACGTCCATATTTTGACTGTCCTCCTGAGTCTGCTGAGCTTGATGAAAGTTTTCATCTTTTTGAACTGTGAGAACTGGTTTCTGCATCAGCTCAGGCTGGTCTGCAGGTCCCCACCGAGGCCTGGACTGGACAGAAGCTTGGCCAGTGATTCCCTCAAGCGGACTAAAGGGGGCACTAAAGTCATAGTCTACGAGTTGTGGTGCAGGGCAAGCAATAGGTAGGTCAGAGCCAATCTCCTCCAGGGCCATATCCACTTGCTGACTGTCAGGTTTCGGTGATTTAGGGAGAAGGTCACTGATGTCAGAGTCCTCACAGATGAGAGGAGGGTCTGCTGCAGACGGATTAGGAAGTGGAGTTAGCGCTTCAGATCTTTGAACGTTTGCTAACGGCTCCTCCTGGCGAGGAGGATCCTGTAAACAAGAATATCAAGTCAGTTTCTAAGAGACACGAAAACATAGAAAGGTTATTACTATTAAAGAGGCATTATTACAAGAATTTGTTGAGGTGGATGTGAGGGAGCAGATGGTAATATATCCATGGGAGGGCTCTCCTGGCCTGATGGGCATTTATCCAGCAATGCCTGAAAGATGAAAAGAAAAGCTTTAATTAAAAAAACTGAAAACTTTGAGAAACAATAAAAATCTTTGTTTACTTTCTTTAGAAATTCTTGAAGATGACCTTGGCAGGAAATCATCTTTCTGTGTTGTTCATGCTTTTGTGTTCCTCTGTTAGTCACCCACCTGAATTTTCTGCCTGTCGAGCATTAAGAATTGTTTCCTGGCTCCGTCGAGTCTCATTCGCTGCACTCTCCACATGGCCCGTCTCTCTCTGCGAGCTGCTTCCTCTGACAACCGGCTGTACTGAGCAATCAGCTCCTTTCTGTATAGTGATGGAGGAACAGAAAGAAAGGCGACATCCCTTCAGATGCAAGGTTAATCCAGAGCAGCAACAACAGGGTCAGGACACTGTCTCTAGCTCCATGTTGGAAAGTAGACTAGAACTGATTCCTAAGCATGCAGGAAATCAGGGTTATAATCTGTTTTTTACAATTTTGCATCCTTTTTCCGTGTTTAGAGGCTTCTTACAATCTATGCAAGGACAGGTACGAGATTTTTGTGGTAACCCAGATGTTTCAAGAGATTCACAGAAAGATTTTTTTTAAAACAGGTGTAATATCTATTTTCTCTTTATTTTAAGCAGTAAACCCACTATTATTCCTTCAGCTGTTAACTCTAACAGACTGTTTTAGACGTGACAAAGTTATTAGAATAATTTTCTCAAATGGAAAGACAGAACAAAAGATATAGATTTAACAATCACTACACTAATTTCCAAGAATATATGTTTTCCTTTGCCAATCTGTGCTGTATTTGATGTTTCAAGCCAAAGTGTAACAAGCTGAAAATAGCTGATAATAAGGGTATAAGTCAGATAGACCCTAGAGCTGCTTACAGGGATGCCAATAATAGCTTACCTACTGGTTGTATATGTCTTTAGCCATTGCATATTGTCTCATTCCTGTCTGCAGGCCTTAATGTTCAATTCAGATTTTTTTATGAAATCCAATTTTTTTTGCGTTGCCGTTTACATTTCCAAATACATGCGGCTTGTATTTGATCTCCTGTGTGAACTGCAGTCATATAACGCAAGTGTCCCGCATGCGCAGTAGAGGATGCAATGAAGTTGCAGGCCAGCGTGTTCTGTGTTTACGGAATGGTACATGGTAGTGCCGGAGCACATCTAGGGATCTTTCCAAACCATAAAAACACAATCTTTTCAATATAGTTAAACATAAATACTGTAAATATATATAAATCATCGTCTGCCATGGTTGTTTTTCTTGCCACTTCTTCATAGCAAGACCCAGAATAGTGACCTTTGTCAGGTATTAATGGCGTTCAGGTCGGATTAATGCGACCTGGCTGTTCAGACACAGGACCACATAGCCAAGTGGCCTGGGTCGCATTGGAAAAATTCGCATCTGTGTTATTCAGACTGCCATGAAAAGATCAGATACAGGTTGCATATGGGCAATAAAAAAATCGGATTTGGGTCACTTCAGGCTGCAGTGGGAACGTAAAATTTGGAGCCGTTCACCAAATGAACGTCCAATCAGTGTTGGCTTTGAGGTGGGTTGAGGTGTGACGCAACGAGAAGCGCGACAGTTTAGTCTAAAGAACATGGCGGCTTCAGCCGATAAAACTAGCGTTAGCGTGGCTACATAGCAAGTTTTATCAGAATTACAGAGTATTTCTTCACTGAAAGAAGAGCAAAACACTGCTTTGGAGGCTTTTCTCAGAGGAAAAGATGTTTTTGCTTTTCTCCCGACTGGTTTTGGCAAGAGTTTGATCTAGTAATTGGCTCCTCTTCGTCGTCGCTCTGTTACGTCATATGCTTCGTTGATCTGATTGGTTTATTTGGCCCATCTATCACCAATATAGGCCAATCAGCTAACCAGTATTTTCGCCCCTTCCCAAAATTACTTCAACGGAAGGTTTCCAGATGGATATGCAGAGCAAATCCATCTGGCGGAGTCGGGTTAGGATCTATGTGCTCCCTGCAAATCTCTCTTAGCTACTGTGTGGCAGCAAAACCCACTTTGAGCGTATTGCAGCCACCTAAGATTAAGAAACTGGTGTAAGGAGGTCAGTTTCTTAATCTTGTTAAATGTCATGTGACCAAAAACGAGTGCTGCTTGGATTTAAAAATTTCCATTTGATAAATTGCGATCATATTGCAAATGCAATTTCCCAGGCTATTTTATATAACCCCATGTTTTACATGTTTGACTAGTTTACAGAATAAAACAGAGATATCAACTGTAGTCATACATATACCAATACAAAAAATAAAAAATAAAACAAAAATTACTCATAGGCATAGATACATGTTTTAATCTAGATTAATCAGTATTAAAATGACTCCTTTGAATTTTGCCAAAGGGCTTCATAAATCGGAATCAGAATTGCTTTATTAATCCCTTGCAAGACATTTTTTTTCTTGCAGTGCAACCGTTTACAGAAGAAAGAAAAATAAGATTGTAAGTACAAATAAGATATAAGAATAAAATAAGGGTAAGAATAAAATGAGATAAGGATGATGTGTGTGCTACCTAAATAATAAGTAAAGGTAAGTCTTTGAACAGATTTCTTAAGCCAGGTGGTTTGTTAGACCAGATAAATACATCACAAACTACTAGAGAAAACTTTTCCACTATGATAACTGGTGATGACAATACATAATATTCAATAAGATGTTTTTTGTGTTTAATTAGTGTTTATTCAGATAAACATTAATTCTGAACTAAAAGCCTACATAATAGGTCATGATGAACTGTTTGCAGTCAGTAACTTTGTGTCAGTCAGTCCAAGCTCTATTTCTACTTTCTCCACCAGTCACTCAGGTTGTCATTGTTGTGTCCTGTGAGGCTGGCATTGTAAGTGTTAACATTTGCAGCCTCAAAAGAAATTTTCACCAGTTAAATAAATGGGAACAAGCATTTCCTGTTTTTTTGCATTGCATCAATAAAGAGCTTCACGACTGGACCTTGGTTTTAGCGTGAGTTATTTACCTGCTGTCAAACACTGACAAACACAATATGAAGGAGAAAGTCATCATAAGTATAGACCCAGCTCCCAATCCAACTTTGAGAATAGATTAACAACGATAACAGCCCTCCACTAACAAAAATATAAGAGAAAGGGTATCCACCATAATTTTTTTTTCTAGTCAAAGTGTAGTATGTTTACAGAAGAGGATTAGGGCCACTGAAAAAAAAAAACATTAACAGATTTTTTCATTTTATTTCAGCATAGTATATTTCTCAGAAGACTGACTTTAATCTCAGAATTCTGACTTTAATCTCAGAATTTTGGATCTTAATGTAGATGGGCACCATGAAGGAAGAGGTGTGGAAGCACTCAGCTTCACTGACAAACGTGAGTTGTTTGAGAGGGCCAGTGACACATTGGTGGAAAATGACGGAATTAGGCAACTTTTTACGTGCCCGAGGGGTCCCCTCATTAATGGAGGAGCAGAAGGTCATTAAAACAAGAGAGCTAGTCTCTAAAACAGACATGGCTTGATGCAAACATGTTTGTTATCTGTCAGAATTCTGAGAAAAAAAGTCAGAATTCTGCCTTTTTTCCCCATACTAAATTAAAATATAATTTTAAAATCATTAAACTTTTTTTTTTCTTCCAGTGGCCCTAATCGTCTTCCATATATGTTTCTTACAGTCAGCTAACAACAATGTTTAGCAAAAGGTAGTGGAGGGGGGTGGGGGGATTGCTATTAAGCAACTTATGCTTAATGAGATCATTTGAAAAGTTCTAATACATATATATTTTTCCTTAACCCTAAAATATTTTCCTATTTGCGTTGTAGGATTAATCATAAAGGCCTGTGATGGGCATCTGTGAGCTATGGCTTCAGATCTGTATTAACTTATAATAACTGGCCAAACTTATGCAGAAATGATCAAAGATTTTCTATATAAAGACAACGGAACGAAATATTTTAACAGGTATATAAAATTTGAAGACTGAAATGGACTTCAGATCTGTATTTTTTTCATCTCAATGTAAACCTTTGACATTTTCATTTTTTTTCAACTTACATCATAAATATAATGGATTGAAGTTCATCAAGTCTGTTTCTAAATCTTGAAAATAATCTTTCTTTCTCTCTCTCAAGGTCAATTTAAGTTTGCAGCTTTAATTTAGTGGGACTAAAATAGCCCTTTTTTACCCAATCAAAAAAATGGGACCCAACTTCATAACAACACACCCCCCCCCCATTTATTTATTTCCTCCACATATCAAAAACATTATGTTTAAACTTTGAATTTCAGAAATGTTTCCAGACAGGGAGAGGAGTGGAAGGATGCAGACCTAAGAGGCTGCAGATGGCAGGTGCTTCTCTCCTTCAGCTTTGGCACGCTCTGATCTCCAACATGTCGCCACGCTGAATGACAGCTCGCTGCGTGCGTTACAAGTTTTGATAGCGTTTGCTCACGCTGTGGCATTACACACTTATCCCGACTGCACGGGAATGTAGCATAAGTCTAGCCGCAAACATATGCAGCACTTGTGGAAGTGATGCTTCTGCAAGTTCAACACATTGTATATAACAAGAAAAATGCCAACGTAGAACGATCAGTTCTATGTTGGAGATGGCAGATCAGTTGACTCTGTGGAAGCTGTCAAACCTGGCTCTCTGCTCCAGCTGCTCCTCCAGGGCTTGCAGTCGCTTTTCTCTGTCTCTCAGCTCTCTGGCAAAGCTGAAGTCGTTCTCCTCTTGCTTCTTCTTGGCTGCATTTCGCCACTGATCCCACAAACACAAACAAATACACACATAAGCACTTATTTAACCAGGAGACATTTAATTAGATGTTTGTATATTTTTGTGGACATTTTTTGAGCCTTCATGCCCTCCTTTAAAGGATTATTTTAGATTGTTCAGACCCTGCAGAAAATCCTTAGTCTGCATCTCAGCTGTCATCATGATGTCACTTTGGAGGCTATTTGTGACAGAGTCTACTGATCCCCACCATATGAGCAGTGTTTTTGCATCTAAGTGAGCTCAAAACTCATAACATCATATATAGTTCCAGTGAAAAATGCAACATAGATTTTTTTTTTTATACAACATCTAAGGGTTTCATATTACTTTTTATCCACAAGGAGGAATAAAATGTCTCTATTGCAAACAAATCTTGTTAAGCCGTCCCAGTTCCAAAAGCTGACAGAAGTGCTAAAGGAAGACTTTCAGGTTTGAAAAGTTTAGTGCTTCCCTAAAAAATATATTGTTCAAGTAATTAAAAAGAGAAAGAAGTGTTGCAGTGAAAAGACCTTTTTAAAACACTGACTTATGAATCACAGCAATAATAAAGTCATCCTGCATCTCTGTTTAAGTTAAAATGTTGTATTTTCCTTTATGTAAACATCAATACATTCTATACTTATTATAGTAGAAAAAACATAAAAAGAAGCTGCTGGGTGTTAAGGCTCTAAATATGAGGGATGAAGAAAAGAAACTTTTCCCTGGAGTTGCTAAAAAATGCCGAGATCTTTCCTAGGGTTAACGGGGCAGCTGAGCGTGGGTGAACGGGGTCGTCTTCTTCCATTTTAGCAGAACACTGCATTGCCAGAAGAGATATAAGAGATAATGCATGGAGTTTCACATAGGGTCAGCAAAGCGCAAATCATTCAGATGGTAGAAAAAAGGGCAACCAGAGGGTCAGACTATGTGGTGTTTGAGAAATAAAAATGGGGTTTGAAAATTGTCTCTCTGCAACGTTTCAAGATAGACAGGCTAATACAGACAAGTCAAGACAGCACCATATTTATCTCTTACATCTGGATAACTAATGGATAGTAAGAACGGAGAAATGTCTAAATTCCAACAGAACAACAATTTGTGCCAGAGAATCTGTCAGACTGAAAGTTGTACTTATAAAAATCCATATTAGCGCTTTAATCTGAGATGGGTGCAAATGTAAGATGTATTTATGAAGCCTTGCAAAAATATTCACACTTTTAAAGTAAATTTAAGAGCCCATTTAAGGGCATATCTGTTTTGCAAATTATTATTTAACAACCATCTTGTACCAACTTTACATCAGTGCTATACCAGCTTTGAACGTCCAGCAACTGAAACATTCTTGCTCGTTTAACAACCAAGACAGTCAGATCAGAAGGAGAGCATCAGTGAGTGAGTTTACCAAAAAATCCCAATTGGATTGAAGTCTGGATTGTGACTAATCCGTACTGACGTGATTCTACTTCAATTCAAACCCAACAATGTACCTCAGTCCTGAAGATTGTTATTCAGCTGTGGTGTGAACCCTCTACCAATAGGTGTCAAATCAAAGGGATAGCATCTCTATTAATGGTTTAATTCCGGGACGTCTCTCCCCGCACTTCGCCTGCAATGACTTAACTGTCGATTGTCGTCCTCTAGCAAAGAGGCCACCTAAATTCATGCATGTGACATTTTGACCTCATAGATGTAGACATGCACAAGCAGGCTTGCGATGCAACCCAAGAAAGTTGAAACATTTTTATTGCTGTTGCATAGCTACAGTGTTGTGTGTTGGGTTTAAGCTTGGTGCCACTTTTTGCTAGCATGTGTCGCTGCCATTACTTGCCTGTTTAGGTAGATAGACTTGTTGTTCTTCCGCAGTCTTTCCAAATATTGCAAATTTGTTGCTGTTTCATACAAACCTTTGAGGTTTTAGTGCAAAAGCTTCACTTATTGCGAGATAAAGTTTCTAACTTCTGAAGCCAATTTTTGTACAGAAATTCAAACATGCAGATGATATAAAAAAAGCCACAGTTTATATTAGGGCTAAATGATTTTGGCAAAAATCTAAATTACGATTGCTTTCAATATTGCAATTTTATCAAATTTATCTTCACACTAACCACAAGCAGGTAGATGTTTCACTCCAGCATTTCATGATTTTGAAAGCTTGCTTGTTCAGAGTCCATTATTGCAGGACTTAACTGTAACCCACTTTAAATATATTACCACCACTTGAAGGGCTGGAGTGAGAAAATGTAATTTCTCAGTCTTGTTAAATGTAAAATGACCAAAGTTGAGAGTCTCTGCAATTTTCTTAAATGACAATTATAATGCAAATGCAATTAATTACTCAGACTTATTATAGCTGCAGAAAAAGACTGGCTGCTGCGTTTTAGTATGTTCCAGAGAAAGAATTTTGGTTTTGTTGTCATTTTCTGGGCAGCATCTATGAGGCTTTGATAAAGCAAATTCAAACTGACATGTGCACGTAAAGTGACAGTAAGACAGTGACACACATATTTATTGGGACATAACTTCTAATCTATCTTTAACATTCATGCAGACATAGACACACATTTTAAATAGATTATTATCCTTTTTTTAAAGTGCGTTTCCACTTCATGTACCTCCTGCTCCTGTTCCAGATGCTGTTTCAGCTCCTCAAAGCGCTCCCTTTTCTTGGCCTCCTCAGCCAGACGCTGTGACACCTGCCGCCCTGTAGGAGGTGGAGGCAGATAACAGTGGGCTGTTTACTCCTCGTTGAAAAGCAACCCAACATCCGCATCGCTCTAACACACGCGCCGCAGCACAAAACATCACCATCTGCCTTGTACTCATATAAGCCGAGGCGTGCATAAAGGAACTGAGCAGGCATTCCCCAAGCAAATTCACTTCTTTACATCTTCCACAGGAAAAAAATTAAAGAGACGATTTTGCAGAACTCTGTTCAATTTCACACCCTTAACTAATGGAAGACAAGTCCTCAAATAGCAAGAAAGTGTAATTAAACAAATTTTACCTGGTGTGTAATTAATGTAACATGTTGAAGGTATATTTAGCTGCAACATGAACTATATAACAATCAGTGTTTCTGAGTGTTTAAATGAGACGCTAACCTCGGATGCTCTCCAGGGTTTTGGCTGCCGACTCCCTGACCTGATTGATCAGGTCCTGGCGCGCTCGCTCTGCTCGCAGGGCCTAAACAATGGACAGGCAAGAAATCATCATTAACAAAGATTTATCCCCTTGCTCCAGAGCTCTACCTCTCCTCCTGCATCTCTTCCTGTCACAGCTGCACAAACAGTGCATGCCATATAAACTAGCTCAATGCCTTAAAAACAAACGTGCATCAGATTGTGCACAGGAAAGCTATAGCACCAAACATCTCACAAAGAAGTACAAACAGAGCTTGTATCCTTACCTGCTCCTCCCTGCTTACAGCGCTGTGCTTTGCAATCCTCTCCATGCGTCCGCGGTACACCGCGCATTCTCGCTCAATCTCCTCCACCTCCTGCAGGGAGAAGGTGACAGCGATGCGAGGCACCGGCAGCTCCGACCAGCAGATGTAGTGCTGGGGAAGAACACATTTGGTGAGAAGTTAGTGCTACAAAAGGGGGCTCGCTGCTTCAAGTGTTAAATTGCATGACTCATCATGTTGACATGTTTTATAATCTCAAAGTTCATTGCATTAACAAAATATGTTGCACCAGCTGTCGGAAAGTACAACTCCTATTCCTGGCTAGATGCAAAAGTAAACTAGCAAAGAATCTGGGAAAACATATGGGAGAGATTTGGACCTCAATAGGATAAGAAGCTAAAAATAACCTGTAAAATGTCTACAAGCACAAAGTTTGGCAAAAGTGTTGCTACCCTTGATTTTTTTTCCACACATGTCCTGATGCAACTGCAAGGCTCATATCACAAGAAATTAGGCGAAAAAAGACACAAAGAAACAGTTAACGTTAAAAAAGGTTCTCTGGTTGGGAGAGAAAGCTGCATCTGCTTTTACTTAAATGCAAAACCCCTCAACACACCATCCCAACATTAGTACATAGTGGTGGCAGCATCATGCTGTAGGCTTTGCTTTTCACCAACAGGGGCACATAAGCAGTTTAGAGCTAATTAGACCATGATGATACAATAAATAATGGGATCCTTGAGGAAATATTCCTCATCTTGGTGGCTTATCACACGAAATCCCAATGCTTATAGATGTCTAAGCTTCACAACTGTTAAAAAATTTGAAAGTATACTTTTGTATTTGTATTTTATTTTTGTATTTTGTATTTTAAATTAAATGAATGCTTCAGCTTAAATGATCAGATCACATCTTCCATCTTTCTGCAATAAACGGGGCTTACACTGGGATGCATATGGGGAAAATACAGAGGAGCGTTACCAAGATGATAATATTTTAATGATTTAGCTGAAGCAGGGACTCAACAGAAGCACTGTGGTCTTTTTTTCACTCTGTGTAAAGGTCATTGAATATTGGCTACCAGTCACAACTGCAATACACGAGATATCGATATCAGCCCAAATTTTCCTGTCAGCGCACCCCTAGTTAGAATATTACCTCTATACTCCATGAAGACGAACATCTTCCTGCGTCTTGTAAAACTAATAATAAGAGACTCTTGGTATATGTCAAGATAAATATACTTGGGTCTTATTGAGTTATAAAATAAACCAAAAGTTATATTGTAACAGATAGACAAGTAGCAAAAATTTGCAGTGCCTTTCTGTATTTGTGAAATACAAACAATTTAATCCTTGTTGGAAGAAAGAAAATAAATAGCACTGGGGATGTAAACACTTTATTTCCATGGTTAATGAAACAGCTGCAAATGAACAGGAATTCCATGTCTGTTCTCAATTATTTATAAATATACATTAAATACTGTTGTTATTTTTATTATTTTGTTTAGGTAAAATAATTCCTCAAAACTGAGTGAAAACTCTCGACCAAGTGTGGCTGTGTATAAAAATCTGATATGGAGTAGATGTGAGGATATTTGTCACCGTACAACTTCTAAAAGTTACTTTTTGGGCGATGACAGTACATATAAAAGCCCTTGATGCTACATAGAAAATATAAGAATATTAGAATATTTTTTTAATACACAGAACTCAAGTGCATTAAATCCCTTTAGATTCACATGTATGGTTATAAACATACAAAACAAACCTGCGGACAGCAGATTTTGAGAAGGTTTATGGTCTTCCCACAGACATAGACGTCGTTAGCGATGTGTCTCAGGAAGACTGGCATGCAGTCCTCCACATCCTTCGAGATCAGAGTGTAGCCTTGGACCCAGAAGTGTTTGTCTGTAGAAATGCAAATACAACCCCGTTAGAATCAGCCAGTACTAAAAGAACATCCCTCTTTTTTACTATGACTTATGAGACATGACAAAACTTGCTGCTTGGAACAACACCTGTAATTGTCAGCACTTAGCTCAGTAATTCTAAACATAAAAGCATAACATAAATGCACGAGCTTCAGAGCTCATGCTTTGCCACTGCTGACTGCTTCCTTGGCCGACAGAATTTGAAGAAAACAGTGACAACTGCGTCTCCTTCAAACAGCAGGAGCGAGAGCTGTGGAGCTTCACTCGAGCTGATGAGGTGGAGCCGATGAGCAAAAATGGAACCAGACAAAACCAGCATGACGGTGTGACCTTGAATGGGATGCTGAGTTACATACAGTGTTTGGACAGCCTATAATCATTCATACCTCACTGTATCATTAGCCAGTGTCAACATTAAAAAGGAGAAGCTTGTATATATATTTGTATTTGAAATTTGTTTATGCATATTCATGCCTGCACCTGAATGATTTCATTGACAGGTAAACATGCTGACATCTATTCAGTCAGTAAATTATCAGATAAACACCTTTGCTTGCCTAAAACAAATGAGGACTATTTTCCAATAGATTTTGGCCATTTTGTCAAAAAAAAAATGTAAAGGGCTGTTTTTTTCCATCTTACAATTAAATATGAAACTGTAGCTAAGAGCTTTGGAGATCTTTGTTTTGACTTCCTATGTTGTCTTGACGTGATTGGAAAATTAACTTGCAGCTTTGTTCAGATTAATTTATCACAACTGCATAAAAACACAAAAAAAAAACAACAGGTAATTTTACTGTCACATTTTTCTACTCAAAGATCAGAAAAAATCTGTCTCATTGAACATGTTCCTCTTTCATTTTTTGATTAAAAGCCATATGGATTTTGTCATATTTCTACTCTAAGGAAAAAGAAATGACTGTAACACTTCATTAAGGTTCTTGGATAATATTTAGAAATAGTTAAAATTTTATCTATCCTCCTTCTTTCACTTATCTAAGATGAAATTAAATCCAGAGTGCATACATACACCCCCAAAACGCTCTGGGTCTGCCCCGGGTCTCCCCACTGTAGGTCATACCCATGGAATTGGGTAGAATTGAAAAAAAATAAATAAATAAATTATATATATATATATATATATATATATATATATATATATATATACAGTGCTTGTGAACTAGTTGAGTAGTTTAGATTTTTCTTTATTTTTACCATGATTTTCTTATTTTTTCATCACCAGTTTTTGTATATGAAATGTCAGGTTTATGTTCATCAATTCCATTCATTTGTTTTGAGGAAAATGTGGGAGTTGAAAGCAAACTAAATGAAAAACGGAATCAGAGCATCTGCAAAAGTAAATGAACCACAGCTGCACTGGTAAAGACAATCAGGTAAAAGGCTCAGGTTAAGCACATGTTAGTGCTTGAGTAATCAATTAAGCAGACCAATCAAATGAGACGTCCTTGGGAAAAGTTTGGAGGTGCACTGGTTAAAAGGGAGACGAAACCAAACAAACCACTGTTGTGTCAAGGCATAAAGACCAGATCAACAATGCCGAGAGGAAGGGAGACATCTGAGGACGTCAGGAAGAAGGTGGTGACAGCCCATCAGACTGGGGAAAGCTATAAGACCATCTCCAAAAGATTCCAGCTTCATCCATCCACTGTAAGACAAATCATTTACAAATGGAGGGCACTAGGCATCACTACAACTCTGCCCAGATGTGGACGGCCGTCAAAACTTTCACAAAGAAGCACCAGAAAAATAATGATGCAGGTAAAGGCCAACCCACGCATCACCTCCAGAGAATTGCAGACCTCTCTGTCAGCGTCTGGGATAAATGTACATGCGTCTACAATCAGGCGAAATATCAATAGACATGGCATTCATGGGAGAGTTGCTAGAAGGAAGCCTCTGCTCTCAAGAAAGAACAAAGCTGCACATTTAAAGTTTGCCAGAGAACACTTGGACAAACCAGAGGCTTTCTGGAAGTCCATTCTCTGGACGGATGAGTCCAAAATTGAATTATTTGGCCACAATCACAGGCGCCATGTTTGGAGAAAAGTAAACACTGAATTTAAAGAGAAGAACCTCCTCCCAACAGTGAAGCACGGTGGTGGAAATGTGAAAGTCTGGGCCTGCTTTTCTGCCTCTGGACCTGGACGACTCCATATTATCCAGGGAACCGTCAATTCCCAGGGCTATCAACAAATTCTTGATCAGAATCTCTTGTCATCAGTCAGGGAGTTGAAGCTGGGACGGAAATGGATTATGCAACAAGACAATGACCCAAAGCATTCCAGCAAAAGTACCAAAGAATGGCTTAAGAGAAAGAAGATTTGCACTCTGGATTGGCCCAGTCAAAGTCCAGACCTCAATCCCATAGAAATGCTGTGGCAAGATCTGAAACGGGCAGTACATGCCAGATGTCCCTCCAACATCTCTCAACTGGCAGAGTTTTGCAAGGAGGAGTGGACAAAAATCCCAAAAAGCAGATGTGAGACACTTGTTTGTCGTTACAGAAGACATTTAGTTGAAGTAATGGCTGCAAAAGGCGGTGCCACAAGGTACTAACTGAAAGAGTTCACATACTTTTGCACTTGGCATATTTTCTGTCTTTGACAGATAAAATACTTTTGTTGAATAAATAATAAAAAGATGCATCTTTTTTGTCTTTGTGTTCCTTATCTGGAAGGTCCGCATTACAATTTGAGCTTTGGATGTTCATTTTACATGATTATTATAATTTTTCTTTAGAAAACAATGGCCATGTTTGGATGGTTCACAAACTTTCAAGCAGCACTGTATATATATATATATATATATATATATATATATTTTTTTTTTTTTTTTCCAATTCTGAATCAATTCTAATAATAATTATTGAAGCAAGCTTTTTTTGAGCAATCCCATTTGAGTTGTAGCCCCTCAAAGATAAAGCATTGGTGTGAATCCACCTTTTTTAAATGTTTAAAAAGCCTTCACATATATACACCTTTTATTGCAGTTAAACACAGGGCTCCTACACTTTTCCCAACACAGCATTCCATTATATTCCAGCATCCTTCAGCATATTCATTATCCTATTTCAAGGTCCCACCCTTCAGTATAAACAAATATGAGATATTTATACAGGAGTCAGACTTTAAATACAGAATCACCAAACATCCCAGATAGAAGCACAGGATAATGTGATGGATACTGGACACATGGATTTATAGGTGTTTAACAGATGAAGGGATGAACAGACCATTAGTGGATATATACTGAAAAAATAAACTGACAGATAATATCAGAAAGAAGGACTGTCCGATTTTACTGGAACAAGCTTTTTATTGTGGTTTATTTTTAGTCTCTTGAAACGCTAAAATCTGTGTAGATGTCTAAACTATGTGGATACATATAAGTTTGTCTTTATGTAGATGGGTTCTTTTTTAAAGCCTCAGACAGATATTTTTAATAACTGCTGATAAATACATAGACTTTTAGATAACAAAAAAATAATAATAATAATATGGTGATATAATAAACCTAAAATTATATATATATTTTTTTTATGAAAAATTATTTAAGCTACCTTTAAGAATTAAGTTTCAGGGAATGAAATGTAAAAGTGAATAGACAGAAAATGTAGTGATGAAAAACAGCGTGTTGAGACTTAAGAGAGACAAAAAGTTAGGAAGCTTCTGTAAACCCCAGATGGGTTTTTTTCTTCATGTCTCAGCTCTCCTCATGGAACCGATTAATTAGACCAAATAAAAATACTTCAGAAAGTCCAGCTTTTGAGGGTAAGGCTGAGAGAAAGCCATTTATTAAAGTTCTTTTCCTACAATCAGCAGGGTGTACTAAATAAAAAGAATAAAGCGATATTATTTGTGTTTGTTCGTCTGGCTTCCTGAGTGGAGATGATTCTGGCCTCCCACAGCCAAGTCGGATTCTCTTCCCTGCTTATTATTTTTCAATAACTTTGTGGCATCCTTTATAGACACAAGGACAAATCCAACTAGGCAATAAAGGTTCAAATCAAAACTGTTTGTTTTTTTCCCTCCTACTATAGACAGTCTGCCTAGCAAGCTTTTCCTTTATGTGTGTGTGTGGATGTGTGTGTGTGTGTCCTTTTCCATACCCCTAAAACTGAGGTAATCCTCATTGACCTGGATCATGAATTCTCCATAAACATCTCGAAACACGCCGCTGTACACCCAGTCGGACACAAACCTAAATGAAGCAGAGACTCTTAAAAAAAACCTGTTCAAACAGCTTATGCATTTTAGTAGAGTCGCCATGTCTCTAGATTTTTAAATGCATCTTTCAGGTGAAGCTGCAGCATCACGAACCGTGTGTAAGGTTCACAGCAGCTCTTCAACAGGGACAGCAGGACGGGATAGTTCTCGTTGCTGCAGTTACTCTGAGCTTCGTTGTAGAGGTAGGACAGCAGCTTAACACCCTGAGGAGAGCCACATGAACAGCGCTGACATCTCGCCCGGAAGGTTAAACACAGCCATGATAGATTACAAATTACACTTCGTAGATAAAAGAGCCCTCACCACAGGGAAGGTCGCGTGGCCCGTACCCGAAGGGCCGTCCACACAGCACAGCTCCGACAGGTACCTTTAGATGAAAAGAGAGTGAAGGGAGTTTTTGATGTGGTGACGCACGCAGTGAGCTGATCTCTGTCAGATCAGTCTGACAGTGTGGGGTTAAGGTTAAAATTAGTAAAAACAAAAGAAACCATCAGCAGCAATGATAAAAAGGAGGTGCGATCTCACCTGAGCTGGCGGCCAACTTTGCGGAAAAGGAAGCCGATCGTCAACAGGCTGAGAGTAGGTGGCGTGCTGAGAACACAGGCTCTGTAGTAATGCAGATACTTCCTTAGACCACCAGTGAACGCCTTGGAAAAAGAAATAAAGATCAGTCCTATACATAGTTCCCCAAAAGTATTCATACCCTGATGCATCTAACCTTCATGTTACGACAAACTTTAAAGGATTGTATTAGGATTTCATGCTCAGCTCAGTGCTGAAATAATCCAACAGTGACTAAAGTTTATTTGAAAGAGCGGAATAAAGACATCTTAATTTTTCATGTAAGCACATTATGAGAAACATGGTATACTTTAATATTTAGTATATGGAGTTAACATTTTGTGAAACCATCTCTGCTTTGATGTCTTCCAATGAGGTTTCCATGCCAACCACAGAACAGGGACTGCCCTGATTAAGGTGTTCAATGACATCAATATAAACTCAGACTCTGGTATTCACTCAGTTTTATTGGAGCGTCTTGAAAACTGGGTTGGCCTTTCTGGTAGAGCACTGGACTGGTTTAAATCCTACCCGAAGTACATGGATTTCTATGTATCAGTAGGGAACTTTAAGTCCGAGACCAGAAAAATCACATGCGGAGTTCCTCAAGGCTCCATTCTAGAGCCCATCCTATTCAACATCTACATGCTCCCCTTGAGCCCCTGTAACACCTCTATGGTTTAGACAGCATATGCCTAACGTCCCAGAATCTTCTAAAACGCTGGCATACGCTGAACTTTGCCAAGTGTTCATAAAGGTTCCAAAGCGTATGTCCAACAACAGCCTAACTTATGCATAACACACGGCAGCGTAAGGCCCAGGAAATGTCACAAGCCAGTGTCCTTAGGGGGGCAGCGATGCGCCTACAATGCAGCAATGCGACCTGCATAAAGAGATTCCTTTGATTGAGGTATTAACCTAGCTGATGTTTACCGCCCACCAAAAAAAAAAAAAAAAGAAGAATAAATGAATAATAGAAAAAGAAAAAGAAAGAAGGTTTGCAGTCCCAGCAGATTCAGCGTCATGTCTGCTAGGAAGTTTGTTGGTCTTGGACGTGGACGCAGGGAGGATCCATCACACTCACCTTCTCGCTCACCCTATGATGGGGATGAATCCTGGAGGAGTACTGACTGTTTCCTCCTGTGAACCCCCTTTTATACCAAAACGATGCCAATACGGCATTATACAGTAGCTGTAAGTTAGAAACACGTTCAGTGGTCATCTGGAACACGTCAAATACGTTGATATGCGTTAGAGATAAGTTACGCATAAGTTATGAACAAGTTACACTTTGGCTTTGGATAAGCTAGATGCCACCACTTATGAGTAACTTACACTTAATGTATGTCAACAATCAAATAACTTACCTGTAAATTATGGCCCACGTACAGCAAAGGATGAGAAATTTTGAGAATGCTAAAAATTTCAAAATCTTTTGAGCGAGCAAAAAAATTCCAGAAGTACTGGCTGTATGTCAATGTGTGCCAGCGTGTTTCAGCGTGCTGATAACTTATACAATGTATGCCAGCGTTTTTGCCAGATTTTTCGTACATCACGCATATGCTGTCTAAATTGCCAAGGTATGACAGGGGCTTTAGCTCAGGTTATAGCAAACAAGATCAGTTACCATAATCTATGCAGACGACACACAACTTTACATCACAATGTCACCAGGGACTATAAAAGCATCAGAGCGTTGGTTAGATGCTTAAAACAGAACAGTACATGGATGCATCATGATTTTCTACAACTGAATACAAACAAAACTGAGGAAATTATTTTCAGACCAACGGAGAGGTCCAGAGTTAACTCACAGCTCCAGCTAATACAGCTGGAAACATCTGTTTATGGCAGAAAGATTGGTGTCATGATGGACTCAGACCTGAACCTTCAGAGGTGCATAAAGGCAGTTACTAAGTTAGCCTTTTATCACCTGAAAAACCTCTCCAGGATTAAAGGACTAATGTCCAACTGTGATCAAGAAAAACTAATTCATGCATCTATCTTTACTAGAATTGATTGCTGAAACAATGTCTTCATAGATTTGCCAAATAAGTCCATCAGGCAGTTGCAGCTGATCCAAAACGCTGCTGCCCTTGTTCTTACTAGAACTGAGAAAGAGCACATAAGCTCTGGTTTTAAGATTCTTCCCTGGCTCCCTGTAGCTCAGAGAATAGACTAGAATCCTTTGGTTAGTCAATAAATCAATGAATAGATCAGCACCTCAATAAATAACAGATCTGTTGTCAGTGTATCAACATCCCAGACCACTCAGGTCTTCTAGTTCAAGCCAACTCTGTTCACCCAGAACTAGAACCAAACATGGAGAAAAAGTTTTCTTATAATTGTTTTCTTAGCAGCAGATTTGTGGACCACATTACAAGTATTTGCCCTGCCAGTGGACTCCATCTCCAGAGCAATGGGTATCTGCAGCTCCTCCAGAGTTACCATTGGCCTCTTGGCTGTTTCTCTTAACAATGGTCCATCTCCGTTCAAATTGATGTATGTCATTTCAGGTTATAGATTATGTAATTTCAGATGGCAATTAGATGCACTCCTCTGATTTAGGGAGATCAAAACAAACAAGACAGAATATGAAAGCACATCTGTTTTTTATTAAAAGAATATCTCAAAAACTCTTGATTCTTTTATTTTCAGCTTACTTGTGTACTTAGTGTGTATCACATGAAATTTTACACAAAAAAACCAATTTAAGTATGTGGCTCCAAGGTGATGAAAAGGTTTAACATTATGTTTTCTCAAGGCGCTCTAAACAAGAGAAATGATAAAACAGCCTTGTATAATCATAGAGGCTGCTCTCATTATTGGTGTTTTTAATGTTTTCTGCTATTGAAGTGCGTTTGTCTTATACTTTTTAGATGGTTTTTCTTTTGTCATAAATAGAGTGTGTCTATCTAGGCCTGCCTGTCTTCAGTTGTCCCTTAAGGGACTATTAAAATGTTCCAAATTGATGAACACAGTGGGGGTAAAAATGACATTAGTGCAGCATACAAGACAGAAAACGTGGTCCCAGCAGCATTAATTAAGGGTGATTATATAAACATACCTGGAAGACTAGGCCCTTCTTGTCAGCACTCTGGAGAGAAAAGCGACTCAGCCTCAGGTAGTAGGTGCCATACTGGGCCAACTCCCCCAGAAGACGAGACACGCTCTCTGGAGAAGCTCCCGACACGCACACACCAGGCCTGACATCGAACTGAACACTCTGTCATAGAAAGCACATATTTAGAAAAGATCTATAAGGAGCTGGGATGTCTGATAATAAAAAAATAATAATTCTCGACACTTGTAACAGGGAAAATGAAACTCAGGGGTGTTTGGAGAGTCACCTTTTTGATGGGATTTGAAGTCAGTGGAGTTACTTTATTACATGACATAAGCAGAAGTTTTATAAGAACTAGAAATTGTGTCTCTACGCAGTATTCTTCTGGGATAACACGGAAAACAAAAAGAACAGAATATTTTCCAGCCATAAAGGCATTCATAAAAGTACACCTGGTCAACAAAACAAAAAGGTTTTATATAAAAATCACATTAACTTCATCTTTTGTTAGTTTTCTGAACAAACTGTGAGTCATCTGATTTCCTAAAATGCTTTTTCTACAAAAAAGGAAATGAAGCCTTGCAAAAAAAGAAAAAAGGTCTGTAAATAGTTCAGCAGTTCTGCTAAACCTTAAGACGCAACTAGGAATGCACAACAGGAAAATATATCATTGCAATATGAGTGCTAGTTTTCATGCTTTACCAGATTATGCATCTAAAAATACCAGTGAAGCCAAGAATCTACTTTATACTACCTGCTCTTGTTCATGTTAAAACAGGATTGTATGGCAGCATCTCAATAGAACAACAAGGAGTTGAGCTAAAAGCAAGGTTTATTTAAACGTTTTCTATAATTGAAAAAAAAAATGTTGATCTTTACTGGTGGATCTCAAGTGAAACTTTGGTGATGAACCCATTTTTAAATGGTTGCATGCTTTTGTTTTGGCAATAAATACCTTGAAAAAATGCAATTAATTTGAAATAAAAATCAAAATTACTGGATTCTTGTATATTAATTTATTGTATTATATATGGTGTAACAGAGCCCGGTGCTGTGAGCTGACAGCCATCATTTCATAGCATGTAAATGAGGTTTATGCAGCCTAACTGAGCATGGAGGGATGCAGGAAGAACACAGAAGATAAGAGACACAGCTCTCCTGACAAATAAAACAATGATGAAATCTGCCTTAGCCTCCATTAGTTCTTGGGTTTCACTGTGATGAGGCAGAGCCCTTCTTTGCCCAACCAGCCAAAAAAATCCTTCTTACAGCACATGTAGAACTAAGTTTGCTGCTATGTGTGCTGCTATTTCAGAGATCCATCCGTCCATTTCCTGTCACGCTTATCCCAAGCGAGATCATGAGAGGTACAGGTGCCTATCTCAAGCTGTTTACTGGCGAGGGGCAGGGTACACCGTGGAGAGGGTGCCAGTTCATCACAGGGCAACACAGAAACAAACAGGACAAACAACCATTCATGCACACACTCACACCTAAGGAGAATTTAGAGAAGCCAGTTAATCTAATCATGTTTTTGGACTGTGGGAGGAAGCTGGAGTCCCTGGAGAGAATTGTTTCAGAGATATTAAAGATTATTCTTAGGTCACCCAGAAGTCAAATATCCCCCCATTAAGCTTAAAATGTATCTACTTTTTCAGTGCTACTTGATTGTGAGGGTAAAACTGTCATTTGTACTGATTTAGTTTTGAAGACAGAATCCTTTTTGAATTACGGCCAATGACGTCACCATCCCAGCAGACATTAGTGCTGCGTTTGTTGCTGATATAAAATTATTTTATAACTTCACATGTCATTCCTGTGCTGGTATTGAATATAACAATGGGAATGTTTACCTTATTTAGTGGCTGGAATAATTGCTTAATATTTAGTAAATCACCAGCCTCCCAGACCCTTCGCTTTGAACCTGCCGTTACCCCCGGTAACCCATGTCATTTCCTGTCAAGGTCTTGCTGTCGGCATTTCACAATAAAAGCACAGGTGAAACTTAACAACGTGGACTGCTGCTAAATTGCTCTCCATTAACAATTTCTTTCCAAAAAATTATGATCTCCCCAAGGCAGATCATAATTTTTTGGAAAAGCCCCAAAAGCTCTGGGGAAAAAAAAAAAAAGATTCCACATTGGTTCATCCAGACGCAGCTCCAATTTGGTCGAATTGGGCGGGATTTCCATGTAAATCTACCTCCACAGAAAGCAGTGACAGACCAGGGTCTGTACTGGAGCTAAATGAAGACTATAAACAGCCCTTAAAGCACTAAACTAAAACAGCTTTTTTTAAAGCCTTCTAAAGGTGGCTTGAGAGCATTCCTTATTTCTATCTTTTTTAACATAATTTATCTCTGTATTCCATTTTAATAAAAAAAAAAGCTTCACCTACATCCAGTCCCTGATTGGCTGCCATATCGCAATGTCACAGAAAAGCTCAGCTCTTTTCACATTCAGCGATCACTGCCCTCTCTCCATGTGGTGCTTCTGTTAGACAACACCTCACTTCTATCTAGTAGCACGAGGTGAGAGTGGCCGCTTCCATGCCATTTACAGTGCAGTTTGCATAGGAATTCTATGTGAATTCACCGCACTCTCCACTGACACTGTGTCTGCTCTGAATGCACCATCAGAGATTGGCTTTGTTAGCACACAGTTTGTTCCGCTTACATGTAACATGTATATAGTCCTGGGCAGTTTTGGATTGTTCTTCCACTCAAGGATGTGTTTAGAGTCTGTAAATTCTGGTTAATAATTTTTAAAAACACTAAATTATAAAATTCTCAAATCTTTCATTAATTCCTTAACAATAAGATTTATGGTGTTGAACTCAAGTTTATATCACCACTCAACTGTTAATTCTGTTGAGATTGGATTCTTCCCCTTAGAAATAATTTCCCAAATTTCAAATAATCTTTTATTTATTCTATGAAAAAATATTTTCTCAAAATTTGTCTCAAATATCAGTTTTTGATATCTGTATGAAAATGTGCTCTCTCCAATATATTTATTTTACTTTAAAATTATTTTTCCTTTCAGACTTTTTTTTTATTTGATAAAAACACAAAAATAACTCTTCCTTCTAAATCTTGTCTCCGGTATCTAAACCATATTACATAAAAGACTAAAACTATAACAGAAACTGACAAAAACTAAACAGAAACTAGGCATTTTCTAAAAATGATTTTTCTATAATTCTATAAATGAGCTAACATATACGCTATTAAAATCAAACTTAAACTAACAGAACTGAAATTTAGGAATCAAAACTAGATAAAAACAAAAAATAATGAAAATAAAATAAGAATAAACTAATGTCGGTTAGATATAACAGCTCTTATTCTGCTGATTGGGGGTAAAAACTGAGGAAAACATTAAGATGAACATAAATTAAACAGAAGGACCCAGAAACAACACAGATCATTGGACTTCAGACAGTAGATAATTGTTTACAGAGCAAATATAGAAAAATACATCATTTGAAATAAGAAGTTAGTTTTAAAGCGATGGTCAGACGCCTCTGTATCTTGGGACATACAGTCGTCACAATGTACAGCAGGGGTGAGCAACACCAGTCCTCGAGTGCCACTGTACTGCAGCTTTTGCATGCATCCCTTCTTTAACATACCTTAAAAAAAGAAAGGTTAATTACCAGGCCTCCAAGAAGCTAATTTATCCTTTGGTTTCAGGTGGGGTGGAGCAGGGATGCATGCAAAAGCTGCAGGACAGTGGCACTTGTGAACCGAAGATGCTTAGCCCTGGTGTACAACAATAGCACAGCAGCACAATCATTCTGTTTTGCAACAATGTAAACAAATGATCCCAAGGATATTTCAAAGTCCAACCAGGATTGTCCCCGAAAGAAGTCTGGAAAGATGCTACTAGCCATGATTGTCAGTCAAAATCTTTGCTTTAAATTAAAAAAGGTTTTTGCAGCACAAACCCAGAATTATTAGTGACCTGAGTTAAGGTTTCTGAGGAATCCGTTGGCTAACTGGGGATCAGCAGAAGCTGCTCTACTTCATTGTAATCATACTCGTCTTGAAGGGGTTGAGGCATTTCAAGAGGTAATTAAGAGACATTTGTGCTGAAACTGAATAATAATTAAACAAATATTTTTTTGTTATTTAGTCGTGTTGACCAATTTAAAATTTTATTCAATTTGTTTATTAGGAACACCTGCTAGTTTTTCCTCTAATTAACCCCAATCACATTTGAGGAGCTGAACAATTTTAGAAGCAACAGTTTGTGTAAAACCTAAAAAAAAAATTTTTATAGATTAAGTAGAACAAGAGATTATTTAGAAAATCTATGTAATTCTATCAGTTAAAATTAATTAATTAAACTTTAGAAAGCAAACCTGTTTCTAGCCTGTTTTAATTATAAATAAAACCATGTTATTTATTATATGACAATATGCTGATTGTTTGAAACAAATATTTCTAAGATCATTTAACTTACACGGGCCCTCTCTAGCAGCTGTAGCTATTTTGATTAGCATCCAGTTGACTTTGACTGTTATAAGCAGCTATGTTATAGCTGCCCCACCCTTAAAAATATATTTCCTGATTTCTCTAAGCAGAGATCACTCTGACTGCCGTCTACTGGAATAAAGATAGCAACAAGTCATAATGACAGGCCCATCCTCATGCTGTACAGTAGGTTTCCAGCTAACAGCATTTTTAAAAGGTCATGGAGTCTGCACTAAAGATGGTGGAACAAAAAGTCCTAGAAACATTTAAAAGCCTTGAGAACTACTGAGAAGTGCTCTAAGCATTATTCTTATGTCTTTATGTTAGTGTCAAACATCTCCTACAGTAACAGGATAAGGAAGGGGCCAGGGGAAATCAGGGAATGGTGATTCAATTAGCAATGAAAGAAAAGACTATAGCCTTCCTGAAACAGAAGGAAAAAAAACTTAATGGGACACAATAAAGCAACTGCTGCTCTCTCCTGCGGTTTGTTTTTTAACATGAGGAACACTGCAATTTACTCCTTGATCGTTTAATCAGGTTAATGGCTTGACACGATCTGGCTCAGTTCTCTAGAAGTTTTAGTGTAATAACCTTTTTTAAAAGGAAATGCGTTTGTTTATATCTCAGACTAATTGTGCACTGACTCAAATGTCTCTGTGTGCTGCTGCGCAGTGGCACTGTGCCAAAAAAGATTGCATCCAAGTGTGTCTCAGTAATAAGTGACGACGAATTCACCTGGTTGAGAGGGAAGGTGGTGGACGCCACTCCAATCAGAACATTCAGGAGGTCGGATACTAATTGCGTCTGGGAGTCTAGAGGCAGCATGAGGATAGGAGAGGAAGCACCGGAACTCACGACCCTCATCTCTCCCTCCCATAGCTGATAAAGCTGGTCAAATGTCTCCCTGCCTCCTTCTGTGAGAAAGAAGGACTCCTTTTTTCCAGGTGGGCTAGCAAAACAAAAATCAAAGATTCAGTTTAAATCCACAGTACACTTGCTTCATTTATTTATTTGTATGATTTTCTGCCATATACTCAATTGAACTAGACATGTTTCTAACTCATGACTTATTATAGTTGTTTAATATATAAACTGCTGCATGATTTTAGGAATTTTTTTTTTCAAGGTTACTTCATCTATATTTACTTTAATGAAGGTTTACAGCCAATTAGAACCCAAATGTATTTTCTCAGAAAAAGATCATTATTTAGACATAAAACAAATTTCTAATTAGCCTTCAACATTTGAGAGAAAAAATTAATTCAAGAGTTTGGAGGAATTGTACAAGGAGCTGGAGTCAGTGTTTCAAAGTCCAACATAGAGACATATATCCAGAATGTGGGCTATAACTCTCACATTACTTCTGTCGATCCATTTTTGAAATGTAGAAAACATCACAAGTGTTTTACCCACTAGGAGAAAAAGAACGGGACTGTCTTCTTCACATTTAAGGACCGTAGAGACTGGAGGAAAAGCGGAGACGCACAGAATACAAGCAGCCTTAGATCCAGAGTTAAAGGGAAACGCCGTTTTTTTTTTTTTTCATTGGGCCCTTGATTTTACGTTATTACACCATGTTCTACTCATCCATATGAGTTTTGTGTCATTTGGAGTTGTTCTGAAGATATACCATCAGGTAATATCCAAGTAACGTCTTCCTTTGGGCAATGACTTGAAGGCACAAACTAAACTGTTCATAATTTATTCTTTATGGCATGCCAGCATTCATAACATGTAGGCGAATCACTGTCCCCCAGACATCCACGGTTAAATTTTTTTTTAATATCTTTTAAAAACGAATGATGTCCAGTGCTGCTACCACAGATGATCTTGCTCTCCAAATGGAATAGAACAATTCAGATTAGCTCGCCGAATTAATAGAAGGGGTAGAGCGTAGCCGTCTGTGGTCCGGGCAGCCCGTCACAACTCCAGTTCGGCACGTGAATAACATCATACACACTGTGCTTTTTAAAAGATATAAATATAAATAACCGCAGATGTAGTAATAACTTACTTCCTGCGCACATACAATTGTTTTCTGATAAAGATGGAAAATATAATATAAGAGGAAAATTCAATTTCAAAACTAAGTATGTTCGAACAGCAAAAAGAAGCTTTAGTTTATCAATTAGTGGAATGAAGCTCTGGAACAGCTTGCCTGAAAACATTAAACAATGTAAAAGCATCCAGCAATTCAAAAAAGAACATAAGAAAAGTATTTTTGATGAATACAAAAAAAGAGTAATATATAAAAAGTTGGTATACTGTTTGTCTTACAGTAAATAATTATCCTTTACCACCATGACACATGTAACTGAGGGGTAGGGCCTAATACCGGTAAGCTTATGCTTCATCCTACTCCTTTTTTAAAACATGATGCATGTTTGTGAAGCATTCAATGTAAACATTGTTAAATCATATCATATTTCAAAATAAATGAAATGAAATGAAAATGAAATGAAATGTCTGGGGGACAGTGAATCGCCTACATGTTATGATTGCTGGCGTACCATAACGAAAAAATTATGAACAGTTTAGTTTGTGCCTTCAAGTCGTTGCCCATAGGAAGACATTACTTGGATATAACCTAACAGAATATCTTTGGAACAGCTCCAAATGACACAAAACTCATATGGGTGAGTAGAACATGATGTAATAACTTAAAATCAAGGGCCAAATGTTTAAAAAAAAAACAGCGTTTCCCTTTAAGTTTACACAGCCAGTGATAATCTGAGAGACCATGTGTCATTTAAGTGTTGGACACGATATTTTATAAAATCCAAAGTCAGCAATCCTTTCTGCCAGAACACTGTGGTGCACTTCATGCTCGCCTCTCCGGAGCAGCTTTATAGAGAAGCTAATTTCATCTTCCAGCAGGACTTGGCACCTGCCCACACTGACAATACAGGTGCTGGTCATAAAATTAGAATATCATGAAAAAGTAGATTGATTTCAGTAATTCCATTTAAAAAGTGAAACTTGTATATTATATTCATACATTACATACAAACTCATATATTTCAGATGTTTATTTTGTTTAATTTTGATGATTACAAATGACAACAAATGAAAATCTCAAATTCATCATATCAGAAAATTAGAATATTGTGAAAAGGTTCAAAATTGATGGCCCCTGGTGCCACACTCTAATCAGCTAATTAACTCAAACCACCTGCAAAAGCCTTTAAATGGTCTTTCAGTCTAGTTCTATAGGCTACACAATCATGGGGAAGACTGCTGACTTGACAGTTGTCCAAAAGACGACCATCGACACCTTGCACAAGGAGGGCAAGACACAAAAGGTCATCGCTAAAGAGGCTGGCTGTTCACAGAGCTCAGTGTCCAAGCACATTAATAGAGAGGCGAAGGGAAGGAAAAGATGTGGTCGAAAAAAGTGTACAAGCAAGAGAGATAACCGCACCCTGGAGAGGATTGTGAAACAAAACCCATTCAAAAATGTGGGGGAGATTCACAAAGAGTGGACTGCAGCTGGAGTGAGTGCTTCAAGAACCACCACACACAGACGTATGAAAGACATGGGTTTCTGCTGTCGCATTCCTTGTGTCAAGCCACTCTTGAACCACAGACAGCGTCAGAAGCGTCTTGCCTGGGCTAAAGAGAAACAGGACTGGACTGCTGGTGAGTGGTCCAAAGTCATGTTCTCTGATGAAAGTAAATTTTGCATTTCCTTTGGAAATCAAGGTCCCAGAGTCTGGAGGAAAAGAAGAGAGGCACTTCATCCACGTTGCTTGAAGTCCAGTGTAAAGTTTCCACAGTCAGTGATGGTTTGGGGTGCCATGTCATCTGCTGGTGTTGGTCCATTGTGTTTTCTGAGGTCCAGGGTCAACGCAGCCACATACCAGGAAGTTTTAGAGCACTTCATGCTTCCTGCAGCTGACCAACTTTTTGGAGATGCAGATTTCATTTTCCAACAGGACTTGGCACCTGCACACAGTGCCAAAGCTACCAGTACCTGGTTGAAGGACCATGGTATCCCTGTTCTTAATTGGCCAGCAAACTCTCCTGACCTTAACCCCATAGAAAATCTATGGGGTATTGTGAAGAAGAAGATGCAATACACCAGACCCAACAATTCAGAAGAGCTAAAAGCCACTATTAGAGCAACCTGGGCTATCATAACACCTGAGCAGTGCCACAGACTGATCGACTCCATGCCACGCCGCATTGCTGCAGTAATACAGGCCAAAGGAGGCCCAACGAAATACTGAGTGCTGTACATGCTCATACTTTTCATGTTCATACTTTTCAGTTGGCCAACATTTCTATAAATCCTTTGTTTTTATTGGTCTTCAGTAATATTCTAATTTTCTGATATGATGAATTTGAGATTTTCATTTGTTGTCATTTGTAATCATCAAAATTAAACAAAATAAACATCTGAAATATATGAGTTTGTATGTAATGTATGAATATAATATACAAGTTTCACTTTTTAAATGGAATTACTGAAATCAATCTACTTTTTCATGATATTCTAATTTTATGACCAGCACCTGTAATGGCTGGTTCAATGAACATGGGATCACCGGCTTTATTTGCCAATTCTGATCTAAACGGCGCACAGAAATTATGATTTTTTTGGAAGAGAGGAAGATGAGAGAACACCAGAACAAATAGTACAGGTGAGCTAAAGGCTGCTGTTAAAGCAACGGGCTTCCTGAACACCTCTGAAGAGCAACCAGTTGAGCCTCTCTGTGCAAAAAGCTGACGCAGTAATTCATGCAGAAAGAGCCAAAGCCAAAGATTTTAGAACATAGAATGTACAGAGCATGAAATACCTTACAGTAGGTGGACATTTCCATATTAAAGAAAGCTGTTTCTACTGTTTCTATAATGTATTCAGTCACGTTTCCTACAAACGTAATTCTGGGTTTTCATTAGCTGTTGCCATTTTCATCAAGATGAATAAATTAATATGTGAAAAAATACAGAAATTAGTCAAATACATTACTGTCTGTAAATGTTACTACTTAGCTTTTCAATGTGATTCTAATTTATTTGGATGTACATGCATAATTAGCAAACGGCTCATTTACCAGCCTACGGACTCCCAGCAGCGGCGCCGCCCAGGCTCAAATGTGCGGACAGCCTCCCAGATGTCAACATCTGGAACAGGGCTCGTCTCCGACTGAGAGTCTGGGGTCAGGTTGGAGGATGACTGGAAGCCCTCGTCCTCAGACTGATCTAAATAGTGAGGAACCTGCACAGGTCACACAAGATGTGCTTCAGTAGAATATCTTAGAAATCCTAAAGTTTAGTTTTTGTGTTGAGGTTAAATCATTAGTGACCTACCCTGATAGCCAGTCCAGTAACATCGACATTACTGGGAATGGGAGGGAGGTCCAGTCTGATGTCCATGTCAGATGTTCGAGTATGTTGTAGTGCCCCAAACAATGTCAGCCTAGTTTCTCTCTCAAATCGTTCTTCTGCTTCCACTTTAGTCCTCAAAGTCAGCAGCCCCGTCCCCGGCAGCGAGTTTATCAACTGCTGAGATCCACACAGAGTCTCAATATTTGCCCATTCCTCCGCACACACCAGACTCCACGCCCTGGCTTCAAGTCTTTGTAGCTCCTCGCTCTGGTAGCTCCAGGGTTGGGGCCTTCGTAGAACGGGCCTCTCTCGTCTCATATAGTCCCGGCTGAAAGAGGTAGGAGGCGGAGGTGCAGAGCCAGCAAGACACACCAGGATCTCCAGCACTGAGTCTACTTCTGTCAGACCAGAGGAGGTTCCTTCAGGCAGCCTCCCCAGCTGGTCCTCCAGCGCCTCCGCTTCATCTCGGCACCCGGCCACTCGCAAGTCAAAACACATCATCAGGACTTTGTTCCTAGGCGGAGTGTTGGCCACAGGACGTGTTCTCAAGGCAGACCGCTTGGTGCCATCTTGAAAAAGCTTAGACAGCAGGGCGCCATAAGCCTTCTTTTTGAGAGCTCTGTGGAAAGCATCTCTGGAAACTCCTCCAAGGGCTCGACGCTTCCAAGACACCCCGGAGAGACTGCAGTCACACAGAGCGCTAAGCAGCTCAGTGATGCTGCTGCTGGGGGCGGCCTCTGTGGGATTGTTTGAGCTTGCATTCATGGTGGCTATTCTGTCTTGGACACTTGGTGCGAAAAAGAAACATGCATGTTAGTTTTTTTAAGAACCATCTCTGAACTGCAAAAAACAAACTGCCAAGACACCCTGACTAAAACCTCAACAGATCATATTTTTAAACCCAACGTTTGACCCTCCTCTGAAGCTCAACTGAACTGCAACCTGTTCAAAGGCAAACAGCCTAGAATACATCACCTTATTCTACCTCTAAAGACTTTATATAATCATACACGCATAACCAACATGAAATGAGTGTCAAATTAAATTTACTTTTAAGTATTTGATTATTTCTTAACTAGAATTATATCAGCTTTAACCATTTTTCTAAAACAGAAATGACAGTAACACTTCGGGTGTAATGTAGATTTTCTTTCACCCAAACTGAATCAAAACTTTACATACAGCCACAACTTCAAACACCCCATAGATAGTTTAATCTCCCTTAGTACGTTAAAGACATAAAACATGCCATTTATAACCACCCACCCAAATCTGGCACATTTTTGTAGATATGCAACTTTTCTTCTCAGAATTGGAAACGCATATATTGGTTTGTTTTTCTGCCTCGGAGTCTGGTTTTAAGTAGTGTTGCGCTTATGCCATTTTTGGCCCAGATACAGACTCCTGGCTGTGCGGTATCAGCTGATACCGATACCATCTGTTTGAAATTAACGTGTCTGTGTATATATGAAGAACTGCAAACTACTTGGATGTAAAATAATTGCCATCATGGCTTTGTCAAGCTGCTGCCTACCCTTGTGAAGCAGGAAAAAGACTAATACAAAGTGAATCCAGTAGAACTTTTTATTGCCTCCCTGGAATGGGTGACAATAGTTAAATAAACTTTTGGCACTCAAAATGGTATCAGTGCCCTATTTTTTCGTACCCGCCAATACTGATATCACCATTTTAGTGCATTATCGGGGCAATACTGGTATCGGTGCAACACTAGTTTCAAGCATGTTCTATAGTTTGCATTATCCACAACCTGTTGATTTAAAGAGAAATTTGCTCTTTGGTACCCAACCTGCTTTGCACTTATACCACTGGCAGTGAAACAGAGCCAGTTCAAAATGGCATAAGCTTACACTTAACATGTGGAACACAGACATTCTTCTGATCAAGGCCAAATACTAAATTTTTCTCTAATCAAACGGTAAAGCTCTCATCTACATGATGTTTGGTTTACCCATGTTTATAGATTATTTCTTTGAGCAGGATATCAACTTTTTGATGTAAACTCTGCACATTCACTTCAATTTTGGTCAGCACCCTTTCAGTTCTCTGTGATGGAAAACTCGCATAACTTGGTTAAACATGGTGGGGGAGGGGGGTCCGAGGTTGTTCTTGATTATTCCCAAATCAGAATTCCATCTCAACAATAGGACAATGATCCCAAACACTCATCAAACCTAAACCCTTTTGAAAACGTAAGATTAAAATCCTGGTGAAACAATACTGAGGTTTGCAATAAGTTGGCTGATGTCTATAGCTGAAACAATTAATGGGATTCATCATGATTAATCGATTATTGAAATAACATCAACTAATTTAGTAATCTATTACTGCTCTTACAGAGCAATCCACTTAGAGCAGTAAATATATCAAAATTTTAAAAAAATATGTAAACATTTTGCATTTAAGATACAAAAAAGAATGTTTTCGTCTGTCATTATGCTCCACCCAGAACTCTTCAAGTGGAAAAAGATTTTGTTTTACCTGGTTTAATTTCGTAAAAAACCTTCTTTAAGGAACCTATTCCAATTAAAGGATTAATTGAAAAAATAATTCATTTGCAAAATAATCATTAGCTGCAGCTCTAGTGATGTCATAACAATTGCAAGAGAAAAGTTTAAAATGAAACAATATTAAAAGACCCAATCTAATATACTTTTCAAAATGGGTGGAGGTAAACGTCTTGAATGGCACAGAGAGGTGAAGTGTTTTGAAACCCCAACCATCATAACATTGCCCTGCATGTTTCAGATGTTTTCCCTGCTTCAGTATCACTGATTTCTAATTAACAGGGTTTTTCTTAAATGCATTTATCCCAATCTGATCCGAGAAACATCTCAAACATGCAGGACTGTGTTCTTTACTGACCAGGGTTAAGTTTAATGTAATGCCATAAACACACCACATTGATTTAAGACAATACTTAACATTACCGCAACACTTTACATGTTAACATAGAGGTGGATGTTGCTAACATGCTAAGTGTTAGCATTATTATTTTCTGCTTCCCTGCATCAAACTCCATATTCATTTTAGTTTCATACCTACTTAGGACGACGCTTCTGTGTGATGTTTTTAACCCTCTTCACGTTGTTTTCTTTATATATTTATCCAAAGAGCTCCAACCTCCCATATTTGCTCATATTTATTAGCACTAGACTGGAGAGTTATGTTCCATTTCCGAGACGTTTGTTAGGTAAACATACAAACCCAAGGAAGGCAGTCAACCGAGCTCCATATGTATCTATACTAGCCGATTCTTTATAGTTTTATTATATAGAAACAGGGGGAAAATGTCAAAAAATAAAATCCGTAGCTAAATTCAAGCTGTTTCTCATTCATATTCTATCAAACAAACGCGGGCGACGAGCAGTCCTGAAGACAACCCACTACAATGTGATTGGACGATTCCGCCAGCAATCGTCGCCATGCTTTTTACGTCAGCCTTTATGTTTGGCCAATCCAGACAGCCAATCACGACGTAGGAAAACTGTCACTATGCTGCATTCAGGTGACACGGGAAAAAATACTAATGACATACTTGCAATTGTCCCCTATTTTTACAGTTTTTTAATAAGTTATATCACACAATTATTGCCACATATGATAGCCAGGGTTTTGTAAATAAAGAGTTTAATTATCTAGAAGCGACGGATGACCGGTGGATATTATTTGAATCCTCTGCCAAAGTGGTATTCTCTACTACAGAATATTATCAGCAATACAGTAAATGCATCGTTAATAATTTTTAAATTGTGTCACTTTAGAACTATGAACTCCAGTGTTGAGACAAACAAAAAAAGACATGCTTGAAATTCAAATAGAAAATCTGAATAGTGTGGCATGTTTTTATATTTACACACATTAACTCCGATCATGTTTTAAATAACTAGTAATCAACCAATTTTGTATACAGTGGTACTTAGAAAATATATATAATATATGTATATAATTAAATATAAAGAAGATCAGAGGTAGGTATATGTTTAAACATGGTAAAACCTTTATGCACTGATATTTTTATTAATGGGGGAAAATGCTATAACTATATAACTTGAATTAGAAAATTTTTTAAATGACAAAAGTTATTACCCCAACCCTAATAGGTTTTAGGGAAAAAAATAGACATTGCTTTTTACTTGATGTAAACCAAACATTTATGCATGCCATGATATTTGCAGCTGTGTCACCTGCTGGGGGCAGGCTGGCGAAGGTGTTTCAAGACCTATTGAGTCTTTCTGCTAACAGACTAAAATGCCTGGACCAGTGTACTGCCACCACTTTGGGATATTAAAGAAATTCACGTTATTGAGTAAAGAAAATGTTTGTCATATTGCCTATATTGTCTTGTCTATAAAATTACAAAAAGTCTGACCCCTCCTCCGCTTTCTGATTTTGTGTATATTTCCCCTCATCAATTAGATTATCATCTGGGAGACATTGTATCACACCATTCGCCCTACTGTTACTGAGCTATCTGCTTTTTCTTCAAAAGCTACAAAGCAGTGGAATCAATCAGAAGAGATGTAGCTCTGAGGTTTGTTTAATTCCATTTTAAAATATATTATATTATATAAATAGTTTGCTAAAAGCTGCTTAGATTTATTTGCTGAGTAAGTATGTGTGTCTGTATGGTCTGAGTAAAAACTGTTTTAAGTGACAGCAGATGCAATCTGGTTTATGTTATAACCTGGTGCAATACATCAAATGTTCACATTTATATTTCAGTTGTACACTGCCCCTTTTTAAAGAAATTATATTACAAAAAAATTGAAGCTTTGGGGTGTCATGTTGATGGTTCTTAAGGAGGCTAAAGGAAGCTTCTCAATTTTTACGTTAAAATGGATGGACTTAAATAAAGGCAGGATGTTCGGATCGGGGAAAACTGAATAAAAAAAAAAATCATGCCATACTTTGCAGATTTTTAAGTTAAAAACCCTCTTTGCAACACCCTTGACTGCACAAATTTTCTTAATTTACATTAGTCGGTCGCATAAAATAAATTGAATAAAAATCTTAAATTTTATGGCTGTAACTTTTTAGAATATGAAAAAGGTTAAGATATTTAGGATATTTATATAAGGTTTTCTAGGTAGGTAGTGTAAAGTTTTGGTTACATACTTCACTGTCAGTCTTGTTAGATAAATTCTAAGGCAATCATTTTAGACACTTAGACACTTGCTTCTGCCAGTTGCAGTATAAAGTATCGCACTAAGGAGGATAATATTGATTTTATCTTATTAAAGGTAAGTAGTCAGTGCCCAGCCTCTACAATGGTGTAAATTTGCTGTTCCCTCAAAATAAATAACTCAACACAACGCCAATAGTGTCTTCTGACAACAAAATGAGTCAACTTAGAGGTGAAAATGTCAAATCTGTCCCCAAAATGTTGATATTTTGTTATAATCCAGCACTGCCTTATCTCACCTGGTCGCTGTAGCTTTAAAGGTGTCATTAGGAATCCTATTCTACTTTTCCTCATACAACATCACAGAGTTGGTGGATGACAGGGTCATTGCACTCCTCCACCTTACAATTGAAATGTTTGCACAGATATCATGCTTCACTTGCACCTAAAATCTTGACCCTCACTTTGTTTAGCAAGGCACCAGACATCTTTTAGGCATGTAGGAATGCTGCCTCAGTATGTCACAGTACTCCCACCACCATGCCTGACTATAGATGAGACCCGTTTGCTTGCACACACGCTTGACACCATCTGGGTCTAATGCTTGTTCTTGGTCTTAGGAAACCACACAACATGGTTCCACTTACCAATGTCCTCAGTTTGCTTGTTTTCTGAAAACTGTTGTCAGGCTTTTATCTTTTGAAAATTATTCTTTTTGAAATGAAAGTCATGCAGTGTGTGATTTGGGCAGACCTTGCAGCACTTAGGCCTTGCAGTGATGTTTGCTGCAATTGTGTCCTTTTTCCAAAGACAAGGTTTGGATCTGACACTCAATATGTGAACTCAGCTTCCTTGTTCGATCATGATTCAATTCAATTCAATTCAGTTTATTTATATAGCGCCAAATTCACAACACATGTCATCTCAAGGCACTTTACAGTTCAACCAGATCATACAGTCAAATTGATACAAAGTTTTCTATCTAAGGAAAACCAGTTGATTGCATTGACTCATTGATTCAAATACAATCCCTCACACTAAGCATGCTTGTAGCGACAGTGGAGAGGAAAAACTCCCTTTTAACAGGAAGAAACCTCCAGCAGAACCAGGCTCAGTGCGAGCGGCCATCTGCCGAGGCCGACTGGGGTTCAAGGAGACAGAAGCAGAGATACAAAAAGCAGCTGTAAAAGGCGGCCCCGTCCAGGAAACACACAGCAAGGCAGACGAGCTCCAAGGCAGCTCCCATGCCAGAGGATGAAGAGAGCACATCCACCCAGCCACGGCCAGAGAAACAGGACCACACCTGAAGACAGGCCGATCTCCAACATCTACAAACAAGGGTGTTGATGGAAGCAACACAGCTGATAAGGCCTGCACTGTGTGGAACCTCTCCTGTTAAACCTCTATATGGTCTTGATCACTGTGCTGCAGTTCAGATGGGCTTGACTGTCTTTGTAATTCTTTTTTTTTTCAAGATCACCAGAAAGATTAAGAGTTGCTTTCTTGAACTTCATGTACAGAGTAATAGAGAGTGCAACAATAATAACACCAAATGTAAAACACGTCTCCCCATTCACACCTGAGACCTTGACAGACTAACGAGTTACAAGACATCTGGGATGGAAAATGGCTAATTGGGCACAGATTGAACACTTTCAATTAGGGCTTTGCTCAGTTTTGTTGCCAGTGGTCCGGTCATTAATTGAGATGTGCCAAGTTATTTTGAGGGGACAAAATGTACACTGTTTGACAAGCTGTTCTTGGACTACTTTAAATTTGATCTGTTTGTCACATTTTCTCTATATATGTATAATTTCTCAATGAATAATAATAAAAAATATATGGAATATCCTCCCTTTTGTGTACTTTTTTTCACAGTATCCTGATAAATTATGAGCACACCAACCATGGACAGAACATAAAAAGCTTTGGGTACATGCTTGTCAAAAGCCCTTCCTATAATTTCTTACTGGTTTTCTCTGCCTCTCACTGGGCATTTAATCTCCAGTTGCAGCAAATTTATAGTTGGCTACATTTTTTCTGTCTATTGGCAATGAAATATCTTTAAAGTCATTTGCATTTCTTTTTACTGCTCTGCTCTGTCAATTTGTAGAATATATCTGTATATTATTTTTCATTTTTTGTCGGCCCTAGTTGTTTTGCCTCGCTTTGCAGTTTCTCCGTCTCTGTGTAGCCGTTTAAATCTCTTTATTCTGGATTTGCACCTCTTTGATCACATTTTGGGTTAGCTATGTCCCTGTAGATTTAGCATCCTTTGTGGCTGGCACATATCTATTTCTTTTTGTGGTTTTTGTTTAATTTATTTTTTTCACATATTTATTCTTTTTAATCTTATTTTTAAAGCTGTTTGTGGTAGTCCTTTTTTCAAAACTCAGCCAAAGAGATGGTAATGTCAAGCAGAACCTAAAAACAGAGAGCGTATAATCCCATGGCTCTGTGCAACAGAAAAACACTCAAAACAACCCACAGATGCTGGTTTTAGGTATGCATCCTTCCTGAAAAAAATATTAAGTCTGAAATTTAAAGAAATAGGAGTGATATAGAAAAGTGGTTGTATATCTTTTTCATGCATGAAGGCATCAACAGGAACAGGCGAAGCTATGACCTTTCAAGAAGTTCAATAAAATGTTGTTTGCATATTGTGCCATCAAATTTGTTCATTTGTGTTTTAAACAATGATGGGAAAATAAAGAGGGGATATAACCTTGAAAGGCAACTACAACTTTCTAGGCTCAGCATCCAAAGGAGAAATTATTCAACACAACATGAATTCAACCAACATTATTTACAAAACAGTGATAAAATGTATGGCATTGGAAAAAGTTGCAATAAAAGTGCACAACTGCTGAATTAGTCATCACATACAATGCTTTGTTAAAGTCTACAGAAACCTGGCTGAATGGTTTGGTTTGTTGTTCTGCTGGAGGGTAAATCTAACACACACTTTCAAGGCTTTTGCAGACTATGACGGGTTTTCTTCCTGTAATACCTCCCATCAACTCTTCCCATGAACTCTGACCAGCTTTATGTCCCTGCTAAGGAAAAGCACAATGTGTTTCAGGCTTATTTGCAGCGTTATTTTTCTACATCACTTTGTATGTTGGTCAGATATGTCAGTTTTAGTTTATCCGTGCAAAGCATATTTTTTTTCATTACATTTGTTGAGTCTTCTGTGTGAATTGTGGATTTCTTATTGTTTTCCTATTTTCCCCCTTCTATAAATAAATTTTTGGAGTGCATGGCTTTATGGAGAGTTTGTCCCAACTAAGCTGTGGATCCTTACAGCTCCTCTAGAGACTGTCAAGAAAATAAGGGTCAATTATTTGTCCGACTCTGCCCGACGCCCGACTCTGGAGATGTTTGGAGATGTGCTACCTTTTTCCATTTTTGAATAATTGCTTGAACACTGCTTTGGGAAATGTAAAATTCCTGGGATACATTTTAGTAATCTCACTTTGCTGTCCTTAAATAATCTTCATGAAGAACTTTCTTTTTCAGCTGACCTCAGGGGTCCTCACATAAAAGCTGGATATATACCAAGAAGGTGAAAGCAATTGTTTGTATTTAATTTTGTTTAGGGAAATCAGAGCACTGAGTTTTTTTTTTTATTTAAAATAAGGAAATCAAGTTTGTGGTTAAGGAGTGGAAGATGGGAAAAAAGTGCAAGGGCTGTAAATACTTAAGTATTTAATGGTTTTAGGGAAATTTTCCAAAGAAAAATTAAAAGCAGGTATTTTCAATTGAAGAAGGTACTTTCCCTGATTGACTCAAACATCTTTAACTGATTTATTATTTACATTTTAAGCTTTTTACAGTTAGTTTTTACTAATAGTTTAGAAAAAAAAAATCTTTACTGCCGATTAAAAGAACCCCTTAACAGGACTTCTTTAGTTCTCCGTAGTTTAGCAGTTTTGTGTCCCAATATTTATGGTATAAAGCAGCATGGCACATTTTAATATTATAATGTTAAATATATGTGTTTATGAAGCTGTAGAACCATTCTCAGTGGTTTTGAATAATTCATCAGCAGTGTTCAAAAACGAAACCTCATAATTGTTCATATTCTTCCAAGTTTTTCACCTCCTTTTCCTCCCTTAAGGAGGTGTGAATCAAAGCCAAATCTTATTAGGAACTTTGAAACGTGGAGGTGAAAAGCAACCTATTGGGGAATAGAAGGATCTCCTACTAAAGGAGAAGCTGGCAGCTGTATGCAGGGAATTGTCACGGGAAGGAAAACAGAAGCCAACAACATGCAGATTTGAGCACATTTTCTTTGAGCTTTTCCAGCACCGATGCTGACTGAGTAATAATTATTTGTGCACATTATTAATTTTGCTATAAAATAAAGGACATGGTCTAGGTTTCTTTAATTCATTTTACAAATGTGAATACGTTTGCCACCCTGATGTATACAGCATGCCCTAGTAGATATATAAAGATGTCTTTCGTCTTTGATTTCCACACTGCAAAAATTGAAATCTAATCAGGTCAACCTTTTCCTTGAAATAAGCAAATTTAACATCAATTGGACAAATGAGCAGGACAGTTTTACAATGGCATTAGATCAGTTCAGTTTAAAAAACAAAACAAATCTGCTTCATTATCCTTATTTCAAATGCATAACATCTTCCCTTATATTAAGGGCAAACTATTTATTTCATTGGAAAAATCCTCTTAAGGGAAAATACAATTATATCAAGAACTGTTTTACTTATTTTTAGATATTTTTTGGGAGTAAAACAAGTGGATCAGGAATAATATTATGCTATACTACACAAGCCTTGAAGGACTCCCATCTGTTGTTTCATCAATGATCTGCTTAACTGGATCAGCCTAGATGCAGGCCTCTCATGGGTCTTTCATATACAGTACATCAACTCCTGCAATTGATTTTCATTCCCCCAGTTTCCTTTTTGACTTAATATCAGCACAAATCTTTATAGCCTTTGATGTTTGCCACAGTGATAGTGTTCTGCCTTTTAGACATAATTTCATGCCAGAACCTGAAGCTTGTATTCTAAACTTCGTCACAGAGACCTGATGTGGCATTAAGGTAAAGGCCATACACCATCCCTAGATATGCCACATTTGGAGACTGATTTAATTAGGAGAGTATGTAGAGCTGTAAAATACAAGAATGCTTCTGCTGGAAAAAAATGTATTTGGCATAAAGTCCTTTTTATTAACCATTTTGTTAGTTTTAATTTGTGCATTTTCTTTAAGAATTTTGTCCATTTCTATGGCTAGTGTATATACTGTACAGCCATGGTCATAAGGTTTTGAGAATGATTCAAATGTTAATATTTACAAAGTCTACTGTTTCAGTTTTTATAACAGCAATTTGCATATACTCCAGAATGTTATAAAGAGTGATCAGTGTAACAGCAATTAATTGCAAAGTCAATATTTGCCTAGAAAATGAACTTTATCCCCCAAAACACATTTCAATGTCATTGCAGCTCTGCCTTAAAAGGACCAGCTAACATCATTTCAGTGATTGCTCCATTAAAACAGGTGTGGGTGGTGATGAGGACAGGGCTGGAGATCAATCTGTCATGATTAAGTAAGAATGACACCACTGGACACTTTAAAAAGAGGCTGGTGCTTGGCATCATTGTTTCTCTTCTGTGAACCATGGTTATCTCTAAAGAAACACATGCAGTCATCATTGCACTGCACAAAAATGGCCTAACAGGAAAGAGAATCGCAGTTAGAAAGATTGTACCTCAGTCAACAATCTATCGCATCCTCAAGAACTTGAAGGAGAGAGGTTCCATTGTTGCCAAAAAGGCTCCAGGGCGCCCAAGACCGACCAGCAAGCGCCAGGACCGTCTCTTAAAAGTGTTTCATCTGCGGGATTGGGCTACCAGCAGTGCAGAGCTTGCTCAGGAATGGCAGCAGGCAGGTATAATATATAATACAATTCAAAAACTAGGAATTCGGACATAATGCAAGCATAGATTGTGCAAGAATGGACTGCTATCAGTCAGGATTTGGTCCAGAAGTTGATTGAGAGCATGCCAGAAAGAATTGCAGAGGTCCTGAAGAAGAGGGGTCAACACTGCAAATATTGACTTGCTGCATTAACTCATTCTGTCATTAAAAGCTTTGGTTACTCATATGATAGCAATTTTGTTTCTGTATGCGATGACATCTGACATACACACATGAAAACCAGACGGCAGCACATCTTTTGAAAATATTGTATTTGTGTCATTCTTAATACTTTGGCCATGACTGTAGATTCATACTTAACTTTTCCATATTTTGTCATCTGTCAATTCCAAATGCCAATGTGTGTGTGGTGATATAGTTTGTAAATATGAAAGGAAAAAGAAAAATGAATACAAACAAAAAAGAAAAAAAAAAAGAATTAAATTATGTATATAATTTGCAAATTAATCTCTAAAAGTGTGGCATGCATTTGTGCTCCACCCTGTACATTCTAATACTTCTAAACAGAATTCTGTTCAACTTAATCGCCATCTTCCAGTTAGGATTTAAAGGTATACTGGAGGATTTTCCCAAATTTTTAAAAGATCCACCCTATCCACTTTAAAAAAAAATAAATGCGCTTGCACAACCCTGTACCCGCTCCCGAGGAAATGCCTATCAAATGCAAGAGCGTGCACGAGCCATTTCACCTTGTGCACAATCTGTTTAAAATTAGCTGTTTTTCCATCCTTCATACAGGCTCACTTTCCAAAAGATTTGTATTTTTTCAGACTCACCACCGGTAAGTAAAATGGGGACGAGCACGTAGGACGGCCTTACGTAAATATATCACCAGGATGATGACAATTATGAGGACCATTTATTATGATGATCCACAGGGAAAAAAAGAACATCCTCCACTACTCCCTTAACTCTTCAGCATGAATAAGGAAGCTGGTCCGATAAAATTTAATTTTGCTTAATGCATTTGCATTCCTATAAGCAACAAATCTTAAAGCTACAAAAATGATTCTTTTTCCTGCAAGATAGGGATTATAAACATCTAGACAGAGCTGCAACACAATGGTCTCACTTCAATACCGACTCAGGAAAGAGTTGGTATTGAAGTTTTGTTTATTTAATCAGACACACGCACATCTCTACGATCACTTTTAATGCTGCCTTTTTTAAAGTACAAAATCAAAGTAATATACGCTGGTTGTAGCTTGCATTGCTAATAGCCTGAGCAGTACTAGTTTAGAACCTCTGAACTGAAACAGTGGTGTAGAGCAAATATAATCTAATGTCAGAGATAAATAGAACATACCGTATATGTAGATATCAGGATGTTGCTAGATAACTTTTTTCCCCACCAAAAAACAGTTATTTGTGTATTGAACACATTTCCTTAATGGTTTAGAAGTCCTTATATTGGCCAATTACTGTACATTAAATTCCCCCAAAATTAAATCAATGTTTTGGGTTGAAATGTGGAAAAGTCTGGGTAAAAGCTGCTGTAAATGCTAGATTTGAAACAACACACCGTTCACTTCAAAAAGAAAGTCAGCTCTCAGTGGCAACTCTATCACCCAAGGTGATTGTTACTCCTTATGAATAAAGCATGAGAACGTTTTCAGTCAAAGCAAATCAATAATGTCCAAGTGAAAGAAACACAGCCAATATGAAGGGTATATATGTCTCTGAGTTTATTCACGGAGGAGTGCATGATGAAACCTGTGGGTAACTGCTCCGTCCACACATACGACTTTTAAAATTACGTTCATCCAGCACAACCTGATCAGGTACAAGATCAAGAGTATTCGAAGCTGCCTCAAATGGGGAGGAAAACATTGGCTTACATTACTGGTCCTGTACCGAAAGTGGAGTGTCCCAGTTTATTTTATCATTACAGCACATTCACAAGTTTCAAAACCGGGGGAGAAAAAGAAAAAAAAAAAAAGAAACAGGTCTCGACAACAGCACAAACAGTTTTTTTCTATCTTTTGTAGTTTGTCTTAGGAACCAATGCATAGGGGTATACAGATAGAATACAGTATTTCAACTTGTTTGACAAAGATTTATATGGTACAGGAAACAAAAAATAAAATAACTGCACAGCAGTAAGAAAAATAATTTGTCGAGTATAGATAGTCATTTATCGTACACACTGTAGGATAGATTAGAAACACAGGTCAGAAGAATTAACACCATTGGAACAATTTTGCACTATAATCAATTGTACAAACGGATACCCTTTTGTCTAATTTTGGAATGTAAGACATTTTTAAGGGAAACCAAGATCCAAGTGGTCATTCAGCAACATTTAATCTTTGACTTTTTTTGTTTTAGCCACCAAAGTCCTAGTAAGCACACACCAAAGACACCCAAAGGAAATGCACACATCAAAACTGGAGCCGGAAAATAAATCATACTGAAATGTCTTCAGCCTAATGGCACGCAAATGGCTGCAGCAGCGCATCTAGCATTTAGACAGCACACATAAGATCACAAGTCCAAGTACATTGCTGTGTCTATAGTACTATCATCATATTCACCTATGTTACCAACAGAATAATTTAGAAACAATATATATGTATCATCCTATTCAATAAGGCACATTTTTGGTCAAAGAAAGGCTCTGAAAGAAGAAGCTTCTTGCATCGACTGTCAGTGAGAAAGGAGTCACCAGTAAACAACAGCGGAGATGAGGATGGAGCCTGCAGTCGACATGCAATTAAGATCAAAAGCCTCCCCTGCTGATTTCATTACACAGAGTGCCACTCCGTATCGCACTGAGTGGGCAGTGCCAAATGCTGTTAGTCAGGAAGCCGAAGCACCATGCTGAGATGGCAGGTGGGCAGGCTCGAGGTCTGTGCAAACGCCACTTTAGCCAAGGCAGGAATCGTTAACATTCTGGGGTCTTCTGGATCTCATTGCCACACGAGTCCACCACCAAATACGAGGGAGGACAATTAAATGATCTGTTGACAGCCAGACCTACAATTTAGCGATGGTGTTTAATGGAGTAAGAAATATTAAACTTTCATTGTGACCCTGTCCACGCTCTGACACTGACTTATCAATATTTCAGTTACCATAAGCAATTATATACACAATTGAATCCAAGCGCCCCAAAAAAAAAAAAAAAGTAAAAGAACAATTTGCAGAACCAACTGCATCTCTAGCAGATTATTTCCTCAGCATTAGGCTATTTTATAGCTTTAGAGGCAAAGTTAGCAATGATTATTTTGAACATTACAATGGTAATAATAAAAGACAAAAAATATAAAAAAATACATAACTTAATCTTGAATTGTTCTTTAACATATTGCTGAACTGCTACGATATGGTGAATATCTTTGTAAGAAAATGCAAGAATCTACTGTTTTGTTGCTCATGGTATACTGACATTATTGCAGAGCTAACATGAGTGGCATGGCTCCATGGCTAAATAAAACTGCTTCTTTCTCATGACAGCTAAAGAAAAAAATTGTACAACGAGGAAAGGAAATAGTTCATTAACTGAAATGTCTTAAAAAACGTAGAAATATCCCTCTGTGCTTTAGTTGCAGTGGAATGTTTCATGGCACTGTACAATAAAGGGAGACAGGCTGTGCTGTTACTGATTTCCACGAGCACGAGTGGCAATCCAGCTTAAAGCAAAAAATTCTGTATAAAAAGCAAAGAATTTATCTGAAATGTTTGCGAAACCTGTGGTAACCTGTCATTCGTACGAGCCGATGTCCCCGATCGGACCCTTTGGTCTCTGCCGTAAAGCTCAGTGAGAGCACAGGCTCCGGCGTTGTTCTGGGTGGCAGGGGGTTTCAAATGAGAGAAAGCAGGCGTCATTTCGCCCTCACGCCTGGTAAAGTAGGCATCCTGTGTGTACACTCATGTTCCCGCAAAGCCCCACGCTCACTCACAACATACTCACTCCTGTTCACGCATCACACACACATCTACACATACACACACAGGCTGATAAAAACACTGTCTGCACCACAAAGTGATTCCAATTAAAAAGATATTTTTGTTTCTTATAAAGCTTTCTGCATAAAGACTGCACATTAAAAAAAATATATAATACAACTCTTAAACCCTTTGCCACACAGAGAGAAATCCAACATCTGATTATCTGCTGTACCGGTGCTCCACAGTAGGGCTTAATTCTCAGATTTCTCTCAATCTGCATCCTGGGAGCAATATTCAGGGGAGCATGAGTAAGGGCTCAGACCTTTAAGGTTTGGCAAGTGAGATTTAAGGCGTACCTATGACAATGTAACCCACTATTTTCCCATCAGTCTTTTCGTTTTTTTTTTGCCATCTGTGGGCAATTAATTAGTCCCAGTTACTCCACAGAACCAAAAAAAAGACGCTCCAGGGATGCACACAGGGAGTCCCCTCTTATATTTTCAATTTCCATACTTTATGCTCAGAAAAAAAAAGTAGAAATAAGCCCCTGTAGTCACTGGCGATCTCCCTCTATGTTTTGACTCATGTCCCTCCCCTCGGTGGGTTAGAGATCAGTCACTTTGTTTTCCAGGGCAGCTGCAATCTGCTGCAGCCGCAGGGTCAGCTGTTTACTCTGAGCAGCCGGGTCCTCATCCAGGGATGCGATGATCTGAAAGGGACAACGTAAGGACGGTCATTGAAATGATCGACCGTGCAGTCACAAATATCAAGAGAAGAGGAGGAGGGAGGAGGACACGGATGAAGGACAGCAGAAGGGGAGTGCTGAAATAGTAAAAAAAACAATTGGAAAAGGGGTGACGAGTTGGGGAGAGGGGCGCTATTCACCATTAACAGTCACGTCATTCTGGTTGTTATTGTTTGAGAGCCCCTCTTAGGGGAGAATGACAGCCCCATTTGTTTATCCAACTTGTTCATTAGGTTTTGTTTATCCCTCTTTTTGTGACCTCAAGTGGCGACATGCGGTGGACTTTTAAAAATCAATTCCCAAAGCAATTTTCCAATTCACATCCCCCAGAAATGCTTTCAATTAAAATTTCACACAATCTCTTTTCTGGCATATGAAGAGTGAAGGGGAAGGAGGGAAGGAAAAAGAAATATAGCGAGCAGCAGTGCATACAGTGGAATAGCCCTCCTCGGGTGTGATGGGAAAGCTAGGAGGTTCTTACCCCATCATAGTATTTGCTGGCGTACTGGTAAAGCTGATGGAGAGCCACTTGGGTGTTCAGTTTGTCGGTGTGAGACTGCGGAACATAAAGGACAGTTAAAAGGTAAGAGATTCAACCAAATGAAAGACCAAATTGCTCAAAGCTGAATTGGCCTTTTCTTTTTTTTTCTAGTATGAATAATGACTACCTGTAAAAGCAATTCAAACATTTTCTGTGCAAAAGAAGATCCTTAAAGATCCTAGGTACTGTAACCACTGCACTTCAAGATGTTTTATGCTATAAATTAATCAAACATGCACTGGCTTATATTTGAATAAAATAGGAGCTTATGATTAAATATAATCTTATTTTAAGTAAGGATTCCAGTCAAAATAATATTAGCCGTCAAATGAAAGCAACATGTACCCAGGTTCCTACATTCGTTTTTTTGCTTCTTTTAAACTATATGCAGTCATGAATGGGGAGAACACTCAGCAAATGTATGCTATGAAATTATGTCTCAGAAATCATTGAGAGTGAAATGCATTGAGAGCCTTAATATAAACTTATCTTTGATTGTAGCAGTATATTCTCAATGAATAATATAGAAAAAATAACCTTAATTTCATCCAACTTATTATTTAGCAGAAGAATTCAGGGTATGAGTGTTATCACTAGTGTTGCACCGATGCTATTTTTTGGCCCCGCTGTGCAGTATTGGACGATACCGATACCATCTGTTTGAAATTGATGTGTGTGTGTGTATATATGAAGAACTGCATACAACTTGGATGTAAAATAATTGCCATCATGCCTTTGTCAAGCTGCTGCCTACCTTTGTGAAGCAGGAAAAAGACTAATACAAAGTGAATCCAGAAGAACTTTTTATTGCCTACCTGGAATGGGTGATAATAGTTGAATAAACTTTTGGCTCTCAAAATGGTATCGGAGCCCTATTTGTTGGTACTCGCTGATTCCACCACTTTAGTGCTGGATCAGGGCCCGTCTGATACTGGTATCGGTGCAACACTAGTTATGACCCAATCATTTCTGTTTGGGGAATCTTTCTGTATGTATTTGGCTGTATGTTTTGGCACCTAATCTTGCAGAGAGACACAAATTATAAAAAAAAATTATACAGATTTTTATTTACAGCCTTGGTTTTTAAGAGGATTCACAATGCCACCCAATGTAAGGTTCGCATTGATATTGGAAGAAAGGACAAAACAGGTCAGAACAGGCCCACAGCATCCTGGATTCTCTACTATGCTAAAAGGTACGCTTTTCTACATACTGATCTTTATTTTTATGGGAGAACCACAGAGGGTGTTTGTGGTTAAATAACAATTATTTCCTTTTGGATCTTCCTTTAGAACAGAACAGGAGATTTCCTTGATATTACTCAGAAAGAGCCAGTTGGCATGTTGATGGTGTGTTATAGTTGTTAAGCACAAGTTGCAAATCTGTGCTGTAGTTTTCCTTCATAATATTCACCTACATTCTGTGCTGTAAGATAAGGTATAGATGACTAATAAAAAGCTATAAGAAACTCTATTCGGCTTAAAAATAAATGGAAAGCATATAAATTTATCTTAGTCCCATTTATTGCTCAATTGCAAGTTTAATATGCCAAAACTTGTTTCAATGATTTTTATATATAAAAAAAAAAAAATCTGTCACTAAATAAATCCTATTAAAATTGAAGGTCGATTTGACACATAGTAACTAAAGTGTTTTACACCTTTAGAGCAGTCGTGGGAATTGTAAAAACATTAAAACAGACTTAAACAACTGTCAGGGTGAATTTTACAAGAAGATGACATATTGTAAAGCAAGGCGATAGCCATCAGGGGAAAAACGCACAGGATTAAATGTAATGCCTTCCCTCCTAACATTTATTTAGTACTTCATGTTTCCTTTAAAAGCAAAAACAAATGGGTTTTTTGCATTAGGAGCGTAACATTTTAAAGCAAGGTCATCTACGAGCCAGAGATAATGGCAGCTGTGTCTCTCACCCGTGACACTTCCGCCAAATGAGTGTTCATGTCCTGATCACTGACAGGGACCATCTGCCTGATGCCCTTGTAGTAGCTGTGCACACACACAAAGAGAAGACAAGAGGTGGCAAGCATTCAGTTATGTAACTGCAATTAAAGAAGAAAAATATTTGAAAACAGAATGATTTTAAACTTAACACAAAAAAAGATTGAGAGTAATAAGCTAACACTTACTCATCCACCATCTTCTTGTAGCTGGAGATCTCCTTTGCATAGAGTAGCTTGTTACTTGGGGAGTCCTAAAGTCCAACAAATAAAAAGGTAAAAAATTATTTGAATTGCACCTCAATAAAATAGAAAACTATGAATATAATCAGTCCAAATAGTTCAACGAAGATGTGAAACTTAAAGATTTAAGACACACAAAGCATTAAACATATATTTGAATCAATATTAATAACTATGGATGACATCAAACGCAGAATACAATGTTATGTTAGCTCATACAAAGTAGGTCCAGAAGAGATTCACTTACAGTCCCTATAAGAAAGGTTAGTACTAAATAATAACTGTTGAAGAAGGCAACTCTTCAGAGAAGGCTGCAATAAAAGAAAACTGAGTAAAAGGAAAAAGTATGGTACATAAGGTGTCAGAGAGGGGATAACTGCAGCATCCTGATGACTGTGGATCAAGGCTCATTTAAGAGTTTAAGTTATAACTCAAGGCTTGGAATTTCAGTGCTTGAAAAGCTGCAAACATGAATGTATTCAAGAAATATTCTAATTTTCTCTGGTCATTTCATCAGCCCTAAGCCATAATCATGAAAATTTCCAGGAGTTATGGCTTCAAATATCCACCTTTGTGAGAGAATTCTATAAACCAGTTTCACTTTTTGAATTGAATTACTGAAAATTCAACCGTTGAATGGTATTCTAATTTACTGACACGTTCCTGTATTGTCCTTCATTTTCTCTCTGCAATTTAGTCTTTATTCAGTCTCCATCTCTTGTATTTTCAACTCATTCTTATTCCTTTCATCTGGCTTTACTCACCCGACTAAGTTTATGCTCACTCTTGGTGCAAGCATCCATGAAGGTCTGGGCGATGACGGACAGCGAAGCATCCACCACTTCAGACACATGGACATCAAAGATAAAATGAGGATTCTTGAGGATGTTCACCCAGAATCTTAGCGGCAGGCTGGACAGATAAGGGAGAGAACATATCACAGTGATTACCATCGTTAGAGCATTAAAACAATTTAAACATAAAAATGACTTAGATGCAATAAGAAAGAGCATGTGTCTGTTGTTGAACTGATGCCTATACAAACAGGTCAGTTTATTCAAAACAAAACCTCATTTTACTGTCAGTTTACTTTAGTCTTTTACACAAAGCTGACCTCTATGTAAATATGTGCCATGCCAACAAACAGAGATAAAGACAGCCAAAGTAACAGCCAAACGTTGACCTTTTCAGCTCCTGCAGAGATTAACGTAAAGACCAGGCTACATAAAGTAACGCCCCAGCGCTTGTGCTAATTTCCCTCCTGAAAAAGAAAAAAACGCTCGACACTCTTCTTTCTAAGCTCGTCTTGGTTTATTATCATGAAAACGCCCAAAATTAGGCTGTTTTCACAAACCTCCCCTCCCGGGTTGCTGTGAACATCCCACCATCTGGGAAAGTAAACACCCGGCGTGTAAAATTCATACTGATTTGGTTATATCTTCTGGGAAGGCTCCAGTTAGAACACAATAGAAGCATAAAAATAGCTATGTTACTATAATCACAGAATTAATTTAGCTTGGGAAATAATTACCATGTTTGTTTGTTTGTTATGCTTCATACACACATTCATATTAAATACATGGCCCTCAGTTGATTTGATAAACAGAACGGGTGGATGCAGGATTGGGTGTATAGTAAGTAATTAAATCGCTCATCCCGTGTCCTTGTGTGGGTGCTCTCTTGCCAGCATAGCGTCAATCACAGGCATCTACATGCAACACGTCGTCTTGTATGCTTGAGCCTCAGCCGACGTGACACTAATTTATGCTCTTAAATGCCACATGGGAGCACCGAGATTGCAAATGCAAACTAAGTATGCCGAAATTGAGCATTTGTATTCAGCCCTTTCTTGAACAAGTTTTATTTCTTGAAGAGTTATTATATCAGAGCACAAAAATGTGATTGCAGTTAGGCAGACCTTCGTCCATCTTTGAGGTATTCAAATGCATGTAGGCCTACTTTACTGAACTTTTTAGGTAATACTGACTTTTTATGTGGATAAGTTATCATTTTATCACAATGATAAAGAGCACATATATTTAAAATTACTTGTTGCACATTTTTTGCACCCCTGCTGATAAGTTTTGATTAATTTCGACTTCACCTGGAGTATGAAGCTCAACCTTAATCCAACTGACCAAAGCAAGTCTTAAAGTCATAGTTGTATTTAGTAAATAGCATTTGTTTGTGATGATGGGACAACCAAGGTTTTTTTTCCCCAAACACTTGACTGCCATGTAGCCATCGACTTGTGGTTGTTATTGAAACTTGGTGACCTGAGGATTACAACCTCTACCCTTTCCTCCCTTAGTTTCATCTTCACCAAGCATGGAGGAAAGATAAAATTGGTCCTCATTCAGCCTGAGGTTAAAGGCTTAAAGTAATGGACCTTTGTGTCACATCACATAGGCAACCTAGTTAATAAAAGTCATGCAATTAAAATTTCCAAAAGATCTGATCAACTGAAAAAGCTTAAATCAAGCTTATGTTATAAGGATGGTTAGGAGTATCAAAAAAACCTGTCAAGTTTTGGATTCAAACTGAGGGAAATTTTACGATAGCCTCTGCGAGCTGTCTGAATATAACCCAGTCAAGCTCCAGTATCCAGTATATTTTAAGATGTGCACAAGAAATCTAAAAAAAAAAAATGCCTGTCATACAATTGCAAACTATAAGGTGAGCAGATTTTTATCTTGCGATTTCAGCGACGGTTCCTTTTGGAAAGACAGTTCAATGATTTTTTTTCTACAAGCAAACCTTTTACAGGGGTTCCAATAAATCACAGAAAAAAAATGTCAATCCTTATATGGGAAAGACAGGTAGAAATGCACTAGATCAGGCATCCCCAAACTCTGTCCTCAAGGCCCCCTGTCCTGCAGGTTTTAGAGGTTTCCTTGCTCCAGCACAGCTGATTTTAATTGAAAGCTGATTAACAGGCTTTTGGTCTACTGCAATCATTATAACCAGCTGTGCTCTGACGTAATCTAAGCAAAACTAGCTGGACCTTCTTTTACTCTTGACCCGCCAAAAGGACAATATTCCCTGAGCATCATGGATGATGAATGAGTCAAGTAAAGTAGGTAAAAGGTCTTTATAATTTATACACCAACTTTAATTTCTGTGAAAGACTAATTACGGCACAGCTGTAGTTAAAAGATAATCTTTAGGGGGAATAGACTATTAATGTTCATGTGAGCAGTATTTTAGCAATCCTAATAGAAAACAATACGGAAAAAAGTATTTGATGAAACAAAATATCTTAGCAAATAGAAGTAACATATGAATCTTCCAATTACTTTGCTTATTAATATTTTGCTGTAGGACATGTTGCCTGCAAGAATAAAAATTACTTCTTTTGTCAACAATCAGCTATCATTACACAACTTGTCAAGCAGGACAATTGGGACTTATAAATGGATGTTCCTTGCATATCTGAAGCAAAAAAATATCAACACCACATCCCTGAAACTTTACTAAAAAACAAATAAATGTATTACTATTTATTTCCTTATGGTAATTGTACACAATCAAAACAGAGAAATAGAAAATGTCTATCCATCCATCCATCCATCCATCCATCCATCCATCCATCCATCCATTCATTATCTGACACGCTTTATCCCGAGTGGGGCCGCGAGGCATGCTGGTGACTATTTCCAGCTGCCTACGGGCGAGAGGCAGGGTCCACAGAGACAAACAGGACAAACAACCATTCACACACACACTCACTCGAAGCCAATTAACCTAACAGTCATGTTTTTGGACTGTGGGAGGAAGCCGGAGTACCCGGAGAGAACCCATGTATAATCAAGGAGAACATGCAAACTCCATGCAGAAAGACACCGGGCCGGGAATCAAACCCAGAACCTTCTTGCTGCAAGGCAGCAGTGCTATCCACTGCGCAACAGAGCAGCCCAGAAAATACATTACATGACATGTTTGCTGTTTTTCCTTTTTTTACCTATTAGTCTTCCAGATGTGGATGGTCTCCTCATCAACATTGTTGTGTTTCAGTGCTTGTTCGTCCAGGAAGTCAAAAAAGTATTTGACAGCTGGTGGGACCACGGCCCCAGAGCACAGCACGCTGCGGAAAAAGTCATCCACAAACTGCTGCAGTGTTCCCTAAAGTGCACAGAAAGAAAGTCGGACTAGTCAGCTAATAGCTATTGATATCAAAACTCTGGCACACAACTGTGCGGTCTTAAGTGGAGATAATGTGTTTCAGTGAGAGTATTATTTTCTATTACCGAGTATCAAACCGTATCAAAGACACCAACAAAAACATCTGCACCTTATACAGGATAAGCTGGTATCTGACAGTCGACACAGTTTTAGGTTTGTGTTTTACCTTTACAGACAAAAGTCGAGTCAGGTAGATCTCTGTAATGGCTTTGGTCATCGACTTGTCCTTTATGCTCCCTCGCTTGGATTTGATCTCATCCATTTCATCTGCTGGCCTCACCAGATGAAAAACTTTATCATCCTCCAACAGAGCATTTCCTGTTGCAGAGATGAAACTTCAAGCTTTCTCCCAACACATTCAGTAGCATTTCATTACCAGAGTATATTCTAAATTAAAACTGTATAGTTCACTATAATCTGGAGGTGTTGAAAACATATAACATGTATTAGCATGTTTAATGAAGGAGGGAAAACGTGAAAAAACCTCAAAGGAAATGAGAGAAAGAAAAGCGTTATCTCTCAAAGGCATGAGGTAGCTGTTACTCTGGAATGAACTAGTGTGTGTTTATCATGTGTGCTGAGGGAAACGTACGTTCTTCGTGGTTTTCGTGGTTCTGGTCGTAATTCTGCTGCGTGTGAAGCACTCGGGATAAAACTAGTGTAGCATTATCTCGCACCTGCAAAGGAGAGATGTCAGAAAGTACAACTTTAGAAACTGTGAAGTAACAGCTTTCAAACCCAGTCAACAAGTGTCTGAATATTTTATTAAGATCTTAATTCATAGGCAAAACTTTTTCAACAACCAATAATTTGTACGATATGTATTTAAGTTTAGTATCTCCACAGCTAGGTAATGATGTGGTCAGATTACAACGCAGTACGTATGTTCTCCACTATACAGTGTGTTCCCCAAGATGTTTACTTTGTCCCTAACATGGCTTGTAATAAAAAATGCTTACATAAACACTAATGGTTTTCTTTCAGCAGCTGCTTATCTTGACACATTTCCACAAAAGTCTGATTTAAAGTCAAATCTTAGAATTGTTGGTAGATTTCTCCACCTGAGCAGTGGATTTGTTAGGCTCCTCCTGAGTTACCAGGGTCAGATTTCTTTGTCACTGATTATTGCATTCCTTGCTTACACTGACAGTTTTGGTGGACATCCATTATCTTGATAGATTTAACTCCTTTGTGAGATGTTTGGAATTCGAAACATTGCTTTATAACCCAGCCCTCTTTTTCTGACTAACTTATCTGGGTTCTCTTTGATATTCATTATGTTCATATTCACACATTTTTGTTAAAGTTCTCAAGAAAACCTTTTATCTGCTGTCTGCTCAGCTCTATTAACTATGAATTTAAAATACACACCTTATGTTATTGGGACTCAAACTAATGGTTTCTCTTTAAGGAAAAATATCAAGACACTGTAAATAATTATCTTCTTCTGCCCAGCAGATGGGAGAAATAGAATTTGTTGACAAGTCGAATTCCAAAATGCTGTCCAAAATGCACAATAGAGACTTCACTCTCATCTCAATAAACATCACAACAAAGCCAAATGACTACACACCTATCTCAGTTTTATTTACACATATTGTAACATGGTGTGAATGTGTGTGCAAAACAGAGAGTGTTGCCTCACGGACTGTGTGGAACCTAATTGGAACCCGGCTAATGTGTGTCTGTTTTGGCCCTGGCTACTTTAATTGTGTATGTGCATGATAGCCTCATGCGCAAGTAGAAGTCTGTGTGGAAGACTGTGTTGCGTGCTGAGTTTGTTTTTTAGATACCGAAGACAGGAAAAAGATGTTATTGCCAAGATTTCTGACTCCCTTAACCTCTGCTCTCCATCCAGCAACCATTGCTCTGTGTGTGCGTGAATGTTTCCTGTCTAAACATTCTGTCCCGTTTTTATGTGTTCTACCAAGTATGGAAAAAGTCCTTCTCACTGAAAAACCATGTTTATATGATGTTGAAAGGGCTTTAAATAATATCGCTCCCATAATGTCTAATTGAGAGATTTATGAAGGCAACGGCTCACACTGGATTATACTTAGAGATATAAGAATAAGATAAAGAGACAGAATTAAAATATCCAACATTTTCCAGTATTTTTTCACAAAGATAAAAAAAAAATATTGAATAATTTTTTCCATAGCAGTAATTTAAGTGACCTAATTTCAGTGTTTCACATAAAATTGCAATAAAATGCATTGGGGTTTTGTAGTAAGAAGAAATGCCCTTCACTGTATTTCAGCTGTGTTTGTCCCACCCACTTTTTGCCCCAGAATTTACTTGAAATCAATGAGACGAGCAGATATGAAAAATGGATCTTAACTGTGATATTTGAAGCCCAGTCTCTGTGGCACACCCTCTTATTGACTGCACATATACTGTGATTAGCAGCACACTGACAGAGGCGATGAATCCATGGCAGTTATGCCGAGGTCTAAGAACAACTGAGAAGCAGGTAGGATCAAAAGAGGCCAAGCTGCTTGGGAAGATCAGGATTTAAGTAGTTGAAAAGAAGGGCAAATGGGGGATATTACTGAGCAACCTTTATTTTCTCCCAATCAATAGAGTGGCAGGAAGATTTAGTGACATTCAGTTGTGAACCAAAACTGGCCTGCAGGGAGTGGCGGGGTAAAGTCCAGTGTATTACCAAGTTGATTAGGGAAGACCAAGAGAGAAAAACATGTTTGGGCTTGAATGTATTTAATAGTAATAACATATTAGCTAGTCAGATGTTTATTCAGGTAGAACTGAGTCAAAATACAATAAGAGGGAAATAAATTCCAGGCTGACTGATAGATCTAAACTAAAAAAATATAGGGAAAATGAAACATGCATTATTAAATCAAGTGTCATTTATCAAAACATGCCAATGACTTCAATAGTATTTAATCTAAAAACCTCTGCAACTTTTTCTGAATACAAATGCAGGATAATATTCATCACTGAAGAATCTTTACAATAGATTTACACCATATTACTATGTGGGTGTCATAAGCGAGTGGGAAGGAATGTCCTTGTCATAAATAATAACCCCCCCTTTTAACTTTTACCTAGGTATTTTAAAGACTCATGTATATTGCAGCCAGTGGGCTGTGTCATATTTCAACCAAGTATGGAGATTTTTGAAACAATTTAGCTAGCAGGGGTAGAGATTTATTTTGCACTAAATACCAAATTACATCTGACAGATTGCAAATTTCAAAACAAATGTATTTCTTTATTTCCACACATACATGTAAAAGCAATAAATGGTGAAGAATTTGAAACATTTGGCAGCTTTGTAAAAAGAACAAACAATAATTTAATGTGTGCTAATATATTCAGGTCAGAAAATCTGCTGCGGACAGATTTCATGCAAATCGCTCCAATATGCAGTTCACACTGACTGACTTAGATGGATTGAAAATATTAGGCCCTATCCGCTTCTACACACCCACATTTATCTATTCATCTCCCCACATTCTTATCAAATCCAAAGCTATTTGCAGCAGTGATTTTTAAGGCACAGTGGAATTATGATAAAATATTTTCCAAGTACTCACGTTGTAGTGGGCCAGAGTGTTTATGCGCTTCCATCTTCCTTCTTTCTGCGAGGTCAGGTCCAGATCAGACAAAATCTGTCCCGTTGAGCCAGGACGCCACTCTGTCAATTGAAAAAACAAAAGGTATACAGCAAAACTGAGCAAAATGTCCACATGCTCATGCTTTTCTAATGGTAATTACATGAGTTCAAATTAGTTAAGTTATTCAAGGCAAGCACTCAGCTTTCTACAGGGGTTTAAAAGATACACTTGAGGAGGCTGGGGGTGAAGCAAAGACATCACTCTTTTATGAATAATTTAGATTTAATTAAAATTAGTGTTTTTCACCCGAACATTTTCTGCATCACTGCAGACTTGACATCAAACGTGATGTTCTGAATGTGTAATTTACAGGTTTAGCAAATATAAGGGAGTCGTCTTTTATTTCATGAACAGAGATGGCTTTCTATTAAAATATATAAAGAAATAAGACCTTCAATGTGACGTGAATGGCTTTGATGCAAGGAAATATGTGGAGAATTTAGCGTTTTAGGGTTGCCATACATTTTAAGAAGCATAATAGAGCATCAACTGCTTATTTAGGGGAAAAAAACACCACCACCTCACATCAGTTCTCCAAGCTAATGAATAAATGGATAACAAGAAAAAGAGGGATTTTATATGTGCATGATTTCAATGTGTTTCAGTTTTGTAAATGCGTATTGGAGGTCCGGTTTAGATTTTTCTGCTTTAGGTAATTTTTTTTCATCATTTCTAGTTAACTAACTGAAAAATGCATAGTATGTAGCAGGCATCAGAGGGGCTAAATCCGAATTTGTGCAACACTTTTAGATTTGTATTTATCTTTAAATCATGAATCAGTTTCTTTTTTTTTACATCTATGTCTATTTTGTTGGTCAAGGAAAACCTTAATACAAAACAATGAAATGTGTGGTTGTAACATGATTATTATGTTTAGGAGCTGTGAATACTTTTAAAGCGCTCTGTTTTACAGTGCTCATTACTGTCTCCTCTATACTTACCCAGAGTGACGCTGTCAACCTTGGGCCTCTGGGAGTAAGGCTGGTTTCTGTATACTTGCTCTATGATCTTCTCCTTCACCTGCGAGATGGTGTCACAGCTCAGCACCTTGACGGGTGTCACATCTGGACCCTCACCATGAACCAGTACCTGCAAGGTCTGACAAAACAACGCGGGGATGCAAACATTGTTAGAGCTGTTGACAGCCCATGCACCAACAGAGAGTCCTGCAAATTAAAAGCATGCAGAAAAATATACATGTGACCAGAGCAGCCAGCCACCCCCACATGTATCCCAAGCTGCATTGGGATGCTGCTGTTATGGAAAATGGGCATTTCAAAGCGCACACAGATGCTGCACTGACACCTGGCATGACTCTTGTCACCTGGACTGGCTGGGCTGGCTAATGACCAAGGCTCAGCAGGAGAAAACCCTCCTCACCTAATAAACCCAGTAGGCTATCAGAGATAACTGACCGCTCTTTGGACAGGGGTTAAAGAAATTCACAGCCAGGAGCTTCTACACTGATCTGCATTTTAAGTTAATATAAAGAACATGCTGCAAATTAAATCCAGTGGTGAAGATTTCAAAGAGGGATAATTCAACAACAGCCTGTGAAATCCAGCATGTTACGTTTTTTTTCCTCTCTTCCCGTGAAATTTAATCACAGAAGGCGATCCATCACAACGGGAGACGTGTAATTCAGCCTAATTTGATAATTGTCCTCGACAACGCCATTACCCATGGGTCTTTTTGTTTGCGCTGACTTTAACAGAAAACAGCTGGGCTCAGATTAGCTTCCATTATTGAAACACAATACTAAAATAAAAGGTGCAGCCTTTTCACTGACTCCTGAAAGCTGTCCAAATGGATGCAGAGCACGTGCAGGTGGCAAGGTCGAGGAAAGGTTGCTGAGGGGGCTTGTACTTTATGCCTGTTCTGACTTGTGCTTTGCTCACCTAAACTGCATGTTTTACCGCTATTCTGGAATGAGTGGCTGGAGACTTTCCCCCCTTTTTTTAGTCTGAAAACACTGACAACTGGAAATTGATGTCACATAAAAAGCAAGCAGTCGCCTTAAGATTTCCTCCTGTGTATGGCTACCATGGCAACAACACAGAGCATGTAAGTGTGCATGTTTCCCATCATGCATAAGAAGTGTAATCAGAAATCAAAGTGTCTGCAGAATTATGGATGCAGAAATATATGTGTGTGTGTGTGTGTGTGTGTGTGTGTTAACCTCACCAGGACAGAGTACTCTACATCATCGCCCAACAGGCCCGTGTCGTTGAGGGTGTACTTGGCTTTCTTAACTCTGGCGTCCACAGGGCCCTTTTCAATCTGGTGCTTGATGGCTCGGAACAGTTTGTATAAAGGCTCACCTGCAGTGTCCTGGTATCCCCACACGATTACAGACACATAAACAAAAAGACATTTATGGAGTTTTCTCTGATGTTCTCTAGAAGGTAATTATTGGCATAAATAGCTCACAAGTGGAATTCACTACATCCATGCAAACTCAGAAATAAAAATTTTTTCATTTGGAATCTGGGCCTTAACCTCTAATTACTCACAACATTGAAAAATCATGACTCATATTAAAAGGTTTTGGGGAGATTTATTTTGAAAGGCTAAAGGTTCACTTTTTAAAGAATATTTTAAGTCATTTAGTAATGCAGAACCTAGTTTTGCAATAATCTAACACACAGGTTCCTAAATTCAGTCCTTAAAAGCTACCACTTAATCCCATCTCAGTGTGGACGGGAGCTAAAAGTCGCGGGATGGTAAGCTTTGGTACCCCTGCACTAACCTATAAGAGACATATACACACTGTATATTTAAGCTTATGCATGAGCTTTATTTTGAAAGATTAGCAATCATTTTTATGCCACTAATTTAGAGTAATTGGCAATTCAGATTAGAATTAAGTAATAGTCTGACTAGGGATGGGAATCGAAACCGGTTCCAGTTCAGAACCGGTTCTGTGTGTTCCAATTCCATCGCACCGGTTGGCAGCTCACTTAGCGGTTCTTTAAACAGTTCCAGGCAGCACCAGAGCCTAGCGCTGGGTAGCACGATTTCTGTCACGTTTTCTGCATAAGCTACGTCACATTTTTTACGCAAGTTAAGCAAGTACGACGTGACCAGCCATACGTCTAGAAAAGCAAAACAAGAAAAATGGCGTCCCATCGGGTAAACCAATCAAAAGTTTGGATGTAAAGTGGCAAAATTATACGCGGGAGGAAATGCATCCAACATGCAAAAACACCCGAGTACACAACATGGCATACATTTTAATGAATGCCATGCTTTTGACCCTTCCGGACAGAAGTTAAAGTTATGAACAGCATGGAAGGCAACTCTGGTGGTAAGTAGCTAGTTTTATATCACTGACTGTGCTTAATGTGGTTCCTATTTAAATCATATGCCATTTCTGGAAATAAACCACTTTGCTAGCTCTCTTTGGGGTTATTTAACATGCTACAAAGTTCATTGTTTCACAGCATCGATAAGAGAATCGATAAGGAATCGAATCGTTTCACAGAATCGATAAGGGAATCGGAATCGTGAAAATCTTATCAATTCCCAACCCTAAGCCTGACCCATAAAATATATTGAGGCTTTTCTTTTAAAGAGCATTTAATCACTTTATTTTCAAAGCAGAATATGATCTTTTTAGTCACTGGTTTAACTCACTAAATAAGGCAGAAACAACCTCAACAAAATACTAAACCATGAACTTTTATAGATTTACTCTCAAAGTAAACCTATAAAAGTTCCTGGTTCATCTAAACCAGGAACTTTTATAGGTTTACTTTGAGTTTAAATCTATAATATTGTATGAGCTACAGTTCAAAGTGTCTTGCAATTTCTTATTCAATCACTAGTTTAATTCCCTACAGCACACAGGACCTAAATCACAACAATAAAGAGGCCTCAGGCATTTTCTACACTCTTCTACACTTATTCTATGTTAATCATAGCCCCTTATCATGGATAATAACTGTTACAAAAGTTTTTACTTTGGATTTTGAACAGATGTAAACTCAGATCCTTGCCTCATTTAATAAGCACACATAAGGAAAATTGTAATGATTTATCCTCCATCTCCCCAACTCCTATAACAGCAGGCAGTGCTAATTTATGGCTGTTTTTCTCCTGTCGTGCTGCAGATGAGCAACAGTGGTTTTTTACTACTTGTTTTTTTTTTTCTTCTGATGACGCAACAACTAATTAATCTGCCTTTGCCACTCCGGTCATCAAACTGATTTAATACGTTCTGAAATACCATGGATAAATCTCATCTTACCTTCAAAAACTGGTAAAGGCAGATGGACATCCAGTTACAAAGCATCCGTTCAACCACTGTCTCTGACCTGGAAAACAGATACGGCATCATACTTTTAGTACTGAATCATTTCAGTTTTAATTTGGAACACATTGATGGGACAGATGGACAAATGGACAGACACATGGATGCATATATAGGAGAAATGGACAGACAGATGGGGGCTGGGATGGATGGATGTGTGGATTGGCTGACATGAATTAATAGATGGGATGGAGGGACGTAAGAGTACAAATTTCATGGAGAGATAAACTTAATTTTATTATTTGTATTTTCTTTGCCAGTTTCGTGGGGTTTAGGTCTGTCTACTCACTTACTGTAAGTAAACAACATTCATCACAACTGAAAGCAGCATTCAGGATAAATAAAATGGAACAGTAAACATCTCCATTATGTCCTCCTGAAAATGCTGAAACACTTCAGTGTTTTCTGAACAGCTAATCAGCGTCAAGATATTTTAATCAAAATCTTGTGTCAGCGGTCACTTGACGGGCTGGTGACACCCATTGTTAACTTGTGGCATACCTAATTAGATGTCTGGTGTATAAGGGGGGCCTGTGTTTGTACAATAGCATAATCAACATAATGAGCTTCTCCACAGGGGAATAATTAGGATGTGTGCTTGCTGCTTACAGCAAGTCACAGCCTGCCTCGGCACAGCAGATAGTTCAGATCACATAACCCCGTCTCAGAGGTGATGAGCGACTGTAGTGCAATCAGTAGAGGATTTGACACTGATGTCATCATTACAGTAAGCAAACAAATAAAACGGACCGTGCTGAGCGTGCTAACTATCAGTGGTTTCTGTTAGGCTTTTTTTATAAACAACTATTCAATGTAAATGTTGAAGGACTAATTAAATTAGCAAAGCAAATGAACAACGAAAAAGATTCAGTATAAAAAGTCTAAATAATTAATGAAAACAGTATTCTGGAATATCTCAGAAATACCTTGTCTCAATATTTGAATGCAAATCAGATTCCAGGTTCACATCAAATCACTAAAGCCATGCATGCCATTAAGCTGGAGTTTTAAGTGATGCATTTTTCTTTGTCAAAGGTGAAATGATTATGCAACTTTACTTTAATAGAAAAATAAGTATGATGTACACATTTATGGATTTATTATTGATTATCTCTAAACTGCACTGTTACAAAAAAGGACATTTAGACAAACTATGACATACACCCCAGGTAAGGTTTGTTAAATTCTTCTTTAGAAAGGAACTTCTTGAACTCAGGTCAGTTAAGCCCTTTTGAATTAGTTGATTTAATGACAGAGACCCAACCATTAATCATAGTCAATTGTAAGTTGGCTGTACTAAAGTCAGAGCTTTGCCAATCAGGATGCTTAATTCAAGTCATCCAAAACCAGTTTCAATTTCGTCCATGTTTTAAACACTTAAACTGAACTGCCCCTCTTCTATATCAACCTATCTGTCCATCCAAATATCTAATATGTTTAGGTAAGCTAAAAACTCTAATTGAATACATAAAGACAGAATACTATTGTTACTGTTCTCAGTAATGATAATAATAGCAATAGGGACTGAGAGGATAATAACCATGAAATACAAACTGCTTACAAAACACCTTCATGCATGGCTGTAAAGAATATTCTCAAGAGACATTTGGAAAAAGTCCAGACTTCAATCAGAGGACACAAATATTTAGCTATTAAGTCACATGGACACAAGATGTGTTTAAAAGAGTGAAAGGGAGGCTTTAAAATCTTATAACCTTTTAAAATCTGTCCAGCATGGTGGAAATGTGTCAAAAGTCTGTTTTTTGATGATGTAATACTGATACTAGTTTATCGCACAGCTTGGATGGGGATGGCAGAATAATTCCAATTTCCATAACTTTAGACTTTTCATTAGAAGATAATATTAGATTTGTGTAATGCTCAACCACTTAACCATATTAAAAGCTGGATCCATATTTGAATTAAAAAGGAAAACCTATCCTAAAATAGACTTTGTGTGCCGTACAGTGCTTTCTACATGTCTTGGGCATTATTTTATAATTTATTGTACATTTGTTGCAGTACTGTTATTGTGTCTGTAACAGTCTATTTGGTATCCTCCTAATGGACAGGTCTACAACATTTTATTTTGAACCATCTAAGACCAAGCCCAGCCTGAAACTATTTTGGATTAAAGAAAATTTACAATAATTCCACACATAATATTTTTATTTTACATTTTATTATAGTTATCATTCGATTTATATCTTAAACATTAATTCCTCTGGTTACTTAGAGGGCATCTTCAGTTTTTGGATGTTTCTGGATTTCAAATTGTAGTCGGATCTAAGGGGCCAATGAAGTGACTAATGGGGAAATTAGGACCAGAGATTCACTGATCCTTCCCACTATTGAGCTCAATATTTAAACAACCATTTTGGTCGTGAGGTGAAATATCATATTATTAACTCCTGGATAAGTGAGAATCTATGCCCAAACATTTACACTGTCTATAAAGTAAACATATGGCCAGCACAGTTTATATTCATAACTTTAATCACACATTACTGATTTTCTAATGAAATACTTTAAAGTATAACTTATTAAAGAATTTATTTTATTCACAGGATTAATGCATGTTTTATGATGATTAATCTGATCAGAAATTATATTGTAGGCGTTATTAAAGACCTCAAATATGAACAACAATTATTAGCAGAGACTATGATGGGCTCCAAGGAGGAAAAAAGAAAACAGAAGGAAGAACAGAAGGAGGAGGACTGGAATAGACTGAGCTGCAGGCTGGCTCCCTCTTAGAGGACTAGCAGTCGGTGCAAAATTCAACAGAAAATATGGCAATAGAATGAAACAGTCCACCATATCTTGAGATGATTCCCAGTCCGCCTCAACTGGCTGAAAGGATCAGCGCCAAAGTCTAGAAATGGAGAGACTCCCTATAGAGCCTCATCATAGACATTTAATAATCTACTGAAAAGTTTGACTAATCTTCAAATTTCAAAGTCTGTCTGAAAATTTAAAAACATGAAACAACACTTGTAACAAATATTCTAACCCTTTAGAAGCACTAATAAATCCAATTAACTTTATTTCTCTTTTGGCATTTACTGAATAGATGTGAAAGCAAATAACTATCAAAAGGAAGATATTGCACTTGTTCTAAGAAATTTGGCCTGCAGATAATCTAGAATAAAAAGTCAGCTTTAAAATCACATGAATACATTGATCTCTCTCCTGCAGACTAAAAGTGTGCCATTATCTGTAGATAAGCAGAATAAAGTTGGTTTGCACTCACCTGCGCAGCATCAGCTTGGGGTTCTTACTGTGAACATACTCCTCCATTAGCTCCAGCAGCAAAGTCCTCATGATATCAGTGTAGTATTCCAGCTTCCCATGCAGGGCCACAGTAAGCAGGGAGGCAAAGTACACTTTAGCCCTGGCGTTGAAATCATGACTGCGCTCTAACGTGCGGATAAACTGCAACAAAACCAGGATCACACAGACATGGGCAGACAAAGAGGTGAGAATTAATCATCATAATGTAGCTCGCACACACTGAAGCAAATCCTGCATAATACACTTTCAAATTATCAAATGACTAATGCTGGTGAAAATTATAATTATCAAGGTAATTTTAGTTCTGCCCTGTAAAACTTTGTGGCTTAGAAATGATCCCAATTAGTGGAAGAAGAATCTCCCCACACACTTAACACCTCAGAGGCCTGTTCTGTGCCAGCAATATTGGATTAATATGAGACTTCACACGTCCCTCTCTGCTCACTCTTTAGCTATTCTGATGCTATAGCTCAAATACAACATGAAAGCTCTCCATTTAAAGGATGGTAGCCTGACTTTAAAATAGATTCTTGCAGTTTATTGCCAGGGTTAAGGTGCATTTTTAATAAATCTTTGATAAAGTTATAATTTATATATATCCTTAAAGGAATAGTACACCCAAAACATGATTAGCCTTCATTTTCTACTCACCCCCATGCTGAACAACACTCTGGAGTACTTTTTTGATATCTCAAATGCATCTGGAGATCTGGGAGGCTTCTTACTGTCTGCTGACATTCAAATAATGGAGGTCTATGGTGCCCGTGTCTAAGTGCGCATTCAGCTCGGCAAAGAACTCATGCTCTTCCTCAACACTGAAGTCCTCAGACATTTTTCTTTCGTTGTTTCTTTCTTTGCACAGGTAAACAGCAAATTTCTTCTTCTACGCTTGCATTATCAAGAGCAGACGCTGAATGCGCACTTTCATCTGGCTTGGTCTGCCGCAGTTTCCGTAGGCCCGTGAACTCGCAGGCGCGTGCTTTTAGGAAATCCTATACACTACTGTTTATGCTTTAAAAACATTCTAAATGACTTTGTTTCGAGTAAATTATGGACGCTACCAACTCAGGACACTTGGAATACATTGGACGAGCAGTATGGAGGAATATTGACACGTTTTTTGTGGACTTTTATGGACCTTTCTGCCTCGGGCACCATAGACCTCCATTATTTGAATGCCAGCAGACAGCAAGAAGCCTCCCAGATCTCCAGATGCATTTGAGATATCAAAAAAGTACTCCAGAGTGTTGTTCAGCATGGGGGTGAGTAGAAAATGAAGGCTAATCATGTTTTGGGTGTACTTTTCCTTTAAGAGATAAAGGTACCTAGCTAGTCCTATTTCCTAAAAACAGTCAGGTGTAATACTTATCTGTATTTATACTGAATATTTTGAAAAGTTAAGTGATTTCCCAGAGGTCCTGCAATGCGATAAACATGGATAAGGTTCATGAAATTTAAACAGGTGAAATAGGCAAATTTCTCCCGTCATCAAAAACAGTCTCTGTGCTCATTCTGCTGTTTGCACGAGGATTTTGAAACAACTATTCTGTGCTTGAAGGGAATAACCAAGCAGTAAAAAATTAGGAAAATGCTTTCAATCAATAACATCTCTTTCCAAACATTCCTCTTGCACATCATCCATGATAACTGGCTGCTGCAAGAGCTAAATTTTTTGTCATGGAGCCAAACAAGCAATATATCAGTTAGCTCAGCATAAATAAATATAAATAAATAAAAAAGGGAAACTTTTAGCTTCTTCTTTTTACTGCTGCAATGTTTTACACAGCCGCTGCATGATCTGCCAATACAGAGGTTTGATTTGGTAACCTGTGTTCATGACATAATCTTTAAGAGAATAACTATTTGAAGTTATGAGTTACTTCTTTCAAAACGTAACATTATTAGTAACTAATATACTGCAACATCAGTTAGTAAGTGAAGTAACTATGTAGTTATTTGGATTGACTTTAATAATCTTTTTATATTGGAACTTTATAAACAACTGGTGCATCCAATTATCAAATATAAGAAGTTAAACATTAATTAAAGTAGATCAATTAATAAATTAAAAAGACTAATGGAAAATGTATCAGAACACCCCGTTACCCCAACAAAGCAAGACTATATTCCCAAAGTTCTTGCATAAAAAATAACAGTACATGTAGGTAAATTCAGTATCACTCTAAAGGGGTAAAGAGAATTATGTGTTCATAAACTAAAGCCCGGGTTAATCTCCAGTGCGATTATTTTCCATATCACACTGACTGAATAACGAGGGGATCCGACTATGCGGGGTAAGCAGATCCCAATCTGTGTCAGTTTTTTCATGCCTCTGTGCCCCAAAAATTGAAACAATTTCCTACATTTGATTGCGACAGATTATTAAAAATTATTAAAAAAGATACAAAAAAACAGCCACTTCATGATCCGACTGCTGTGCAGCATGTTAGACCAGAACATATAGAGGATTTTTAAAGGCCAATATCAAAATATAGTGCAAACCGTATTTAAAGAAAAGGAAGTCACTGCAATAAAGGCTGTGGGATGGTTTATATGGGTACTGGCTGAAGCAGTGAGAGGTGGACACCAGAGTAACATTACTTGTGAAAGAAAATGGCCAGACCTAGTTGAAAGCTCAGAACTGTAGTTTTTTTTTTTGTATGAAATTACTGTCTTTGTTGTCAGAGCCAATTCGCCCTGCTATGCAAAAAAACAGAGTGGGCTCATCCAGGGTGACTTTCAACAGCTTCTTTTGCAGATTTTTGTCCTGATTTCTAACTTTGAGCTTTTCTTCATTGCCTTGTGTTCAGTTTTAAACTCTTTGCTGTCTACAAAAAGGCAAATAAAGATGATGATCAGGACCATCAAACCACAATATAACTGAGAAGATAATGTTGTGAATACTATAACTATAGCATATACCCTTTAAATAGTACAATAATGAAATGCTGGACAGAGATAATGCTGTCACAGGAACAAATAGAGATTGTTTCTGGACAAACAACTGTATCATAAAAGTGTGTGTTCAGTTAGGCTAACTGCACCTTTGTGCTGCCACAGAGGTGGTGTTATCACTGTCTGTCCTTTGAAACTGACAAGCAGATTCATGTAAATGTGTCAGCTTTAAATGTGGACTGTTAATCTGTGCCCCTTTAGCACACGAAATATTTAAAATAAGTACAAACGCATACAAGAGTCAATGTTGCAGTAAAAATTTAAAGTGCATGGTGCACATTGTATGTGTTCATAACCTGACAGCATCATAAATCGATTGACTATAGTGTAATACTTGTTGATCACAAAGATGTAAAGTCGTCATATTTAGCCAACAGTCTTTTCCCCAAGATAAACAGTCTGAGTTTGCCGTTATGGGATAGCATGAACATGGACTGATTGAAACAGACACATAGGGGAGCAACAGGGGCTAACTCTTCCCATATGTAGCTTCTAGTGTCTGGGTAGGCTATTTGAGAGTTAATGTGTTGTATTATAATTACATTAATCAGAAACGTCTTGGAGTTCAACAGGTTGGAGAACTGGTTGAGTGCCTGTGTCCTCGTCGCTCTCCGAGCCTCTGGAATATCCAGCTTCCCTGTGATCATGACATCATTGGCTCCGTCTTTGGAAGGCAGGAAGAAGACTCTGTCTGTGTAAGTCTTGTAGTCCAGGAAGGGGATTCGTGCCTCGCTCACATCGTTGGTGTGGTCTTCCATTTCAATCATCAGATCTGCAAAACAGCAGAAAATAAAAAGACCTTATTTTTCCAAAATAAAATGTTTTTTTTCTTGTTGATCAATTTAAATTATGTTATTAAATACACAAAACATAAAACCCTTCCAGGAAACATCGATTCCACATTAAAAGATTGCTTTTTATAACCCTTTTTGGCAAACCACTTCACATATTGATGACAGAAGAACACTAAGTGGGTGAACTGAATTAATTACAGTGGAAAAAATAAATGCTATCACAGCTATGAAGCACATTACTCTCGATCAGGCATTAATAACATTGCTGAGCATTAGCAGCTGTTTTCCTGTTACCTGTGAATTCCTTCTTGCAGCGGTCTCTCACACTCTCCTCCAGGTTCTCCAGCTGGTGCTTAACTTTCTCATACTCTCTCTCTGCCTGTTGACTCTTTCTCCTAAACAGAAACCAAAAGAAAAGGCAGGGTGTATCTGCTTGAAAATCAGGGAAAATATTTCAACTGCTGTTTTTTTATATAAGAATTCAAATTCCTTTTTAAATCAGAATAATTTGAATAACAGCTACTGTGTTATAGTCTAGGACAGTGAGCCTATTTCACCTGTAGCAGTAGACAGAAATGATGATGATGAGCAGCATGGGCACAATAACTGCAGGGATGATTATGTAGAGCGACAAATCGTTCTTCTTTTCAAACTCCACCAAGCCGATCACCCACTCTCCTTTTCCAAACTTGATCTGTGGATAAACACAGGGGGAAACTTTTATATCCTACAGAAGAGAAGGACATTTTACCCACGCAGACAGTGGCATAGAATGTGTAAAGCAACATCCAACTATATAAATGGAAATCTGCATTTATTTCCACTGAAAACCTTTGTAGTGTGCTGATGAGCAAGGACCGCTGTCAGCTTAACATCAGCAAAATGGCAGACTTTTTACAGAAGACTTTTTTGACCTTTAATAAAGTGTGAGTTACAAAAAGGAATCACATGAATTTAAAATAAATTCTCTTCAGTGATTATATTGGGATTCTATCTCAAAAACTGAACTTGTTTCCTTGTCAAATAATTTACTAATACCAACAAGGACTAAGATAGACAGTTTAGGAGTTTAGAGGCAAATAAAACTTTGTGCTCCTAAAATCACTCCTGATGCATTTTTACTTTCTGACAGGTTACGTTATACTGCTGAAAGAGCCCACTGCTATCAGTGAACAGTTTCCATGAAAAGGTGTAGCTGGTCAAAGTAACCTCCATGCGGATTATAGGACCCAGTGGTTCCCAGCAGAAGACTGTCCAAAGTGTCATACTGCCTTTACTGGTTTTTTACCATGTTCCATCAGCCATTCTGCCACAAGGCCTTCCCCTTCAGTCCATGTGTTATAAGAATTATAAGCCTTTGCAGAATAGTCCATCTTTTTTTTATTGCCTCAAAGTCAAGTATTGACTTTGAGGCAATAAAAAAACTTTCCAACTGTTTACCATTTTAGAATTTAACAAAGATTGGTAAGGCAATCTGACTAGTTTGTGCCCATCTTCTTTTTAAGCCATTCTATCTAAATCGGAGATCTTCAACAGGGTTCCGTGACCCCTAGTGGGTCCACAGAGGTGCTGCATGGGGCTCACGGAAGTTTTGGTTGATTAGACGATTTTTTAAAATATATTTCTCCTGCAATTTATTCCACTAATTGAAATGTCTTTGAATAGACATTAACATGAATTAAACACATTGTAGTAAACAGATGAATGGAGGCAGAAGATGTCTTTCAACAAACAGGAGCTCTTTCAAACTGGGCACAATTTAATTCACAACACCTGTCCCATCAACGAGGAATCAGAAATACTTTAAAATCCCATGGCGAAATTACTTTCATTACAGGACTCCATATGTAATAGTGTGACTATAGGACCAGTTTGATACAACACAATTTCATACAATATATATAATTAGGGGGTCCCTGCTCCATCAGTTTGGGGGTCGTTTGCCTGGAAAACGAAGACCCCTGATCTAGACTGTTGCATCAGACCACACAGACTTAAAGCCATTCTAATCATTAGCCTTATCAAATTTTCCACATTTATAACTATATTTGTGAAAATAAAATGGTCACTTTCTGCTTAACATGTCCCACTCAGTGAGAGCTGGCAATATGAAATGGCTACCAGCGCATCTTGTCCTGTTAGTGGTCATAATGTTAAGACATACATACTCTCTTGTTTTCACTGCACGTATCTTGTACAATTGATAGTTCAGTCATGTTACTTAATTATGCAGCACTGAACAGCCGCAGAAGTGAAACAATAGCTCACTTTTAGGTACTACCCATGGGAGAGATTACTCTATTCATCACAATTGTGGGTTGGATATAATTAAATGTAATTATAGGGGCCTGTAGCTACAGAGAAATTCCTCAGCTGGAGAAAAGGGAAAAAAAATGTCTCAAGAAGTATAGAGGACATGCCTGGAGAACTACAGGCAATATTTCTGATGAATAGCTTCTTGCGTCTACAAGTCTGCACATGGGTCTGGAATGTAGCAGAGAACATTTACTTAAGTAATGTTCCTTAGCGATTTGAGGAACCTCTACTTTGGATTTTCTTAATTTGTTCCAGTTATACTCCCACCCAGCTACCATTGAAATCCCTTAAATTTTTGTGTTTTTATTCCATAGTTGTTCTTACAAAGATTTCACATAAAGTTTGCACTGAGAGCCTCTGTCTGAAGTTCACAGAGTAAATATATTTACACAGGGAGGATAAGAATAATAAAAATCCATCTATTTGATGCTATTTTGTTTTAAGATGGTTTTCAAAAAATGTTCTGGTTCAAATATCCGCCGAGTACAGTAACTGATAAGCTGTTATTTTGTATGAGATTATTTTCTTGACAACCTGTGTCAAGTTTTTTTTAATAGATACATTCAATTTTACAGTAACTTTATCAAAGGTTTAATGAAGCCAGTTTAAAAGCATAATTGTTTAATTGACCCCCCCCCAAAAAAATATATTCTCACCTATTTATTAAATAATCTGTTCATTCATTCTCTTAATTCATTCATTACTAAAATATATATTTTAACAATTTAAGGCAATTTTTATGATATGAGTTTCAAAAATATTTATTATTTTTCGTTGCTCATTATTTTGTCTTAGATGGGAATCTTGCATACTCTTTGGGGCTTTACACAGCCACTGAAATGATTGATATAACAGCATAAAAAACAGTAATCTAAGAGTTAAACTGAGTCAAATATTTAACAAAGGTAGTTTTAATTTATATTGAACTCTTTTTCCAAGTTTCAAAAATGTATCTTTATCTGCTCTTACCAGCAAGTCCAGCATCTCAGGGCTGGTGTCCCGGCGCTGCCGTCTGGAACGGGCGCGTGGCGTGGTGGAGGGTGGGTCCAGGAAAAGCTTGTCGTCTTGAAGCGTGTTGACTTGACACTGGACATCACCCACAAATGCTTGGGCTTCTCTGGCGGTCATAGCTCGGGAAAATCCTCGACCCTGCAGGAGAAGAGCAACAGAAATGCTCAAAGTGTCGTTACTGAACAACATGCGAGAGGGGAAAAAAAACCCTTCATAATTACCATATTAAATGGATCACTTAATGAACACCGTGAGCATTATTTGAGGCTTTTTAATTAGAATCGGGTGAAGGGTGCAAACCCTTAACAGTTCTTGCCATTACTGAAAAGTAATTAGATGTCATTTAAATTATTAAGATTGTGTTTGCTGGAAGCATAATTACAAGCTGTTGCTTACTAAAGATAATCAACCTTACATTTTTTCCCAAATCCAGTCACTGTTGGGGTCTGTGGGGTTTTACTGTTTTTTCTGGTGTTAGTGAGCTTCCTGTCACAGAGAGGATCTTTGCTTGAGGCTAGGCTGACCTGTGATGCTGCACAACTGAGAACATTTCTCAATCAAGATGACTAGCGTGCTTATAAGGAGGCGGAGGATCATCTCTCTTCGCTGGATGATTAACCCTGATGGTATTCCAGCCTAAAACCTAAACCAGGAATATCTTTCTTGCTGAAATTTATCTTCTTGTGAATCTCTTTAAATGCAGTTGTCATCTACCAACTCCTTCCTAATGGGTCTGCTTTCTCCCCTCAGCCCAACCAAAAAGTTCAACTAACTTTCTTCGGTTCTCTGCTTCCAGATTCTTGTTGCTTTTTTAAATAAAACATTGATATTCACGTGGTTCTCCATGTGATTCTGCATTTAGATAAAAAAAAAAACTGCAAACCATACGACAATTGGAATCTTCAGGAAAGTCAACAAGTCTAACTTTCTGTAATTTTAACAAAAGGAAAAGGTTAAAGGAAAACGTTTTTTAAAAATTGTCACAGATTTTCACTTGATCCTGAGAATTTTTAAGATTGTATTATAGTTTAGGAGGAGATTACAGTACAAAAACTATGGTGACTAACATTGAATTCAAAATAAAAAATTTTTTCTGCCGTTTTAGACAAACTAACAAGGTAGGAGTTTATAACACAATATTATAATAGAACAAAATAAGAGGAAGCACATGAAAATAATGTACTGTAATTCCTATGAGGAGGTAAACATCAGATGAGTTTATGAATTACTCATACCTAATATGTACATTTGTGCAAATACAAAGCAATAGGGGATTTTTTTATGTTGTTTAAGATGCATGAAATCTGAAACCATGTTTGGTCATGTCCAATCATTTGTATTTAGCTTTTTATTATCCTGGGCTTTGTTTTTTTCTAAACAGCTTTCATACATTTAAATGTATGTTTGCTAAATGGACCAATAATTTGCATTTATCATTTCAAATCAACACTTGCAATATAACAAGTGCACTGTTATTTGCATAATTATAATAACCAACAGAACAGAACACAAGCTGCTAAGTAATATAAATGTGTCAGAACTGCAATTCAGCACTTTTTTTTACCACTTTAATTCTCATGTCAGATAATGAAGCAGTTTATCTTCATTCCTTTAAACAAATGAAGGCGGTGTGCGCTGTGTATACTCACAGTGACGATTATGATGCTGGCTTCAGTAATGATGTTCTTCGTCAGTTTGTTGAAGGTGGGGTTGGGATGGTAGTCGAAGGGCTTCAGCTCCTTTATCCAATTGTCCAGCTTGATGTAGGTTTTAAAGGGTTGGCTCAGGGAGCCGTTTATTTCTGGAGACCGAAACTGGATGACTGTGTCGTTCTTCTCGTGGGCGACCTGGGTTTTCATGGTGTGACAGTTTTTGAAAAAGACAAGAAGATAATAAATGAGAAAGACGGGACACAAATGAAAACATAACACTATTCAGCGTGAAAAACTATTGACCGGGAATAGGGACTCAAAAGAAAATAGTGGGTGTTGAAGGGCCTTTTTTGTTGTTTGCTGTAAGAAAAACCCGTTTTTGTACAATAAAGAGGATCAAATTATGCATGTCTTTTAAATAATTCTATTTAGACCTCAATCTGCCTTAGCAGACAACAGCTGCCTCCGATGAGTCACGGATCTCAGAGTCACTCCTCCACCGGCAGTTTATTGCTTTATCAAACTTTTGTCACTTCATTTTCTTGATTTTCCATCACTCACTCACTGTACTGATGGCAGACTATAAACTCAGTTTACATTTGTAGAAGAAGGTAGGCCTGCCTTAATTCGGGTAAATTCAAAACAGCTGTGAAACTAATTCTTCTTTGGGCTCCTTTTTATGACTTGTTTACCTTAAAATAATTTTCTCTAATTAGTTTCATGAAAAAAAAGTGAATTTAACAGCTTTTCTTTGCACTATACCCTTTATAGTAAATAGCCAATTGTCATTTAATCAAACCTCATTCACAATATTGCTTATCAAGGCCGACTGATTTTTTTCCTCTAAAAAGCTTTCAGGTGTACAGTTCTCTATTCATGATTCCTTGTACATTACATATACACAGCTTGTGTACTCTATAATGAAGACTGGTTTAATATAAACCAAAATATGTTTACAGAATAGGGCAATTTTTAACATTGCTGACTCTGTCCATCACTTTAGCACCGTTCAGTTTAAAATAACAGTTTTTACAGTATTTCTTACCAGATAAATCTATTTCTTTAGCAGAAATAATGGTTTTACAAGACAAACACTTCAATAGTTATTCTAGCTGTGTAATTAAAGAAAAAAAAACACAGACTCCACAGAAATGATGATTATAGTAATTGAAATGTGTTGTTCTAGATGTTGAGAATAGCAGTGTGTTTAGATTGAAACTTTGATTAGAAAAGGATGAAACAAATTGTTAAAAATAAATTGACCTGAAATGATTGTAAATGGAAACCAAAACCAGAATTACATGCAAGTAAAAACTACCTGGATTCCCAAAAAAGATTATTTTATACTGGTGAATCAGAGGAAACCCATTTTAGTTTACACCTTTAATAGAGTTTCTAAAGGATTCTGTATTATTTATTTTATTTCTGTTTCCACTGATTTGTGTCTGTGAACATTAAAGAAGTACGTAACTGTGGCTGCCCTCACATTTTTACCACATTTCTATGATTTTGAACAGGACTCTACACTTTGCTTGTTTTTTGTTTATTAACAAATATATTAGTAGTGCCAATCTTCAACTTATAGGTCTAGAGGACAATCTTTTATTTCCGGGTGGATCATCTCAATAAGTGGTCCTCCTAATTGTTCTGGTGATATGTCCTACGTGCTGGTCCTGCTAGCTACCTTTTCTGTGCATGCACACTTTCAGGCGTATATCTGTGGTGAGCTACGGTTTCAGTCATTGAAGCTCACCTTTCTCACTGCAGTTCTTTGAAAATGGCAGAGGGTCATAAGAGAAAGTGTTTACGAAGTGTATGAGAAGAAAAGAAAGGCCTCAGAAGATGCAGATATATCCCATAATGCTTTGCACGGAGAGCTCTCCGTGCAAAGCATTATTGGATTTGCTGTCACAGCGACCCGCTGTGCTAATAACAAAGATGGCACAGGACCCATGCGGTGGAGGAGTTACGTGACCAATGGGGAGAAAAAAGTAGTGATCATCTGTGCAATTTAACTGAATTTACTATTAAGTCCACTATGTAGTCCCTGCTCTATATAGTGATGGAGGGATTTAGGGGTTAGGGTGGACATTTGGACACAGTAGATTGTACGAGCTATGAGGAGAGCAACTTTTAAACAGAGCGTGCACGAAATGGGCTCGTAAATGCTCTTGCACGCGTTTAACAGGCGTTCCCTTTCAGGAACAAATACAAGGTTGTGTGCATGTGCATCTTTTTTTAAAGTGGAGAGAACTGGTGTTTTAAAAAATTCACAAAAATCCTCCACAATACCTTTAAGCATGATTTTACCCAAGAACTTGCCTATCCAGCCATGAGAACCATTCTAATTTGATGACCTCTCTGTGACATTAATGGATTAAGTTCTTAAAGTGGCTCATTGGGATGATATTTCTTATCCTCAATCAACTTGACAACCATAAAAATCCACACTTTTAAGAACTGATTCCAAAACTTTAAAGGTCTACATTTTATAACGAAAAGTACTACAGCTCTTTTGCATCAAGAAAACACTTGACTAACCTACAAACAAACATGGTTTACCACATGCCAGCAGCCATAATCAGTGTGCATATTTGAGCATAGCTGGATGGACTTAAACCAAGAGGAGCTTATTAAACAGAGCAGTCAAAGCCTTTGAGATAAGACTCTCCATTCAGTGCTGGCCTGAAGTACCTCCCAATCTCTACAGAGGAATTTGGCCCAGAAACAAAGAGGTAAAGTTCAGCACAGCTGTATAATCTTGTGAAACTTTTAATCAAGTAACATATTTATGTCTTTAAATAGCATTAACTGCATTACGACAGAGTAATGGTGCCCAGGACCCAGATGGGAACAATTGTGCTAAAAAGTTTACATAACCTGCCAAAAAAGACAGAAAAAAATCAGCTGCCAGTGAAATAAGTTGAAAGTGACAAAATTAATAATAACTAAAAAATATTTTAAAAAATGGAAATCATTTAATACATTTTTATTTATTAATTTTTTCAGTGTTGTAAATTACTAGTGTGAATTTATTTATTTATTTTTTTAATGGAAGGGAATGTAAACCCAAGCACAACTGTAAATTGCAAGTGTGAAATCTTGGTGGTTTAAGTTTTCTGGCCGAATCAGATCAACGAAATTAAGCTGGACAAGGAGCATAGGTACTTTTTAGTGAGTGTAAAACAACATGACTTTTATCTTGGGTTTAACAGGTTTCAGTTTGTAGTGCATCTAACAGATGGAAGAAAGAATGTAAATAAAAAGTGAACTCACTGAAGAAAAATTACTATAAAAAGGTAAAAGGGTCATAGATCAGATGAAAGTCAAGAAGTGTTGGTAAAGAAATGTAATAGAGACCTCAACAGCTGATAAGTTGCCTCCTTGGACCTCCATCACAGCACTCTGGATTAGGTCAAAACCAGAGCCAGTGACCGTGATGTTCCTCCCACCACTGAAACACAAATCAAAGAGAGACAGCTTGTTTAAGTAATTTTGCAGCTCATTGTCTTAATATACAACCAGTTTCATGTTGCCATCTGATAGAAAAAAAATACAGCAATTGCCTCAGCAAATATCAACCTGTTTATTAAGGAAAATGTTATGTTTTTATTCTTAGTTTTACTTCCCAGACTTCAAAATGTGCTGCCAGACAGAGTCTTGTTCTCTTGTCCTTAACCCTAAAGGTCTTAATTATGTTTTCAGCTCACTTCCATTGCAGAGGATAAGACATGACTGTTATAGTGTGTTCATACAGAACGGGGTGGCCGCTGTAATTTCCGTACACCCCGTGGGGAATTCACCACTTTGCATTTCACCACACTGCATTTCAGATGCAGTGTTTACACCCAGGACCTTGTCAACAAATTAGAGGAGCCTTAGCTGTGTAAAGCTGACACCCCACTGACTTAAAAAAACTCAGCAAACTGACTGAACGGTTAGTGCTTCATTAGTGCAGGTGTGTGCAGCCAAAATGGTCATTTGTAAAAATGAAAAAAAAAATCAAAAAAAAAAAAAAAAATCTATAAATTAATTAAAAAAGATAATGTGTGCTAATGCTGTTTCAGGGATTTAAAGAGGATTTTTTTTTAGGTCACCCAGAGGTCAACTATCCCTACCCATCAAGCGCTGAATTGAATTAAAATGATCTTGCCTACTTTTTTTTATTAGTGCCGGTGACGTTGCCATTCCAGCAGACATTATTGCTGGGAGCCCGTTCCTGATATAAATTTATTGCATAACTTCACATGTCATTCCTGTGCTGGTATTGAATATAACAGTGGGAATGTTTACCTTAGTTAGTGGCTGGAATGATTGTTTAATATTTAGTAAATCCCGAGCCTCCAAGACCATTTGCTTAGGACCTGCCGTTGCCCCTGACATAGCATTTCCTTTCAAGGTCTCGCTGTCAGCATTTCACAATAAAAGCAAAGGTGAAACTTAACATCAAAGACAGCTGCTTGGGGAGACCATAATCTTTTTGAAAAGCCTCAAAAGCTCTAAAAGAAAAGAGTCCACTTCGTTTCATCCAGATGCAGCTCTGATTCGGTCGGATTCTGCGGAACCATCTGTAAATCTACCCCTGTAGAAAGCACTGATGCTGGGCAGTGAGCACAAACTGTCTGCGCTGGAGGTAAGTGAGGACAATGAAGTGTCCTTCTAGGAATAAATGAAAACAGCTTTGTTTTAAAGCCACCTATAAACCTCTTGAGAGCATTCCTTATTTCTACTGTTGTTAATATTACTTATCTCTGTAATCCATTTCAAGTGATAAAGGCTTCGTTTACAACCAGTCTCTGATTGGCTGCCATACTTTACTTTACAAACATGCTGTCAGCCACAGAAAATGTTTTGGAGCAGAATGTGTAGATTAATGTTGGTTAGAAGAAAATGTAGATCACATTCTCCACCTTGAAAAAAGTAGTTTGATAAAGAATTCACTGAATGTGTATTGTTAAGCACAGGTAGAGCCATACTTAAAGTGGAAACAAATATTGTACATTTTTCTTGTTATGTTTCTGAAAAAAAAAAAACAGTGGGTAATCGTAAAACTGCTGTAAACTGTTTCACTGTTGTTTTAAAAAGAGAGTCAAAAATAGATTAAAAAAATGCAACTTAAAACACCTTCCAGAACAATTTCTATCCTGAAGAAAGCGATTCACAGCCTGAGGTGTCCGTCATATTCTGTTTATAGTTACAGGCTGCTTGAGGCAGTCTTCAACAGGAACATAATGCTGAATGCATCTTATGTGCATTTGGTCAACCTGAAGGTGGAGGTGTGTCCTTTAATTACCTGAAATGTTCATGCTGCTTAGAGTATTTCTTTCTTTCCCAATAAAAGAGCTCAAAGACAAGCCGTAAGGCTGAAAACATAGCTCTGTTTTATAGCTGATGACATGTACGTGTCAAAGGAAACAAGAGTGAGACTGCTGATTTTCTTTCCAGCTTGATGTTTTTGAGGGTTGTGCTCCCTTTAAATGTTTGATATCTGAATCTGAATCTGCTTTACCGTTTCTGCAAACTGTGGAATTATCTGCAAACATATTTTTACTCTGTTTTTGTCAAGAAAAATCTTTGGGCAATGATAAACATGATGGCCTTAAATATTTTTCATGTTTTATCACATCACAGCCAGCAACTTCAAAGCCCTTTATCGGCCCCTTTAAGTGATAGACAAACATATAATTTTACAATAATGATCCAAGCAGTTGAACATCTAATCAAGTATGAAAGCAAATTTTCAGAAAATTTAACATCCATATTAAACTGCCAACATTTCTTTTTTTAAATATTTTTCCAGCCCCTCAGATAAATCAAAGCTTGCTGGTTTTTGGTAAATAGATTTTTTTTTACATGCATACAAAAATTGAAAAACTTATATATTTCTATTTGATGTTTTCACTACTTTTTGTTGGTCTATCACATAAAACCTCCAGAAGCCACTAATTCAAGAAGGATCTCATGGCTTTAATGTGAAAGAAGGTGAAAACACTGTAATATAGTGTATACATATAAAGTTGTTTTTAATGTATAATGACTTTGACTGAAAACAGTAAAAAATGTGACATCCATTTGCTATGTTTGGTTTACACCATGGATGCTCCAGGTTTATATGACTTCATTCTAAAAATGTTTATAGAAACAACACAACTTGTCCCCAAGTCCTTATGAGTTCCTTAGAAGAGATGTTTGAAATGCTCTAATGATTAGTACTCAGAATGTCTAAATATGACTAAAAACTTTATAATTATTGCATGAAATTATCCTTGTTAAAAAAAAAAGGAAATACAAATCTAATATTGTTGTCAAACAGAACCTGGACATATTGCCCTGTAACCAAAAGTGCATGTTTATGTTGAACTGACCAGACAAAGCTTGCTTTAGGGTGATGGTCCAGAACAACTGGGTTTTCCAAGTACTGGAAGGTACTTGGGACGTCTATATAGGTGCTCTTTCCATACTGAATAGTGACAGTGAGATGGTCAGAAGGCAGCTTGTCCAGTCGATATTCACCTGTCCTGCAGGTGATGTTTCTTCCAAATTGCTCCCTGCCATGACAAGGACAAGGCTCAGTACATGCAGTGTGAAGGGTTGGGACTGGAAAAGGTCACTTCAGTGCAAGCAAACATGGCAGCTCACTGACACTGGTAAATCTTGGCTCTAGTATTTCTCTAGCTCGTTGTTTTTCTAATAGCTCTATTTAAAGGAACATTAGCAGCCAAGAGAGGTAAACTGTAAAGGGCTAAACAGCTAAACAATTTTTATTACATCAAGTATAGAAAAGCATGTATGGATTTTGCATTTGGATACCGGTAGTACTTAGCTATTCCATCTAAAAAGGTATTCTTAAGCACGATAATTCAAATATAATTCTTACACAGCACAGTCCACGCCTCCAATTTTAACTTGGACATCTTCCTTACTGCCAATGTCCAGATACATCCCATTTATTGTAATGAGTGTGCCCCCCGCTTTAGGCCCTTTAGAAGGCTGCACACTTTCTGGAATCGGATTCTGGTTAAAAGGAAAACAAAAAAACAAACCAAACACATTAGGGTTATTGGTCACAACGTACCGCTCGAATTAATGCACATATCTGTCTTGGAAGGACAAACACAGGCAAGAATAAAACCCCATGACAAGCGCATCCAACCTCAACAGTCACACTCTCGGATAACAGTGTTGCACCATAAACAGGCATGCTTTGTTTTAGGCTCCTCAAATCCCCCTACCCAGTCTGTCAGAGGCATTCTGTCACAAAATCATACAGGCTACACATCTGTTTCAATACACCATGTAAACATTTAGCAATTCCGTTTTGGGTTAAAGGCAGTGATATGAATGGCCACTTAAAATGATAATCTTTAAACTCAAAGCATTTATACTAGTGGTGGGATGCGATTAAAATCTGTAATCGATTAAATTACAGGGTCTGTAAATTAATTATTCTCAATTAATCACATTTTAATTGAAAAACAAATAAACCATTGCTGCTGCTCTGTATATGGGTTGTATATTCCCCTGCATCACAACCACACCCTCCAATTTTATTTTCTTACAACATTTAAAATTTATGTATCACTTTATATATAACCACTGATTTTAGTTCATCTTAAAAAACAACAAAAGATAACCCACTATAATATTGAGGTTTGTGAATAATTTAAAATATGGGTATGAATTCTTTTCCACAGTATATTATATTCTGATGTTCTCTTTAAGTGGTCATAAATACAACCATGGTACCAAAAAATAATATCACGATAACTTTTAGGCAGATTTAAGCCAAGATTTAGGGCAGATCTACCTGATTAGCAGAGTGACGCTGTGGACTTACCCTGTAGGTGAAGGACATGACGGACATTCCTCTCTTTCTCCCCACCACCTCAACTTCCACTGGACCCGAGATACTTTTGTCTACAGGTCCAATCTCACACACCACACTGAAAAAACCCCAATAAGATTTAGAAAAAGGTTTGAGCACAGATAGAGATATATGTAGACATTTACAGATTTTTTACTTTTTAAGGATGCCTGAATGTCAACCCTGTGTGTCACAAGCCTACTTTCCTAAAAATTGATACAACTTTTTAAAAAATCCCTAAAATTGATATCTAAAATTGAGCTGAACTGAAATTGAACTGTTCTCAGTGTAATTTCAAATATCGAGATCACTAAAATTTAAATGAGAACTGCATACATAAAAGGAAAAAAAGCTAATTCTAAGTGGCCATTTGAACACAATGAGTTTATTCAATAACAGTGATTTAGTCATTATTAAAAGTAGTTCAGCTTCTTTTGTTCCTCTGGCTGCCTCTTATGCAGCGGGATTCATTTTCATATTTCAGCATTTGTTGTTTAGTGGAAACCATGTCTTCAGCACACCTACGGGTAAGTGTTGTGTAGATTAGTAAAGTTACTCCAGCAAGTCTTATTCAGGCAAACACAAGAGCCACACCATCTGAATGAGAAGCTGAAACCAAGCTCACTTCAACCTGAAAAACCTAAATGTGGGGCAGCTAACAAGAAGAAGAGTGTAGTCGTTTGAACAACAAACGTGAGTGATTTAAGACTGGAAGACCTCCATCTGGTCACATAAATCTCGGTTTATACCTCATCATGCAGATGGTGGGGCGAGGATTTGTTGTAAATGTAGCTTCATCCTGCCAGGTGTCAACTGCTCTGGCAAGTGGCTGTTTTCAGTTTTATAGTCCATTTGTATGAAGTGAGCACTTTTAAACCCAGCTGGGACTGAAGTGAATTTGGTAGACTTGGTTAATGCAATTATCTTTTTAACAGTGCCCTGCCAAATAAAGTGCCTGCAGGATGAAGGGAATAAACCATTAAAAATCTGTCCAGAGCATGTAAGATCTTATCATTACTGAAATTATACCATAATTAAGACTGGTCTGAAAACACTTGGCCTGAATGAGGAGGTTATCAAATGCAAAGTGCAGTATTAAAAACCCTCTATAAATATTGCCAATTCATTATTCTTTGGCAAATTTATATCCAGTATTTTGCTACAGAAAAGTTTTACTACCGAGTATGAGTAAGACAGTGAACTTGAGATTTAGGTTAGGGTTATTTATATTTTGTGCATGTTATGTATAAAAAAAATTCACACTAATGTTAATGTAACCAAATTCAATCACATTTATGCATTTATTTTGAAAATGCAGTGTGAATGCTGCCCGCTAAACTGCAAGCTCTAAGGGGAAAAGACGACAGACAGACAGACAGAGACAGACAGAAATGATGGATGGATGGATGGATGGATGGATGGATTCCTTTGTCCAGCTAAAGATACTTTTCTGTCCAATTTCTGTAGACTTACTTTATGTAGTAGCAAATTTTGACAAATTATGCATGACAAAAAGTTCTTATAAAGAAAACATAGAGGGAGTGTGTGTGTGTGTGTGTTGGGGGGGCTGCACATGTGTACTACATGTGTACTTGGTTAAACACATATTCATCCTTCCCTCCATCCATACAAACATGTCTAAATCAAATTTGACAGGTTCTGCATTGCTATGGAAACTTATTTCCACTCAGTTCTGCCCTAAATGCAGCGCCTCACTTTTAGGCATGTAAATTAATTGAGAGACTTGCTTCAAACAAAAGTCTGTCATTCAGGAATCGTAGTAGGGAGTATTGACATCAATCCTGAACCGTTTCATTCAGAATGGACAAGAGAACAATATTATGAGGCTGTTTTTGTTGAAAATACTTTGAAGTAGGGGGAAAAAATACAATTTTGAACTAAACAAATCAAAAAGTATTAAAGATGCAGAAATGGCTGTTTTAACATATCATTCAGCAGGCATAGGTAAACAAGTATGATCACATTCATGTTTCTACAAATATTGATGAGGCTGTGGCGATGGTGTAAATGGTCTGTGTAAAGTCTCCTGTTTGTACATCAAATGGTTTCGGAGAGGTGGCGATTCAAAATCACGTGTTGTTTAGGCTTGATTTTGAAGCCTGGCTCCCTTGGTTTTCAAGGAGTTGTGTGAAAAACGCTTATAACTCTGGCATAATAAGGTGCATCGATGTAATTTTGGCATCGATGTTTTCAGAAAGGATAGGGAAACAATATTTTAGGGATAATTTTGTTGAAACTATTTTTAAAAAGACACAGGACTCTTAAGAAAAAAATGCTGGAAATTCCAAATCAGGTTTTTTGTCATCAATGCCTCAAGGGGAATGCAGCTTAAACACAAACATAGAAACATGGATTAGTTTATTTCCACTGAATGAATGTTTATTTTCAACCCATAGAGAGCATCCAAGCCCTCCCCCATAACCAAGTATTTTAACAATTAACAAAGATTGATTAATTAAACGTAATATTTTAAGGAAAACGGCAACCTGGATTTTATAGTTGACATCACTAATTATGTCAATTAGTCACAGAGTCCTAGTCTAGACATGTGGCTCAATTTTATTAAAGAAGAGTTCTCCCTAGTTTTTCTCAAACTGTAGATGTTGCAACCGTGGAAAATATCTGCCAGTTTTAAAAATGGCAGCAGTGCAACCAGTCTAGAGGGAGTACGTCATACTACTTGAATTTCTATATTTAGAGTTTTTTTTTAAGTTTATACCACATAAATAAAGTAACAAATATTCCTTCTGTGGTTTTGTTCAGCCATATAAATGCTGTTGAATCAAATGTGTTTTCAGGCTCTTAAGATTTGACCAAAGCCACCCTCAGTGCATGGGCCAACTTAAGTGAAAATGGAAATGCACATGACAGGAAACACCTCGTCGTTTATTTTACTGGTGACACTTTTCATTAGTTTAATTAAAGCAACCTTACACTTCACATTTTATTTTATGAAGTTGGCAGTAAACTCTCTTTTTTTTCTCAACAAAAAGCCAATTAAGAATCTTAGTCATAATTTCTTCTTACATAGATGCTCTAATCTAATAATATCATTTATTTTTAGCAAAATAAGAATGAGTCAAAAAATATAACCTTATAATAGTGTCATGTTTGAATGAGTTCATAAGCAATCCTGACTACATATGGAGTTGAACTAGAGCTATATGATATTTTTCAGCTTAAAAAGTTCACCTCAGATGAAATTCAGTGAAAGAAAATCTAAGTGTGACCTGTTGTCTTACATTTACTCAAAAACAATATGCAGTATCTGCCCCTTTTTAGAAGTCTTAACTAAATCAGCTTCTGTCTTCAGAACCCCAGATCAATACAGTTGAATAATGAGCTATAAAACATGCAGACAGGCTACAGTGAGGAGTGGGAGAAATACCCCAAACACAGAGACTGTTCAAAATAAGATTTTGGAAAAATCTCACTGAAATATTTTACCAGATATTTACATTACACAGCGTTTATGATCCAGTTCATACATTATACACATTACCTTCTGGAGACTGAATATTTTTCCTCCTGGTGGATACAGGGCTTCCCAACAACTGTGATGCTTTTGATGTCCTCCTTATTAATACCAAGGTTTGTGCCCTGGATGGTAATAGAAATACCTCCTTTCAAGGGCCCATAAAGAGGGATGATCTGGAGGGGAGATGTGGACATTTATAGGGAAAAATCATTTTAAAAGAACCAATTACTTCCACAGAAAGAACATTCCAAAAGATTCTCTGTTTCATCAGGCTTGCTATATGGTCAAGGTCATATGACCATTGTATGAGTCCTGTATACATGCACACGTATACGAATAAGCGATTAACTGATAAGAAGTCTAAAGTAAAGGTTCGACGTAATAAATCTATAGTATTTATGCAGCCCTTTTCTATTCGTCCAATTGATCCCCTTGAACTCATCACACCTCAGTACATTTTATGGAGACTACAGGTTGAATAAATTTCAGGTTGAAAGAAAATTATTTTTTTCTTAATTCCATACAATTTCTAAAATTGTGGTGTGAGTCTGAATTGCATCCCTATGATTCAATAAAAAACACAGTGCTGTCTAAATAAAGCAGCAAATCTCAGCTTTAAACATTGCTCTGCATTGTTCCATTAATTGGAAAAAAAGATTGAGTTTATGTAGATTAGATCAAGATAATTTAAAATGATTTTTTTCTTCCAAGACTAGTCACAGATTCTGGATTTCATTAAGGTCTGAACTTTGACTAGGCCACTCTTGCCATGAACCAAAATATTCCATTACTGTAGATTTGTGATCACAGTTTTACTAGAAGGTTCTAATCCAACTCGGTCTCCAGACTTGCCTTGCTCAAGAAGAGCACACCCACAGTATGACAAAACGTTTTGCAGATTTGTCGAAACTATGTGGTCTCATCTGACCAGAAAGCATTATTCACATTCCTCTTGTTTGCTTGGAAGAAAAAAGACTTTTTAGCTTTCAACAACTGTTTTGAATTTACCATTAAAACATAAAATGTCTGATACTTGGAATGCAGTTATTAGCTTTCTTGAAAACATATATTTTTTGCTGAGCCATGAATCTCTGCTGCTCCTCCAGAGGCACCATTGCTGCTGCTCTGAATATCCTAACAGCTTTAAACCCGATGTGTCTGCTGTGTTCCTTTATCTTCAACATAAGAACTAATATTTTCTATTGTATTATTTAGGTTTGGACTGAGATGAACTTATAAGCGGGTGGACTGGAAGCCCCTATTAGAGGATTTCTAAAGGCAGTTGTATGGAGAAAAAAAAACAGTCTCATTGGAATCTGCCTTTTTTTAACATCGAATTTTAAACACTGAATTCTTTTAGATATTGAATTCCCTACACTCAATTTTTATCTGTTAAAAATTCACCAGAAAAAAATTCAGCCGCAAAAGTGTTGACCTTTTGGTGAACTCAAGCAAAGCAAACTACACTCTATAGAGTCGAACAGCTTCTAGCCAATGACATTAGCTTATTTGGTCACGTGACACACAAATTTATGCAGCTGAGTTTTTGGCAGCTGAATTTTTTTGCAGCTGTAAAAAAATCCAGTGTTTAAAATTCAGTGTTAAAAAAAGGCAGATTCCAATGAGACTGTTTTTCTTCCATACAGTTGCTGCAATGCTCATTTAGGGGTACTAACTTAAAGTGAGCTTAATATAAAATCTTCACACAATGGTTGATCCATCAAATAAAAGCCATTCAAGATAATGTTTTGGCTATAGCGTGACAAAATATGGAGCAGTTTGAATTGTTTGGATACTTGCAGGGTGCTGTTTATATGAGCAGGTAAAGCCAGGATAAGCAGACAAACAGGATTCACCCTGTGGGATTCTTTAACAACATTGGGTGTTGTCAGCTTGCTGACACTGTAAACAATCCAACAAATGCCATTAATCATCAGTATTTTCATCAACCAATGTTTTTGTTTGTCTGTTTTATGTCTGGTGATGACCTCTGTTTGAATTATATCAACACAATTACTGATCTTCTTGTGTGTCAATGACAAAAAGGCACCAATGAGCAAGTAAACAAACAAAATATTGATCCAATCTAGACATAATAGGGGAACATTGCAGCATGCTTGCAAGGAGACTTCCAAACCTCCTGTCAACACATAGTTGAGGCAGACAATGCTCAGCCAATAAAATGCTCCAATCAATAACCCAATCACAAAGATCTGTTTGCTCTCAGGTTTTCACAGGCTCCAGAGGAATACACAGTGTTACTTTGCTAAACGTAAATGTGAGGTCCAGATGTTCTTACGTTAGTGATCTCGGGGTCGGGGCACCCGCCACTGTGGGATTCCTCCTCCTGGGAACTGCAGAGCTTTTTATACACACATGCTTTCTGCTTCTTGCACCATACACAACTATACTTTTGGTCAGCGTGCTTGCAGAGGCTACAGTCCTCTCTTCCCATGGAGCAGTTGTAGAGGGTGACTGAATGAAAAGTAAGAGTCAAATTATAAGGCTTGCCAAATTAACATTTACTTTTCAAATTTAAGTGCATTTATCTGTGAATGATGTATCAAACTATAGAGCAAAGGCCAAAATGAACCATTTAGAGTGCTGTCTATCTTCTTTCCGGTGTCCTTGTCCTTCACATAGAAAAGGATGTTGGTCTCTGGTGACTTATCGTAGGAAAACTAAAAAATAGAAAACAGAATAAATAAATACTATATGATCCATCGATTTATAACATCTAAACAGTTCTCTTCAAACAGTGTGGGCTGCTGCTGCCGCCCGGTGCCAAGGGAAAAAAATAAAAACATAGAAGCAATGAAAAATCATACCCAGTCTGGCAGATTTTCAGCTGAGGAAATCAATGTAGGAAAAAGAACATAGCTGGGGGCAAGGTACGGTTTGAGTTTCCCAATCACAGAATTTCTAATGTAGAGAGAAGCAGATAAAATGTCTCAAACGGGTAGAGCCTGTCCATTAGAGGGAGCTAAAGAATATAAAGGACTGTGAGTAGCTGCTAAAGGGGAATTTTATTTATAATTATGCAACACATAGAATTTTTGGCATGAAAACAAAGTACGGATGCAAGCTGATCCACTGCAAAAAATGATGCCTTTGCAACACTATATGCAACTCATTATGTAACACCATAAAGTGCACTAAGCAGAAGCTCCACAACCCAGCTGTAGTTTAGGAGTGTGTTAAGTAGAGAAGGATCGCTGCCAAAACTGAGGAAAACACCAAAGTGCTGTGCTGAAATATATTGCTGTGATATACTTACATTGAAGCCGCTAAAATTGTAGAAAGACTCGCTTTCACTGATAACTTCTTCCTCTACATTTTTCATCAGCTCCGTGCCGATGGTGAAAACTCGACCCTGCGTGACCACAGAGAGGAAACCGTTACTTTGATGCATTCACATAGAAAAAGCATCTTGATGGAAATGTGTGAATTATCCAGATTGATTACACACAAAGTGATGCATTGAAGTGTTTAAGTTAAAATTGATTATTACTTATACCAAATTAAAAATCCAAAATGCAATATTATCTGTAAAAAAAAAAAAAAAAAAAAAGACATTCTGAAAAGTATGTATTAGATTCTACTTTTGGCCTGAATACTCCGAAATACTAATGAAGGTCAACAACTGTGGAAACCTTAAGCGGCTTGCGTAATGTGCCTTTCCACTGTTGCTCCATACTGTAGTACCATGATTGATGAATAAAATAAAAAAATGTTCTCTTGTCTGAAAAGAGGACTTTGAACCAATTGGAAAGAGCCCAGTAATTTCCCCTTAATTTAGCACTTCTTAAGAAGTCTCTGGTTCAGGAATGAGATCGACCGGTATAGTTTTTTTTAATGCTGATGCTGGTAACAATTATTTTGACATCATACTAACAACCCTTTATACATACTGCTGTTTATTTTAGTCTTATTCTTTAGACCGATAACACTTTCTCTTCCTCTATTTACATGACAGCAATGTTAATGATAAAAGTTACAAAAGTCTTAAACTTAATAAAAAGAAACATTAACAATTTAAAACAAACATAATCAATAGATAGTGGAGGAAATGGAAATGCATGCGCTTCAAGTGATCTTAAGGCACGGCTGATAATAAGTATAATTAGGCTGCTAATAACAATAACGAGTCGTGAACATATGCATATATTGGCCAATACCATACAAGAAAAAAACACCAATATATTCCAAAAATACTGATCCACCGGAGTATTAATCCAACTATACTTAAAAGTATTCTGAGAGTTTAAAGTCACCACACACGTTTGTGTGCCTTTAAAAGCTCTGAATCCAGCGCAAACTCTTGATTGGCCTTTATTTTCCGTCCTCTTAAGGCTGCTATGATCCCTAATGCTTGTGTACTTTTTTAACCACATTTTCTACTTGAAAATATTTAAACCACTATGCTTGAACAGCACACTAAGAAGCCAGTACTGTTTCTCATAGACTTAGACTCAACTTTATGTATCCCTTGGGATTACTCCTTCAGGGAAATTCTGGTTCCAGTAGCTTATATCGAGTACAAAGAGTAAAAGCAAGATGCCTTTAAAGCTAAAAATACAATAGACAAATAAAATAGCATAATTAGCAGTAGCATAATTCTGTAGTAAAACTAATCAAATATTCAAATATATAATTTTAATATCTCCTTACAGACTCTTTTCTATAATACTATTTTCAGAGTAAATTATGAAAATAAATTAAAACCATGTGAAACTGATATTATGCATGTCAGCAAAGGTCTAAAAATCAGCCAATGCATAAAACTTTTTGTTTGCTTTTGGGAGCACAACCCTATATGTAGTTAAAGCATTTTATTTTTTTGTGCATATCTCTTAGTCTTTTTCTATAAAATAAGACTGGAGAATTGTAGGGGTAGAACCGTATTACACCCGAGAGTGTTGTTGTACATACAAACAAAAACATCTGCACTGGTCAAAATCAGACTCAGCTACAGGTGCATCTACTGATCCTTATAAAAGCCGTATTGCTATGTGCTATATAACTGACCTTTTCCTTTAGCATAGAAAAAATATACATGCAGAGTGATCCTTTACACTGAGATGATTATACTGTTAGCAAATTATAGGTGACATTATACATTCTTCAGGATCAGACAGCTTCTGATAAAAGCACACAGAATTGCCAAGTTTGGTCACAAAGTTGGATAAAGTCCTGGCAATCATAAAGTCTTAATCAGAAGTGACGACTAAAGAGGGCACGGGGAGTGCACCATTAATCAGAAGGTAGGTCCTTAAACATCAGCTAGTCTAGCCCACATGTCGACTTTTTTCTAAGTAACACTGGTAAATCTCTCAGTTGATGTATCAGCTTGTCTGTGATGGAAGAAGTGCCTTATGTAAGACATAAAAATGTGGCATAAATGCGTATGAATGTGGCTTGTGTTCTAAGCACTTTGAGCAGTCAATAAAACTATCAGACAGCTACATAAATACAGTGCATCTACCATTTCACTTTCCTGTAATGGCTTCCTGTTGTGATTTAGCTGATTAATGGAATTTAACACATCCAGCCTCTGCTTCCTCTTTTTGCTTTTTGCTCAAGAGTAGCTTTCGCTTTTTAATGAAGCAGAAATCGCTGTTTCAATCCAAGAATATACATTACCTTGTAGTTGCTTAAATTGATCCCTTCAAAACTGATCTTAGTCTTGATGCCCACTGGGATCAGACTTGGATCTGGATTCTCAAACAGAGGACACTCTAATCCCTGAAAACACATGACAGCAAGTCAGACACGCCCGCTTTAAATGATCTGCATTTCAAACATGCAAGCCACTTAACAGAAGCCCTCATCTGTGGCAACAGATAAGTGTATCGCTGGAACATCTGCTGACTTGTAAATTGATATCTTCTGCCCTTAGCATTTGTTATAGAGGATGTTGGCAGCTGATTGAGGGATTTGCGTTTTTATTAATTTTCAGGAAGACTGTGCATTACTCTGCTGCTGCATCATGTGTGATAATCAGATATAGTGTTATACAAAAGTTTGCATACCCTGTGCACCTTAACTTTATTTATTTTTTTAAACTTCACCTCATAAACCAAATCTATTAGTATTACCGTATTTTCACGACCATAAGGCGCACCGTACTAAAAGGCGCAGTCTCAGTTATGTGTGCCATTTCTGTATTTAACACACACATAAGGCGCACCGGACTATAGGGCGCGTTTTTTATATACAGGTACATGTCCTCTCAGGTGGATTTTCCCACTTAAAAACATATTAAAACTACTTTATTCCCACTGATCACAGCAAATAAAGCTGCAAGGTGTATTTATTACAAAGTATTATTCAAACCTGGGAGCTGGCCATGAGAGACACATCGCTGATGACACAGGGCTGTGATTACTCCTCTGATACAGTTTATTGACGCATAAATTAACTTGAAACCTGCCGACAGAATATATTCGCTTTTATTATCCTGCTGCCTGCGGTTTAGATTATTTAGATGAAAAACACCTGCCAGCCGCCGCGGTGAACCGCGAGGAGGCGACCCGGCAAGAGGCTGCTGTTGAAGGGATTCCTGCTGTCGGCGCACCACTGGTATGTGGGGGTCTGAGCGCCTCCGACAGAAATAGTATAGGCAGGATAATAATCTGGATGAACTGACTGCAATGATTAAGTTTTCAGGTGGACTTTCTCACTTAAAAAGATTTAGATTATTTAGATGAAAAAACAGCTGCCGCGGTGAACCCGGAGGCACCGCGGCCCAGAGGCTGCTGTTGAATTAAGTTTTCAGGTAGAAAAATAGAGCGGGAGCAAAACTGAGTATGATTGTGCTTTATTCATGTATTTATTACAGAGTATTAATCAAACCCCTCAAAGTCCTCATCCTCTGTTTCTGAATTAAACAGCTGCGCTAAATCAGACATGCCAGTTTCCCCTTCTTCTTCGCTGTCAGAGTCACTTTCCGTGCCGTGCGGCTCCTTGGAAATGATGCCGGCTTTTGCGAAAGCTCGAACAACAGTGCCAGAAGACACGCTAGCCCAAGCATCTACAATCCATCCGCAAACAGTGGCGTAACTTGCCCGGCGCTGCCTTCCACTTTTCGTGAAACTGTGGTCTCCGTGTGTCATCCATCGCTCCCAGGCCGCTCGCAGCCTTACTTTGAACGGCCGGTTCACACCGTTGTCGAGCGGTTGAAGTTCCTTTGTCAGACCTCCCGGAATAACAGCAAGCACAGCGTTCATTTCTTTGACCTTTTTTTTCACATCAGCTGTGAGGTGGGCACGCATGGAGTCACAGATTAACAGCGATGGTGATGCGTGGAAAAAAACCACCTGGTCTCCTCACATACACCTGCCTCAGCCACGCTTTCATCATCTCCTCATCCATCCAGCCTTTTTCATTTGCCTTAAGAACGACTCCAGCTGGAAAAGTCTCTTTAGGCAAATTCTTTCTCTTAAAAATCACCATAGGCGGCAGTTTCTGTCCATTTGCGTGACAGCCAAGCACAACAGTAAACGACGCCTTTGCATACCCCGTTGTGTGTATCGCTACAGTGCTGGTCCCCTTCTTCTCCACCGTGTGATTCACCGGGATGTCGAAAGTGAGCGGCACCTCGTCCATGTTGGTGATGTGGCTTGGCTGGATGACTTTGTCAGCGATGTGTTTGCTGCAGAAGGAGTGGAAGTTCGCCAGCTTTTCATTATAATCCGCCGGACGTCGCTGAGCAACTGTAGTCCTGGTCCGGATGGAAAAATTGCACCGGAAACTCAGCTGCGTCTTCTTCACCTGTCGGAGTTCGTTTTCCAGCTTCCTCCACTTGCGAACCATCGATTCATTTATATTGAATTCTCTCGCAGCTGCTCGATTTCCATGTTCCTCTGCGTAGCTGATAGCCTGCAGTTTAAACTGGGCTTCATAGGCGTGTCTCTTTGCCATTTCCAGGGTTGTTAAGACAACAATGTTCTGCATAAAGCACATACCTGTTCTTTTATACACAAGCCACGCCCACATTTCCCCCTTTAACGTTCTCACATACTCATGGTGGTCTCAACAACGTCCGCAGATAGGGCGCACCGCACCATAGGGCGCACCCCACATTTTGAGGGAAAAAAAAGACCTTTATATGCGCCTTATAGTCGTGAAAATACGGTACATGTCACAAACTGACACCACACAGGGCATACATATATGAAACACAAAGAGAATGAGTGAGGATTTATTTTTCAGTTTGTTTTAATAAAGAAACCAGAAAAGTGTGGCATGTATTTAAATGTTCCCCTCACAATCTAAACTTTGTACAGCATGTGGCTGTCTGAGCTGTTTTTCTCCGTCAGTCCTCCAGAGCAACTTTGGACATCATGGCAACTTCTAATTAAGGCTTTCCTTTCATGTTCTGTCAGCAGGTGTGGATATCGACATCTCAGCATAATTTAAAGACACAAAGGTGGACCTTGTTTAATGGTTAGGTGACATCAGAAAGCAGGTTGTTACAGGTGATTTTATTAGCAGAAAAAGAAGGCTGAAAACAAATGTACACCACACTTTTCAGATCTGATCATAATTAAAAATGTCTTTTTTTCAACTTCCCAATTCCACTAGTCTCTGTTGGTTTGCATAAAATTGTAATTAAATGTATTTACGTCTTTTTATAGTTAAAAAATTACAAAACAAGAAACAATTCAAAGTATTGAAAAATGACCTGGTCTGGGGTAATTTCACATGCACAAAGTCCAAGTGGTTGAACACATGAACGTTCTGCTAGGACTGACCTTACGGTGTTTAATGATAGGACCGCCGCTGTTGTCGTCTTGGTCGCTGCACGTGTGATCATACGTGTTCCACTGGCAGCCCCACGGACTAGTTACACATGCTGTGCACCTAAAAGACACAATAATATCAAAGCATTTTATATACATCTTTAGATTATTGCACACAAGTAAAAGCACATGCCAACAAAATTTGAAAACATGCAAACTCATCAGAGAGCGTCCGGCACAAAAATCTATGCAGCTAACATTGAAATGGATTTCTGCAACTTCACATAAGCAAAGCTCGTTCATCACAAATGCCTCAGTGTGAAAGAAATGGAGAAAAAATATGGAGGATGGGGGATGGGGGGACGGGTGTGATCGACTTTCATTTTTTGATTAATGAAAAAGGAACACAGGCAATTTCCTCAGTTTGGTAATAAAGGCACAAAAAATGCGAGAGGTGCATTCAAGACCACCATGCATCACAATTTACAAACAGAACCTTGATCTCTCATCTGTTCATGCGTGGTGATAAATTTACTTCAGACTTGTCAAGCCGATGCCGTGTTCAGTGTCACTGTGCATTTTGTTGAGTGACGGAGCAGAACTGATAGGTAACAATCTTACTCACGGTGTGTTTTCTGATTTCTTCACAGTGGCAGCACAGTTGTAGAACTTGAATTCCCTCATTGCCAGCTCCACTGTCTCGTTGACGGAAACCATAACTGAAACAGCCACAAAATCTAAGGAGAGAGTATTATGATTAAGCTCTTTGAAGATAATAACATGGCACAAAAAGCACAAATTTAACATGTACTCATCAAGTCTAGAGAAACTAGTGGTCCAGTAAAAACAGTATTTAACAGAAATTGTAAATCACTGAAGCAAATCTTCAGTTTTTTTGACTGAGGACTGTCTACCAGCCAGAAAAAATATGCAAACACCACAAGAAACAAACAACATGGAGTCATAGATTCTGTCATGATATAGAAAGATAATCTAAACATTTAGAAATATGTTGTTTTTATCTTAAAATTCACATGACAGAATTAAAACTAGGACTATAGAAATAGAAATGGCTTCAACAGAGATTATAAATGTCTAACCAAATAATTTATAATTCTTGATAGACCGACACAAAGCTGGAAATAATTATAAAAAGCATAAATATACCCTTCTATAATATTAGTAAGAAGAGTAACAGGGGAGCAAAACCAGCAGCCCCATGTGGATTTTGCAATGAGCTAAAGAACAGAAAATATTAATGAAGCTCTCAAATGAGACAACATGGAATTTTCAAGCTCTATATTGGTGACCAGTGTTTCCACTTTAAAACATAGCGGTGGCAGTGTTATACTGTGGGAAGTATGATGCCACTGAAAAAGACTTTAAACTGAGGTTCAATTTACAGCATGATGACAAACCCCTAAACTAGCAACTGGAGCCTCCTGACTTTGAATGACCAAGTCAAAAAAACAAAACATTAAAAAACAATATTGACAAGACCACTTGTCAACCCATGCAGTTGGCTTCTCAGCAACTAACCAATCAGCTATCGTGATCTGTCCTGTTGTGAATTATTCCCTGCAAAATGGTTACTCCAAAGTATATAGAGAGTGGAAGAGAGTTAATTATATTCCCAAAAATAAAAATAAAAATGACAAATGTAAAAGGTGGACAGGCTTGCTGTAAGCATCAGAACCAGATGGTTATTAATTGGGAATATTAGTTATTTTTCTGGAAGAGGTAACAAACAAATCTTAGTTGTTTTTTTGTTGGTATAATAAAATTATTTGCTTATGTTTAGCTAAGAATAAGTTTGTGTCACTTAACTGATTACAGACCCACGTGGCAGTAAATTATATCTGAGTTAATGTGCTGGAATGGACTCTAAAATTCAGACAAACTGATTATATCAGTGACAAAAACATGCTTCAGATTTCAACCCTCTCCTCTATGTACCGTGTTCACTCACCTGCTTCTGTAACCGCAGAAGATGACAGAAACAACTTTACTCACAAGCAGCATATATTTGTCTCTAATTATTCCTCCTCTGGCTGAGGGAAAAAAGGCTTTAGCGCCTGTTTCTTCCATTGCTGACTGAATTGATGTAGAGAAAAAAATTTGCCGGTTCTCTTTTACCTAAGGTCAGCTGATGAGGGAAAGAGCCTCATTAATTACCTCAAGTAACATACTTCACCATGTTGCCGTTAAAACTATTTTGCATTTGCTGCAGCAGCTTTGTTTAGACTGGATTCATTTTCCATATAGGTTCTTAAAAAGAAGAATGAGTATATACATCGTCGTCATTCTCTGCTTTGCAGATTGAACCCAACCCTTAATACTCGCAGCTTTAATTGCAGCAAAAAGTAGGTTTACAAAGCACTGATTCTGGGTTTTTTTCTTGGGAGTATCATGGTGTATGAGGCTTCATATAAAACAAAGACGCTTGAATTTATGTTAGGAAAGCACTTTTTTTTTTTTTTTTCTTTAATTTATACGGCATTAGTGGTTCGTATTTTTTCCGACAGTAACCTGACAGGAAAGGGGGTATGAGGGAGGGGGAGAGACATGCAAAGGATCACAGGTCGGATTCAAACCCGGGTCGGCCGCGTCGAGGACTAAGGCAAAGCTAATTTGAACACCATGTATAATTCTCCTGCAACTAAACAATTATTTGTTCATTTCATTTATATTTAAGGTGTTGCTTTGTCTTCGTTCACATAAGAAACACAAATAAAAGACACTGAAGAATAAAGCAGTAAAAAGGGTTTCGATACTCTAGCAAGGCACCTCAAATAAACTGAATTGGTCACTAAAAACTAGGCTGTTCAGACAGGCCAGACCTTTGTCCTTAGGTGTTTTCGGGATAAGTGAAGGCTGTGGCAGATCGCAGGAGACTTGACTGGAGTCAAACATGGAGCCTTCACTTCTGAACGATCCGATGTGGCACTGAAGACGGTCAGAGGGTCCGATAGCAGGAAGAGACGGGATGTTGATCTGGATCTGCTTAAAAAAAACCACAACACAGAGAGCTTACAACCAACTGATTGTGGCTAAAATCAATGATGCTCCTCACACACACTTTGATTAAAAAAAGACCAGAGTTAATTTCTCTGCTCTGTTCATGATTCTAACACATCTCAAACAGCAGTCGCTAAACAAGAAACAATTTCCTTCTGAAAGACGGGAGATTGATTGAGAGTAAGAAAGGAGGAGACATGCTTTTGATGGAAATCCAAGTGAGTCAGAAGTAGAGGGACAGAAAAAAATGAAAGCGGTGGAATGGGGAAAACCATTTTAGAAGCAAAGCACATAAGAGAGTCTCTCCATCTTTAGAGTCAACGTCCCAATAAACCATTGCGGTTATAATAGGAAAGTTGGATGGATCAATACAGAGGAAGACCCAGAGACTAGGATCTCTGACTTACAGTGTAAACAGTTTGCCAGATAACTCAAATAACAGAGGCCAGTTTAAGAAGTGTTTAAACCAGAGAGAGGAATAAAAGAACAGAGTGAATGAGGAGTCATTTACCTTGCCAGTTTTTCTGCAGGAAAGGTTTTGTGGATAGAAGGATACAATTTTGAGACACTGCTGTCCGGGGCTCCAAAGCCAGCCGTTCTTCTCCTCTGCCCGGCGGCACTCAGACCTTCTGGTACACCTGCAAATGAAGGATGAACAACCTCCTTCAGAATCTGCTCCACATCCCCTCAACAATTTCCTCCCCAACGCCACAGAATGTGGCAGAATTTACATTTTCTTTATGAATAATGGCTTGACAACAAACTGATCTTAAGAAAAAAATATGTATATCAAAAGCATAAAGCCATTAAAATGCTTCTAGACTCATTAATGGTTTTATTTAATTTAAGCTTTAGGGTGTATAAAATTACCATATAAGGAAGACTATTGACTCTCTCTTGGAAGAAACTGGAAATACAATGACCTTTTCCCACTATTTTCTTAAAACTCTGAAATAAATATCCCCATTTACTAACCCGTATTACTAGTTTGTTTGATACAAGCAAAGTTTTCAGTCATATGTTCCTGCAGTGCAAAGACTTTTGAATGACAATAAGGAGAAAGGATCTGAGTGGGTTTTCCTGGGTCAGAAGGACCACAGGTTAGGGCCGCCCCGCCATGCTGGCTGAAATAAGGCTACTGCACTTACTTACAAAAACAAATATGTTGTTTAAAAATGTTTAAGTCAGGAATAAAAAGCATCTATGGAAACTGAAGGAACACCACCCATCACTGCTGTTGAGGTAACTCTGTCTTACAAGTTAGAACAGCATTTCAGGATATATTGAAATCATGATAAAGCAAAACATCTAAATAGTTTGAATCAATTATTTTGTGAGTACTTTTTGAGAGGAAAGATGACTTTAAGTGAAGTTACACTTTTTTTCCCAAACTTACATTAATCCTATACATTACTGGTATTCTTTATTTTCTGTTAAAGTAGACAGACTTACAGATCAACAATTGGTTATCCTGTGAAACACTGCCTAAATCATACATTTTATATCAAGAGTAGCACAAACTTTAATATCCCTGTGTTACATATGATACAATCACACCTTTCTACTCTGCAGACCCTGATAAATATAGGCTGATGAGAATAAATTGCAGTCTGGCTATACTGCATGATGCTGACAAACAGCTTTAATTCCTTACGGCTGTGTGGACAACAGAAGATGGAATATAAACACCACGGGATACTAAAAGTGTCTGCAACAAAACACACCGAACAAATGTCCCACTGTGTATATTATAGATGGTACAGTAGGTGTTTTTAGTGCATATATAGGTTCATGCAGACGTGTTTTTGCAAATGCAAGCTTCTCACCGGCCCTCCAGGACACACCAGCCGCAGTAAGGATCCCTCAGTGCCATGCAAGATTGGCAGTCCGTCTTTTGGAGGCATGTCTGCACCGGCACCTTGGTGATCTTCAGGATCACAAAATAGAATAAAACAGGATCAAACAGTGCACCTCGCGGGAGCCATTGCACAAAATAGGAGGTGTTCAACTAGAAATTCCTTCTGATTTGCTAGAGGAGTGTTCCTGTCAAAGCACAAGGTCATGTTCAATTACTGAAACAATTTACTCGGAGCATTCAGTAAATGTTTACTGTATTGGCTGATAGAAAGGAACTACCTATGTAATTACCCCATGCACTTCCATTAGATGCTACTCTATGCTGTCAGTATTTTTCAGACTAAGTGCTTGTACCATCATCAAAATTTATATGAAATAGCTAGTGTATTTCTCAGAGAAAGTTGCATATTTTATTTTTTATATCCAGCTCTGATACAACTATTTACCACCATGAATGTGTTCCAGGAGAAGCAGTCTAAAAATATTCACCATATTTTAAAAGGATTCACATCTTGCCTTTCTGTAAAAAAGTTGGCATTCAGCACCGCTTTCGACTGAGCTTGGCAGAGCTAAGAACGCTTGTTGCTTTCAACGCAGCTGAACATCATGTCATTCAAACCTGTTTTGATATAGTACAAGTCACCCTTTAACCTTGCATCTCTCTGCTGTTAGACTGGCTGAAAACGACTGAATGAAGGAAATCAAAGTTAAAATCAGTCTTGCTGTCTACACACGGTGCAGTCATTTTGTCAAAATATGGTGTTGGATATCTCAATTATGCTGTACGTTGACTAAGAATGCATCTGTTGATTTTATTTTATTAGTTTTTACCTAGGATGTATAAATAAAAAAAAAACACAGCAAAAAAATAAGATATTATGCATTGGGTCAGATCCAGTTTGGACAAAATGAACAAAATACAAATTTTAATATCAGGAGGAATATTTTGCAGCCAAGCTATAAACTATAGTTATGTTTTTTAAGCATGTGAGCGGGATGGATTAGATTTATTGTAACAACTGTGCCCTGATTCTTTTTTTAAAAATGACTAATTGATATAAGGGACCAAGAAATTTGACTGAATATAGCTTATAACACTAGTTAATATAATTTCACTTTAATTTCCTAGACTGTTTCAGGAGCAGAATTCCTAATATGGTTTAATTGGAAAGGTGAAGAGTCCAAGCCTCACCGCAACTAAAGAAATAAATGTCAGGACACAGGCATAAGAAGAAAGAATGCAATGTTTGGATGATATTTTCTTTAAAAATAAAAGAAAAACATCTTAGGTACCAGGTTAGTAATTTTAATAAAAATTAACATCTAAAAAGGACCCTTACTGCCTCCATGGATGTAACCTGAAGGACTCCACATCTTTTTATCACAGTGATATTTGAGATGAAACTGCAATTGGCTGTGAGCTCCAGCTCAAAGCAGCTGCTTTCTATGAAGACCACCACCTCTGATGTTTTTAACCTGTTTAAATATTATGTTTTTGATAGAAGAATGCCACAACATACCCTTCTCTCTGTGGTGATGTAGAGGTGGCTGTGACTGAGGTCAAAGAACAGGTTCTTGTTAACCTTCTCCCCAATAGTGTCGCCAGGAGCCTTGCCATATTCCTCTGCAACTGCCGTGAGATGTACCTGGGAAAAGTAGAATGAAAGGCCAACACTGTCAGACATGAACCTCATTTTTAACCTCACACCTGCTGCCTCTGATGGAGGATTAGAGAAAAGACCAGAAACAAAAAAGGTGAGGGAAAAAAATTGAGGAAATAACACCACCTTGAAGACCTCCCCCTTGTTGTTGCCCAAGAAAGCAATGGTGTGATCGTTCTCCACAGCAACAGCCACAGCGGTCAGAAGGCTTGAAGTGCTCCACACTACCTTGGCATTTAAGGCAAATTTTGGCTTGCTTGCCAAAGGGGATGGCAAAAAATCGGCGCCACACTTGAAGCTTTTCAACATGTCTTTCTAGAAAGTAAATAATAATGCAGAGACATGTTAGATTATATTATCCTTCCTTTTTTGTGAACATTATGGAATGCAATACTCCTTGAATACAAATTAATCCGCACTTTTTTTGTGGATAAATTATATTGACCCCATCTGTATAGTGGTATACTTTTTGGTTTTACAGTCTTAACATACATTATTTTCCTCCATTGAAAAAGCAAAGATATAACGTCACATCATATCCCCCCCCTCCAAAAAGCCCTATTGAGCCTGATTGGACAGCTTATGTGAAAAAGATATAGCTCAGTGTGGGGAAAGAAAAAAAATATACAAGTAACTTAGGCAATAAATAAAAAATAGAAATTTGATTGAGGACAACTTGTGACTTATTTTTTCTCTTCTTTAACAAGTTAGAATAAAACATTCTTGTATTTAAGAATGATTTAAAATTTAAACCATTTTACAATTTACTGGAAGAGGTTTGACTGATTACATTTAAAGCATCTTATTGTACTGGCCCAGCCGGAGGCCTAAATTGGGTAGGACCAAGATAGGGCAAATTATGGCATAGAGGCCCTTCAGCATGAAAGACTTGCATGATCAACAACAATACCAGTGGAGGAATGCTAAAAAAATTTCAGAAATTATAAGAACCAAATAACTTGCTCTGATCCAAATAAAACCTCTTTCCCAGTGTATTGTAAATTGGTTACCATAATTTTGAACATGACATTTTCCTGTTTAAAATGTTTTAACATTTTGAAATTGTCATTATCTAAAACTTTAAAATGCCTTGGTTGACTAATCTAAATCTGTCATGGTATGTAAGAATAATTTGGGCCAGACCAGTACTCTGGTTGGAGATTTTATAAATGTTAATACATCATCTGACAAGGAGTGTTTTTGCAAGTGCCTATTCTTTACAGATCCCTGGGTGGCCGTTTATAGTGCATATTCTGAGCATAAAAAGTCATATTAATTTTAGAAAGCAATTATGTCAAGGAATGAAGTGCTAATTATCATATTAACAGATTACTATTAACATATAATAAATCTGAAGGTGTATGAATATTATTTTTATAGAGCACTTACCCCAATGTTTGCAGTGCAGAATTCTTCTGTTTTGGAAGAGTAGGGGATATCCACAGCTGGAGACCCAGAAATCTTCCCACTGTCACTGTAACACGCGCCGATGATGTCCACCAGCCGTTCGTTGATTGAGTTCATGGGATACATGCATAGAGCTGACTTACTTTCATCCTCATCCGCACTTGCCACCATAAAAAGGACCTTGCTCCATGAATTTACCTTCCCGTAATCAATTGACTCAGTCATGGCCTTTGCCAGCTCTTTTCCTGGAGAGGCCACAAAAGCTGCTTGAACTTTGTTGTATTGGTTTTCTGAACCACAGTTTAACTGCAGCTCTGTGTGGGAGTAGTAATGATGGTCGTCTTCACAGAGACGGGAGACAAAAGTCAGGTTTTTGTTATCCGTACCGTCAAGGGTCCGAGAAAAGATAAAATACACATAACCATCCTCTTTGAAGGCATGCCTGAAATCATGTAAGTATTTTGGAACAAAAGCCGTTGTCTGTACTGTTGAAGCCTCAATGATGTTCTCAAACACGACCCAGTCATTGTAGTTCTCAAGGATTCTTGTGCTAATGAGTTTTGTACTGTCCAAGCTTCCGTAGCCCTTCCCCACAACAAACACGCTGAAATTTTGTCCATCCTTTGTGTAGTAGGACATGACTCCAACCACATTCACATTATCCTCTATGCTAGCTACATAAGTCCTCTCTCCTCTATTGTCACTGTAATGAATCTCCTGTTCCACGTTGGACAGGTTGAGGAGGGAGCAGATGCCTCTGTACCGACTCCCACAGACTATAAGAGAACCATTAGATGGATGGATCAGCAGAAGCTTGTTGAGGTTGGGCATTAGCTTTGTGTCCTGGCAGGATGTATGTGGAGGAGTACAGCTGCGTGCGTCTTTTTTAGGCCCCGTCGTGGCACGGGCCTGAAGCTTGAGGGAAGGCCCGAGCTGGTAGATGGAGTTGTTTGCTCCCAGGTAAATGCGGCCCGTCTGGGGGTCCTGAACCACATTATTAATGGAGGTCTCAGAGATGAACTCCAGGATGAGGGCGTTGCTGCTCTCCTCCTGGGCTTGTGACATTGATTGGCATAAGAGGACGAGAAGAAGAGAGACCCAGCTTGCCATCTCTGTTGGGAACAGGAGAGAAGGAAGTACTTTATTATTTATAAAGTTAAATGCACATATCAACAAACTAACGCTAAAAACATTACTACAGCAATCAGGTGGTTAACATAACCCCAACACATCAGTCAATCCATCCATTTTCTTATAGGCTTGTCCCGAGTGGGGTCACGAGGGGTGCTGCTGCCTATCCCAACACATCAGTGCATATACTAAAAGTGTCTTTAAGGTTGTGGTAAGGTAATCATTTCGGATTCCTGAGACTTAGAAAAAAATTGTTTTGTCACTCAAAGAGAGTAGTACCTTATAAACTGGGCTAAAGTACGTATTTCAGGAAAGAAAGAAGGAAGGTAGGAGGGAAGGAATGAGTCATCTTTTCAATACTCATTCAGGCTGGGAAAATTCCTAACTTCAGCAATGTTTAGATTGTGGTGGAACTCGGAACTCACAGTAGACCTAGTTCTACTTCTGCTACTTCACTGATCGACCCGAAACTGGACAATACTGAAGTGACTCCTTAAAGATATAGTTAGTAATTTATGAAATCATCAAGGACTCTAAAAGCAAAAGTACTGGTATTTGTGTGACCTTTTTACATTAAGACCAAATTAATGGAGAAAAAATAAAACATCTGTGTATAGTGTAGTCAAAATTGCCATTATTTTTGGCTAGAACACACTTTTTTCCCCCCTTTAATTTGTGAAATTTCTACCTATAAAAACAAACATGGAGATTCTATTTTTTTACAAAATCCTGTAAACCAAATCAAGTTCATCCTTTTCCCCATGAGCAGGATGTATCATTACACCCTGAGGTCACAAAACAAAGTGGTTACTGCTTCAGCAACACTAATATAAAGAACTGTGATTCACATTTTCAAACATAAAGGTATTTTTAGAGTTAAGTTATCAGGGTAAAACCTTTTTAAAAACTGCCTCCAGCTAACAGCATGTAGTGTAGGTGTGTTTGTGTGTGACTCAAATACGAGCTGCAGTTATAAAAAGGGCATGCCATTTTAGATTTAATTGACTTAATATCAAAAACTATCGCTTTTTCTGTTTACGGAGGTAAAGAAAGAGCCAAGGGCCAAGGATGAGATCTAAAACTGTAACAGTGAAAGACCTGCCTAAAGTCCTTGGCTTTCAGCCAGTTTCATTTGCACTTTGTCCTCTCAGCACACAAACACCTCCAAAAACAAGGTGCTGAGGAAGAACACAGTTTTGTCTCAGGAAAACATGATCAGACAATATCCTTGTGGCGTACAGATAGCATCATGTACCGGGACACAGCAGGTGCCTGCGGAGCCCTCGCACACTGCTGTTTGCCCAAGCTGTGGTAAATATGGAACTGCAGGTGGTTTTGCAGCAGCTATTGCCCACACAACAAATGTGCGTCTATGTTTGAATGCAGCTTTGAGCTTCCTCACTCGGTAGTAGTCTCCTTTTTCATTTCAGCTTGCCAGTCAAATCCACAGGCAGACTCTGGCAAATGAAAGCCCCCTAACGAAAGTTGTGTTTTATTGCCTTAACCTGTCGTTGTTTACTCCGCTAAGTAGGGAGACCACTGATTAGAAACTTGCCTCAAGGGGGGGGAGCACGTTAATTTCACCAGAAACACTCATTTGCATTTAAGTGCCCACAAATCGATTTCATTTTATTTTTCTTTCGAGTAACAGCTACAATATTTCTTCCCACCTTAGCCAATCTAACTGCATAAAAGCATCATGCCCTTTATTTCACTGCTTAAAATATTTCCATTAAACTTGAAGTAGTGCAATATAATCTGTTTATTCAGGATATAAATATGTGTGGTTGTTTTTTACAGCTTTAATTAAAAAGAAAGTGGAAGTCAGTGTTGTGTCAGTTTTCTTGGGGTTACACGTTACACTTATTCTGCAGTGTGGGCAAAAAAATAAAATAAAAGAGAGAGAAGCATAAACATAAAATTTTCAAAGTAACCAAAAATAAATTTTAAATAACTTTTTAGTTGCAATAATGAGCATGTCTCAGCTTGAAGAAGCGGCACAAAAACATTACGTTCAGGCTTTCAAGGAAACAGTACAAAAACTGCAAAGGCTGTAAAACGTTGGTGCTGCCTCAGATTCTTGGGAAAATAAGCAAAACATAACTACCTGGTATTAATAAATGCACATATTATTTAGAAAGATGATTTAATACAGCTATCCAAATAAAATAACCTTAACATATCAGAATCAAATAAAAACATCGGTGAGCTGCTCTTAGTGAAATAAATTCTGCTCTTAGAAGCAAGGCATAGTGAGGACAGATTTAAAACATCTTGGGCAACACCTTTCATGGGAACAAATTGGTAATTTCACAAAGTGCAATGTTTAAGAAGTCTTGAATATACAGTATTCAAATTGGAAGGCAAAGGCAGACTTAAACTTCCAAAAAAATAAAAAAAGGGTCGAGTTCAGACACATTTGCTGTTGATCAAAGTCTTGCTGAATCTGTCATGCAGCCCTTCAGATTTCAATTTTGAATATTACAAGTGATTGAAAAAAATAATAAAAATTATTTTGTTCTCATCCAGTTGTGAATATGCCATAATTCAGGGCCACATAGAACTGCTATGATCACTTGACAATGAGACGTTTCCTCATGGGAACAACCAACTTATAGTTAACCATTTTCAGAAGCAGTGAGGTATTGAAAGTAAAGTCAGGGATGTAAGAAAACTGTTTTATTTGATACATTTTGAGAAATGTCTTAAGTTAATTTTTAGATATATTTGGAAGAAAGTTTGACTTAGAATAGAATTCAACTTTATTTTTAAGTACAAAGCAACAAAATTCCTTCTCTGCATTTTAACCCATCCCCTTGGGGAGCAGTGGGCTGCCATTGTGCAGTGCCTGGGGAGCAGTGTGGGGTTAAGGGTCTTGCTCAGGGACCCAGAGTGGCAATCTGTGAGAGTATGTGGGACTTTAACTCAGAACCTCCAGATTCCAGGCATGAGGGAAGCAACATGCCCTAACCACTAGACCAAACCACCCAATTTAAAAATCTGAGCTCTTTGCTTGGTCTGTTTACATGGTAAGACCGTTTATCCAACACAAACAGTGTTACAACACCTCTGACATACAGATAAATGCTGACAGCAAGTAAAAATTTTAAAACCTGTTAAAAGTTTTATTATCTTGTTTAACAGTTCCAGAAAAATCTAATTCAACCCTAATTTGGTATCGTCATGTCAAAGATGTACAGGACACTGAAACTAAGCCATTAAATTGTGATTCAATCTGCTCTCATCTAAACTAACAACAATCTACCTTTTGTTTTAAACTAGAATATACAGTAAAAAGTAAAGATATTAAAATCTGACAGAATATGAAGAGCAATCTAAAAAAGTACAGTTTATGCCACATCAAAAAAGTACATTTAGAATGTGGAAAATACATAATTGAAGGTCATCTACCAAGTATTTAAATGCTAGATATTATATGCTAGTACATTAGGATTTAATTATTTTTACAATAGAATTAAATAAGAACGAAATAATTTTAGGCAGACACACCACTTCAATTGTTAAAATCTATAGGAAAAGAGACCAACATAATACACACCAGAGAGCCAAGAGAAAAAAAAAACGAGGAAAATGGATAAGAATCAGAATCAGAAATACTTTAATAATCCCAGAGGGAAATTACCTTTGTTACACGCTCCAGTTACAGTGTGAGTGATATATACAGAAGATTTGGAATGAGACAAGATACTTGATTATAAAATAACAGGTTTTCCTATAAGGTCCATAATTTTTGTCGAATGAAAGGCAACAAAATTTAAGTTACAAAAAGACTGTAGACTTTGGATAAAGACTAAATTAACCTCAACAAGCAGAAAATGAGGTTGTGCAAAGCCACAAATAGTATTTTTGAACATGTTCCAACCACCCAGCCTCCCTGTTGCTTAAACCATTGTCACCATTTCATCTAGGCACACAGAAAAGGACACATTTCCATAAATCCACTTTTATTTTCATAATCCTGAACATGAGATTCATAAAGGGTTTAAAGAGCTGAGGACAAACTGCTGCTTAATAGGGGTGGAACTGGTGAATTAGGACCCATTCTCTTCAAACCAGCCCACGCCTCTGTTCTCCACATAGCTGAAAGCTTTGATGAGAGTGCATGGCAACTGGGCATATAATTCAACACGTGGCCATTCAAAATAAATAAAAAGCTGTTAAATTTAGCAGGCCCTCTGCCACACCAGCCTCCTGTTAATGACACTTTAAATGGTCTGGAATGGAGATAATGAAACACATCAGGTGCTAATGAAGTTTGCACATATGAAAAATGTCATCCTGTGAAGAAAACAAACCTATTGTTGAATACAGCGAGCCTCACGGAGGTGTTGAACTGACCCTGAATTAGGTATCTGATCTAATTTATCTTTGTATTACACTACATTTAACAGAACATATTGAAGAAACAAGTCTCCAAGCTAGAAAAGGTAATTATTTCTGCTTGAATGAGTATGTGGTAAAAATAGATCCTCCCTCAGTTTAAGTGCAAAGAAAATAAATATTATCCTCTCAAAACATCTTAAACCACTGAGTAAATTTGCCAACAAGGTACGGATAAAAAACTCAAAACGTTTTTACTCCTCTTGCCTTAAGAAGGCCTTATTGACAAGTAGAACTGTTTTAAATAATAAAAAATAAAATCACTTAAAAAAACATATTGCCAGCTAATTCAGACATATCTAATGGACAGCTAAACTGCAGCGGGAGCTTCTCAATTGCTCTTTTGACATCCCATATTTGTGCATTTTTAAAGTATTCTTTCAACCTTTCTGGTGAGGTTTTACTTCACAGTAAATACAGAACATCCTAAAGATCTAGAAATCTGTCAAAAAATTTTTGTAGAGTTTCTCTGATGGATATAAACCATTTACTGGTTAAAGTATACTTAATTAAAATATTGCTGTTAAATCATCTAGTTAAATGCTTTAGTGCTCAACTTTGTCTAGGATATAAATCTGCTTGGAATATGGAAGAAACACCTTTTCTAAAGTGACTTTAAGACATTTATATGAATGTGTGTTTAATTACAGCACAGCAGGCAGGATGTATAATTTAGGTACTACCACATAATCTCTATAGTCTGTGCGCTAATATCACCGTTTTGTCAAATTGTTCAGACACACTGCACCAGCTGTTCTGGTGTGTGAGCTGTGTAGCACCAGCTGTGGCAATATTTGATGCAAAGATTGTTAATAAAGTAAAAACTACAGCGCCATGTAGAAGAGCTGTAGTTTCAAATATTTTTAATTTACTTCCTGTTAAAGTGTTGCTCACAGTAAATTCTTGTTAATTGTTGTATAGTCACTTTTAACCTCATCAGGGTTCAATAGACCTCTTTAAAAATATCAATAAAAACAGTCACAAACTCCAAAATAGTTTTCTACCATGTATTTGCAACTTACATCCTTTGAGTTCCTCAAATTCACACTTGTTCACTGATAAGCATAATCAGATGCAACCTGGGGCTGCAGTGGTTGCCCAAGGACACTCAGACATGATTACTTTACCAATGAGCTACAGTCGCCTGAGGCAACAATATTACTTGTTTGGACAAAGGATATAATGATGGCTTGAGCTTGAATATACTCTTTCTTCAAGTTAATTTTGCATTTAAAAAAAAATATGCAACAGGGCATCTAGTGCATTTCAAAGCAACCCAACAGGCGTGGCCAAACATATGGTTAGTAATAACTACAGATGCAGTGGGAGGCCAGCTCCAGATTGAAATCTCCCAAATTTTAGATTGACTTATTCTGAACAGAAAATGGGCAGTGAATTGGAAACTCAGTGAAGGCCACATACAGAAATGATACTGCATGAAAATAATCTACAATGTGGAAGGAGTTAGTAGAGAAAAGAAGCACCATTTTGCACATAAGCTTTTGCCGTTTCGGTTGTTCCACCTTTCTGCATCAAGCTCACAAATTTCGCACGGCAAACAGGAAAAGTCAGGTGCCTGACAGAATAAGGTCCTGGTGAATTTCAAAATAAAAATCACCTCATCAACTTAAGCTAACTTGACTTGCAAAAAAACTAAAGGGCAAAAAAGAAAACACTAAAATGTCAAAAGAAGAAAAAGCATATTTATGCAGATGCATAGCAAGTTTGCCGAACAAGTTCTGGTGAGAGCGTGAAACTAGATGAACTTCTTTTCTCTCCAGCACATCTTCTATAGCTGTGCCAGCCTGGCTACAGCATTCAGTGAGTGACTATTTACAGCATCCCCACACCACAACTGCACAGCAACTGCACCGTTGAGCCTTATGTAAAGATATTTTTGTGAATATTCTTTTGGAGACTTGAGCAACTAACAGAAATGTTAAGCACATGATAGGAAGTTTATCTGCCTAAGATTCAACTTTCTGTTTCATAACAACGACAGGACAAAATAGATTTTTAGTTGTTGGCTGGAAATACACAGGCTGCTGTTTACAAAGAGCAATGCTAAAGGAGCCAATAATAACAGCTATAAGATGCTACAGACTGTATAACATTTTAAAGCAACTTCTCTTTATTTCACAGGGTTTAAACTTCTTCCTACAACAACAACCTCTTTAAGCAAAAAAGAGAGAAACTAATTTTCCAGTATTGTTAATTACAGGGTTTTAGGACAAATTGGAGTTGGACAAGAATAAGAAGAATAAAATCTACCAGTAATATCCATTTGGTATATCTCTACAATAATAACTATTCCAGAGAAATTAGAAAAGATTTCAATACATTCTGAATTATTTGATATTCTTTACACCCAAAGCTCTGGACTTGATTCGCCAACTGAGCAACTCACTGAAAATTAATGACTTGAGCTGGTGAATAAATTTTACTGGGAACACTTGATTAAAGGAAGTGACATTCCGGTTGTACCTCAAGTTTATTAGTTTGGATGCCGTTAAAATAAATCTAACAAGAAAAACTCTTAGGGAACACTTTATACTTACAAAGCTCATAAAGGCATGTTACTTAGTTGGCTTACAAAATACTACACACACACAAACAAGCCTTTGTTGGCACACAAAACACAATTTCCTTTAGTCACTTGCTACAAGTTAGAGCTTGATGAGACAAGAGAGGCAGCTCTCAGAAGAGGAAAATGACAGATAATTGAAAAATTGCAGGTGTGCTCGCGACACGCACTCAGCCTCACCCAGGCTTTGAACCACATGTGCACACAGCAGTCAATGCGTTGGCTCAGGCTGGAGGGCTGATGAAGTAATCCCCCTCTGACCACACACACAAACTCCTCTCCTCCAACTGCCATGCTGAGTTTCTTTGACACAGGGGCACTAAAACCCAGCATGGAGGCCTGCATGCCAATTGACCAGTCCTCCAGCCATGAAACCGACGTAACAACATGACTAGGAGAGTGAGCTAAAGATCAGAAAGGATAAATGTTGGAGAGGGAGGATCAGTTGTGGTTCTATAAGTTTCAAACTGTTGACCTGACAAGTTTTAGATCATTACCAGAGATGCCCTTGCTCATTAAAAACAGACAGAAAGGAAAAGGATGTAATAGATAAATAAGTGACACGCCACACTGAAAACATAAAAGGATATCCTTCATGATGGGATCATTCATATTCAATACTTTCATTACAGAGAAGCTGGTTTCACCAGATGCGGACGATGAATTGGTGGGAATATCTTCATAATCAAAGGGCTTTCACTGATGTGAAAAGAGAAAAAGCAGAATACAATTAAATTACTGGCCAGTCCCCAGAGGGTGCAATTTTGTGCAGAGAGGAATGCAGGGGGAGGAGGCCGAGGGGGTTAGATATAATGCCTTGGAAAAAAGTTAATAAACCTTCAGCTTTTCAATATTTTGTCATGTTACAGCCACAAACCTCAATGAATTTCATTAGGTTTTCAAGTGGTAGATCAACCATCGAACGATCCAGAAGGAAACCTGCAACCCAGAAAAAAAAATATAAAAGGCTGCAAGGGGGTTGAGAGTAGGATGATGGTCCACTTTCCAGCAAGAACCAACAGAGGAATGGTTCAGATAAAAGCATAGCCATAGGTTAGAACAACCAAATCAAAGTCCAGACATAAATCTAATTAAGAATCTGGCATCGGTGACAATTTCCGTTCATAGACGTTTTTCATTCATTTCGAGCTTGATATATTGTGAGAAAAATGGGTAAAGATGGAAGGTCCAAATATTTCAAGGGTGCATGACATCAGAAAATCATTCAATGGTTATATTAATGGAAGATATTGTGACGACATACTGTGACATAAGTAACAGGTGTCAGCAGTGGACATCAACTGCAGCAAGCCCATCCAGCAAGAGGGACATACAGTATAATGGACAAAGTTTCAACACTTGATTGAAGAAATGAGCAAACAGTCACCTCAATCGAAAAAAAAGGTCCTATGTGATATAAATAACGTGCAGACCGATACTTCAATTAAGAAATATTCATGAAAAACTACGATGCCATAACAAGACTATTTTCAACAGTGTTTGAACTGAAAGGTGGAAGATAAAAATGCATCCCGTGCATATCCAACTTTGATTTGGTGTTAAAATGCCACGATGTTTAAAAGTTATGTCATATGTTGCCATGACAATAATAAATTATCATGGCAACATATGACACTTCAACCAAACCAGCTGCTTAAAAACTCCTTACCTTTTTTCTTACACCATGCCAGTTCATGAGCAGGGTGGATGGAGCACAGAGCGGTTCTGGCGCTTTAACAACAAACAGAAAAAAATGGGGCAGGTCTGTCTTTTATTTCCCTGTCACCAGCAATAGGATGGGCAGACCAAGAAGAATTGTTAAAAGACGAGGCACATGAAAAGGGAGTTTCTTTATCTGCTCGTCTTCTATTCGCCCTTACTTAAAAAATTTTTTGACATGCAGACACTCTTGTCCAATCCTTACAGCGATGTTTCACAAGATGCAACGGGAGGCTGGCGTGACGATGGCAATCCAATTTCCATATGAACAATTACCCTGCCGTCAGGGCTGGCAGTTCATTTATTTCAATTTGACTGACTAGGAGAAGCCTGCTCACCAAAGCAGGCAGCCAGGCCATTGTATTCAGGGCACCAAGCAGAGGCAGGGGATTGATGAGCGACGACCATTTCAGAGGGATCCAGCTGCTGTGGCCTAAATATGTTAACATCTTTAAAGTTGGCCCGTGACCCAAAGAGTATGTGGATCACGCTGAGCTACTATTTTTAGCCCCCCGTGTCCCAAATTGAATGTGTATTTACTTTGTTTGTCTCTGTGTGTCCTTGTGTGTGTGTGTTGTGTTTTTGTCTGCTGTGATGTATGACCATGAGTCAGGAGGTGTGAGCCTAACATGTACACACACATACACCATCCATTTAGGCACAGCACTTTTCCTCATTAGGGCTGATAGACTGTTTGCGTGTCTGTTTACTGCTCCGTCACCATTTTTTAAGGCTCCTGCTATCTCCCCTCTGCCAGCTGGACACTTGAGCAGCAAAAGCACAAAACCACAGGCTCAGACACACAAACTACTTGTGCAGCGCGCACATACTTGGGTGCATTTTGTGTGAGCCTTTGGACACACACAGAAATTTTCTCTTGTAATCTTTCAATCTTTGTTTTTCTTTCAAATAAACACACAAATGCAACCTCTATCTGTCTGGGCAGATTTGGTTAATCTCCCACAGCTAAACCACCTGCCCCCCCACCGACGCCATCTCCCCAGCTGGATGCTGCGGCTCTCCAGTGGTGTGGAGTGGCTGTTTGCTGTGTGGGCACAGCTGGCGGATGTAGGGAACCTGATTAAACGGCCCAGCCTGGCAGAGAAGAGCTACTTTCAGGAGCCAATGCATCCTCGGCCCGACATAGCCGCCACGTCCAGACGGTTGCCATAATACACACAAACAGTTGTCGGAGCCTGCCATACATGCACAAGCTCATTTCCTTGACTCACTCAGGGATCTGAATGTTAAAAAAAAAAAACACATCTCTGTAGCAGCATATGAAAACTGCCACTCATTCTAAGACCCCGGTTAGGCATATTTTCACCATCAATCAAACTATTCATTATTTATTTTTTGATGCAATAATTTTTTTTTTTATGCACAAAATGTCAAGCCTCCAATCTTTTGTTTGATGAATGACTTGAAGATCTGATTAGCAAAATATATATGTCTATTAATTCTCCATCTATCCACTAATCAAATCATCAACTAATGGCTTCCAATCTTAACCTAGTTTGACACAAGACTGATGGCTACAGGCAGTTTCTTTTGCACTTCCTTATGTTAGAGTTAAGAGGAAGCAGGTAATAACTCAATGTCTCGCTAAAGGGCATTTCAGCAGGTTGGAAGCTCCCTCTTGCACACAGAATCTTGAAAAGTGTGCTTGAACCAGTTGGAAGGCAGCTTCCTTAATCCATACACCACCCTGAGGTGATACCCTGCTCATCATCCTACTCTTACACAGTGCACAGTCATGTCCCAACACTCATGCAGTGACAATTAAGAAGTCAAGCCGGCAGACTGACTGCTGGGAAGGAATCCATTACACACCTTATTGGTTATAATGATTTCACTTCACGAGCATAAACGCCAATGAGCCATGAAGGTATCTTGTAATGTGGTTTAGTCTCAGTGGCCAGCTTTCAGTTGGTTCCAAGGGGAATACTGATCCCATAGTGACGGATTGCTCGCCTTCTCCCCGGCAGATATTTACATGAAACCTATGTAATGGGTAACATTAAGATACAACTTCTCAGTCTTTTTAGTGGCTCTGACTTCAAGGAACTCTTTAATATGGCAGTTTGCTTTCCTTTCAAGCATAGGATGAGAGGAGAAAAAATTAAGCTTGTAGTAGTGAGCAGCTGGAGTCACTTCATGTAGTTAATTTTACAGTTTTAATTAATTTGCCAGAATACTGAATATATTCCCTATTAAAGAAGCTGATATTTTACGTCTCCAATACTGTGTGTTTTAGGGTTGAAATGCACCAGCAGGAGATTCTCGTGTTAAGATAAGCTTAACTACATATGTGAGACTCTAAATATGAGTATGTAAGGAAAACATTCAAAACCCATACTTTTGCTAAAAAAAAATGTGGCACATGGATACCATTCATGGCATACATGCTTTCATATTGACATCATCCCATGGGAATATCATATATATGGTAGCAGCTTACACATGCATCAACAGATAAAAAAAATAAAGCATTAAAACTGTATAAAAAACAAAAACAGTATCAATAACCAGTAGAAATACTGATAATAATCAACACTCCTTTTCCTGAAAAGTATGTTTCTTAGTTATTATACAATGCTCCAATCATTTTCAGTCAAATTTAGCTCAGAATATGTGCTTTAAGTTTGGGCAACAATGGCCTCTAAAATTCATCCATTTGACCAAATCTATATGCAGAGAATTAATGTTTGACACTTAAAAAATAATATCTTTCAGTCCGCTATAAAATGCTGAACATACTCATGTAGCAATAAATATTGCAAATCAATCATTTTTATTTATTTTTTTGTTGCACAAAGGAGTCAGAACAATTGTAAGCAAGTTTTCCCCCATCTGTTTTTTTGAAAAGGTGGAGACTAGGTGTTTGCATCCCGATTTTCTGACCCCCTTTTTTCTGCTGTAGCTTTTCCTCTGCCCGCTATGACATTATCAGACAATGATGGAGAACGGCTCAAATGCAGACCATCAAAGCTGTGTTTGCAATGAAGGGGGAACACAAAGCCAGTGTGTGCAGCAACTCCGCCTTACTAACCTGTCTGTTAACTGTGCAATAACAATCTTAGGGCAACTTTCCAAGCATTATCACAGGCAGATGCAGGTGTATGCTCACAGATTTATTTTTAATTGGATGCCTGGAAAAGTGATGGGAGTTGTGTTCAAACGTGTTGCATGCAATGCTGCCAAAGATTTACATTTGAACTCCCAATAGAAGTTGTAAAAAAGTAAAATAAGGGGGGAAAAATACCTCTACTCCTTTAACCACCTGCATTATGACAAATAGTTGGATGTATAGGAGAAACTCTGGTAATTATCTTTATTATTTGCTTTATTAATATTTCATCGTGTAATTCTTCTAGCGGGGGTACTATAAGGTGGATTTTGGTCAGTTATCCTGATTTGCAAAGGTTTAAAACTAATTTTATCCAAATCTACAAAACACCAAATACAAACTGAACGGAGAATCAATTAGCATTCTTACTGCTGCTAAAAACAATTATTAATGCATGTTTATTTTGAGCAATTTATACCAACATCTAAAAAAATAGAAACCTTTTAAAATTGAGATTACTCACCATGTTGTTACTTTTTGCAGCTCTCCTCTACAAAGTTGAATTAGACTATTATTTAGGCTCATTGCAAAGTGAAATCGGCTCCCTTACGACTATAGACAAAATCATTAAATTGGTCTAGAAATATTTGCCAACTAATTTAGTAAACCTTTTTCATGTGATGTGTGCAGACTCCAGAATCATGCTTACTTAAAGAACAAACTCTGAGCAGAAATTAAGCCAAAACTGTATTATATAATGTTTCAATATCAAACTTTCCATCAACACTTTTCAGAAACACTCCATTCAGAAGTCCTCTAGTGGCGTAGCTTGAGTTTCACCTAGGTCAAATTCTGTAAAAAAAAAAAAAAACACATTTAAAACACTTTTTGCTGACCAAGTAATTCATCTAGAAATGATGAACAGATTAATCATTTTGCAAAATAATAATTAGCTGATCTTTTAGGCTGCTGAGTAGCAGTAGTTGGGAAAAGGGGGCAGAACTGCATACCACTATGTTGGCATGAAGAAACGGAAAACAAAAAAATAAAATAAAATAAAAGTAATTTATAGAACAAAAACTTAAAACTACAACAGTTTTGAAATGCAGATAAGGTCTCCCAGTAGAGAAGGCTTGCTGAGTGCTTGGCTGCCTCTCCATTGCCTTGTTTCATTGAATGTACCTAATTTTGACAGTTAAATGATACACCGTGAACACAACCTGCTTTTGTTTCCTAGAAGATAGCTGGTATTTAAATTCAGACAGATTTTATTCAGAGTCATTCAAAATTACACTATGAAATGATCTGTTTTAATAGGGTTCTGCTTCTTTCCCTTTCTAAGCTTTGACTGTTGTGAAAGGCTGATTAACATTTTACTGTTAATTTCAGCTCCACTAATCCAATTCTAGTAACTAATTTCAACAAATGCTATTACTGAAAAGCTGTTTTCTTCTTACAAGCTATTCCCACCTTCCGTACCTAAAGCCCACTGTGTGACAATCCATACAGTAACAATATAGGACCATCTATGAGGATTTTGCTGTTGATGAGGCAAATAATATCTGAACAAGCCCAGTCCAGAACCTCCACAACTGTCCTCTGCTACAGTCGCACTGCTTGTAACTTTTACTGAGGCGAGTTAAGATACAGTCACAACTGATATGCCTGCAAAATCATTATGAGTAAATCATTCCCAGTTTGCTAGTATAAAAAAAAGATTTTAATAGCTAATTAATTTTCTCTCTATCAGGTTCTGCCACTTGCGGCAGACTTGCGCATGGAAAATTTCCAATAATGAGTTGCTGTCTAACAAAGATAAACTCCCGTTGTGTGCAAAAGGCAACTTCGGACAATGGCTGAACCTGATAGTGTGGACGTCACGTGTCTGAAAGCAGATTATTACAGCAAAACAATGAAGAAGGTTGGCTGTGCATGATCATCCCACATTTAGTCGACTTACTACCAGAAAGTTCAATGTAGTTCATTAAGATTTCTTATGAAACACCAACAAAGCATAGCTTATAATTAAAAAAAAAAAAGAGGCATGCAAGGGTTTGAAAATGTTTTTGCAGATACAAATAAAAAATGTAGTACAAATCTGCATTCAGAACCCTTTACTCCAACACCCATAAATAAAATCCACAGTATAATTTTAAGAAGACAAAGTAGTCTGTGTAGAATGAAAAGGCCAGATAAGGAAGACATCAATCAGAGAAACAGTTGTGAAACCAAAGGTAGCACTGGAAGAGCTGCAGAGATCTACAGCATGAGCTCCGCCTTAAGCCAAATGGGTAACAGGCTCAAAAAGGTGGTCAGGTAAAATGAGACCTAAAAGCACATCAAAATGAACACAAAACAAATGGCAGCATCCGGCTGTAGAGATGCTTTTCTTTTGAAGGGTGAAGGAAGCTGGTCAGAGCTAATTGGGAGGCATATGAAGCTGAAACAACAGCTGAAATAAAAACAGTTTAAGTCCATAAAAGACTTCAGGCTGGAGAACTATATCTTCCTCTTTGAGGAAAATGATCCTAAACATATAACATGAGTTGCAAAAGTAGGGTTTAGATCAAAGTTTATCTGTGTGTAATAATGGCCTAGTTAAAGCCTAGATTTTAATGGTATTGATATTTTTTGAGAAGCTGAAAAGATTTTCTTGGACATTAAAATTGCAATCCAACTTCGATAGGTTGGGCAAAAAGGTAATTCCCTGGAAATAATTCTGCAAATAATAAGGATCACAATTTAAGATTTTTCTTTGTAAACAACAAACAAGCCGTGTGCTTCATTTCAAAATTACACCCAGTTTTTGTTGATTCATCTTTACGAAAATGCTGCCGGTGAATAAATATTTCTGTCAAACAGCTTTGAAACAGGTGGAAAAGAGGTTCAAAAGGCGAGGGGACCAAACAGAGGGAGGGCAAACACTTTACTGACTGAGCTTCAATAATTTTATTGTGCGAGTTGGCAGCTGCCCGTCACTTGTCAAGATGAGTCAGAGTGCGGTTGGTGACAGAACCCTGTCATGATGGGTGTATTGACTGAGACCCAGTAAGATTCCAGCTGTTGGTAATGACTAACAGCTATCGGTGATGGCTTTAAAATGAGCCCGCTCTCCTCAGCATATGGAGAAAAGGTCATTTTTGAAACTTGGATGGTAATGTCTAATAGCTGCGAAAAATACCTCATAAAATTAAACTTGAAGTGCTTTCCGCTGGTGGAGCAGAAGGAAATAGACTGGACTTCTTTTTAATTAGTCAGACGAAGAAAACTAATCACAGGATGGGTGGACTGTGATAAACGTTTGCATGCCTCAATGCAAAACTCATAACACAAGAGCACCTTTTAACTTTCACTTTCTCTCTAAAATATTAATGAAAAGCCACATTTGCTTAGACTACCTACTTCTTAATTGAGCACACAAGAAAAAAAAAATCTCCCTGGGTTACTGAAATCCCTCCACAGCTCCCATCCCTCAGTCCGCCGATCCTTGCAATCTTCATCCATCATCTATCAGCGTCACTGTAGCCAGAGGGGAGAGAGCTGCTAAGCAGGGCCTGACTAATGGCTAAACAAATACCATTATCAGGCCTTGGTGGCCGAACGCTGAGCTACAGGAGCCCCAGAGCAGCTGAGGCTCTTTAATACTTAATCCCTGCCACCCTGCTTTGCTACGGCTGTTCAAAGCTATGGGCAGCTCTGAAGGTCATTTAATGAGGAAATAAGCACAGAAACACGTGGAAGGATAAGGTGCAAATAAAAAGAAGGGTCACATGTTTAGACTCGCACGGGCACATTTGCTTAGTGCAAACATGGAAGAAAAAAAGAGGATATTACGAGGATGTGGCTTAAAGTGTGGTCCAGTCGTCTTGGCCAATTCCCCTATATGAAAAATTATTCAGGGAGAAGTTAATGAGCCTGTTACAGCCCTCAGCTCCCCCGGTGGGGCGGTTGATTGCACCACATGTCTGGAAGCAGAAGAACTAGTGTGTATATTTGCATGCATATTTCCAAAGGGTATGCCACCTGACCTAAAGCAGGCATTTGCTAATTGTATGTTCCCAACTCAGGAATGCACATTTACTGATGAACACGCTTTCACCCACAAATAAAGGCTCTTGGGCTTGCAATCTATCCCACTCGCACTCAAGTCGCCTTCCTGCATAAACCTATCGCACCCATGATAAAGTTTCACATACACACACCCAGACAAACACACTCAATCAAGTGTGACTGAGCGAGCAAGCCACTCAATGAGAGTGGGTGATTAGGCCCTCGGAGAGTAGGCATGACCTTTCCCTGCACATCCAGTCCTCTACGCTCGTGTGTTTTTATGAGTCAGTGGCTGTAAGCTCTCGGGCTCACGACACTTCACATCAAATGTCACAGACTTAAATGAGATGGCCAGACAGGATGATGATTGAGGGTGGGGCAGTAGAGATAATCAAACAAAGAATACGTAAAAACAGAATCCTTTTTGTTTGTTCAGCAGCTTCAACACATTAAGCATAGGGAAAGGAGAGAATCGGTTAAGCAATGAATCTGCTGTCTGACCACTTCACTCTCTGCATGGAAAACAGCAAACAGATATTTGTAAAAGTTCTCATTGAGTTGAGGGAATTTCACAAAAGCTACTGTGTGTCGAGTGACCTCCAATCTGACACCAGAGACAGTTGAGTCTGCCTGTTCCCTTGTTCAAGATGGACAGAATGGCAGACTGTCCGAGTCAGGGCTCAGGGGAAGAATTATCAGCTAAGGAAAGAAAAGTTGTTTTTTTTTCAGGGTTAACCGCACTGTCAACTGTTTAGGTAGTTTTCAAATGCATCCATCCATCTTTTTTCCTGTTAATCTGTCAGGGTCAGGATCTCTGGCAGTCTATGGGCAGGAGTTGGGTCACACCCTGGACAGGTCGCCAGTCTGTCCCAGGGCAACACAGAGACAGACAGACATACAAACACACACTCACACCTAAGGAGAATTTAGAGATGCCAATTAACCCAATAGTAATTTGGACTGTGGGAGGAAGCCGGAGTACCCAGAGAGGCCTCAAGGATACATGGGGAGAACATGAAAACTCCGTGCAGAAAGGCCCCAGGCTGGCAATCAAATCCAGACATTCTTGCTGTAAGCAACAGTGGTAATAACTCTGACACCGTGCAGCCCAGTTTTCAATTCTTGAAATGCCTCAGAAAGCTTCCAGAGATCTTCATTAAGTGCAGATGCTTGTTGTTAACTGAACATGCAGCAACTGTGCAGTACAGTGATTGGATAAACTCCTTGGAGAACAGATCTCTGATGACCTTACCTGGTAGACAACCACACCTAAGGCTGTAAAAATGTGTCGGCATAGAATGAGATTCAACTGTTATAAGGTCAAAATCTTATTTTACTAAAAAACACTTAAAATTATTCATAAGTAAAGACTCATTTTAACTGCTAAGGCAGTGCTCTCTAATATAAATAAGAAGCTTAAAACATTGACACTGGCTGATTTTCCGACCTTAGCAGAGGTAGATAATATCGGTTTCACTTGTAGGAATTGGCTGATCACCAAAAATTAAGGGGCTCCTTGATTGGTGCACCCATTCGGGGAGATTTCTTTAAAACAGCAATATCTTTAGTTTAATGCACATCATGTACATCCAACTTTTGAAACTGTAAATGTTTTTCAATAACCGCACTTATCTCTTCTCTCAGCAAAGAAAAGAATAACAGTCTTCCTTTTGCAAGCTAACTGACATAACAGGAAAAGCAGCAAGTGGGAGAAAAACCGTGATAGGTTACACCATACAATGAGAGAAATTTCTGTAATTTAGTCAAACATTGTTAAACAATAAGAAGTATATAAAGGTACATTTGGTTTGGTATATCTTGATACCGGGAATAGCCAGAGAGAAGTTGAAGCCTTAAATCACAGCATGGTACTCCAGCTGCAGTACGGCAGACAATATGGTACTGCAGAGGACATGGGGGGAGGCTTAGAAGTAATTTGATGTCCCTCTTCTCTATCTAGAATCTGTTTCAGAGCCAATTCAGTTATCGGTCTCTGACAATTGTTAGACTCCTACCATCTTCTCCATTAACTTCCTGCATAGAGGTCACAAGAAAAAACAGCTTTACAATTATACTTGTTCGTTGTTTTTGTGAATTTTATATTTTTAATCCTTTTACACTAATTTGTTTAACTATTGTAGATTAAATATTTTGCTTTTTTGCGAGTTAAGAGCTTGGCTTTACAATTAAACCCCAGTACATTAATTTAATTTGGTTAAGGTTATTTGTTTTCTTTGTAGTTGTGTCACCATACATGCATACATTCAGATATGTTCTTTTTTTTTTTAAGTAATACATATTTTTATAAGATAGTTATTGGAAAAAAATGTCCTGATTATAGATATTTATATCTTTAGGTGAAAGCAAAAAAAAAAATAATAATGACATTCTGGAACAGTTAAAGACTGAACAAAAATGTAGAAAATAATTCCTGGATTAATCAAGGACTATTTTACGTGACCAACAAATATCACCATAACAGTTCGTCAACAAACATTTAGTAAGAAAGAAGCAGTCAGATAATCAGAGATTTTAAATTAGCTAAAGGTTAGCCAGAGCAGTTTGAGGAAGAAAATAACAAACATTTCCACTAGAAATTATGGTCAAATTTATAATTAGGTGAGTGAAAACAGAACACTTTTCTTAGCCCTAGGGGGGCTGGATTATAACTCATTATTACACTGCTCACCTTCAGTTAACCTCCAAGTGAGGAAGTTTTTGTTAAAGTTTCCAACCAGTCAAGATTGCCGACCCCTTTTCAGTTTTTAACTGTGAAAATACTGTGTTGTTTATGTAGAAGTAGCCGCTTCTGAAAGTATAAAAACAAAACTCACATAGAGCTAATCACAAATAACTTAATAGCAGGCTATGCCACGTGCTGGTAGTGGTGCTGCAAGTTTCCATCTGTCTCATCTTGCTCTTATCCTCCCCCTTTTTTTTTCCAGCCGGCATTGCAACAGATTTCATAGGAGAACGGCACTCATTGCTGACGGGCCGGAGGATGTGTGGCGTGATGCCCAGGTTAATTAAGTTTGAAATCGTTGAGATGATCACTGCTGCTGCCATTCTCCCCCTCTGTTAATACCAGAGAATTCAGCTTGTCTGACAGGTACAGGGGGTGTTTGTTTGCATAGCTTTGAATAAAATGGGAGGTTATCTTTTGTGAAGGAGAAAAACAAGCAAGGAATAAAAAAAAAAAATATGGGTTAGAAGTTAAGCAATCAATCTATTAAAAAACTTGTTTTCCTGCCTGTGGATTGGAGTTGCAGTTAACTATCTCTAATATATATCTAAAAAGGTGACAAATTAACCCGACTTTAATCCAACACTGCAATGCATACATAAAAGCAATGCAGAAGTAATTGAGAAGCACGTTATAAAGTGCTTTGGAGAGTAAAGATAAGGCTTAAAAGGCACAAATAGGAGCAGACCATTTACTATATAATTTATATGTAAAGGTGGTGAGCTGCTGGTTAAAGAAAAGGATGTGTATACCTAATGCACCACAGGTGAAGTTCAACCACAATGCCATGCATATGTATGTGCTCCCTGCTGATAAATGGCTATGATTAGGTTTTATTTTCTGTACTCCCTTTGATAAATTGCCCAATCCATTTCTAATCAAATGCAGATGCACAAAGGTCGGAGGGCACATAGCCGTCTAAAAATAAGCTGCTTTAATCAGGTTGCAGATGGTGTGAGTGAAAAGCTGCAGGGTGGCAGTGAGGACCAGTTGTGTGGCAAACAAAGATGTGTCAGCAATAAAAGTCTGCACCTCATGTCTGAAAGGGTCACTGTCATTCATGTCAGGTGAATGTCTTGACATTATGCCATGTAGACCCTCAGGTGATGGAGTGGTAAAGAGCCACCATATTCAAAAGCCTGATGAATGAGTTGGAATATATGGGGTTTGTAAACAAATATCATTATCTGCCTTATATTGGAAGGAAATGGACATCTGTCTTTGGTTTTATAAATACTGTCAAATATAAGCCTTATAGATTCATATTTGTTCTTGTGCATTCCATTTGTAACTTAATATTAACCTCAAGTTGCCTTTAAAGATATACGTTTACATTCATATACAGTAGGCTTGCTTGCAGAGAGGAGTCTATGACAGTCTCTTAAAATAAACAGTCGTGATAACATTAAAGTAAATAGAGCTATGGTATCAGAAAAGTATAGGGATCTGCAGATATTCATATTCAAATAAAGATTAGTGCATTCCTAATATAGAGTTTTTCAAATGTATACATAGGTTTAAATATACTATCCCTGTTTGAGTAAAAGTGTCTGTACTCTGTATTTTTTTATGCATGTTTGCAATCATTTTCCATTTGGATTAGGGCTGCACAATAAATTACATTTGCAACATAATCTCAATGTAACAAAATGCAATTTTCAAATCGCAGAGGCTCTCAATGTTAATCACAATACATTTAACAAGAATTAGACATTAAATTTCTCCCTTCAACCCTCTAGGGCTGGTAAACGTAAAGTGGGATTTATCACCACACAGTAAGCTAGAGAGAGTAGCAGTTTCTGTAGCACGAGGGGCTGCACATCTGTGCATGCAAGTCGAAGTAAGCACTTTTTCACACAAAGGTACAGTAAATTTTTGGAACAATTCTGGAACAATGGACTCTAGGCAAACAAGATTTTAAAAACTGAAACTCTGGAGTGAAATATCGACAAGCTTGGGGTTATTGAAACGGAAAATCAAGGTAAAATCACAATCGCAATATCATTTAAAAATAATCGCAGTTTTGATTTTTGGCAAAATCGCTCCGCCCTAATTTGGATGCAGCTGAAACACTTTCAATGGTCTGACCCAAGCTGTGGCAAAAAATAACAAAAGATGAAAAGAAATTGGTCAAAATGTTCAGGAACAACACAGAAACCATCAAGGTTCCAGTATTACATAAACTGGAAATTGTTTGTACACATATATGACTATAAGTGAATTTAATTAAATGAACACCAGCTTTAAAATCAACACCTGCCCATGTGGAAAACTCAAACATCTTTCAAAAAAGTTTTCATGTTGGACAAGAGAAAGATAAAGGTGTTTCCTCTTCAGTTCCATTGGTTAAGAAAGAGCCAAATGAAGAGCCAAATTTGTGCCGTGGTTGGGCTCCACTGGGCATTTACAGCTGACTGGGCATTCTGCAGCATTAAGAATGAAAGTGGATTAAGTCGAGTTCACAAGTAAAGGGCTATGTGTAAACTGTATATCACATTTTTTGCATAATAACTAAATGAAATTCTGATGAACATATAATACAGTTGCTTTTTTATCTATAACTTTTATTTTGACAGCTGGGAAAAAATATAGCAATATTTAGTGATATTGCAATATTGTGACATTATAGTATCGTGACCCGAGTATTGTGGCACGTATTGTATTGCAACAACCTTGCCAATACTCACACCTAAATGGTCATAGTGTCCTTATTAGAATCCGTCTTGGCAGATGGGGCTCCTTATGCATTGCATAAGGTGGGTGAAATATTGAAGCTGGGCCAACTCTAAAATCTTTTACTTTCCCTCAATCTACAAAAAGACGACCTGGGCATACTTGGGTGTTCTTAAAGGTAAAAAACTAACTTTGACTCTCTGGATTAGAGAACATCCATGCCAACATCAAATGTGTGCATATCATTATGAGTATGTTTTATCAATAGCACATCCTAAAAGGCAGAGTCTTTGAGAATCATGCTCAGGATGGTTCATTGCACATTTCTAAAAAGCACTGTAGGTGAACACACACAACACAATGTCTGGTGACAGAAAAATAAGCCTGGCTGCAGTGCAGAGATCTGCTGGTGAGTCCAGCATTTCAGTCAGCATTTCCTGAATCTCTGTTAATTAAACTTGTCCCTTCTTTTGAACTCTGTCACCCCGTTAATGTTGAGCTGAGGGAACTATCAGCTCTGAACATCACAAAACAGAGCATTCCAAGGTCAGGGCCTCTGTCCAATTACACCTCTGATTTTGGTCCACCTTTCTTTCTCCTCTACCACTTATATGCTCCTCTCTCCAAGCCCACACTGTCACCAATGAATTTCACTTCAGGGCTAACCCCTCATTTCCCAGACAACCACTGCTTTGACACTCATTCATTTTCAATCTTGCAGAGTGGTGGACTGAATAGAAATTGACGATTCAATTTTTGGAATCAAACTAGAGACTCCTTCTGGAATTGACCCCCCCTCTCTCTCTCTCGGCTTGGGTGCCTGCTCTTCAGCCCCCCGCCAGCCGACATCTCCGTCCTGGTCTGCTGAGTACAGCCAATTTCTCAGCAAGTACGGAGACGGGGGTGAGATAGCTACCTCAAAGCCTAGACTGGGAAAGAAATAAAATGCCCTGCAGCTCCCACACAGTTCACTCAGACACCTTTTCTCCATGCATGTTCCTTCTCATCAACAAGACTCCCGTCAAAAACGCTTTAAAACCAAACGGTTTATTCTCAGCATTGCTCCCAGCAGGAAGCTGTGTGGCAATTTAAAAATGATCTATGCAAATGTAATTTCTCTGTGTGTCATCCAACACAGCCAATTAATGAGTAAGCTTCCCCAACCCTACCATAAATTAAGGAGGCTAGATATAACAGCTAGATTAATGTGTTTTTCTGGCACTTGCCTAATTGCTGGAAGACTCCAGTGGGGCTGGAGTAAGAAGCATCATCTGTATTTGTGAAAGAGACAGTGAGAAATAACTACCAGATCATTTACCTGAACTCTGTTGTCTTATCTTTTGGATTGGAGTGAAGAAAATCCAAGTGTCAAGAGATGGGCAAAAATACGCTGTCCTCATGAAGCTTTTATAATACCCAACAGAGATTACAGTTATCACTAGTTAGATTGAGTCCATCTCAAGGAGGACATTAGCTACGGTCAGACTGAATCCATAAATGAATGTTGGAGCACATGTGTGCCGTCTGCATACGTATCTACAATTGAGAGATGAAAGCTGAATTCAGAAGGAAAATAAGTAAAGACAGACTGGATGAGCAAGTCCCCACGTTGTGGAAAGGATAAAACAGCAGACTAAGGAAGTGAAAACTACCTCAAGGAACCAAGATAGCAAATCAGCAACAATGAGGCCTTTTGTTTTTGCTTCTTTTAACTGACTGTTGCCTTCACAGAGGGTGAGACTGCTAATCCGCTGTAGAAACTAGAGCTAGGAGGATTTGCTCTAAGTATCCTTATTAGTCGGGACGTACGGATATGCAGGGAGCTGGGGTGGCTGGTGGGGTAAAGGTTGAGTGGATAAAGCAGAGAGCAGAATGAGTAAGGAGGAAGCAGGCAGCAGGGGAGTAGTGTATTCTGGATACAGTCTAGGTGCCATATGAATATTTAATATGAGGCCTAATGGTTTGGGAGGGAAAATGGGAGAGGAGAACATAGGGAGTGATAGGGGGAAAAAGAATCTCAGAGGAAGTTACTGAGCATTCATATCAATAGTCAGATTAAAGGAATGGTCCATAACTTTTAAAGTAAGATTCTCCTAGGAGGCCATAAGCAGTTAATGTCTCAGCTGAAGTAGAACACACCCTGGGCATCTTCAGTTTACCATTTAGTCCTTGATACGGAAATCAATGGTTAGTCTGACAGATTAAATTAGACTTCTAACCATCTTAAAGCCACTACAGTCTCAAAAGTGTTAAGTGATGAATAAAAATACTAGCTAAGCGAAGACAAGTCAGCTGTTTCTGTGTTTGGTCGGCATAATGTTGGAAGAGCATGATTTTCTAAAGTATTTATGTAATTAAAAATTATTAATAGTTTGATCTGCTTCAGGTCGCAATAGGCACTTCCCCTGGCTAATAAAATGTGAGGCACCTACACATCCAAATTCCTTTTTGTTATTGAAAAATAATTTTCTATACAAAAATATTTGTCAAAAGGCTGAGGTCTTTTTCATAATTCAAAATGAATAAATCTTTTTTTAGAATAATTTACACCCTGGTCTCCACATCCTATACACACCTCTTTGTCTTCTGGAAATAAATATCCAAGTGTTAGCTGTTTTTCATGTTTTAATAAAACTGCAATAAAAAAAAAAAAAAAACAGAAGTATTCCTTTAAGTGCTCTCTAGAATTAATCCCAACTCTCCACACCTCTACTGCTCTAGCAGTCTCGATTAGTTGCAGGCAATTGTCACCGAGGACAGACTTCCCTTTGTTGCCCCCAAAACACAGAGAGGGAGACAGAGGGAGAAAAATAAGCCCGATATGCAGATAAAAATAGATAAAGGATCTTTCCAGGTGATAAATCCTCTAATTGCTTTTGTAGAGCACACACCCCGCTGGAAGCTTGGCCATGGTACATTGTTTTAATTACACGCACAAGAGCCTAATTAGTTGTATCTGTTATACCAGAGGCTAACATGCACACAATTAGACCCAAATCAAAAGGACAGTACATTTAGACAAACGAATGTGTGTCTCTTTGTTCCTGCCCAGTATTCATCAAATAATGGACAAAAGTAAAGGCAGCACTCAGCTTCCCTAAGCTGTTGATGCAAAGATCACCACAGCCATCTTTAAACTAATTAAATACATTTCCTTGTGAGAGTGCTCGGGCGAGTGGCTGCTTGACTTTTCAGTGTCTCCATCTCTCTGGCTCACTAGCTGATGATGACGGCTTAAGTAAAAACGGAAAAAAAAAATTGTTGATGCAATCTCAACACAAAACAACACAGCAAACTATTTTATGAAACAGTTTGAGAATAAACGCTGGCAAAGTGAGCCTGATCCACCAGCTGGCTCTTAAAGAAAAGAAAAGAAGAGGAAAAACGCAGCAGGGATTCTGGACAAGTTCAACTACACCAAGATTTGCTCTTTTGGTTGCAGCTTTATTAGTAAACTGTTAACATGTTGCCCTCGGGAGTAAAGTTACCAGCTTAAAAAAAAACAGATATGAAAAGAGTTTAAGAAAATATTTCTAGAGGACAGAATGATTGAACCATAAGCTCCCTGGGCAAAATTGAATCACCACCTACACCACCTTACAATAAAGCTCAAAAGCAATTTCTTAGACCCAAGGATACTAATGCCTTAGTAAGAGATCCAAGAAACTTTGACATATGACACCTAAAACTTAAGCATTTGATGCTGTGATTATTCTCCACCTCTGTGCAAACTTTAAACATTTCAGTGAGTGCATAACTGTCTGCAGGAGAAGTAGAACAGCTGAGAAGGAGGGAGCCAGTAATTTCAAAGAATGCAATGCTTTATTTCTGCAGGTTTCCATTAGCTGCTAACAACTAGCAATCACTAGCATCAATATAAAGGAAAATAAAGTACATTTAAATTGAATAGAGTCCTGCAGGGCTTTTCTCTGGCGGATATTACGAACATAAAGCCAGCTTGTATAGCTACCTATATTTGTACCCTCAAACCAAATCAGCTAAAACTTTAAGAACTGACTTCTATTGCTTTTCTGTGATTGCTTTTAATGGTATGTTTGCCATGTTAGATGACACTCAGTAACCCTTCTTCTCTAGTCAAGATATATTTGATCTATTTAACTAAAAGAATTAGGAGAGCGGTGTGCTACCATCGCTTCAACTTTACACATCCGAAAAAAATGTGAGGCAATAGCATATGATACAAAACAATGAAAAGCAAGTACAATTTGAAGGGTACTCACATCTTTTTGCACAAAGTCAAAGTGCATATGAATTCATCTGGTGAAGTTATGACCCTAAGACCTGGAAAAGTGGGTCACGGTTCTAAGAAAAAAAAACCTAAATCAACTATGGGTTAGAATCCTGTAATTTCAGACTGGCAGTCTCTGTTAAAAATGATTTAGTGCTCGCTGTACAAACATTGAATTCTGTGTAATGCCTCCTAGGCTTGCACAAACTCATTACCACATTTGGTTTTCATGACAACTAAAACCCCTTCCTGTAATGTTTGCTGGCACATCATAAAACTGTTTAAATTTTAAGGAAGAAAAAGAGATGCTGACTTGTCAAATCCTTGAATATGTCTTCCTGGAAATCTGCAAAGAGGACTTAAATAATCTGCTGTTGATGTCAGACAGAACAACTTTACAGGTCTGCTTTCATGTAGCACAATAACTGCCTCATCACTCATCATCAAACCCATAGGAAGAACTACACCGTTGAGCATTTTACTGGATAAAATAAGACGTATGCACTGCTGACAACAGGCACAAATAAATAAGTAGCTTTACAGATGAACATGAGAGTGCGCAAAGAGGGTAATGCCCATAAGTGGCACCTGGTGGAGCTGGTCCATTCCCTTGATTGGTTCTATTCTAGCTCAGCGGAGGACCTGCTGGGCTTGTGGCCTGGCAATCCACATCCTGAATAACACCTGACAAGTCACATCTGATTGGAACGAGGGATGGGGCAGCAGCGGCAGTGGCTGGGTGGCGTAAAAACTGATTGTTACCATGGCAATTGCAGACCAAGGATCAGGAGGTTAGATTGCACGGCATGCAGCTCTTGATGGCTGTGTGAGGCTGTGCATTTGAGTTATTTCTGAGGTTTATAATCACCTTTAACCAGCAGCTTGTGTGGCCTGTGCACACACATGGGATTCATATATATATATATATGTGTGAAAGTATTCACACGTAAGCATGAGAGTGCACAGACAAATGTTCTTCATCAGAAACTCATCTGGCCTAAGCTTCCATCTGGCAGTGAAATCCTAAAATCCTACCTACATCTTTGCCATGAGTGACAATCTTCTTTCTCTACATCCCATGGATTTAGATTTTCAAAAGAAAAAAAAAAAAAGAGAAACTTATAGAAGGCAGCTTGTGTGAATCTAACAAGAGAATCTTTACAACCCACCATGCGGCTAATCCGACATTGCTTATGTTTTCGTCTCTCCTGATCAATAACTAGTACGTAAACAGACAGTAGCTCCCAGAGTTATGTAAACATGCATTTGGGATGAAATCAATGCCAGCCAGCTTTAAAATAAAATCTCATTCTACTGCGGTGAGCCCATTTTACAGCTCCCTTCATCAACTCTCAGTGCAAATTTTTAAAGGAAGGAACTTAATAGACGAAGGCGTGTTCAGAGTTTCTCTCTGAGTGAACAGGGGAGGGGGTATTGGGGCTGGGTAGTGTCGATTAAGCTGGGTTAATCTCTATCACAATAAATAACATTGATTATGAGCGCTGAAGGAAGAGTGTTGAAATTAAAATGCGAAGGGAGGATAGGGTTGACAGATGACAAGTGCATGAAATCAGTTACGGTAGATTGGATGGGATTTATTTATATTTAAGAGATGGGAGAGACAGTCTGAGAGAAAGGCTGTGTCTAAATAAATGTCTGAGTGGGTCTGAGGGATACAGGAGAGTAGGCAGAGTAGCTATACCCAACCCTTAAAGGGTATCACATTCTCTGAGAGTCTGTGTTAGAGGGCTAACAGACAACATTGTACTTCTCTCTCCACAACGCTGCTGCCCGTGTCCTCACTAAGACTAAGAAAGTAGAGCACATCACCCCAGTTCTAAAGTCCTTACACTGGCTCCCTGTATCTCAGAAAATAGACTTTAAAATACTTCTGTTAGTCTATAAATCTCTTAATGGCTTAGCACCTAAATACATCACAGACTTGCTATCAGTGTATCAACCCTCCAGACCACTCAGGTCTTCTGGCTCCAGCCTGCTCTGCATACCTAGAACCAGAACTAAACATGGAGAAGCAGCATTTAGTTCCTATGCTCCACTTATCTGGAACAAACTCCCAGAAAACTGTAAAAGTGCGGAAAGCCTGAGTTCCTTTAAATCAAGACTAAAAACACATTTGTTTAGGATTGCCTTCGACTATTCTAGTTAAACAGTTCAACAAAAACATGTTTTCTTTAATCCAACTGTTTTTAATATTCTTTTTTTGTTTCTGCATTTTTTATTTCATTTTATTTGTTTTTTATTTTTTCCTACTTGCTTTGATTCTGTTTTATCTTCCTGTATTTTAATCATGTAAAGTACTTTGCATTGTCTTTGTACTGAATTGTGCTATACAAATAAATTTGCCTTGCCTTGCCTTGCCTTCTGGGGAGAACAGAAAGCCTTTAAGATAAAGAGGGAAAAGAGGCAAAGGGTCACATTTCCTAAGCTGGGGTGAAACATTTACAAAACAAATGAAACAAACTTGTAATGAAATTGCTGCCACTGAAAATAATACATGCTACTAAACTTGTGAAGAAGCTTTTCTACTTTCTTGCTGACCCACTTCACCCGAGGGTCACATTAGCAGCGAGACAAATTGTTTTCTACTAAATCTAGTGCAGAATGGCTACAATAACTCCCTGACATCATGGAAAATACAAGCTTGCTCTTTCGCTCTGTATAAATAAGACATTTTGTCTTCATTTCAAATCGATGAATGAAAAAAAAATTGGCCTCTTATTAAATTTTATTTCTCATACTGAACCAAATTACTTTTCCATTTGGATCATTTGCTAGTTAAATGAATGGTCATCTTCTACGAGAGGAAGGGGATATAAAATTTAGTTTTCAAATGATCCAGCACTATCTGAAAAAAATATTGCCCCCATATTTATTCATGAATTTACAGTGATTAACATTTTCAGGAAGGCTGGGCTTTATTTCCCTCGGCACACAAGGACTTAATTACGGTCAAGCCTATAGAAAAAAAAAAAAAAACATACCATGCCATCTTTCAAATAGTACCTCTCCAACAGCATGAAGTAAAGGGAAATGAAAAAAATCCAATTATGAACCCCTCTCATCTAGCAAAATTTGTATTAAGAAGAGAAATCTGTTTGTAAAATGTTACAAAACTCTTGCTTTTAGATTTCTGTGAACCAAGTCGGAGCAGTTATTCACAAAACATGGCCAGGAACCTTCCCTGGATTAGCCCACTTATCAAAATGACAGCAGCAGTGTATCGCCATTTCATCTTGGAAAAGAATTTGTTGTGGAATTCCAAGGTGAAAACCACTACTTACAAAACGGATGAGAAAGGTCAATTTCACACTTTTTTTTTTGCACACTTGCAACCCCACTACTAAAAGGCACATTAAAAGAAAAACATTGAGTGACTAAGTTAGTTCAGTCCACTACTTGTTTTTTCATTTTTTGTAAAATGAAATCAGCTTTTCCACATCATCTCAGGTTATCAAACGCATTTTTTGACAACTTAAGACATTACAATTTCCCACAGTTACACAACACATGAAATAGGAAAATACTTCACATTCCTGTGTTTTGTGAAGGGCAATGACCTTGCACAGCCCAACAGATCATTTCACCGTTCGCTGCCTTGCTATGCTCATGAGATCCCTTTATAACCCTGCATGCCCAACATCCAAAATAGGGGATTGCATGGAAATTCAAGGGATTACTGTTCTGGTCCTTCAACTCACATTAAATTGAATCGAAAACAGAAACAAAAGACTAAAAGAACCTTCCAAATAACCTTTTGGATGTAAATATTTTGTAAATGGGACACATACAAGCAATGTACTTCCAATAATCAAATGATCTGACAGAATGATATGACTGAGACGCATGAGGTTTTATGCCTCCTCGAAAAGTGGCACTGACAAAGTATTGGGAAAGCATAAATCAAGAAGCAGCTTACGGCTGGAAGATGGACATCACAGAAATACGGTTTGTATCTAAGCCCTTTATCCTATACAAGGCTGCAGTGTGATTTTTGCCTGACACTGCGGAGGAGTGCAATCCTCTTACTTTCCTCTTTATGAGGTCAGCAGTAGAAATGGACAGAGTTCAGACAGACAGGGTCCAAGAGATGGAGGCAGAGAAAGGAGATAAAATATAAGGGGAAGAGCGTCCCAAGAAGCAAGGAATTACTATGAGGATAGGCAACAAGAAGGAAACATTTAAATATTAGGTGGAAGAAAATTGTAGCTGTGACACAAAGATGGGAAAATGTAGGATTGGTTAAGCATGCTATATGGTGGTTAGAGTATTAAATGCAGAACAGCAAATTGAACATTTGGATTAAGCAATCACCGTTCAAATAACAAAAAGCTCATATGACGCATTTTCACTTTGAGTGGATTGTTTTTTGCTGACACTCTGTCTCCGGGCCAAAAAAAGCATTTCCTTATAGATACTGAAACTGTCAAATAATTAACTTGAAAGAAACCAAAATGTTTTACAAGCTTTTACAAGGAGCAGTTCTTAGTCTTAAAAAAATTGCTTCATAAAGAAGCACAGTGCAGATTTATTTGTAACTATTTAGAGATTCAACTACAGATTAATTTACACAAGAGATCATTGCTAGATGTCATTTATAATGTATAAAATTAAGACTAAAAGTTTTAAAACAATATTCCTTTATATTAAACCAAGCGTACGCCCCTAAACTTTACCTAATGTAAGTAAATAAACATAACTAAAACATTTTGTATTAGTTACAAGTTGTAAACTCATACAAAATTGTGGCATCAGATGTTTAATCTGTGAGAATACCAGTTTACTCATAAATTTGTGATTTTTACTTATATGCTTTGGTAAAATTTTTCATTTGCCCATTTCTCTACATTGTTATTTTTGTGGAATAATTTCTTTTGGTTTGGAATATATACTTCTGTTTTTATAACTATTAGTTGATTGGGGTTCCGTATTGAACCGTTGGTGTTTGTTGACCAAGGGGCGATTGCTCACTATAGCTCATTTTATCTCTTTAAGTGGCTTGTTTTCAGCGTGCACCTGGCCGGTGGAAGCACGTAGCCAGAAGCGGGAGACCTCAGTCCGGTCTCGGTTCACAATGCATTGTCTCCTGCTAGCTTTTGTTTTCCTTTTGCTGAACTTTTGATTGGTAGTCCTCTTTTCAATTTCTTTTATTACCTTTGGGGTAGGTACTTTGGGATTTTTCTGTTTTCATCCAGTACTTGTAGGGGATTCGATGGCCTTGTATAGGGTTGCCTTGCCTTTATGTTTTGTTTGACCGGCTCAGCAGGTTTCCTTTTGTTTATACTGTATATAATGTTTACGTATATTGCTATCTTTTTTTTTCTTTTCTTTTTCGCTGGGACACAAAGGGAGGGTTCTTTAAGATGTTCAATTCCCCTCTTTCTGAAAAAAAAAAAACAATATTCGAACCCTCATGTGAATCTGTGTGTCCTCTTTAAATACGCTGTGCCTCTTTGGAAATAACAGTAGTTTAGTTAGTTGTAACTTTTCTACCCCGTTTTCTAAACTTTTAAACTTTTATTCTCACAGATTAAACATCTGTTGTCACATTTGTATGAGTTGAAAACAAAAACAAATCAAAACGTACACTATATTGCCAAAAGTATTTGCTCACCTGCCTTGACTCACATATGAGCTTAAGTGACATCCCGTTCCTAATCCATAGGGTTCAATATGACGTCGGTCCACCCTTTGCAGCTAGAACAGCTTCAACTCTTCTGGGAAGGCTGTCCACAAGGTTTAGGAGTGTGTTTATGGGAATTTTTGACCATTCTTCCAGAAGCGCATTTGTGAGGTCGCACACTGATGTTGGACGAGAAGGCCTGGCTCTCAGTCTCCGCTCTAATTCATCCCAAAGGTGTTCTATCGGGTTGAGGTCAGGACTCTGTGCAGGCCAGTCAAGTTCATCCACACCAGACTCTGTCATCCATGTCTTTATGGACCTTGCTTTGTGCACTGGTGCACAGTCATGTTGGAAGAGGAAGGGGCCAGCTCCAAACTGTTCCCACAAAGTTGGGAGCATGGAATTGTCCAAAATGTCTTCGTATGCTGAAGCATTCAGAGTTCCTTTCACTGGAACTAAGGGGCCAAGCCCAGCTCCTGAAAAACAACCCCACACCATAATCCCCCCTCCACCAAACTTTACACTTGGCACAATGCAGTCAGACAAGTACCGTTCTCCTGGCAACCGCCAAACCCAGACCCGTCCATCAGATTGCCAGATGGAGAAGCGCGATTCGTCACTCCAGAGAACGCGTCTCCACTGCTCTAGAGTCCAGTGGCGGCGTGCTTTACACCACCGCATCCGACGCTTTGCATTGCACTTGGTTATGTATGGCTTGGATGCAGCTGCTCGACCATGGAAACCCATTCCATGAAGCTCTCTGCGCACTGTTCTTGAGCTAATCTGAAGGCCACATGAAGTTTGGAGGTCTGTAGTGATTGACTCTGCAGAAAGTTGGCGACCTCTTCGCACTATGCGCTTCAGCATCCGCTGACCCCGCTCCGTCAGTTTACGTGGCCTACCACTTCGTGGCTGAGTTGCTGTCGTTCCCAAACACTTCCATTTTCTTATAATACAGCTGACAGTTGACTGTGGAATATTTAGGAGCGAGGAAATTTCACGACTGGATTTGTTGCACAGGTGGCATCCTATCACAGTTCCACGCTGGAATTCACTGAGCTCCTGAGAGCGACCCATTCTTTCACAAATGTTTGTAAAAACAGTCTGCATGCCTAGGTGCTTGAATTTATACACCTGTGGCCATGGAAGTGATTGGAACACCTGATTCCAATAATTTGGATGGGTGAGCAAATACTTTTGGCAATATAGTGTATTTATGTTTATTGATTCCCATCTAAAAATTCTGACACCTAGGCATATGTTTTTATTTACCCCATATTTACCCCATAGTTATATCTTAACCCATAGAAGGCAGCTATTAAATTTTTTTCTCTTGTCTTTTGACATGAACAACCTATCATAAGATAGCCGTGGATCAAACGCTAAATCAAAAAGCATATTCAGTTTAAAGATAAATAACTGCCCTCTCTGCATGAACTGTTTAAACCAGAGTCCTGCTAGGATGAACCAGGATGCAGACTTCGTCTAAACAGTTGACTGACTCTACTTTGTCCCGTACTCCCACAAGTGCTGTTAGCTCTGCTAGCCCCTGAACACTAATGGTGCCTCTTCTTCCCCTGCCTAAGCTGCAGGGTCTTCTGTAGAATTGACAGGGCAGTGTTTGAAGTTAGGCTTTGATAAAAAGTGTGCACGTTTTTCCACTTCAATGCTCAGATCTTCGGGAACTAGTCTGCTCCAGTATCTCCCACTAAACCATTCCCGCTTCTCTCTCATCTACCCTCCCAGCTCCTGCTATCTTGCTCTTGGAAATGAGGCAGGCAGGCAGAAGGGCCCCTGCTAGTCTCTATTCGGGGAGTAAGCTTGTGCGGTCCTGACAACTATCTCCTCCCTGCGTCAGGCAATCCCTCTCCGCAGGGCTGCCCAAAGAAAAGTGTTGATGCTAACAAAATGCATGACAGCCACTCACTTATGTTAACAGCAAGCACACACAGCAGTGCAGCATCTCTCCACTTGAGTTTGGTTTTATTTTCAATCACACCGTCTAACATCTGAACTCTGCTTTCCCATGGGGGGAAGACGACAGTTGACAGTGAACTAGATGACTCCTCTCTGCCAGAGATTTCAACTTTTTTTCCTGCGGGGAGCGATGGGTGTGTCGGCTGGGGCATGCATGGGGAGTGGGGGGCGGCACTCTAGCAAAGAGTGGGAAATTGAAGAGACGCAACAGAAGAGACCCATCAATATCTTGTCATGGCTGCCTGGGAGAGCTACTGCTGTAGAAATGCTGAGATAACACTAGACAAATTCATTTCCTTGATTTTTAAGTCTGACAGAAAAACAACGAGGGAAAAAGTTCAACTCAAGTTATCAGTAAAGATCTTGAAATGAGTACCGTTTGTGGAAAGCATAATTGTGTCATTGGATTTCTGTGCTTAATTTAATCATTCATGCTTGTGATGTTTATATATTCCTAGAAACATAATGAGAAATCTATAGTGATAAGAATTAAACAATTTTCAGCTCAACTGGCCCTCATCCGCAACAGTTTTGCTGGAACCTTAAAATAAATAAATATTCACAAACATAAATTGAGCAAATTTGAATACCTCTTCAAATCGGAGCAACCACTGAGAAGATCACTCTACAAAAAGAGAGGAAGGAGCTTCTCCAAAAAACGGGAAGATCAACTGCAATACATTTGACTATAAGTTTCACCCTCTACTTACCATTGAGCATCAAGGCTTTGGAAATATTACTTCTGGACTGAGATCTCTAATGCATCTTTAGGTATCTATAGGAGCCACTTCTCCAGTGTAGGGGTTACTACCCCAGTGCTCCAATGACCATGGCCACTACTGTTGCCTTTACCATCCAGGCTCTCTCCAGTTCTTCCATGACCCCTTGGTATTTGTCCAATTTCTCATGTTTGTTTTTTTCCCTGATGTTTCTTTTTTTTCCCCTGATGTTTCCATCATTTGGGAGAGACAACGATCTCTATGCCCATCCTCTGCTGCTTATCAATAATCGCAATCCATTATAGGTGGATTTGAAGAGGTAGCCAGTGAGCCTTAATGGATGAAGACATATAGCCACGAACAGATATACAAATATAATTTGGTATGGGCACAAATCACAGCAGTGAAGACAACAGTACAGAGTTTTCCCATTTGGTTACTACAATACAACGAAAGCAACACTAAGAAAAAAAAATTCCAAAAAATATTGGTTGTAATTAAAGTGATTAATTCAATTAACTGCTTTAATTAATCAATGAAAATTAATCATATATTAACGTAATTAATTAAAAATGAACCAATATCAGCTAAAAAACTAAAAGTTTAGTAACATCTAGGGCTCCAATGATTACTTTGCAAATCAATTAATCCGTCGATTCTTTTTTTTAATTTATAAAATAAGATAGCCAAAGGTTCCTAAAGAAGAGTTTTTACAAAATTAAACTAGATGAAACTAAAACTTTTCCTCTTAAGAGTTCTGGATAGAGCATATTGACAAAAAAATTTTTTTTAAATCTTAAAGGCAAAATCTTTATATATTTTCTTAAAATTTTCATATAAATACTACTCTAATTGGGTCACTCTGTCAGCTAAATGCACATTTTACAGTCTCTTAATTGATTACTAAATTAGTTGATTATTATTTCAATAATCAATTAATCATAATTAATATGATTAATTGTTTCAGCCTAAGTATGAACAACTCAAAAAGAAGAAGCTGTAAGATTTCAAATAGGCCTGCAGGGGAATTTATTACCTATGCTTGAGCAAAACACAAACACCCCACCCCAACCGCCACCCCCCACCCCCACACACATACACAGACACACACAGAGGTAAACTGCTACTAAATGAGGAGATAATACATTTACGAATTTTACTTTTAAATTAATCACTGCAGACAGAGTCACCTTAAAGGATACTCATGTTTTAACTTTAAAAAAAGTTTTTTTTACTTTCCTGTTATTTATAATGAATTTAATGGCTTTCAATGACCTATCGGTGCATTAAGCGTAGAAGACATTTGCTCGTGAGAAAATGAATTATCCAGTTTCAGCAGTATGAAAGGAGAAATGACAGTTTCCATGGACCATTCATCATCAGCACTTACAATGCAGGTTCAGAGGATCGGACTTGGAAATTAAAATCCATATAAATTACCCCCTTTTCAAAAGCAGAGATTTAAAAGTAAACTATCATCTTCTGCCTAAATATAACCCCCTCCTATTAAAATGCATCAAAGCATCCTTCTGAGCCCCACAAGTTATGCTCTTCTGACTTATTTGGAAAGCAGTCCGATTTGTAAATTCACTACAGTCTGGAGGGATAAAACTAAACACTGGACAGAGCTTGGCTTCCAAGTAAAGGCTTAAAACACACATGACTCACACTTTTCGCTGTTCTCAGTTTTTGTTCAGCTGTTAAGTAGCATCTAGTTATAGTTTTTGCTCTGTGGTCGTTTTGCATGGCTTTCTCTGTAAAACCGTAGGTGTGTGGTTTTCTAACCACAAAGACTGTGATCATGTTGCTATTTTAGTCATCACTTAGAAAGTCAGGGGTTATGTTGATAATCAAAAATCTTTGCTGCAACGCAATGAATGAACATTCAAGGCCGTTTAAGCTGTGCTGTAAAACCCTTGAAAGAAAAATAACGAACGTCAAATATTTTAATGTAATTCTTTATGCTTAGTGTCTATCTTTGCAAGCATTGGAATATACACATATATATAGGCCTACATGAAAACAGCAGCCACTGAAACCAAAGTTTTGACTGGCTTCCGGTTACATCCTCTGGCTTCACATTAAAAGTCATGTAGCAAAACCACAAACAATTTCCATCATTCAGCACTTTGTAGTTTTACCTGTTCTTATGACTATACGTAAACCAACAGTGCAGGGCTTTCTCTAGTTGTGAGAGCATTAAAGCTCCTCTTCCCCCATCTTTTGCTGCATGTTTACAGCCAGTTGTGTTTGCCAAGTGAAATAGGGGGAAAAAAAGAGCTTGTGCTCCTGTTAAATAGACAATGTTTGCTAAGGATTGTTATAAATCCCTCTTTTAAAAAAAAAAAGGTAATGTATTTTTTTCCCTGAAAGAAAAAGCAGTACATTATAACAGTTGCCAAGTTTAACTGGGAAATAAAATGACTACCGCTGGCTAGCTACTTAGCCAGTCAAGCAAAAAAAACAAGATGCTTTTCTTCTCAGGCCTCTTGCATACAAAAGGGATAACAGTAAAAGAAAACTGTCATTTCTTCAATGTGTTGCTTTGTATGTTTGGTATTACAGCCACATTTTTATTTCTAATTCAAAGTCAGATTTCAGGTGTGAAAAATCCACTGAAACCTCCCTGAGCTTAGATTTCCAATTTCCTAGTTTAAAGTTCCCTAGCATCCCTGACCTGAAAACTCAATATGGCTGTCACATGTTAAAAAAAAAACAAAACAAAAAAACTTTATTAGACAATTTATCCCTTTGCCATTTTAACAGGTAAAACTATACAATGGATTGCTAACGCAATCACTGACTCGGCTAAATACATTGAACCAACTATAAATGCATATTACAATAGACTTTTGTTGTTGATCAAGAACAGGTTTGAGTTAACACTCCAGAAACCACTGATCTATTGGAATTTTCACTCACAGCCATTACTTGAGTTTACAGAGAAGCCATTTGATGCATATTTTGGTGCATTTCATGTTTAATAGTTACATTTCGCCCGGTAATTTACCAACTGCTGACATACACGCAAAAATAAATATGGTATTAAATGTATTAATATAGCAAGTCACTGCTGTGGATGTTGTGATCATTCAGTTCCCTGTTGGTGTGATGTGATTTCTGTAAAATAGCTGCAGTCTAAGTTTTGCTGCCTGGCGAGCTGCTCGTCACCAAGCAGGCAATGTAAATAATAAGAATGTCTGTGTATTTTTTGTGTAGATTGCAGCTGAGCGGAGATGGACGCAGTGTGAATTGGGGTTAAGATGCTATCATGTTAAGAGGTCAATAGATTTCTAAAAGTTGCTTCTTTAAGGTGGCAATGAGTTTAGTGTAGTCAATTTGCCCTAACATACAGAGAATCTTAGTTTAGTTCATTTGGAAAGTTTGGATAAGTAGATTTGCACAACAAACATTTGAACAAATATGTTATCTTATTAAAGTGGAACTCTTTAACATGTGGAACCTAAAGGCTAAAGAGAATCCAACCTGGTAGTAGTTTGGTCATTTAACAACATATTACTTTGTTATGCGGCAGCATAAAACAGAGACATACGTTGCTTTTGGGTTGTCCTGCTAACAGAAATGATCCTGGTCTCTGAGCACAACAGTTAGTTTCAATGTTTTTTTTCAAAACCTGCACCTGGGACATTGTTCAGCAAGACCCAATTACGGAGACAAATTAAACAGCTCAGTTGGTTGATATTTTTTTCAACCACAGTTTAAAATGGCATCTTTAAAGCTGCCAGCTGGCTCTAGTCTTTTTGCCAAGATGCTGATTTTGAAGATATGTCAATAAACTGTTTTCTCTGGCACTCTTATGAATTCCTGTCCATCAAAACAACTAGGAAAAAAAAACATTATTACATTTAGAACTTCCTGCACTATATTATTTGATTCCAATACTACAAAAAAGGTTAAAATAATTTTGTTTTTTTTTATAAAATAAATCAGATATTTGAATTTTCTCATCTATTCTGTTATTTTGTTGTGTGTCTGTCCATCAGGACCAACAAAAACATTATTAGTTATAAATAGCTGCAATAAATGATGTTGAAATAGTAGTGATACATAGTATAGTAAAATATAGCAACAGTTGCATGTCTCCTATCATACGTATGATAGCATACTACAATATGGTGGCTTCAGTGGCCAACCCTCATGCACAACAAATCCTGTGTTGGTTTCATCTTTTTTTCCCCTCTTTCTGGCAGAGACACAGAAGCACATTCCAATTTTGAGATAAGCAAGACTGAGCTTCTTGAGAATGCAGATTGCGACACAGCGCCTTCTGTTTGCTAAGCTAAGAGACTGAACCCATCGACTAAAACATCACAGAAATAATGAACATGTCAATTGTTTTGATCGGCTCCAGCAGATGGTAGGCCATCTAAGAACATATCACACTTCAAAAAGGCTGGCTTTGTTTCATTTTCGAAACTTTGTTTTTTTGGCTTTGTTTTCACATTTGAAAAATAAAATCAAACAGATTTTCCTGTGTAGTCTTAATTAATCTCTGTAATTATTTTCTAACATCTGTGATGGGAAAAGTGCTCAGAACTTTGAGTCTATGTGAGCAAAATGAGCTACAATTTTAAAATATTTTATTAAAAAGTCATCCTGAAACTTGTTAACAAAAAAAAAAATCCTACTAAAACAAGTTTATAATGCTATAAAACAATTTCTAAGATTTAAAGCAACAATAGGTAACTTGTGACCGAAGTATTAGCTTAATTTTAGAAACTTAAAAAATATTTTTAGGTCAATGTACCGGAAGGATTAAACTTTAGTGGGTTGAAGTTGTCACTGAATGGGCCATTGGACACCAGGGGAGGAGCTAAAGGGGTGCCAGGGGTGGCTACGGCCACCTAGCCAATCAGTGGCTACCCCTACGGCTACCCAAATCAGTTGATTTGTTGTTCCCATTGTAACATACTTTACAACCTCCAGAACAAGCAGGTCACCTCCAAAACAGAGAATGGCAGCAGTGATACTCCCAGGTGGAATGTTCTAACTTGATTTTTCCATTGTTAGCTTTTAACAATAAACTGAAAACAAAATTAGAGTAATGATTAACACAATTAGGCTACATAAAATACTTGTATAAAAAAAGACATAAAAAGCATTCACGCTTTTTTCATAACTAAGTTTGCACTTTATGGGGAAGAAGGGAACATTTTTAATCTTTACAGTCATCAAGTAGTTTTTGACAATGTTGGGGATAAAGAACCAAAAGAATCAAATCTGTATATTATGCAAAACCATAACTTATCTAGATAATACGCATGTATAAATGTGTTTGTATATTTATTAGTGAGGGCATTTTCCTGGTGGTACAGTGTGATTAGTATAGACTGACCCTAATTTGGTTTTGGCTTCCATCGGTTTTTGGCCACCCCTTGGTGCACACTGGTCCCTGCCTGGTGACCCCTATAAAAAATGTATGTCTCCCCCACCATGTAACACAAAGCACCATTTCTTTTTTTTTACTGGCACCTATTTTAAACAAAACGGAGTCAAAAAACAGCAGTTTATGCCAGGAACCTAGATGTATATTTATGGAATGGGCCCAACACGTTATCAAGGATGTAGATCTATGGGTAAATTAGACGTAAACCATCTCAGAGAATTTAAAAGAACTATAGGGTTGTTGTTTTTTTAGAACGAAACTGATCTTTCAGTGATTAGAAAATCTTCCATTGCTTTAAATATTGTAAATGTGTCTTTCCAGTCATCATTAAAAGGTAAATTAATTAGGAAGTTAAACTTTATACAAAAAGCTGCAGTCAGTGTTCTCACTAAAGACTAATAATCACACCAAACTGCTTTTTTAAAATCTTATTACTGTTCAGTAAGGCAGTCAGTGGTCTCGGGTCTTAATATCTTAAGATTTATGTATAGACACAGTCAGTCCACAGTTAAGACCTGCTTAATCAGTGTTTCCAAGTACAGAACATAACAGGGGAAATTTGCATTCACCTTTAATTGATAGTGGACCAACTGCTGTTTCCTGCAGCTTAAAGTTAAAGGCAAATCATTTAATTAATTTCTTAACTGTCTAGCATCTTAACTGTCTTGCAATGTGCCTTTTTGATAAAGCTTATAGTTAGAGTGGCTCAGGTTATCCTGTTATGCTGCTATAGGCTTAGATTGCTGGAGGACATAGGGGCCCCTTTTCATAATTCTGCTTAATTCGACCTCCATTCTCCCATTTGGCAATATTTGTTTGTCCAACCTCTAACTTATTGCTCTCTCTGCTTTTTCTCATCATAGTAGCTTCATCCGGTCTGTTCCTGTTTGGCTGTGACACCATCCTGGAGAGATAGATCAGTTGTGCTGCTGCCATCAAAACCTTTGTTTATAGATGTAGTGTAGTCTTGTTTCTCTTTCTGTGACTAACTCTATGTGCCATCTTTCATCCTCTGACATAGGGGCTAACTAAGAGCTTGTCTGTCTGGCTGTGTGTTTCCTGGACGGGGCCACCTATGGAGCTGATTTAGAGTTAAAGATTGTATCTTTGCTTCTTCTATGTCTACTTCCATCTCTTTGGGCTACAGTTGGCTTTGGCAGATGGCTGCTCACACTGAGCCTGGTTGTGCTAAAGGTTTCTTTCTGTTAAAAAGGAGTTTTCCTCTCCACTGTTGCTACAAGCATGCTTGGAGTGAGGGATTGTTAAAGAGTCAATGAATATTTGAACCAATCTGACTGTATAATCCGGTTTTATTGTCTCTGTACAGCACCTTGAGATGACATTTGTGAATCAGCACTATATAAATAAAGTGAACTGAATTGAATTTTATAAATTTATACAAAATACAAAATGTTCCCTTCTTTCCAATACATTTTTATGGTATGTATTTCATTTGTTTAATGTATACATTGTTTTAATCTCTTATGCACATATTTATTTAGTTGTGTATATAGAAGCACAGCTTGTGTTTCCAACAACTATAGACACACTACCGCTGTTCTAAAGATCCTCAGTTTCAACCACATGCTTATAACCAACCACTTCAGGTCACTAAACCTGTCAATTGGAAGTACACACAAGCCATCTACCACACAAGATACATTCCCATTCACATTTTCAGACGACCTCTCTCAGAATGCAATTGGACAAGGGAAGTACATATTTGAAAAAATTGTACAGTGCAACTATGAACACAGAAAAAAATAAGGTAGGAAGGAAAACTAAGCTCAAGTCAGAGCTATCTGGCTTCCTTTGATCAGAAGGCATGGTGGATTAGAAAGGATTCTCCAGAAGTTTCTACTTAATCCGCAAAACGTTTTATAAAACCTGCCAGTAAACGTTGCAGCAAACTGAAGCCCTGTGCCAAGGTCAGATTAGACTTTTGCAGAGCTAAGGCCTCTCACTACATCAAACAAAAGCTTTTCTACCTTACGCCAAATCAGTCTACACTATTAGGTCATTGAACACTGGTCAGAGTAGTGATCTTCTCTAAAAAATATAGAAATAAACCATTTATCTTTAGCTTTGCTTTCATTTCTCCTCCTGTGATGGATGCTGTTTCACTGAACCAAGCAGGTCAACCTTTCGTCTGGATGTTAGCATGACTTTCAGAGAAAAGAAGTTGTTGAAGAGAGACAAGTGAAACATTTCTCTCTGGTATTAACTGTTGAAAAGTATGAAGCGTTCTTCAAGCAAAACCCCTCCAGCCTCCTTTGAACTTTAAGTTTCACATCTCTGGAAACAATCAGAGATTGTGTCTGTGACATGTTTGTACATACCTTTGTCCTCTGAGAGAGAGTATTTTGTCTGTGGGGGTGAACTAAGGCAGAGTCACCTTTTCAGTCGTCAATCACCTTCACATACACTAAATGATTTTTCAACAAGCTTCAGGGTGATGGATAATCAAAACGAAAAGGTGGGCTGAGTGCTCCTGATTTTCCAGTGGCTGACAAAGGAAAGAGATGGTCTCTACATCACAGCACCCTTGTTGTGCAATGCACGTTTTTCCATTTGGGCGCTAACGTTAAATGTAACGCCCTGGGCTAAACACAATGATGGATTCCCTATTGTGGTTGCTTCCCTTGTTTTCAGAAGAACAGTCAGGATGAGAAACAGTGCGAGGGAGGGTGAATGTCTGGGGACAGAAACTCCATCTCAAATGAGAAGCTGCCAAATGGAGCTTCTTCATCAGGGCTGGCGGTCCTGGAGGGGTGACTGCTTCAGGCAACTACAACAAAAAAAAGCTGCGAGTCAGGGAACACCTGAGCAGCTGGGCTCTCTGTGGCATTGTACAGAGAACCCCCTCCGTGAGTAGGAGTAGTTAGGTTAGAGGCCAATAGACAAGTTCAGAGAAGAAAGAAAACTAGGGGAAATGTTGGGGGGGCATCTGAGGCTTATGACTCTATATTCAATAAACTTTCTCTTGCCCTTAGCATCAACCACAGTGATCTGAAGCCAAACACGCTGAAGTCGCCAAAGGAATTCAAGGCAAATCACTGTGGTAATCCTCCTTCATTTGTCTCTCCAGCTGTAAAGCTCACATGTTTTTTCTTCATTTTCGTTCAGGCATAATTAAAGCCCTCTTTTTGGATGGTGATCATAAATTAAGACAATTCGCCGTCTGGTGGGATGACTTTTTTGCTTGATGGTATTGTTGTGGCAAGTCAGGCTGGAGGAAATTATTCAGCTCTGATGCAGGAGTTTCTGCTGACATTTACTTAACATATAATGTTGTTTTCTTCCCCCTTTTAGTCTCATATATCTCCGCTTTGCTCCGACACCTTTACTCTGTTGCCATCAGCACTCTTCAAAGATTTAGCACTGTGCGAGATAGAACTTCACGCAAACACATGTATTAAAATGAGGTTTCCTCTTTATGCTGATGATTAATGGCATTTTATTTCGAACACCCATATTTACTCGTGTATCTATCATACATCGCAATTACAAACACATTTCAGATTAATTTTTACAATATGAACCAAATTGAGCTGAAGTACATTTGGACAAAATGTTACAAAGCATTAACATATTTAGGAAATCCCAGCTAAAAGTTGTATATAAGTGTTAAAGCTGATGTTTCCATCTATATTTTGCCATTATTTTAGTTTTTAAGCAAACTATCAGAAAAAAAACACATCATGTATATAAAGTGAAGAGTGGGAAGAAGGAAACCTATCGAATACCACCTGTTTTCCATTTGCATGATATAAAGCCTTAAAGGACACAAGTCCAGGATATTGTATTTTATTATACTATTTCATTATGTGACAATAACAGGATCTCTGCTAATTTTAGAACAGAAACCTTTAGACATAGAATTTTCAGAATTCCCTAAGGCCAATCAACTGTAGCACTTACTGTACATTTAAGTGCATTTCAATAAATCAAACGTAGAAATGCATAAATATTATTGCACACAGAACTACATAAATTCTGTTCATTATAATTCTTAATAATATTACATGAGGCCAGGTTAAATTATTTCAATGTACTGCACAGTATATGCTCACAATATGTTTTCATGACTCATTTTGCATGATTTGCTACCTCTATGAGAACTGAGGAGGCTATTTTATAAGCTTGCATAATACTGTAGAGCAACGAACCCAGCTGCAGTCCACACCATTGGCTTTGCTCAAAACTCATAGGAAGTCTGTGATTATGCCCGTTTATTGTGGCTCTCTTTAGACTTCTCTTTTTTTCTTCCAATTAACTTTCCGATAACTTATCTGATACAGTCAGAACCTGAGTAATTACCTTTTGTGTGGTTATCCCACTAGACTGCTAGCAAAATGTCAAGTCATCAGTCCACTCATTAAATAATATTTTTGTAGTATATATATATATATATATATATATATATATATATATATATATATATATATACACACACACATATATATATAGTAATATTCAAAATATAGTAATATTCAAAATAAACATAAAACATTCAAAATTACATAATAAATTAATTTATTTGTGATGTTCAAATCCATTTCAATTATTTATATACCTTTAGTACACATAATATCAGCTAATATCCTGGTTTTATTCGAAACCTCTTAAATAGACATTTTTTCATGGCTTAGGGGCTGAAGGGAACCCTACAGAAGCCATATAGTAGGTTTGCCTACAAATTTCTTTCAACAAGGCATATTGCTGTTTGCATCAATGACTTGCATTTTTCCCCCACAGTAATGACACCAAAATGACTTGCAACTCAATGAATGAATAGCAATTAATACACAGACAAATTTAATATGCAACTGTAAATAACTTTTAATACATGAAATTATTTAAGTATATTTATTATTATTTATTATTAAGTATATTTAAGTAAGTATTTATTTTTACAGTCTAAACTTAAAATTTTAGACTTAATTTAAATGTTTTGTTTGGCAAAACTTTCCATGTGTTTGCTTCTTCTTCTGTTCAGCTCAAAACAAAAACAGCATGCTTGTTGACTGTGCATCATCTGACTTATTTTTTGCCCATATTTCAAAACTAACACCCCGACAGTGCCAGACATTGTGATGACCAAATTTGCATGACCATTTTTAATACACTCTAGCCCACTTTCTAAACATCATTCTTGTTATCACAGATCCCTGCCTCTTCTCTCTCCAATGCATTTGTGGAACTCTGATTTATTGGCAATTACTCTGTGGCACGGTTTGTGACATTGTACCGTGACACAAACAATTTCAGCTGGCTTTTTAACAAGCAAAGAAAATAATATGAAAAGACACATGATTACAATATGTTCTCCCTTGCACTAACAACCCTACTTATTACACATATATGCATGCAAGCCTTGCATAATGTGAAGTGTGACCTTAAGCTTTATCACTGCAATCATGACCCTGTCGAGGATTTCCATTAAAGAATATCTGTCTCATTAGATTATGGAATGCAATCTGTGCAGAGCGCGATAAAGCAGTACCGGGTCACACGGTCAATATCTTATTATGTAACAACAGGGAGTGCAGCCACTGCTCTCCATACTCACATAAAAACTATTTCTGAGCCAGATTACAGTCAAAACTGACAGCCTTCATCAATTTACAGAATGGGCACCATCAGAGTATACTGCAGCCATGGCTGAGAAGAGGGGATTCTGTAAACTGTTACCGAGATCAAAGGAGCTACAAATCTACAAAATAGGTTTAATGCAAACTATAAATCCAACCATTTCAATCTTAAATTATACACTGCGAATACAAATGGAAAGTGTTAGGGAAGACATGCAACATTGGCAGTGATAATAAGTGAATAAACTCAAATAGCAACAGGGCAAATGTGCCTTTGAGGTTATATTCAGGGACATCCTTGGGAAAATGGTCACAGCAGCCTCATTCCAAAACATTTACCCAATATTTACAATTTTTTACAAAAACGGGTGTTGAAGAAAATTATAGTAACTCTCCTGTTTGAGGGGCAAAATGCCATGCAAATGGAGGATTTCTCCTTAAACGCTGCACAGGAAATTACTTAATGCCGCTGGGGGAAATGGGCGTTTTCATCTGGTCTACTGGCTCTTTGGCGATGGAGTAGAAGATTGCCAGAGTGTAATTCCAGTTTTGCTCGCTGCCAGCAAATCCCTCCCTTAAAACATTTCAGCCATGATTTAGGGATTAAAAAATGGAAAGAAAAGCACTATCCACTTCCCAACTCCTGCTTTTCACCCATTTGTGGTGAAATTATTTTTAGGTCTAAAAATGGAGAATGGGAAAATGACAGACAGAAGGGGGAGGTTGACAATGTCTTGTGCAATGGCAGTGGATTATTGGGTGATTTGTTAAATCCCATCGTGAATGATGGGGTGTAGACATATTGCTCTGCATTGCATAAAGAATAGGAGCTGCTGCACATTGTAAAGCTGTAACCCACTGCTGAGCCCTCGTTGCATTTCTTCTCATCTCTTCGCCCCGAGTGCTGGATGCTACTGGGGAATTAACCCCACAGTCATTATGCTGGTAAGGGTCAGTGGTTTCATGGCATGTGTGGAAACACCAGTAGTTCTTAGCTGCATGCCTCGACATATGATGTGTTTAGTGAATAGATTTTCTAATCTATCAACATGAAATTCATACTAGATGTTGGTAAGCACCCAACTTTATAACATACATTTATTTCCTTAAATGATTTTATCAATACTATGTTTAATTGTTTGCTATAGTTTATCTTATACTTCAAGACTTAATAAAAATGCCTCGTAAATGATAACAGCTTTATGATGTTGAGTGTAAAAAACTACCAAAACGTAAGATTTTATAATGCCTGTTGTTCAGTGGGTAATAGCACCCCTGAGCATTGCTCAGAGCTGATTTGTTAGGCATATAAAATCTATACAAACTGTCTTTATATCCTGAAGTCTTTGGGAAAATTATTAATGTACTTTGATTTTCAGTTATTTCTATATTTTTTATTTAGTTTAAGGCCTAGTAATTGACTAAGAAATTATAGAAACTTTCTTTCACAAAACTTAATAGCTGCTTCTTTGGCTGCAGGCTAAGATTCACTGTCTTGCATTAAATGTAATCTTTAATCTCTTCAATAAAGGCAAGTTTGATTTACCTCAGAAAAGGGAAGTTGGAGTGACGTAATCTCTGAAGTGATAGCTGTCCAGTTTCCTGCTTGTGGAGCCTCAAACTCTCTATTTTTGGTATACAGCCACTAAAGCCATTGACACAATCATAGCAATGACAAAAACACTGTTCTATGCGATATTTTGCTGAAAAAATAAGCATTGATCTATCTTTACTAATAAACAGTAAAAAACAGTGCATTAATAACCAACCTATTGTTACATTGACAAAGAAATGTTATAAACAGTACAAGTCAGAAAGTGTAACTACTGTAGATGCAAGAAGCATCAACAGTATCAACAGCATGTAGGTGAGGTAAGATTTGTTTGCCCCCCCGAGTTTCCAACTCAAAGTTCCAGCTTTCGACAAATTTCTACTCAAAATTTCTACTGGTAGGTTGGACATTCCTAATCTAGCTTGATTGATTCATGTAGTTCAATTTTAATTCTACACGGTATCAATCTGAAAAGCCTCATATGGAAAGTGTTCAAAAAAGGGAGGGACATTCAGTACAATTCTTCAAGCTGATTGAGTACCTACCCCCCATGTCGAGTTTTTAGCCAATCACAGCAGCAGTAGCAGCTGTGACATGTCTTACTTTTTATTTGTTTCACAACTGGGTTAACCAATAAATCAAACCCTTACCAAATACAGTTGGGAGGGAAGCACAAACATCCATATAGGCAAATATGGCGTCCTTTTGTTCATTTTTCAAAAAGAAATGGAGGGCATTCCAGCTAAACCCGACACAGCCACGTTTGTTTTGCGTCCGTCTTCCATCCCTGGTTTACACGTCGAGGTCATACACGTCACCGTATTTTATTCGTCCAAAACATTTTCGTATCAAGGCTTACAGATCTGCTGACTTCTGGCAGGATATATTTTTGGGTGTTTGTTAATTCACAAATCTCACGACAATTCATCTTGCTTGCAAGGTAAGAAAATTTCCTCTTCCAGGTAGATATTGACCGTGTGCAATGCCTTGGTACTAAGTTCATCCTTTAAGGCTAAACCCACAGGTTCAACATTACACTGATAGATACACTGATAGAAAGTATTGCTTTCTAAATAATGATAAAGCGATAATGATAAATGATAAGTGATAATGATAAGTGATAAAGATAATAATGATAAAGTTACTTTCTTGATTTAATATACCATCTTCAGATTGTTCAGCACTTGCTTCCTCACTCAGTCAATGCTATGAAAAATTTTAGAACTTAATTTCTTTGATGTCTTTCCATGTGTAGATTACTTTGGTTTGGTTTGGATTTCATATCCATAGCCGCTTAGAAATGCAGAGAAAAACATTGATGTGTTTGAGAACTTATTTTGTGTGCTGTATAAGCATGCACATCCCAAAGTGAGCAATGTCATGAACATTGTTGAGGCCCACACACTCAGGCTCCCTGCCCAGTAACCAATCAGACTGCTTAATAAAGAGTGCAAATGATCCCTCCAGCACTAGCAGCACAATAACAGAAGCCATGATATTCTCCCGGTAGAGAGGAGTTTAACTGTCTCTGTGTCCAAGCGGAGGCCTGCAGCTTGAAAGCAAATGCTCCACTTGAATCAGAGCTGTATTTGTCAGCTGACAGGACTTGTTTTTCTAACTTGGCCGCCGGGAGGAACCCTGCATTGCTATCTCTAAAACCAGCACCACCTTGACGTGCCACAGGTAAAATGCTGCTCCAGATAATGAGCCAGTTAAAAGACGGCCGGGCAAACGATAGCTTCAGGCAGCGATTCAAAACTATGGCATCAATTTCTAATTGCCATTGTTCTCTTGATTGATGGGGAAGGAGGGGTATTTTCTGTTTGCCTTATAAAACCGACAGAGACCTGTCCACCTTTAACTGGAAGAATCAAACAAATGGAACTATAAACCTACTTTTGCTCCAATCATGAAAAGCTTTTCAATATACCGCCCACCTACAGTAATTTTCCTCCCTCCTCCATCGTGAAAGGTGGCAAGATGAGCAAACAGACATTCAAGCACACACTCACCCCCCAGGGTATCATTATCCCAGACACAAGAGTTGCCGCCAAAACTAATGGAGCTCTGGGTCCACCTGGCTCATGGTAGCTTTTACTTTCTTAAATTGAAATGGAAGGAATGGGAGAGCCCTGAACATTGTTCATAAAAAAATAAAAAATGCTGCCAGCGGCTTTACTGTGGGATTATGAGAGCTGGCCTAGAGTCAGGATAAGGAGGGAGGGGTGAAGGGGATCAGTCATGCCATTTTTTCCCCCCTGTGTTGGCTGGTTCTGTACTGTGCTGCTGGGTTGGGTCAGGCTTTCTTTTTTTCTGCTGTCGTTTCCCAGAACACAAGGGCTCTTTTTTCTCCTGCCAATCACAACCAGATGTGCCCAGACTTGTTTAAAGAATTCAAACTCCTAGCTCCGTCCTGCTTTCAGCTAGAGTGAGCCACATGAGTTACAGCAGACGCACAACAAATTTAGTAGGCTGACAACACACACACATACACACACACTTAATATACAACAACATAGTTTCACTGAAGCCCTGTAATCACAAGGGTCTACAAGGAATGCCGGAGCCGGACTTGGTTTCAATAACATGCTTTTCAAAAGTGGACGCTGGTTTCATTCGCCCTTTTCCACAGCATGCCTCTGTAGCTTGAGGAAATTCAACATGACAGGACAAGTTTACAAGGAATAGATAGCCATCTTCTTTTCCATATACGTCTAGTCCCATCAATGAGATTCCTAAGGCCTCTACAGTTATATAGATATATATCCTCTATACCCAGAAATTCTTCCACAGGTACGAATGTAGCCCTTAAAGGCACAAGTATAGTACAAAATATGCTCCAGGGGTGAATATTAATATTTCAATGTCTCTGTAAAGTTTTTGCCAGCAAACACACAGACAACACAAATTTATAGCCTCTGGCTACATGAAACGGCAATGTTAATAACATCTGAGCAGCGCAGAAATCAGTTCAGCTGTACTGCTGCTGTTTGAGTGTAAATGAATCTATGAGGGGGTCATGTGTTGTGTACACAACCAGTAGGGGATGATGTGAAATTAACTATTCATTATGGAAAACTGGGTAGAAAACAATACTTGCTCACGGGTTACAAGTTTACTTCATAACAAAGCACCATAAAGTCTTCTCCCCTCTTTCCCCTGTGCTCCGGAGTATCTATTATCGCATCCTCTCTCTCCTGCAGCTCCACTGCCACGGATCCACCTCCAGCAAACGCTATCAGCGAGTACCATCTGTTCCCTGCCGCAAGTGTAAAATTGAGCTTCTTGAAAGTCATCCGATATCGATCGGAGCCACATTAATTTCATAATGTCACATACAGTGGGTCACCATTCACAATCGCATCATGGAATCTGTGCACCGGCTTTTGCCACCACTCATGACTTGCAATCAGCGTGACCGACTTCCTGTTGGCGTGCGATGTATGTTCATCTGTTGTGATAGTTGGTTGCAACATGTTTGATGATTTTGTGAGTTTCTCTTCTTTTAATTAATTGGGGGGAATAGTAGCATACTTAAAAGATCAAAATAATGAGAGAATGTGTTGTTTACACCTGACAAGTAAATTGCTTTAACTTTTTATTCCGGTAATCTAACCAAGCAAGTCTGATACTGAGGTGTGATATCCTCTTGTGAGTGTTAATGGTTTGAGTAACAGGTCTTTATGATAATAAATAAAACAAGAGGACATTTTCTTTGTTATGAGCTGAGAGTATCTAAAGCCAAGCTCTTTAAAGACAGAAATTCATACACAGTAGGCTGGAGATGTACCCAACTGGCCTTTCCTGGTAAATCACGGATGAGCTTGAACCACTGACTAGGTTATAATTTCTAGGTGCAACAATGCATAAAACAGAGAAGGTATGTGTACTAAATGTAAAACATGAATGATAAATAAATCCCCATGTGTTGATTAAAGCATCTGTCCCCAATATTGTGTCAACTTTAAGTTGCACCTCAGATTGTGCACAACTTGAATGCGCAACCTCTTTAAATAAACAAAATATATAAAAATAGAAGAGAAATGGAAAAAAAAAGTCTGCAAGCTTAACAGGAAAATCTTTAAAACATTTTTCCTTAGTTTGGTAACATGTTCAAAACTGAAGCATTATCAGGTAAGTGCAATACATGATTTTATTATCCACTAATGTGCAAACAGAAGGCCATCTTCAGACAAATCTTTTGTTTTGGGAAAAAAATTTTTACTGTAGCATTCAGAATGCCACCGAGGGGGTGGGTGTGTGTGTGAGAAATGGGATCACCTTTAAAGTTTTCATAAATAACTCAGATAACTTAGGGTAACAGAAGCAGGAAGTTTTATTTCTGTTTTATTTCTGTAAATCCAAAGCAACCCTAAAATAACCTTGATAAAAAGTTAAAGTAAAGCAGGCCGCTTAAACAAAGTAAGGTTAAATATAACCAACATTTACTCCAACATGATGAAAAAATCAAAACAGTATTTACCAGCATCCAGCACTACATGGTATTTCATAAATCATTTTTTACCAGCATAAAAAAGCCTTATCAGACTTAAAGCTACAGTGTGTAACTTTTAGCGACATCTAGCGGTTAGACTGCAGACTGCAGCAACATGAACATCTCCCCCCCACCGCTTCTCCCCCCCCAACAGTACGGCGAGCGTTACGGGACAAAATGTCTTCCACGACGTCCACATCACCTACCTTCTCAAGTGATGAGGTTTGTTTACATAGATAATTTTACAGATAGTATTTCATTAGTCTGTGTAGGGTATAGATTTCATGTAGACTTAAGATAATAAATATACCCGTTATTTTTTCTACATCGTTGTGACATTTTGGCGATCTCGCAATCACTAGTTTGTTGGCTCTGCACTGCCGTAGCGCAAAGATGTCTGCCTCCATGGCTGCGAGACCCGCTCCTATGTAATTATAAATAACGAATTCTAAGGCAACCCAAATATTAAGGTTAAGAGGCTGAGCTCGTAGATGATGATAAAATAACATAGTTATGTATAATATATTACATTTCTGATTGTATATCCCTGTAATTATTACACACTGTAGCTTTAATGGAAATTGCCTGAAGCTGTCACGGACTTGCGGGCACGCTGACCAACAACGCTCATCATCTTTAAGCGATGCGGCGGGGAGGAAAAATAAACTCATAAAAGCACTGGCAAAAACGCATTTAAACACACTAGACTCATTTAGTGGAGTCTTGCAAATCCCAGAGGATCTCATCCATGACAACCTCAACAACCCCAGTCACACTCAAAGGTGCAACATTGCAAACAAGACATGAAACAGCATCCAATCAGATGTGTTGCTGGTGTGCAACTAGTTTCTCCACATTTGTTAGAGCAAGTATGTTAACAGGTGCACACCAAGGCTGCTCTATAAAGAGGATCCCGTCAACCTGCAAAGATACTATTAATATGTTTACCACTGTTAATAGGAGAAATTAGTCTCAGACTTTGATGAACTGAGCAATATTAAAAGGCCATTTCTTCCGTTTTAAACAAATTAAATATGCACCTGACAAAGGAAAGCTTCAGAAATGTACTTTCTTTTGATTTGATACACTTACTAACTTACAACCGCAACATTTCAAATGTAATTCACTGGAATTTTCTTTAAAGGGTACAGACAAATTCAACAAAGTACCGAAATTAAAATTATATGATTCATGATTCTTAAAAGTATGGAATGTAGATGTGTTTATTCAACCTGCATTTGATCAAAACCACTTTATTGTAGCTCTGACTATATGTTTAGGGTCACTGTCCTGTAAGAAAGTTACCCTCTTCCCCGGTCCTTTAAATCCTGACAACATTTCAGTGCTCTTTTGCACTAGGCTCCATCCATCTTTTCACCAACCATTACCAGTTTATATATTCCCTAATGCAAAAAAAAAACAAAAAACACAATAACAGCAAGAGACCTCCCTACAGCATCATAGCCTCGTGAGACCATCCTGATCTCGCAAGCTTTCAAGGTTTCACTCGCTAATCAGTCTGGAGACTCTCCGTTAAAGAAAATTTGGGGCCGTTCACCAAAAGAACGTCCAACCAGCATTGGCTTTGAGGCAGGTGGAGGTGTGACGCAACGAGAAGCGCGACAGTTCAGTCTAAAGAACATGGCGGCTTCAGCCGATGAAACTAGCGTTAGCGTGGCTATCGAGCAAGTTTTATCGGAATTACAGAGTATTTCTTCACTGAAAGAAGAGCAAAACACTGCTCTGGAGGCTTTTCTCAGAGGAAAATATGTTTTTGCTCTTCTCCCGACTGGTTTCGGCAAGAGTAGCCTGGCTTGTGGTTGTGTTTTCGTCGTCGCTCTGTTAGTATGTCATATGCTTCGTTGATCTGATTGGGTTATTTGGCCTGTCTATCACCAACATAGGCCAATCAGCTCAACAGTATTTTCGCCCCTTCCCAAAATTACTGCATCGTAAGGTTTCCAGATAGATATGCGGAGCAAATCCATCTGGCGGAGTCAGGTTCACAGCATCACTCCTTACAGCAATAATATGTGTGCAATATGTTTGTATACCTGGAGCATGTGACTAAGATAATTTCCCCTTGGGAAAGTATTTCTGATTCTGATCATGCTGCCATTACCAGGTTTCACCATGGGAATGGTGATTTAGGGTGATGTGTAAAGGTTTTATCTAAACTCTTAACCAGAGCTCCATCTTCCATATATCGATAAATTAACTACATTTCCTCATAATGCTTTTAGTTCTCACCCACAAACCACTTTGCAGACCAGTTGGATATTTGCTTTAGTTTTTTTGCAACCAGATAGACGTCTTATATTCGACAAAAAATTATTAAATTAATTGTTTTCTGGAGATTTTATGTAAGGGTTCCAGGTTAAAAAGGGTTGAATGCATAACTATGCTACACTAGAGATTTTTATTTGTAAGAAAAAATTTATACTTTCATTTATACGCCTTTTGTTTTGGTCCAATAAACCAAGCTCGCTCAAAATACTCAGAAGTTTGTGTTTGTGACAAAAAGCTAAAATGATGAAGGGGAATGCTAAAAAATTATTTATGCACATAGGCAGAAGGTTAACCAAAACTACAGGGTAAGCAGCTATTTGAGGCAACATATTCACAGTCACATGTGTAACTGCACTAGTTGCAGAGCTGAAATATGTAAACCACTTTAAAGCCACTGGCTAAAAGCAACTTAGGAGCTAATCTCTGTGGACCGACAGAGGGAATGCAGGATGGTGTAGATTACTAGCAGAGGAGGTGGGAGGGTGTGCGTGGAGGCAGGCCAAAGAGAAGTTCCTACCCTACAGCCGCCTCTTTAGTAGATGGTCCATTGTGGTTGACTGTACAGATCGATAGATCAGGTCAATAGATCATTAAGCTATCCCTATGCTCCTGAAATAACACAGGGATCAGAGTGGTGATAAGAGGTTGGATCAATGCTGTTTGGATGCAAGGCTTGAACAAGAGTGAGGACATAGAGCCTGTGAATATGGTGAACTCGCTGCCATGTCAAGAAACTTAATATACCATGAAATGCAACTCCTTATGTTAAGTAGGTTGATGGATTTACAACTCTACTGTAACCTTAAAAAAGTGTGAAGGAGGAATGGAGCTCTGTGACTTTTGACTCATGCTGGATGGTGGTCAACAGAGAAGAACCTTAAGAGCAAACTGCAATTTAATGGAAGTACATTTTTCAGAGAGGATTTCAGAGCAGATTGAGCGAACAGAACTGAGGATTTTTCCACCCCATTGCTTTTACAACAGAAAGTTAATTGAGTGGAAACATGTATGTGTTGCAACACAATCTGTGTGCAAAATCATATGAAAAAGTGACCCTTGTTTTGTAGACTTGACCCATGTAAATGGATGATGCAAAGTTGGTGCAGCGGAAAAAAACAACATTACACCATTTGCACAAAATACAATGAGTATTTTGTGCTTTAAATTGTTTGTAAATCCCAAAAAAACCTAATTACAAACACAGTGTACTACCGTTTTAAAATGACTAGAAATTTTGTATACTTCCCCAATGAGAAAATGAACAATTCACTGTAAATTAATTATGGTGTTTAAAGCCTCTGTGAGGCCAGTTTTGTCAGTATAGTTACAGAGAACCATAACTATGGGTGATAAAAAAAAAGTCCCCCATCTCTCCTAAACTAAGAGCTCCAATTCCAGACAGTATTAAAGCAAATGGTAAATTAATGAGGGTGGGTAATGACAAGCTGTAGGAAATGATGTGACTTGGTTTCAGTTCAGTCATTAAATATTTTAATTATATTTCCCGAAGTTAAAATTCGAAAATATGTAAACAGCCCCATCCCCCCTACTGTTGTAGAGTAAGCATGAGCTGGCTACTAGCATCAAGGTCTCCACATTTTCTGTTCAACACTTTAAAGTAATTTTAATTGGATGGCAGAGAAAGTTTCTAAGTGACCAGAGTTTATGCCCTTTTTATAGAGCAGAGGAGGGCAGCCATCCTTCTTCCCAACCAGCTGCAGCACCCTGCTGGTCAGCTAACTGAACAAAGGCTGTAACACCTTTCCCTTGCTCTAAAAAAGACAAACATTTGACAGGGCCTGTACAAATTTAAAAATCAAGCAACAGAAATATAAATCTTGCTATGATGATATCTCTACTGCCTTTGTTGTGTGCCCATCATCATCCATATAAAGTATGGGAAATCACTGCAGTGAGGCTCCATGCAGCAGACTAAACATTACTTTGGCAGACAAAGAGTCAACATTTGATATTGAATATATAAACCAACAATTACGGCAATCCAAAAATTCCTTTACGATAAAATTATGCACACTGATATGGCATATTTAGACTGCAAAGCCCAGAGTTAGATTATAATCAGTGTTAATGTGTTGATACCATGACACTGTTATATTTTGACACAAAGTTCTCAAACCAGTCTTATACAAACCCAAACCTGTTCTGGGACCCTGACAGATCATTCAGATAGAACATCTGTTTATTGTGGGCTTGGAGTCAACTGCTTTCCAGAAAGACTATTAGATTATATCTGATTGGAATAAAGGGAGATATGAAAACTTACCAATTTGGCATCACTGTCACTGTCAAAATGATTTCTCAGCATTCAGCTGGAATGTAGGAAGATGAAGAGTTTTTAATAGAATTTAACAACCATGTTAGTGGGAATTACGTTACCATTAACCAGCTCAACCTTTTTCAGACTTTGAAGAAAAGATGATCCAATGCAGTTCAGAGATTTAAAGAAAAACATAATGTGTTTCTTATGATGATCAGTTAGCCAAAAAGCTGCCACAAAAGTCATTTAAATGTGTGGTTACTTGAAGTCAGGTTGACATTAGCCCGGTAATGATTTGGCAGATAGGCTTGACTTCGACTAGGATCATTTTCACAATATAATAACCGAATCTCTCATTTCAGGCTTGTTACATCTTGAGTGACAAGGTCAGCAGAGTTATTCCGTTTCTTCAGAAAACCATATTTGCACTAAACTGATAAAACTCATTAACACTATAGGCAGCCCTGTGAAACTATATGAGGTGTTCAGGTACTTCTCTAGACAGACCTAAATTATGAGAGAATAAATTGATCAGTAATAGCAGGTTCTCAGATGGAGAACAGAAATATCAGACATATAGACACCACGCTGGATTCAATCACTACTCAGTGTAGATAAAATTGTCCTACTGGTTCTCAGGGATATGAATCATCCACCTGAATATTGAAAGATATATCCTACTTTTTGGAGTAGAAAGTAGAACCAGTAAGTGTATAAAATTAAAATGGGGAGCTCAGAAGTCAGAGACCTCCTAAAATCCCCCTGTTCCAATTAAGAAAACTACATAAGTTAAAAAAAACAAGCTTTTAGTATAACATGCAAGCTGTGCAATAAAAAAAAAAAAAAACATCTTTTAGAAGTAAAAAGAATAAAAAGGGTACAATAAATTAGCTGGAACAGTGTGTACCTATAAAGTAATACTTTATGGAAGCAGCTTTAAATTCAATGACCCAAACTTTAAGTTAAGTAATTTTCTCACAAGGTTTTGAGAGATTTAAGCCTGGCCTGCATGTTTTTTTTGGGGGGAATAAAAGGCTTTAGTTTGTCCCCGCTCCTTAGTTCAGACATAAGAAGAATACTGGAGCTTGTTATCAAATGTAGAAAACAACCAGTCCTTGTTGGGAAATCCCATTAACTCCTTTTGTGCAATTTTCTGCCTCTTAGCACTCCCTCTAACCAAACTATAAATATATTTTTCACTTACCAGTAAACTGAGGTCTCTTCACTTTTTCTGTCGTTTCATTGTATAAAGAGTGTTAAAAAGGTGGGCATCTCAAAATTCAGAAACATTTCACCTACAGGGCTAAAAAATCCTTTAAATTGACATTTAAAGTGCTATCTTTACGCAATATGGATGAGGTGGCTGTGTGAGGCTTTAGCTCAGATGTGCATGGGCAGTTTTTCTGTGGGCTGGATGCTCAAGAGAAGCACCTGAACAAAATTAAGTGTAGCCGTGAGGATTTGACTGTATAAAAATTGATTGAGGTTCCAGAGAGGGCAGCAGGGACAGCCTTGCTGGATAGAAATCACATAATCCTTTCTTAGCCAGGCTAACATTGACCATTTCCTCTTTAGAATTCACTAATATAGACTACTCAGTGGTAACTCATTAACATCAGTAGCTATCTGGCAAACCAAATTAAGAGCATACATTATTTCCAACAGCCCGAGGCAAAAGTAGAGCTGTGTGGTTCTGGCTTTAAGAGATGTCTTCAATCAGATAAGGATTTAATTATACAAAAATAAATATTGTATTGACTGCTGCAGTGTTAAACAGCTTAAATGAAAGGAAGCATTAGCGTGCCCTTAGTAATGCATTTCTATATGCCAAGGGTTATCGTAGACTCATTCTTATTGCAAATCTTTTCTTTATGAGCAAGATTCATTTTTAAAGGTCAATGTCTGATGTTTGTTGATTTTTTTTTTCATAAAAGGGGGTTGAAACATTGATTTGGGATTATAGCTGCATTAAAACTCTCAAAATTTGATTGTGCATTACATCAATACGTCTGTCATGTTTGTAAGTAGAGAAAGTCTGCTGCCTTTAATCAGATTTTCGTTATCTGTGAGCAGGACTCGTCGTAGAGCCTGAGGACCGGGGGTTTCCTGGTACCCATCTGATGCCGCTGTTGCAGGTCCCTGTCTGGCTATTTGGGTGAAGAACAGCTAATTGTAAACCTGAGAAAATCTGTGCACAGCAGCGCAGAGGGAAGGGAACGAGTGGCTCAGAGCCACACGCAGACGGTCGACCTAAAGAGGAACAGCACGCCAGCCCCGTTGGACATCTGTTTTCACAGGTGTACTCGCCCAGTTTGATTAAGATTGGCGCTACACACCCACTGAGTAACGCTGCACTGGTACGCCAGCACTATGGGTGCTGGGGCATGACTGCGAGACGCTTGAAACAGTTGCGTTGTTAAGGGGCAGATGGAAATGATGATGAGAGTTTGAGTGAAAGAGGAGGCGGGAGGCGAGTTATGAGAATGTGATCACAAAGCCTATTTGCTGCAAACAACTGTTTAGAGAAACATCATGTAAGAAAAGTGGGATTATCTCAAGCACATGCAGATTATCCTCTTCCATTTCATTCTTATAGCAAGAGGAAGAGATCACATACTAGATTAAAGGGAGCGGCACAGGGGAGCAAAAAATACCAGCATAATCCAAATGTTTTCAGAGAGAAGACATCATGGTCTGAAAGGAAAACCTTCCACTCTTGGAAAAGCCTATCTAGTAGAGGTGGGCAGTGGTTTTGGCAGAACCAGCGTATCTGGTACCAAACAGCGCACCTACAGCGCACCTGCTTCCATGGCAACCAAAAGACGGATTGCTCTCCCTTACAACAGCAGGCCGCTTCATGCTTTAATGTAAAGCGACAACATGCCGGAATTAATTTGTGCGTTGTCAATAAAAAAAGATCCCCTGAACAGATTCAATTCTAAGGAAGTGAGAAAAGAGGGCAATTTTCCCATTTATGTTGGATTCCACACACCCACCCCTCCTCTTCTAAACACACCCCCTACTACCACACCATCATTTTCCAGGGGTTTTGGAGAACTTTCAGCCACTTTAAGTGATCTCACTCCTGAAGTAGTACGAGGCAGCGACAAGAAAATCTTTAACAAACGAGAAAGCAATTCCATTTCACAGCAGCGAGGAACCGGGAAGGAGGGGCGGGCGAGTCAGTCACTGGCTTCTAAAGAGAAATAGAAGCCATGGATAAAAGCTGCTCAACCTAAGATATCTCCAAAAACAGGAAAAAAAGCACAAAAAGAGAAGAGCAGCAGAATGACTTAACACCAAATCATCCTGCTGTACGTCTCCAAGGCTTACTTTGCCGACAGTTGACACAGAGAAAGCTCCATACATTTATTAGCATGTGTGAATACCACCATGATTTTTGCCCCAGCTAAATCTTCTTAAATCTCTATCTCCAACTGACAGAGAAACTCTGTACAACAATCTGAACAACAAGGTATACAGGTGCTGGTCATAAAATTAGAATATCATGAAAAAGTAGATTGATTTCAGTAATTCCATTTAAAAAGTGAAACTTGTATATTATATTCATACATTACATACAAACTCATATATTTCAGATGTTTATTTTGTTTAATTTTGATGATTACAAATGACAACAAATGAAAATCTCAAATTCATCATATCAGAAAATTAGAATATTACTGAAGACCAATAAAAACAAAGGATTTATAGAAATGTTGGCCAACTGAAAAGTATGAACATGAAAAGTATGAGCATGTACAGCACTCAGTATTTAGTTGGGCCTCCTTTGGCCTGTATTACTGCAGCAATGCGGCGTGGCATGGAGTCGATCAGTCTGTGGCACTGCTCAGGTGTTATGATAGCCCAGGTTGCTCTAATAGTGGCTTTTAGCTCTTCTGAATTGTTGGGTCTGGTGTATTGCATCTTCTTCTTCACAATACCCCATAGATTTTCTATGGGGTTAAGGTCAGGAGAGTTTGCTGGCCAATTAAGAACAGGGATACCATGGTCCTTCAACCAGGTACTGGTAGCTTTGGCACTGTGTGCAGGTGCCAAGTCCTGTTGGAAAATGAAATCTGCATCTCCAAAAAGTTGGTCAGCTGCAGGAAGCATGAAGTGCTCTAAAACTTCCTGGTATGTGGCTGCGTTGACCCTGGACCTCAGAAAACACAATGGACCAACACCAGCAGATGACATGGCACCCCAAACCATCACTGACTGTGGAAACTTTACACTGGACTTCAAGCAACGTGGATGAAGTGCCTCTCTTCTTTTCCTCCAGACTCTGGGACCTTGATTTCCAAAGGAAATGCAAAATTTACTTTCATCAGAGAACATGACTTTGGACCACTCACCAGCAGTCCAGTCCTGTTTCTCTTTAGCCCAGGCAAGACGCTTCTGACGCTGTCTGTGGTTCAAGAGTGGCTTGACACAAGGAATGCGACAGCAGAAACCCATGTCTTTCATACGTCTGTGTGTGGTGGTTCTTGAAGCACTCACTCCAGCTGCAGTCCACTCTTTGTGAATCTCCCCCACATTTTTGAATGGGTTTTGTTTCACAATCCTCTCCAGGGTGCGGTTATCTCTCTTGCTTGTACACTTTTTTCGACCACATCTTTTCCTTCCCTTCGCCTCTCTATTAATGTGCTTGGACACTGAGCTCTGTGAACAGCCAGCCTCTTTAGCGATGACCTTTTGTGTCTTGCCCTCCTTGTGCAAGGTGTCGATGGTCGTCTTTTGGACAACTGTCAAGTCAGCAGTCTTCCCCATGATTGTGTAGCCTATAGAACTAGACTGAAAGACCATTTAAAGGCTTTTGCAGGTGGTTTGAGTTAATTAGCTGATTAGAGTGTGGCACCAGGGGCCATCAATTTTGAACCTTTTCACAATATTCTAATTTTCTGATATGATGAATTTGAGATTTTCATTTGTTGTCATTTGTAATCATCAAAATTAAACAAAATAAACATCTGAAATATATGAGTTTGTATGTAATGTATGAATATAATATACAAGTTTCACTTTTTAAATGGAATTACTGAAATCAATCTACTTTTTCATGATATTCTAATTTTATGACCAGCACCTGTACATGACAATATGCATTATTATGCATGCTCACGCTGGGTAATAAAGTCTTTTGTTTTAACAAGCTTAAATGGAGGAGGATAAAACCTGTTTCTAATCCTTGATTTAGGGGACCAACAGCAAAGGAGTATGAGTGATCCACATGCAGGCAGTGTTAGGGTGGAATGTTGCATGCTCCCTGAAGCAGACACAGAGTGCCTTCCTAATGTATTTTTTAAAAACTTTGTTAGAAATCACAGAAAAACGTTAGACAGCAACAATAATAGCATATAACACAACAGACAGGTGAGGGATAGAGCTGTAGAGAAGCTATAAGCAGGGATGGGTTCAAATATCTTAATCTTTGAATTAGGGTTGTCACGATACTAAACTTTTCAAATCAATACCGATACTAAGGAAAATATTCGATACTCGATACCATTTTCGATACCACAAGGATAAAAAGACTCCAAAATTCAACAGAAATATTTTTATTAATAAATAAAATACAATAAATACATACAATAAAGGTTGTTTGCTGTGCACAATATTAAGCAAGCTTGATAAAAAACCTATACAATTAAAATTAAGTGTTCCTTCCATGGCTATGCTTTGCACACATAACAATGACACTAGCCAAACCGGTTAAGAAACAAAAATAATTCTCAGCAGCTGCACCTCTTACAAAAAAAAAGTGCACAGAATTATTCAATCACACAGTGTTCAGAAAGTGCATTTTCCTCTATTCGGCACTTTAGATGAATGACTGCTTAGGTGCCACTGGTGGTAGCTCTGTATCGATACTTTTAAAAACCAGTATTGTATCCGGATACAACATTTCAGTATCGATACTTTTTTGAGTATCGATACTTTTGACAACCCTACTTTGAATATCTCACAAAGGATTGATATTTAAAAGAATATTAGCCCATTAACACTGCCCTTGAAAAACCGATCCATGCCGAGACCGTTCCGAGCTCGGATCAGTTAACCAGACCAAGCTTGGTTCTGACGACCGTTTACACATCACACTATCTCGGTTCCTCGACTCCTCGCCTCCTAGTGACAATCTGCGGTATTACTGCCAGTATTGAAGGAGGAAATCAAGCAGTTGGTGGGGGTAATGCACCAAAAGATGTTTGCCAACCGCCATAAAACACAAAAAGAAGAAGATTTTGATTGTTGTTTAATAGTTGTTCTTCTTCTTCTGCTTTGTGTTGGTCGGCAAGCAACTTCCGGAGGGGCATTACCGCCAACTACTGGAATGGAGTGTGAATCGGGATGTGCACTCAGAAAGAGATGACGCATTCTGCTCATGAGCTCTTGTTATCAGAGAATCGAGCTGAGCCCACCTCTGGAACTGGTCTGCAGTTAGCGCGGTCCAGTTGTGTCTAGCGTGGTTCAGTTCAGTTTGCTTTCCATTTAAACACAATAAGTTATCTCAGTTACCAAGCTCGGACCGGTCTCGGCACGGTTTTTCAAGGGGAGTGTAAATGGGGTAAATGACTCAACAGCAGAACTATCAAGAAATTATAACCCACCTCAACTGAGAGTTTGAGCGGGTCTCTGTAGGAGCAGCAAAGTTCCACAGGTCAGAGGTTATCTTCCTTTAAATCTTACAACCCATGAATGGAGAACACAGCCAACATATGGAAGAAGGTGCAGTGTTCTTTTATGGCCAAAATATAACTGTTAAGCGCAAATAAAAAGTAAATGAATTACAGTCATTTGGTCCTTTCAGGACATGCTGACCACCCACAGGGCTGCTATTCTCAAAAACAGAATAGAGTAGAATCCTTTAATATCCTACAATTAAGTTCACACATAAAAAGAATAAAATCTATTAAAAACAAGCTTTTTGCCAGAAGACTTGCTTTCCAACACCAACAGAGGCATGAAATCCCAACTAACAGATCGTCATGAACATACCATTTACACTGTGAAACAGGGTGGTGGCAGCATCATGCTATGGGGATTGTTTTTTGTTTGACTGGGAGGGAGGATAAAGCTAAATAGCAGGGCAGTTCTGTATTTTCTGGATTACAGGCTGCAAGAATTGATGCTAGTTAGATTCACCCTGAGTCAGTAAGAACTGGAATGATGCAGTATACATATATTAAAGTGTATAGAATAGAATAGTGAATATAAAGACCTTTATCTAGATCAACCAGATTTATAAGAATTTGAATATTTTTCAGGGCACTGTATCCTATTAGTCAGTATGTGGTTTATAACAAGCCATTTTGACAGCCAACCTCTGGTCCTGTGTCCGTCCCAGCCCATTACAAACTTCTCACCTCTGCTATCACTAATGAGGCAATGACATGGCTCACCACCAGAACTCAGCTAAGCTCCAATCTGCATTTCCTCTTCATAAGCCTCTCTCACCAACCAGTACGTTTCCTCTCAAACTCCACATGTGAAAAATGTATATATTTGTAAGTGTTAATATGTAATATTCGGCCAGCACCACACAGAAGGTTCTGAAAGTGTCAGAAGATCACAGAGATTCGCCCTCCCACCAGCTCTGTCCTTGTTCCTCTATTTTTTTCCGAGAGAAAGCACTATCACAGCTCTCCACAGCACTGGGGGAGCTTCAGTGTACAAAAGTAGCTCTAATTCCCCTGACAGTGAAATTGGTTCACTTTACCAAGGGTATCAAAGTACTTCATCAGTGAGAGAATTTTAAAATTTAATATCTGAAAAGCCCAACCAAACTGTGTGTGGAATGGAAAGCTCTCTGTGTGGAAGGAAAACACAGCCAGATAAAACAACAAAGATGATTGGCGGCAACTGATTTGGAAAGAGGTTACTTCAAACAAAGCCCTGCTATGTACTTCATATAAAAGGAGCAATTAGCCCCGTCTGGTGTGTCCTTTAAAATACCCAGCCAACAGATTATTGGATGCAATCATAGACCAAAAGAGCTTAATTTACAAAGCTAAAATACTCAGGAACACATTTTGAAATCCCTTTTTGTGCATCATGTATTAAGGATTTTAGGAGTTTCATTTCTACAGGAGGACAGGTTTCATATCTTTATTTGGCATGGATGAGTGTTACAGCTGGCTTTCGATGCTACCTCATAGTAGGCCAGGGTCAAACAAAGTGCAGAGCTTAACAGCTCCCCCACAGCAGGGGGGAATGGGCTTCTTAACAACTAAAATACAGACAATCAAATAAACAGAACCCTTTTCACACTCAAACGCACAAAAATTCCCGGACAGATAAAATCAAAGTCCCTAAACAAACAAAGCAGTACTGTCATTTAACTGAATGAAGCCAGCAGTCTGTGGGAGCTTGACATCCACAATTACACAAGTCACATGTATAAGAGGGTACCACCTTGGACTGTTTCTCTCTCCAACTCTCTGCTTCCATTTAAAACTAAGGAGTAGAATTTGATCAAATTCACCCACAGAGCAAAGAATTCAATCAGAGATGAAGACACAGTGGCAGAAGTGTTTCCAGCAAGAAGATGACCTTCACAGCCCGTTGGGAATGGAGGAAGGTCATACAGAAGATGACAGCTGATTTGAAATTTCACTGGTCTGATCAGATATACTAACTTAACTGGCAGATTATTAGGTACACCTTAGTTGTACTGGGTTGGGTCTATTCCTACCATCAGAACTGCATTATGTGCGTCATAAATGCAACAAAAAATGGCTAAAACAGTCCTTTAAAAATTTAGATTTACATGGTAGCTACACAACTTTGCTGCAGGTTTGTCGGCTGCACAAAATCCGATACCAAATGATCACAAACCTGCACTATTAAACCAAAGTCTGGTATCTGTGTTGGCAATTGGAGTACAGTGAACTCTTCATAATATTTAAGAAACCAACTTTAAATAGTGTAGTACATTACCATGTTGGAAACAGTTACCAGAAGATTAGTGCACCATGGTTATAAGATGATGGAAATAGCAACAGTAATCAGGTAGGCTGTGGTACTTAAATATTGACTAAGGGTCCAAAAGTGGCAAAAGAAAACAAAATCAAACTGCGCTTTATTATTGCATTAGTAATCCGAGCTGAAATTAAGTTCTTAACCAAACAATGCTATTCAAACCTTTTAATGTTCAATTTTCATGGGCTTGTGGGATTTGTAGCATCATTTTCCTTAAATTTTGGTATCAGTTCAAAAACAAGTGGTGCCCCTGGTTCTGTATTCCACATACTTCCTGTTATGTGTCAAGATATTATTTTATATATGTTAGTTGATAGGACACGCCCCTTAATATTTCACACAAATAATGCAATGATTATATTGATTGTGATTAACCAAAATTTTCTGCACCGTTCATTTTTCAATACAGGTCCCTGAGCTTTAATAGCTACAAAGATCTACATCAGGAGTTGATTTAAAGGAGGACAAGTTTTTTTCACTAGGGCTGCAACAACGAATCGATAAAATCAATAAAAATCAACTTTTAAAACCGTTGGCAACGAATTTCATCATCGATTAGTTGTGTCGCGCGATTAATGCGTCATCCGCCGCCGTCGGCAGCTGCTGCCGTGGGGCGCCTCCCCCATCCCAACCCCGTTCTCCTGCTCCCGCATGAGTCCCTCTCAGCGCTGCAGTCAGAGCCACAGGATGTTTACCCTCAGCGTCCAGACTGCAAATGAAGCGCGCATGCCGGATTGACAGCGCAAATTGATCACAATAATCAAGTGGGAATGCTTATGCATTCCCACTTATTGTTGTTCACTTTTTATTTTTCTGACTCTAACTAGTCTCGCAGTTTTCAACCGATTTCAACAATTTTGGTATCAAAACGTTCAGCTTGTTCAGGAGAATTATGCTATGTCTTTTGGTAAAGATATTTTTTGTAGTTTTCGCGATATTCAGCTTTTTCTGCGTTTTTTTTGTCCCATTGAAATGCATGTAGAATTCTTACATTTCAGCAAATTTCAGCTAAAACTTCATCATCTTTGACCTTTAACTACTTCAGCATGCGTTCAGCTAGAAACACCATTCAACTTTTAAAATGTTTCCGTATCTTTCTGCTATTACTGTTTAACTCGGCTTTTTGCTAACTTTTACAGTTTTGCTGCAGTGAAGCTTCAAACTTTAAAAGAAAATTTTAAGATTTTCAAATTTATAATGGAAGTCTATGGATGGAATTCTTCAACTGCTAGAGTGCATGCTCTAGCTTTTGAGCTGTTCTGGTTTTTCCGTACAAATTCTTCTCACTCCCTCATTTTTTACTCAATTGAAATAAATCTTACATCAAAACGTAGGTATTTTTGTCAGGATTCAGGAAATGTAACCCTCATTTGTGTGGCATTTACAGTTTTCCGACAGTTTGGCCCAGACCACAAAGAAGTCCACACTTCCCCAATAGAAATCCAATGAGAGACTTTCCAAAAATCACAGACAAAATCCAAAACAATACATATTTTCGTATCGCTCCCATTTCTAAACCGTTTGATGTACAACAATGAAACTTGGTATAGAACATCTTCAGACCCTTCTAGCACTCACATTGAAGGGATTTTTTCAATATCATTTATGGTTTAGCTGTTTAGCTGACTTGTTCGGGCATAGGAAAACGTTGATTATGAGAAAAATCCTCATACTCAGAAAAAACACATTTTTACATCGTCACCGTGGCCAAATAGTTTTTAGTAGAAACATGAAAGTTGGCACAGTCGAAGCCGAAGGATGGCTGACACAAACAGTGAAATAATTTTTTGAATACCTTTTACGGTTTTGGCTCACCGCTCGTTTGTTCGGAGGGGATGCTTTGCTTTTGAGTCCTCTGCTCTACCATGGAGCTGCGTGTTATTTAATGAGACCAGCAGGAGTGACAAACCTTTTTATTTCTCCTTCCCATTAAGGTTGTGAGTGAGCTACAGCCATGAAAGTTACCCCAATCGGAGACAAAGGATAGCTGTAGCTTAGACTGAAAGAATTTTTTAGATACCATTTACGGTTTGTCTTCAGCACTCGTTTGTTCGGAGCTGATTTTCCCATTCAAAAAAGCCTGAGAGGAAAGGAACAATACTGCTGCGCTTTTCTCTCTGTCACTGACAGGCTCGTTAAGCGTTGTCAAGGTAACCGAGCTTCAAAGGGATTTTACCTCTGCCACTTTAAACAGCACATTTTAATCTAATGGAGGGAGACAACACTGATTTAACATTTGCAAATGGATACAATATGACTACTGGCCATCACCCTTCCCTTAACATGCAACCGTGATAGACTTTCAAAATAAGACTCCGGGGACCCTACAAAATAAAAGCCCCTACATTAAACTCATATTTTTTTCCCAGCATATGGCTCAACATTATGACCCAAACTCAACCACTTTTTTAAAATTAGGCTCAAGGGGGGTTTTCAAAACACACCCCACAGCAAATTTCAAAATAAAAGCCTCCCATTGCCACTTCATCTACTGCTCTAATAACAGGGGAAAAGAGTGATTTAATGATTGGAAAGTCTTCAAGTATCACTGCTGGGTCTGACACTTTTCTCAACACACAAGCCTGCTAGACACACAAGACTCCAGTGACCCTACACAATAAAAGCCTCTATATTATACTCGTGTATTAATTGATGCAAATGGATCAGCATTATAACCCAAACTCTACCAGCTTGTTTCTATTAGACTCTAGGGACCTTTTTAAAACAGACTTTGCCAAGTCTTGACATTTCCACATATGATTTCAAAATTTTTGATACTTATTCAATAGCATCTTCCTAAACATTTTACTTCCCATCCTTAAGCTACTAATTTTTTCTTCAGCCAGATAAGATTCAAGTTTTTCTTTGTAATTTTTTTTTCTGATTCAGTTAATTTAATACTTTTCACTCTATGCTGTGAACTTTGGCTTCATTCTGCTCTCTTTCTGGACAGGAATTAAGCTTTTCTGTTTGCTGCTAATTCATAACACGCCTGACTTGTTTCTGGGCAGTAGGTGGCCCCCCTTCAAAATTTCTTTATACATTTTTCTAGAAACTTGGGAGACATATATTAAGACCCTTCTAGCGCCCACATTCAAGACATTTTTTGATATCATGTATGGTTTGGCTGTGCAGCTTTTAAGATGAGTTTGTTTCTGCCATTTTACTGCCAAATGATTCTACCCTACAAAATCTTCAGATGATTCAATTGATTTCTGCAGTTTGAAGTTTCTGATGACTTCCTATCACATTTTCATATGTTCTTCAGGTAATTTCAGCTTTTTTCATTCAGCAAAAGCATTCCCACTTGCTGTTTCTCTGAAACAGCTTTTTCTAGTTAAAATAGCCTGCGCTTTTTAAAGCGAAAAAAGTCGTAACATGCAACTTTTGTAAAAACAAATTAACATAACACGGAAGCACCACTGTTATGATGCAGCACCTGAAAAGAAAACACGTTGGAGCCGTCGATGGCAGTGAAGAGAGCTGATCAGCAGGGTGAGCGACCATGTTTGTTTCGTTTTAAAGTGGGGAAACGTTACGTTAGATTCTCAGGTAGCTCATCTGATGCTTTCCTTATCTTGTTAGTAGGTTACAGACAGTGATAAGGTTGGCTACTTATTTTACTTTTAATTTCATTTGAATTAGCTTAAGCAGTGTTTATATTTTCTTTATAAATAAATTAATTTGCAAATTATGAGGGCAAGGCTTTTAAAGTTTAAATCTTCTGGCAAAGATAAAGTAAAGAAGATTCTGCAATTTATGGAAGTAAAGCAGAATAACATCCAGCAAGATCAGTAATATGTCAATTAATTATATGCCACATTCCCATGTAAATATCCGTCTTTGGAGGATGTGTTTTTTAGCACCCCTGGTTCTCTCATTTTTATTCCAAATACAATTTATAATTTGAATCACAGGGCTATTTTTATCTCTATGGTTAAGTATTTTCTCAAGTAGCAACTTTAACTGCTATACTTTCCTGTCTTAAAAGGCAGAACTCTTCTAGTCTAAAAAAACTCATTTGTTAAATTGGGGGGACCTATTGTTTGAACCCCTTAGGGGCTTTTAAAAACAAAAATGCCTGTCTTTTTTTGTGCTTTATGAAACAAAGTACCCTATATTTTGTGGATGTACAGCTACATTTGTCATGTAAGTTTGCGTAGTTTTAACACAAACATTTATTTTTCATATTGCACCAGTACAGTTAATGAGCAACCTGTACTTGTGTGCTTGTTTGTTCTGTCTAAAATGTTTATATTGGAATAAAGAGGTTAATATAAAAAAATGTTTTTGTCCGATTCATCGATTAATCAAAAAAATAATCGGCCGATTCATCGATTTTTAAAATAATCGTTAGTTGCAGCCCTATTTTTCACCAAACATTACCTTAAAGCAGTTCTATGTGACTGTGACAGTAAACTATTTAAGACTCCAGTGCTTCGGTTTATTTTTAAATGCATACTTACTTGAGATACTCTGGTGGTCCATTATCTAAAATAACTCCTACCTAGTCCCCTCAACATTAACAAGGCATTTCTGTCCACACAACTTGAACTCCTTTACTCTTTTTTGTAATGTTACCTTATGATCTGCATGAGGATCTAACATGTAAACCTGCAAAACTAGCGGGTGACTTAAAAGTCCATTATGTCTGCTTGTCCTCTCTTGACCTTTGACTCGAGAGAATAATAGGGTGTCAAAGATATTGAGTGCAATTTTCTCTTAACAAACTCAACACAGATAGCAGAGCTGGTGTGGCTCAGGGGACACAGAAAGTCTGCCAACCTAAGCCAACCCAACATTTCTAGAACTGCACCAGTGTGTCATGAATGTTACACATAAACCCTCTCCAAGGTGAGGTTGGAAAACAAAATATGGCCTCAAGATAACGAGTTCATTAATAGATATAAAATGAAAGGTAGTGAGGAAAAACGGTAAGAGAGATGGGAATAAACAAAGAAATGGCAGCAAACTGTAGACACGCAGAGAAGTTGGCACTCAGCCATGAAAAGACAGCTGGCAGCGACATCCTTCACAAACCTGGCGGTGCACGCGGCATGATGGAAGCAACCTCGAGAGACGCCCGGAGAAAGTGAGAGAAGAAGTGGGGATAGGGGTGGTATGAAGAAGGGGGGGTGGCGGTAGATAACGTGGCTTTTGTCTTCAGACTGCTGTGCTAATTAACACAGTTCCACATACAAGGCCTCCTGCTGGTCTCACAGGCTGGCCCCTGCCTTGTACCCCTACAAGAAGGGACAGAGTGAAGTCTGTGTTGTTGTGTGAGAGGAAGGGCTGGGGGAGTGTGAGAGATGAAATGGGCTGAAAGGTGAGGTGAGGTCTGGTGGCCTTGTCTGAAGGTGAGTCAGCTCCCCCGCCAGTCTTCAGCCTGGTTCATCTGGCGTAAAGAAATGGAGGGAATGAAGATGGATGGGGTGGTGAATGGGGATGCTGATCAACTACACAGTCACTCATCAGCTATCTCCCTCTGCTGCTCTTAACATCTAGAGGGAGCAAGAAAAAAAAGAAATGAGACCGAGAAGGACAGAACAGAGCAAAGAAGGCCAATGAGCCGACAGCAGCCCAGTCACAACACTGCGGACACAAATCCAGGTTCTGTACCATTAACTCCAGACTGTCATAAATCAGACAAAGCCAGCCAAGAGGACGAGGGAGAAGGCCAAACACAGAAGTAAAAAAAAACAACAGCAGCACAGCACTGATCAGGCGGGCAGGGAAAACAAACAGCAACCTGTGGAAAGACAGAATTTGTAACAAGCACCTGCAGACTTTAGAGGGCTCAAAGCACTAAATCAGGACAGTAAACCTATAATCTATTCTAGTCTTTATATAGTTTTTAGATTTGGCTTGAGGAGAAGGAGAGAGAATTGGATTTATTTCAATTTTTCCAAATTGAAAACATTTTACATAAGATTATTTATAACCATTTTATTTTGTTTGCTATGCCAAGATGAATTTCAATATTTGAGGATTGTTTTTCTGTGTAAAGCATTTAGCCCTCAAAACCTTTTTCCTACTGCTAATTATGTTATGCAGTAGTATGGCCTAAGTAAACTATGCTGACAGAACAGTCTGCTTGTTTAAAACAGCCTTAATTAGCTACTATTTTCCCTCCAAAAGCCTATATTTTACTATCAACAGTAACTCTATAAGCCAAATGTATCAAAGCAAGAATAAATGGCTAGTATTTGGCATTTAGAAGCTACAGAGAAGAAAACTTAAACCCACCGCAACCTTAAACAAGACACAGTGTCTTAGTTTGTGGGTCAGGCAGAGGGCAAACCAGAGATAACAATATTGCACCTTTGGGTATTGACCAATACCAATATTAACCTGATAACCGACAGAACACACAAATCATATGTACATGTATTACTCATCTTGTACTGCTGGATGTTAGAAATAGCTTGAAAAATATTTCTTAAACATATCAATGATCATCAACAATAAGTATGAGAACTACTGACCCATGTGTTATTAGCTTTAGGTTATATAAACTTTAAACCAAAGCAGACAGAAGCACAGTGTCTGTATCAGCTTTCTGATATGGGAAACGACTGCTGATGCATTCCAATATTTGTTTTTAGTCGATAGCAATATGATTTCCAATATCATATCGGATAAGGACATCCCTAGGACAAACCAAAGTAATGATGACTTCGGAGGTTGGGGGATCAATATATTGAAAACCTTTTTCTCTGTGTGTCCTCCACCTACATAATAGAGTTGATCTTAATTTGCAAAGTTTGCAGATCCCTTATTTGATAATTCAGACCAGATTTCTTTAAAAACACAAAACAGCAGATGCCCTGACTAGCTTATACTTAAACTAAACATTTTGTTTCTAAACCTCTTTGAAAATCCATTTTGTTAATTTCTATATCAACTTGCAAAGAGTAAGGCTGAACCAAAATGCTTTGAAGAGTCCCAACTGTTACACCAAAAGCATTATCATCAAAAATAAACAAACAAGACTTCTCTTTTTGCCTTATATTAGCAGTACTGATGCTAGAATATTACCAGGTGACCTACTGTTACAGCTGCAATTACAAATGCTCACACCAGCTAATTGAAGTAGAATTCTGAGGTCAATATACAAACAGAACAAGGCAACAGGTTGGGGAGGGGCATCACTACATTACTCCGAGGTTTACAGCATATCAACAAAGAAAACATTCCAGCACTTCCTCTGTAACCTTGAGCTTACATAAAAATAACTAGTACAGTAAAAAAAAAAAAAATGGATGTGGTTGAGTAAGTTTTATCCAATTTTAACATATTCAAGGTTATATATAAGTTCCTGTACACGTACTAAGGCTATGGCTTTTTTTTTAAACCTTGCATTACATTTCAATAATCTAGAGGTTACTGGTACAAGCAGATGAGCTATTCTGTCATCATGACATTCACTCCAATTTATGATGCACATTCAAAGTATGAGGGCTAGTATTTTATTAACACGGATGTTGCTTGAACAATTACCATTTCTGCATCTAATAATCTCAACGGGGGATTTCTTTACCCAGATTTCAACCACACCCAACCCAGGCATGCTGTCTGGCACCCACCCTGCTGGCAGATTAACATCTGCTTCTTTGCTCTCAAAGTTGTACACATATTCTATAAGACGCTGCTAAAAGGCATCTGCTCAAGAGAAACAAGGGAGAGTGTGCATTGAGTGGTGTCAGACAAAAACATTTGATTCCATACAAGACTGTGTGTAGGAAGCAAGGCTTCAGATTGGCACAAAGTGGCAGCAGAGCAGCCTTTTGCAGAAGGATCTGGTATGAGTGCGCCAATCCTGCCTCACACAGCAGCACACCATGGGGAAGCTGAACATTTTTACGGTTGGATCCAATTAATTTCATCTCCACACACCACACATTTCAACATGCTAGGAGCGTTAAGGAGAGGAGGTGGAGGTTTCAATAGGGTGGAGGTGTGCAGTGAAGCAAGTGGGAATGCAAAATAAAGAGGAAGAGCAAAGGATGAGCCAAGGTTGGGGAATGTTAGAATTCCCCGTTTCTTGCAAGAGGTGAAGAAAATGCAATTATACATGCCCTCTCAGGCTTTTCAGGAAAGTGCGGTGTGTAGAAGTGAGAGGTTGGTGGTAGGGTTTGTGCCCGGCGGCAACCTGCTCTGCCATTTTCTATGCTAATAGACGCTTGTTCTGCATTATAACAGACATTTGGTGGCAACACTCAGAGCATGAAACAGGGGAGGCTGAGAGCACAGCGAATCTGTGGGTTGAGGAGGAGGAGGAAGAATATGTTGTCCTAAGTCTCTGGAGATGGCTGGAATAATGAAAAACTCTCTGCTGGGAGTTCAAAGGAAGCGGATGGTCATTTCCTGTGGTGATGGCTGATACGGGCCTGCATGTTCAGGCAACTAGCACGCACGCACTTAGTCACACATTCCTGTTAGCAAAACCTCCGCCGGTGAACACCACTTGCTTTGATGGTATAGCTAGGCCAAAAGAGGAGGAGAAATAAGGCTTTCGGACGCAGAATAAATTTTAACAGCCTTTGTGTGGCCCTGGCAGAATCATCCAAGTCTTTCAGCTGCTGCCTTGGGGTCAGTACTTATGCAATGTCAGTGTAATGTCAGAAAGAGCTTGACGTTTTACACTGCAAAGAATCATTTGTTGTGAAATGGCATTAAAAGACAAACATATTGTAAGCTTTTGTTAGTCCCTCTGCCAAACAACAGGTATTTTCATGGCAAACAAAAAAGAAATTAATATCCAGGCATAATTCATCATGTTCATTAAGTTATTCTAATTCCAAAAATGTTGGCTCAGAATGGTTTGCCATAGTCCAAAGAACTGATGTTTAAATGTCTGAGATTTATTGGGAATTCAGGAAATTAATTATGTCCTTCTGGTAAAACTTTCAAGACTAGCTCTCTTAGGCTGTCAAAGAAATTGTCTGAAGATTTGGCATTCAAAATTGTGGAATAGCAAAGAAATGTGCAGGTTCGGCTTCTCATCAGTGCATTGAAAGAGATAGGGTCTGAATGGTAATCTACAGGTTATCTGTGTCAGGACAGAGGGTAGCTTGGCCAGTGTGCTGTGCACACAAACAGACCAGCAGCAGCCATTTCTGGCTTACCACATTTCTTATCGCATCATCTTGTTTCTTTATGAAACTCTGAATACCCTGCAGGCTTTTTCATGGTATATGCAGCGGGTGTGCAAGTTTCATCTAAAAACAAATTCATGCATGTCTTTTAGTCTGACATGCTGGTTAAAGTCTGTAAGAGCCTATCTTGTGTGGCTGAGTGAGAACAAAACACTAACATCTGGTCCTATTCAAAATGCCAGAAATTCTTCTGCTGCTTGGTTCACATTACTTCCTGAGCTTGCTTTCTGTTCAGGTCAACAGATAAACTATGCCCCTCCACACAATGCCTTGGCTTTTCAACATGTAATCGAGATGGCGTAATCTGACAAGTGATAGGGGTTTACACAAAGTTTACACTCAGTGTGGATGAGCCTTAAGCAGGAAGCTCTAAAGAAGCTGCTCTGATTAATGTCTAACCTACTGCAGGCCCTCCCCTACACTGTGTCAGGCAGGGGCAACTCTCAAAGGAAGGGCATGTTTAAGGGTTTGTCAGGACAAAAACCTTCACCCCTCCCTCTTATTCCCACTAAGGATATTCCCTCCAGCTGAAAGTTAGCAATGAAAATCAGGGGTTAGTAAGATCGAAATACAAAAGTCAGGGGACACAGAACCTTATGGGCATTAAGGGAATTAAAAAGAAAAACTCTGACTCTTTAAAAAAAATAAGAGTCTGCTAGTTGTATAAACTCCCTGGATCAAGTCAATCAATTGATTACAATTATGCTGGGATAATTTCCAAATAACTGCAAGAGCTGAAAATCCACTACGTCTTCAATGAAATGGCACAATTGACAGCCTGATTTCAAATCAAAATCTTGACTACTTTTCTGCTGCCCATAATTGGTCGTGACTCGAATTTGGGACTTGTTGAACATCCAAACATTCAAATAGAGGAAAGCTACTTCCAGATAATGTACAATGCAGTGTATATAATTACTTTAAACAGTTACAAGCAGTCAGAGTTCCTGATAAAAAGATTCATACTTGAAACTTACTCAGATAGTTTTTATTCATGGGAGTCTTTAAATGTAGTTTTGCCCAACTATCCCAAATTCCCATAGCTGGAGTTTTTTTTCTCAGGTGGTGCTTTTACATTTCCAACTGGTAACATAAAAACACCATCTTCTAAATGGTAAAAATGATGCACCACTAGTGGATTAATAAAGTTCAGATGATAAAAGCACCTAACTTAGAGACATTTTATAAAAGAATAACTGTTAAAACCAACCAATATAATTCTTGCTAATGTGAACTCAAAATGGGTACAAGTTGGTTGGCTATTAAGCTTCCACCAATCTGAGGATTTTATCACATTCAGAAATATTGATGGGGTCTAACTTTGAGGGAAGGCAGAGCACAATGCAAACATGTAGTTTAAAAAAAAAAACTACAAAAAGAAACAGAAGACTGCGGCAGGATGTTAGACAAGGGATCAGGGACATTTGAAAATAAGAGGAAAAATAAGAAGGAAGTGCTGTTGAATGAATGAACAGATTCATAGGAATCCAGTGTAGTTTGCTTCATGGTGGAATATGTGACAGATAATGATTCAGACACAAATAACGGTTAGGGTGATTGATGGGAAGCAAAGGTTACCAAGCTGTTACCACTAGCTTTACCAAGTATCCTGTTACACAGGACTGTTACACATCCTATGATCTCATACTGTGTATTAGATCCAATTACAAAGCTGATCAAAATGTCTAAATAACTTTAACATGTCATCAAGTTCAGTAGAAATATTTTTATTTAGGTATAGAGAATCATGGAGAACATCTAGAACATGCAGCGTCAATAGGAACTGATATTAAAAACAATTGCTTTAAGCTCTGTGTTGGAAACAAGAGGGGGCCCAAACAACAGCTTCGAAGGTTTACGTTTTCATCTTTAAACCACAGTAAGCAATTCGCTTTAACATTTTGCTGTAAGCCACAGAAATCTTATTTTATTTTCAAAAGAGCTACACACTTCAGCTTGCTTTGTACACCAACCAGGCTATAATTCCCATACGTCACCCTTCCTTAACATTTCAGGACGCACTTGTTCCAATTCCCCCACCCTATTCTCTTATCTCCCATGTTTGACAGAGTGATGTCCTCAGCCAAAATCACCCTGTCTACTGCGTTTCCCCAGGAGATGGAGTGCCGGTGATGTAGACGATTCAATCAGGGGGAAGTGAAAGAGCAGATCACAGACAATACGCCATAGCACCATTACCCCCAGTACTCGCTTACTGCTATGACGCTTAGTTCGGGCCCCTACCTAATGGGCCATAATATCATTTTACGCCATGTTCAGGCTCCTTATTCCAGATCTAAACATAACTGTGTCGCCAAGGCACAATAAAAACAGATATATTTCTTTATTACTCCTCACAAAGCATATCACCAGACCTGAGCACCCCTTCCAAGGAAACTAATATCTACAGGAAGCTGCTCTTTTCCATGGTTCATTTGGAGTAGACGCGCTGTTCTTATTACTTTGAGCTGCACTTTGCTGCCCTCATACTCCCCATACTGTTCACTCAAACAATAATAGATGTTTAGTTATAATAAAATGAATACAATATCTTCACCATAAATAGCGTACTCAAAAAGGCATTTTCTCTGTCTCCCAATATATCTGGATGTCCATCATGACTTAGGCAGAGAGTCGCTACATGTTTAATTCAAAGCCACAGCTGGTTGTGAGTTTTGTGTCACTGTATAGATTAAAACAGAGACATGGCCAACCTTTGCTCACCTTTGTCTCTGCCTTCTATTCACCCAATAATAACATGCTGCACCCTTTAACGAGAGGTCATAGAGACACATTACTTCGGTTGAATGCTGGAAAAGAATGATCAGTATTTGGAGTATATGACCATTCACTTCCTTGTTTCCCTCAATTAGATATGGGGATAACATCTGGTGACCAGAGTCTGACAGTTTTCCACATGAGCATGGCTAAAAAGTGATCACCAAGGGTCACCTTTCACAATAAGGGAATGAAGATTACAGAAGCAAACTGTGAGATATGCAACCTAAATGAACCAAAGACATAAAAGTGAGAGACCTAGACTTTCAGCACATAACCACAAAGCTGAAAGTCTCACATCAAATGTTCTCAGTCTCATTCTTTCAAAGTTTCAACCTCTTCATCAGGGAAAGTTTTTGGCTTTGGAATGTGGAGAACCTTTTGAAAATTCTGGAGTTAAAATAGGGGTCTTCTCTTTTTAGCAAAGATGGGCAAATGCTTAAAGAAAGATTCTAAAGAAGAATATTGTCTCTCTGTGAAAATAAAACCAAATGTATGTCTAAAATGAAAACATGAAAGCATGATGTATCGCTGCTTTAGCTCCTTTTCAAGTAAAGATTGATTACCTACAGCAGAATGTGTAGCTATCACAGCCTCATCATCAAATGCATCGCTGCATAAGCCTTACAGTGATTCACAAACACCACAGGTTTTCCGTAATGAAGTCGTGACTGTGTGAAGAAGACTTAGTGTAAGCCATTTTGTTTGTCACAGATTTGTTTAAAAACAAAGCTTGAGGAAGTAAAGAAGCTGCTAGCAGCTTTTAGAAGGAAGTCGGGTCTACATCTGCTATACAGTCAAACTGCTAGGAAAGAGTGAGACCTCACCAGATACTAGGAAGCTTAATGTCCACCAGCAAAGCAGCATTGGTTTTATAAGTTGGGGAGATTGACTCTTCCAGTTATGGAACATGCTGGCTAAAGAAATGTTTTCAGTCTTTTGGAGGTAAAAGTAAAGGATCAATAATTCTACTAAGAATATAGGAAGAGAAAACAGCTACTATTACTATTTTATCTGCTATATGCAAACATAATGTTATAAAAAAAAAACTATACAGAAAATGCATTTAACAGTCAACTTTTACAACTTATCTTTGTCTTGTTTTGACACAGTGACATCCTTACTTCTTTATATGCATATTCAACTGCATATACGAGTTGAGAGTAAACAACAGCGAAAAACTAAGGGAAATTAACTGGTAGTATTTCTGATAATAGAAATGATGATAACCAACTATAAATAGATGTTCTGAATGCTAGATAAACTATAATAAATTAAATAAATACATTAACTTATCTAAAACATTTCAGTGTTGGTCATTAAAATATCCAACTATGCAAAAAAAAAAGTAAGAAAGAAACCTGGAACATCTAAAATACATTTTGCAAGTCAGTTTTTTACAAAAACTGTGATTGAAAATTATCCAGAAAATCTGCAACCCCTAGTCAGTTGAATTGTTAGACTGTCCTAAAAAAGAATCACAATTTAGAGAAGGGAAGTTATTATCCACAACTAGGAATACTGCCCTACCCAGGGAATGTGGCTCCATTATCCTGTACAGCTATATCTATGTCATTTACACTATGAGGGGTGTGTGTGTGTGTAGACAGAGGCAGGCGGGAAGGTTGGGGAATATAATCTCTCACACTGAGGAGCGGAGACAGGCGGACAGATATGCTCCAAACCGAGGATAACCCCGGCAGTATACACGGATGAAATGATAGAATTACATGGGCATTAGAAAACCTGCTGAAATGTTTGATAATGCAGTTTATGGCTGGAGGTCACACGGGGGGGGGGGGCCTTTTCACTAGTGAAAATATGGACAAGCTCTTCTCAATCATTGAGCAGAAAATTAAAGTACATGGTCTTCTGCTTTATTTGCAGCGATGAGTTGATGTTGCTCACTAGACAGATTCTTAAAGCAAATATTAAAAGATTCATCTTTATCACAACTTTCTCCCTGAACCTTTACATAATGGCAACAGTAAATATAAGCCCTACCATCCTGGTTGAGGAGAGGATTATTGTTGTGTCAACAAACCCCCATAGATAATAGTAATTACTGCCCTTGCTGCTGTGCTATCAGACTGAGGCAACTTCACTAGCTGACAGCTTGGTCCTAATTACCGAGAACCACCAATTACGAGCTCCATTTCATTATTTATATTCCACAGAGCAACCAAATAAAAAGAGACTTCAGTTACTCCTAATACTCACATCTATGGCAGCTGCAGAGGAACCTTCAGAGACCCGAATCATTCTCTCAAAAGTTGTTTAACTAGAAACCCTTTGAAAAACAGGACTCATGGTGCACTCCTTATGCAAAAAGTTGGGAATCAAGCCAATATGGAAGTGCTACGACTTTGTTTTTATCAGGAACAGGAAGTTATTGAACTACGTAGGAAGTGCATTGTCTTCAACAGTAGCAGTACAAATTTCAGTCTTTCAACAGCATGAGCTGTGCACAAACACTTAAACTAAACTGCATCTATTTTAAAGGTATCCTAAAATATATTATAAAAAAAATAAGGCACCAGCTTTATCGGTTAAGTGTATTCAACCAGACTGATTTTCACAGATGTTCCCCATCACCCACTCCTTCCAAGCTGTGTCCAGTGATGGCTGACAGGAGGGAAGAAAAAGGAGGGCTGAGGGCGGGGGTGTGAAATTCAGCTATTCCTGCTCCAGTGATTTCTGTGGAAACTTGGCAGATCATCGTGGAGATTTGTATGTCTGTGGATTTGACATCAAACTGTTTGAGAGGCTCGTCTGGAATCGGTCTTTCAACAAGCAATCCAGTCACTCTCCCTTCGCTGCTCAAGCCATGTTCCTATAATTCCTCTGGGCCACAGTTCCAAGCCTAACAAAAGCTGCAGATGTGGTGATTAACTCAAAGTATTTTATAGCTCCTACAATCCACTGAAAGACCGCAGCTATTACACCTGCAAAAAAAAACATCTCTTTGTAAAAGATACCAAATAGGCAGAAAAAACAAAAAAGGCAACTGCATCAGCTATACAGACATCTCCAATAGCACACCTTGGTGATAAACAAAGAGTTGATCTCCATGATTCACTGCAGATTCAGTGATTCATAGAATAAGCTGAAATGGAAACTCACGCTCAGAAAGCTGTAAAGCATGCAGAGCTATCTCATCCCAAACAGATAACCGCTTGCAAAAACTGAAAAAGTAATTCTGAAAGGAATGCGCTGTAAAAACCCAAAGCTCTTAGCGTGTAGATGACAGCTGCACAGGGCAGGCCTTGTTTGCACGGCCTGGAGTGGAGCAGTATATGTGGCCTGGAGGCCGGATCTGCTCCAACTGTGCCCTGGCAAGGAAACGCTCAGCCCGGTCTGACTCGACAGCTTGGATATTCGCAGGAGGCAATGGAAAACTGGAACGCCGCAGAACCATGTTGGAGGTGGGGGAGCTTGCAGGAGGAGGGCCAGGGGCCTGTGATGAGTCAGGAACAAGGTGGTTTATATTATTTTGGTACCACAAGGACATGACATTTGCAGAGTCTGATGAGCAAGACCAAACGAGACTGAGTGAAGGTGGTCCCTGTAGCACATGTCTGGAGGACATATTGGAATTTCTAACCAACTCTAAACATTTATTAGGTATCTATATAAGCTGTAGCAGTCAAAAACTTGTTGGAGATGATGCATCTTTAGCTTATTCAATTATCATTGGAGATAAAAATAAACAGTTTCGGTTTTCCTCCTATGAGCTAAATCCTAAGTATGAAAGTCACTGATACCATGGGAATAATATCCTTTGGAGGAAAACAAACAATGAATTCCAGTCATTTAGCATATCAAATGTATGTATGAATATCCCCATGTGTAAAAGAAGAGAAAGGTTAACTTTTAATAAGTTGAAATAAGGATTTTTTTCATCATTAAAACTCTAAAGATACAGTTGTGTTCGAAATAATAGCAGTGCCTTTAGAAAAATGAGTAAATGTCAAAATTCTTCAAAGAAATTGTACTTTAATGAACACAGATACATTGGGGACACAGTACATTCTATTCCAAAGCAAAACAATTGCGCAAAGTCATCAAAACTTAAATAATAATAATAATATTTCAAATAAAGTAAGAAATGGCATGTTCAAAAGAATAGCAGTGTTGCCATCTTTCCTTGGAAACTCAAAAATGTACTGTACAAACAAAGAAATTCTTGATAAGTGAACCTAGCTGAGTATCCTAAACTAATATTTTGTTGCAAAACCACGGTTTCTGATGACTGCTTCACATCTGTGGTGCATGGAGTCAACCAACTTCTGGCATCGTTCCACAGGTATTGCAGCCCAGGATAATTGCACTGTATTCCACAATTCCTCAGCGTTTCTTGGTTTTGCCTCATGCACTGCACTTTTTATGTCAGCCCACAAGTTTTCAATGGGATTAAGGTCCGGGGATTGTGCTGGCCACTCCATCAGTTGAATCTTGTTCATCTGGAACCATGCTTTTGCTCGCTTGCTGGTGTGTTTGGGGTCATTATCCTGTTGAAAGGTCCACCTCAAAGGCATTTCCTCCTCAGCATATGGCAGCATGACCTCTTCCAGGATCCTGATGTACTGGAACTGATCCATGATCCCTTGTATGCGGTGAATCGGACCAACACCATAGTATGAAAAACATCCCCATATCATGATGCTTGCACCACCATGCTTAATGGTCTTCAGTGAGTACTGTGGCTTGAATTCTGTGTTTGCAGGGCGTCTGACATACTGCCTGTGACCCTTAGACCCAAAAAGAACAATCTTGCTTTCATCTGTCCACAAGATATTATGCCATTTCTTTTCAGGCCAGTCAATGTGCTCTTTGGCAAATTGTAAACGCTTCTGCACATGTCTTTTTCTCAGCAGTGGGACTTTGCGGGGGCTTCTTGCTGGAAGGTTAACCTCAGTAAGACGTCTTCTGATTGTCACAGTACTCACTGTCAACTGAAGGTCTTGCTTGATCCTCTTGGATCCCATCATTGGCTGAGTCTTCGCCAGTTTGGCTATTCTTCTGTCCATTCGAGGGGTTGTCTTTCTTTTTCTTCCTCGTTTTTCAGTTTTTTGCTCCCATTTCAGGGCATTTGAGATCATTTTAGCTGAACAGCCAATGATTTTCTGCACCTCTTTGTATGTTTTCCCTTCTTTAATCAATTTTTTTATTAGGAAACGCTCATCTTCAGAACAGTGTCTTGAACGACCCATTTTCCTTGTTTTTTCAGGACAAATGCACAGCCAGCATGCCAGTTGTCTTGATCCTTAAATACGGATCACCTGTTAACACCCTTTTTTCCCAGAATACCCTCCCTAATTGATGCCCTCTCTAATTGAACTCACCACTGCTATTTTTTTGAACACACCCTTTTCAGTTAATCATTCAATTTCACAGAATCCACAGTATGCATGGCTGTCCTGTTGGGTTTGTTGGTTTTCTATACCTTTATTTTACCCCCCAGAAACTTATCTGGGGTATAGAGTTTGAAATGTTAATAAAACAAGTGATTTTCTTGCTGCTGTTGAGGCACTGCTATTATTTCGAACACAACTGTATGTGGAGGTTTTCCAAAGTTAATGATATAAAGAATAATTTTAAAAGGAGATGCACAGAGAAATCAGTTGCTAACCAGAACCAGTCTATTTTCAGCTTGACCTGCTCTAACCGTTGACCGGAAAATTAAAAATCCTATCTTCTACCGATCTGTGAAGACACCACAAAACACTTTTTGGTGTGGCTGCTATTACTGACTAAAGACTCGACGCTTTACAGCGGTTGTTTCATTGTGTTTTTTTTTGTTTTTTTTCAATCAAACATTTGATTAAAATAAAAGCAAAGGAGGAGAGAAAAGCTACTTTAAGGGAAACCGTTTTGCAGGACATGCTGGGACATGTCTGAGGTATGTTCAGCACATAGAAAAGGAGAATAAAATAGAGGTGCTTTTGTTTGATCCGTTCAAACTTTAAACCTCTGTCTGGTAGAAAACAAGCCGGCAGCCTTTTGTAATACACTGTGTTTAGACGAGGCTCCACTTTCTCAAAGGAATAAACACAGACTGCTGCTTTAGCAATGCTTGCCACAGTAATAGGGCTTCTTGCAAACCACAGTTTAAAAAGTCAACTGCATAATCATTAAGCACTTGTGTTAATACAGTTAAACCCTGTGTTCCAGTGACTGCACTCTCAAACACAAAGACGCATCTGCTTGTAAAATAAATGAGGAAGGATAAATACAATTTCTATTACTCCAATTTTGAAAGAGAAAGCGGAATCAGCTAAACTCGATAATAAACATGTAACAGATGAAAAAAAAACTGATGATCAGCAAGTCAGACACAAATTGGAAGTTTTTTAAAACTATATTAATCCATCCCCAGGCCTGATTACCATTTACTATACAGCATGTAGAAAAAAAATAAACTTTAAATCTTAAATCCTGATTTCTAGAATTTACAACACTCTGTTGCACAGGCATGTAAAATACAGTGGGTCCCACCCTCTCACCAGAAAAAAAAAATATTCTTTTGATTTTTCACATGCTAATTCGTTCATTCCCCATGTAGCTCTTTGCTCTGGGGTAGGGCCAAATGCAAAGCCTCCTGGGAAGAATGATTGACACTTCCTAAGCCTCATGGATAGCAAAAAGCATGTCATTACCATGACATTTACACCATCTTCTGGGACATGAGATGAAGAGTGTAAACAACAAAAGGGATAAACAGAGAAAGCTCCATAAATAAGGAGTATGAATGTTTAATGGCATGTATTTTGGGTCACACGTGTAGTTTAAATATTTCATTCTGGCTGTGCTCACTTAATAGAACTGGGATGGAGAGATGCCTGTGCTCTGCTACCTGGGGTAGCTAAGATTTGAAATTATCAACATTTTATTTATCTGTAACAGCAGAGGGCTGGCTGGTGGGCACAGAGGACTGCAGGAAATTTGATGGAAAGTGGAGCACAACGGTAATGACCAAAGCAAACAGCTGATAATGAGAAAGATGCATGGGGGGGAAAAAAGCAGTAACCTGTCAAGCTAAGCAGAGATGAGTAAGAGGCATCCAGAGAAATCAGGGACTCCTCAAATGTTTGATGGCTTAGGGACTTCAGGAACACCACAGAAACAGCTTCCGAAAAAAAGTTATAAATATCTGGCAAGCATTAATACATCATTTATAATTTTGTTGTGATGTTCTTCACCTTAATTTGTCTCTTTGACTAGGTGAGCAGTGTAGTGTTTCTCCCCTTCAATTAAACCCGTAAAGGAAAAAGTTTTAACAGCGCTCTCTATAAAACCAATCTAGCAGCAGTTAATTACTGAGGATCTTCAGTTAATGAGCATCAGAGCAGATTTAATTACTCATATTCCTTAATAAACAACTAGAGATCTTAATAGCATGCAAATAAAGTTTTACCAGCATGGACTGAGAACTTTTATAACATCCCCCAACTTTTACAAGGTTTGCCTTATAATTGGGCCATTTTTTTCTGAGAGTGTGCTGACCAATTATTGCCCAGCATTGTTCCACAGCTATAAGTGAAAGAAACATACAAAGAAAGTCATAGTATTTCATAGTTTGGCACTGCTAGTAAATCTCCCAGGTGAGGTAGGCAACTATCTGCTGGGTATAAGAACTACTTCCTGTGACCCCTTTCTTGAATCATTTTCTTTCCCGCAGAAGTGTGTGAAAACTGATAAACAATACAGGTAAAATTAAAACTGTAAAAAATTAGGCAATTACTTGGTTTCTGCACATTTCAAGGCAAAATATCATCATTTTTCAACAATTTTGGAAAATATTTTTGGACAGATAGACCAACCAAAGCTAAAGGTTAAATAGTTAAACACAATCACCAAGCTGTACAGCAATGATGCACAGTTTTTTCTTTGATAAATTTTTAGTAGGGAGGATTGAAAATAAAATCTAGAAGTACAGTATTTTTTCTATCCACTTTTCCTTCTAGATCTTTGTCCAGACCTGGAAAAAACCCATTTTAAATACTGTACATGTTCTTACTGCATAGGAGTTCTGTAATTATACCACCTCCACACCATTAGCTCACCATCCTGCTGTTTACTCATAGCAGTTTGATACACTGGGGCCTGGCTTGGGAGCGATTCACCCATCAGGAGCTGAACTGCTTTTGTTCCTCCCACCTTGGCTAGTGCCCAATGGGTGACCATAAAAAATTACTCAAATCCAACTGTGTTTAGTGAGGAGAGAGAGTGCGAATGAGAGAAAGTGAGAAAATAGAGGGGCTACAGGTGGGAGTCTAACAAGTCTAGCAGCAAAAACACAGCTTCAAAGAAAAAGAATACAAATTGAGAAAGATTTGACAAATATTCCAAAATAAAGTCTGATGGGCAGAGCTTGTGATCCAGAAAATAGCTAGACCCAGAGGATTCTTTACTACTCAATAAAAGCACAAAAAATGAGGAAAGTAGACCAAGTAAATGAGAGGATAAGTGAAAATAAAATGACTTTGGGTGCTACTCACTAGAGGGAGGCCGACAGGAGAGCGGCGAGCGTCTTGGCTGCTGGAGTGGAACAGAGAAGGGTGCAGCAGCGGCTGCACAGTGGGTGCTCACTGGACACTTCAATCACAGGTAGCCGTAGCCCCAGGCGAACTTGGCCAATTAGCCACACAGCGCCGCTGACCCCCAGCTTCATTAAGGGCTCGGGCTGTGGAGGGAAGAAAGAGGGGAGGATTAGAAGGTGAGAGAGGAGACTGTCAGTACTGTTGAAGGTTTGAGAATGCACACCTTTACACAGACACATATGCTTAGTGAGGAACTGAAGGTTATAGATAAACAAAATCAAGTGTGGGAAAGCACTCAACTCCACATGTATGCAGTGCCCAATTCAACCCCAAATCCCTGAGGGTTTTGACCTGTAGCAAAGGTGGTGGAGGTGAGAGAGTTAGAGCTGCAGAGGCCAGAGGGCAACGCCTCCACAGCTCCCCCAACACAGCTGCAGTGACAGCAACAGGTGTGGTGGCCGGCAGACATGCAATTATCAAGCTGAGATTCTGCTCTTTGAGACAGAGACAACAGCAGATCAGAGGGAAGATTAGAGCTACAGGGAGGGAAGAGAGAGGAAAGATAGGAGGAGACAGAAACAAGAGGGAAGAGAGGAGGATGTATTACTACAAATCCTCAGAGGATGGAAGGGAAAAAAAATATTCATTTATGCTCTTTTGATCGCAAATTCTTCAGAAACAACTTAAAAAAATACAGATCAAACGCCGACTTACTCTGAATCAGAAGCTTAGTTTAACTCATCAGCATGAACGTGATTTAGATTGGACTTTTCAAGATGTCTATGATTTATTTTCTCACGCTGCTATGATTAAAAAAAATTAAACATTTAAAAACGGAACTGGGTGAATGATTTTTGGGAAATCCATTTGGCTGAGATACTTATGAGACAAAGGTAAAGCTCATTGTGTTGGTTCCCTGAATCAGCTTTTAAGCACAGACCATAGAATCTCATGTACAGCTGTATCTGAACACAATCTCGGTTCGATCATCTGTTTGTTGATTTCAGGTGTATCCAAATGACCACTACTTATCCACTTTTGAGCAATTTATTAGTACCAGTGAAAGTAAACAACAGAGTAACTATTAAGATCTTATGATGAACAACCCAACATGATTGCTATCACACCTTTGTTTCCCTTGTATGGCCATTAAACCTTTTTCTTTAAGGCATTGGACTCATTCATGCGAGTATGTGGGAAGTTTTAGTTGAGGAGTCTCCTAGTCCTTCCTAATCCCAAGTTCAAATGTACAAAAATCCAATCATCAAAAGTGGTTTCAGGCTAGAATGGGGGGACCTAGCTTTAATCTTCAAGAATGTCCCAAAACTCAACTGCACTAAAAATGGATAAACTAAGCTAAAAGCTTACTCCCAAGACACAAACCACACAAATGTGCTTAATCAATTCTGATTAAAAGAGTGGTCACATATGCAGGCAGACTTGTGTCTGTCATGGGATATAGATAAAAAAGTGAGTAATTTCTATACTAAATATTGGGAGGATACTAGAGGGGATACTTATTCAAATAGTGTTCAGTGTGCATATATGTATTAGAGCTTTTATATGCAAATTCAATCCCACACAGATTTTCTAAAAAATATGGTCTACAATTTCGACTCATTAATCTTTTGCAAATGACTGAACTTGTATAATTTCTCCACACCCAAAACATTTGAAACTAAAGAATAAGTAGGGATGTGTGATATCTCAGCACTTAAATCGATATAGTCTCATGTTGATCATTTTCTAATGGTCATGTGGTACATGATCAGGGATGTGACAGTGGCAGTTATGCAAAGCAGAACTGGCGGATGTGGAATAAAAGCAAAGAAGCAATGTCGAAATGTCAATGACAAGCACTATATACACCTTAGTTTAACATGAACAAATTTACTCAGATGGATGAGCTGTAGAAACGTATACAAATCTGCACTACACCCTTTAAAAAGCCAAACCATCTTGTGTCGTTTCAGAGAAGGTGGAGCAGTTTGTGGTTATTTAGGACAGGCAAGGCTCAGCCACAGTACAGCACAGAAATTGTTTTCTGCTTTACAAAAGCATAAATCCACATAGTACCTCTGGAAAACGTATAGCAACCTAACAGGAGCTGTGGGATTGGGAGAGTTTCATATATGTGCTCCCTCAGATCACAAGGCTCGACCTAAAGGGTGTGCTGTCAGAATAACAATGGCTACTGTCAGAAGGTCTGTATGCTCGGGTGGAGGAGATATCAGACCTTTATTTAAAACAAGTCAAAGATAAAAGATCAATGGCCCAATTCAGAGCAATAACTGGAGGGAAAAGTTCAAAAACATAGCGGGAGATTATGAGGGGGAGATGTATGAGCAGATGAGGTGGGGGTGTGGAAAGAGAGCGAACAAGGAGGGATCTAGCTCATCTGGGTGCTAGTGGCTTATTGATCGGAGAAGACACACAGCTCCAAGCCATTCATCACAGGCCATTCTCAGGTCCTTAGATAAGTCCTGTGATAGTGCCTGCTGCTGAGCAGCTGCAACTGGCCACATCCATTATCGTTCAAACGAAGCCCACTAGCCTGGGAATAGCCACGGAAAGGGCTGCTGGGTGACATGGCAGAAGGAAAGCTGGATTAAAAAAGAAAAGAAGCCTGTGGTTAAGGGCCTGTAGCTGAAGTAAATGTGTACAAAGGCAGGAGCTGCTGTTGAAGGGCCGGAGTTTGATGAAAAAATGTGCCCCGACAGCCACAAAAGAAATGAAGAACTGTTTGCACCAGCAGGAGGGGAGAATATTTGATAGCCCTATTGTTTCCATTTCTTGGCCAAGCTGTATTAGCAAAGCTGTTTTATAGCAGATAGTACACACACCATCAGAGCGACAGGCAGCTCTGAAAACCGCTGAGTGGTTCTGTATGTATGACTGACTGAGAGTGTGTATGTGTATGAAGAGAATTCCCTAACTGGGCAGGTGGGGATCAGCCATAATGAGCCATGCAGGGAAGGAAGGCAGAAAGAGAGGGCAAAAAAAAAACAACAGGAGGAGTGATGGCGACAGGCTCAGAGCCAGAGACAAGGCCCCAAAAGAGCAATTACAGGAGCTCCGGAGAAGGTGTGGGCCTGGTCCCAAGGCATGGTTTCAAACAGCACAAAGCCCTGCCAGACATGGACACACAAGCAAACACACACAGACACATGTACACAGGGTTCATACACAGTTTTCATGTCAAAATCCCAGTGTTCCAGACTGAAATCTCTGTCAGTCTGTTTTAGTCATTTTCTAAAGAATAAATTCAGAAGTTTATTATGTCCAAGTTTACCATTTTAACAGAGGTCAGACTTTAAATATTAGACCTGAGAATAAAACTAAACTGGCTGGTTGGACTGACAGGTGGGCAGATGGAAAAGAAGGTTATACAGACAGCCCATTTCGACAGTGGGATTAGCGTAAAAAGTCTTAAAACACTAACATTTTTCCATGCCGTTTCCCCATATCAACATATTTCTACCAAATTCTAAAGTACAGCTTTGTATTTACTATTGTATTATAGCAGCCCTAGGAGCAAAAAACAGAAATTAAAGAAAAAAGTAAAAAGATAGAAAGAAAACAGAAGGAAGTATTTTAATGCAAACATCAGCATGCTAGACCCCCTAGATGTTTGCCGTGGTACATTCTGTACCTTTCAAAAAACACTGCAAAAGCACGACGGGCTGAAACTAAAGCCCAAACTCCAAGGTTCCTGTCAGCGTGCAGAAAACCGGCAGGCACTAAACAACAGTGAAAGGTCTGGACAGCCTCTCACCATGGAGCCCATCACAAACTAGAGTCTGAAACAGTTACTGATGGCGACTATTTCTTGGCCTTCTCCACTCCACCACCTCCACCATCACTTTAAGAAGACGACAAGATGGGGAGAACAGACATAAATGATGAGAGAAAGGACAGAAGATATGCAAACAGATATGCGGGGGAGGGGGAAATTAAATTAAAAGAAAAGTTCTTGCGCACTGGTATGGACCATTGATTTCCTATTCTCTTGGAAAGATTTAATGAGCTTAAATAGGAGCCTGGTTTGACACTGCCACAATGACTCTGAGAAAGCTCCCTGTGAGAGGAAATCGTTCGGTGGCTGTGACGGCTACCGACGAGAGGGGAGGGAGGGAGATAAGATGCAGGGAGGGAGGGAATGTTTTCGTGCCAAAGTAGGAGACATGAGGAAGACAGATGTTGGATTATACTTGGGAAATTGTCCATGGCTAGCTTTACTTGTCTAGTTCCGTATGAGCAGGGGGGTTGGATGAGGGATGAAAGGGATTAAAGAAAGAGAGGCAGATGCTGAAAGGTGGTCTACATTCAACTGAGCTGCCAAGTTATGTAGGTGCTTACTCACAACAGGCGCTCATTATAACCCAACCATCTCCACACTGATTGACAGTTGCTGCTCGACTGCAGCGCTTCACCTCATTACTCCCTGGATGACCTCCCTATGAGCCATTCAACAGATGCAATTGCTTAGCAGCCATCTTGTTTTTCTACCCTTCCCTCTCACTATTATCCCTCTATAGGCAGGAGAACTGTTGTGACTTCCGAGAGCAGAGTCCTCAGGCGCTTCACTGCGCTCTGCCGCTGATGAGGGGCCCACTGGGAATCATCAGTAGCCGGTTTATGAAGCTGTCTGGCAGAGTGAATGCACTTAGCATCCCACCACCTTTTGCAGGCAATCATATTAATGGAAAAGAGACTCAGGCATGGCTGTGCACTGGTACCAGTGGGATGAGAGCTTCTCCATACCAACTCTTGGATGTCTTGATGTGTTCAATGTTTTCTTTAATTCCAAACCTAAATTGAGAGCTGTTTTACCCTGAAGATGTACTTGCTCTAGATAACAAATATGGAAACATCACAGATGGAAAGTAATTGGGTCACTGTGTTATGATACACAGTGCATTGCAAAAGTATTTATCTTAAGATTAAATAACACAGATTTATTAAATACCGACTAGAGTAGTCCTGGAGGTAATTTGGATGATTTTATCAGGGAGAATAAGAGTAAAAAGGAGCTCAATATATAGACTTTTATTCTAAAAATAAATAAATAAGGCACCTTTCAGCTCCAGAGTTGTGCTCTACCTTGTATTTACCCATCACACAAACCCTAAATAATATATGTTTAAGTTTGTATTTGTAATATGCAAATCTAAAAATCTTCAAAAGAAATATAAAATTTTTAAGGCATGGTAGGTTTGTGCAAAGCTACCAGTGCTGTAATTTTAAATAAATATCTGCTTGGTATAAATATGACTAATAAAACCTTGATACATGAGTACATTTCAGACAAGTTTTTGAGAAATGACGATGAAAAGCCTAATTTCAGCAAAGTTAAGCAATAAAATTTGAGTTGGCAATTACAAAACATTGATTTATAGCAAAATTGTTGAGAGTAATTTGATGCTGCCTACATTCAGATTTAATGTTGCAAGATTTGCAGAGCTTGCATGTGCAGCCATGCATAAAGAAAGTGCTTCGCCATACTTTACAAAGATTTAGATTGATTGTATACAAATGTGTGTCTATTGGGTACAAAAACAGATATTGAGTCAAGTAATAAATTATTGTTTAGATCTCCAATTATATACAAATATGTATCAGATGTTAAGCAGATCTAAATAAATACAGCCTTTTGCTATAGCCTGCATTTCTAGTTGGAATCCAAATCCATTTCCCTTGAATAAAAATCCAGTGGACCAAATTGCAATGAAAAGTCACATAATTAATAAAAATCAACTTGTGATTGAATTCATCTCAGTCAGCCTTTCATAGCTGCTCAAAGACTTGCTAGGTCTGTTCAAGATTTATGTGGAAACCACATCATGAGGATGAAGGAATATGGCAGACAGGTCAGAGTTGGGTTACAAAACGAAATTCAGAGCTTTTTATATCAGCAAAACAAAGATGATGGACCCAATATTTCAACCAATACATTTTTCAATAATGATTGTGATGATATTCGTTTTTGCATTCAAACCTCCAAAAAGGCAAACAATGCTATAAGAAAAGCAAATGTCCCACTTTCAAATAGAGTTTAGGACAAATATTCTGGGCTTGAGTGTATCATTAAATACATAATAACTGCATTCAAATACATTAATGCCTATTAAACCTCTGATGAGAGATAGACCATTACATTGGCCGGCTAATATAAGCATTTCTACTTGTATCAGTGTTTCCTCAGATCACGTAAAGTGCATGAATCACTGCTTCAGCAGCTAATATCGGAGTTTGATTAGACTGAAATATCTGAAATGTCAAATTAATTGGAAATAAAAACCTGGCCTTAAAACCTGTATTGGTCGATCTATAGAAACAACAATGGAAAATTGTATAAGCAATAACACCAACCACTCAGTCAGCTTTTAAAGGTTAGCAAACATCACTGGAGTTTATAATTATGACTATAAATAATATCCATTATCATGCTCCCCGCTAAAAATAAGCAATGGGATCATACTGTGATGGGAAGGTGTTTATTCATCAGCAGCTAGAGATGAGCCGTTCCAACTCTAATTTCTATCAAGAATCTGTGGCACGACTTTAAGATTATTGTTCACAAATCTTCTCCATTAAAAATGACTGATTTTAAGGTGGGGTATAAAGGAGAGTGGGGGAAATTTGAGTCTCTATGAGCGAAAAGCTGGTCTAAACATCAATTTAAAGGCTACTGTAGCATAACAGAACCCTAGTGAAGATTACTCTTCATAGATATTGTTTTAAATTTGTTTCGAAACATCATGCATCATATTATATCCCTTACATATTACAATGTATCTATAAACTCCAACAAAACATTTCAAGCTTTGAGGATAGTTAAAAATCTGATCAAGAAACCTTCTGCGAAAAGCTATATTTTAGAAACCTGTGAAATACACGTTTTCTGATTAATATGCACTTAAAAAAAAGAAAACAAAGTGTGTCATGTCAAGAGTGGAAAAACATCAGTAACATCAGTCATCAGTGTCTGACCCCCTCTCTTTATTTCACTACAGACTTTTTGCCTAAGAGCTGGTAACATAGATGTTCTTCCCCAATGACCTGGTGTTTGTCCAGACAGATGCATAGTAGGCAGTACAGCAGTGGCTGTTGGTGTTGTACACAACTTGCAGCAGTGCTGAGGCCATGTTTCACTGGGCATTCGTGTGTGACTTGCAGCAAATGTTATGCTGAGAGACTACTTATTTCTAAAGAAAATGCATCTTGAGCTGAAACAATCATGTGATCCTCTAGTGATTAATTATAGTAAGGGAAAAAAAACAGCTTGTATGAGAGTTCCCCATTTACTTCTAAAGAACTGGAGCAGAGGCACACAGGCGCGTACGCCCACACAAACTGGAAATGGCCAACAGGAGCAATAACAACTCAGAAAAGACATGTTTTAGCATTTCAGTCTGCTCTGCCACTTCAAATATCGAGATTCCAAATTTTTGAGCCAGCAAGAAAAAAAAATGAAGCGCTTGTGCTTTCAGTAGGATTCATGGATTTCAATTTATGGTGGACACTATACCCCTAACCAAATCATTTATACTAGTCTCTCGCTCACTCTCTCTATATCATATATATATAGTGACTGTGGATAGAAATCATTATTGAAGCAGCAAGCTATATTTCATAATTGCACCACCACGCTTGTGTCCTCTCAGTAAAATTGGCACTCCAGAATATATTCCCTCTCTTTAGTTTTGTCTTGTCTGGCAGAGAGGGTGATTTTGACAGGCCGACTGTCTCTGCTCATGCAATAACCACCCTCCATTTGTATCTGAGGAGGGTGCATTAACTGGACAGCGTAATCAGCCCGCACAGGAAAAGCAGCGAGCCTCACCAACGGACTGCTTTTTACCACTCTAGGCTATAACAGCTTGCCATTAGGCCACAATTAGTGCTGCTCATTTGGGAGAAAGTAGCCCCTCCAAAGCCCCCAGGGCTGCAGAGCGGACGGAAGAAGCAAGACTTTCGTCCTGGTCTATTGTTGAGATAAACATCCAAGAGAGATAATCTGATTTGTGCACATTCTTGAGGGTGAATGCAGGGAGATTTTAAGGTTACAGCATCAGACAGTACCACGGGACATTGCTTCAATCCAATTTTAGAGTATTGACAAAGACTGTGCAACAAACCTCTAATCAGCAGATAAATCAGAGTAAATATTCAATCCTAAGGTAACAAACATTTAAAAGTGCTGCTTTTTATCCCCCAAAGACATATACTTCCCAATGTCAGGCGAAAAGTTAAAAGTAAACAGCCCTGTAGTAAAAGTGAACTGTGTGTGATTGTATCCATCCAGACAAGCATGCAGTTGCACGATCCAGCAAAACCTAAGTTTAGCACACAAACATGCTCCCTTTCCCAGGGGGTTCGAAACAATAAAGTGAAAATACACGTCCCCCTGGTCATTTGTGGCATGCTGGCAGTGGGCAGACACAGATAAGAGTTTGGATCGGTGGCGGCTGACACACTGTGATTATCTGTGGCTGCTGGAATTGACCGTCCATCAATCCAGACGAACAAGAGAACTGAGGCTGGGCGATTTGATTGTTATCTGAGGCAAGATTTTTATGATTTACTGACCCGAGAAAAAAAAAAAAAAGAAGATTCAGTCACTTTACAGATACTTTGGTGTAAGCATATATCCACAAATACAAAGACACTGAAATTATACAGAATCTAAAAATACTAATGACGTGACTTCTCACAGATTTTATGTAGTAGTATGTGTGCCAAAATTTTCTGAATTTTATTTGTAAAATCTTGCCTTCTGCTTGGTGTCCATTACATAATATTTTCCAAAATATACTGAAGTTAATTGCTGTACAGGAATGGGACCAAATGTAAAAAGAGTCAAGGCTTGTGAATGCTTATGCAAGATACAGAGTAAATCAAACTCTGATGTCTTAGAGAGCCATTTGGATAGAGTAGATTCCCGCATCAACTTCTTCCAAACTCTGAGAAAGTACCACCTGACTTTCAAGGGCTCCCTCTCAAGTTCCAATCTGCCTTCTTGGCTTTCTTTGTCTCACCTCATGCTGCACATTCTGGACCTGAAAGCAGATCCACAGAGTAGAGAGAACCACAGGAGAGATGGAGAAAGGGATGAATGGATGGAGGAAAGAGGAAGATAAAGACGAAGGTTTGTCAAGAAGCACATTCTTTCTGCTGGGTGCCATCTGGAAGTGGAAAGGTAGATAAACAATGACGTGAACTGCATTCCATCTCCTCTCTAAAGCATGAACAGACACAGTCACCACAATGCTCGAGCGCCGCAGCCAATGATCCCGTGCCATGTGCCAAGCATTGTCAGGGATTGGGTCTTATCAATCGTTGGCCAGATCCTGAGCAGAAGCATGAGGCAAACAAAGGGAAGGGGAGAGAACAAAAATGGAGGAGTGCTGCAGCCGACAATGAGAAACACAAACGAGAAGCTGGCTGGGAGCCACTCGTCCAAGCGGCCTGGACCGGCTCCATTTAATCTGGTCAAGTCTGTCCCAAAAATCAAAGGACTCTGCTCCCTGGTGAGCTGAATTAGACGGACAACTTCAACCCAAGAGGAACTTGCTGTCGCACTGAATGAGACAATGTGGGGTTATACAACTTTATGTAAAATGTGCACAATATTACAACTGGGATACTCTGCAATAGTTAAAAACAAAACAAATGAACAAAAAAAATATTCTAATCTGCATTTTCTCAACAGACATGAAGAATTTGAAGTCAAAGGTATACTTCAGCTTCTGCCCAGTTCCTCACATCTCTAAGAGGGGGCTCAGGTATCATAAAAATTAAGATAGTGGCAGACATTTTTTTTGGCAAGTATGTATGTATGGCAAGTACAGTATAAGCAAGGACTGGTTGTCATTGAAGCACAATAACATTTTTGAAAATGTTAAACTTTTCTATTTTTTTTTCTATCATTTAATTAAATTTTTTTCTATCATTGCAAATGTTCTCCGATATAGTACTGAGAATTTAAAAATGCAGCGCCGCCCCTCTCCCACCTGTTGCTGTGGACTGTAGCAAAATATATGAAAGGCGCCAATGACACCCATCAAAGGTTTAAACAAAGCTTCCATCACTTGTAAACCTTTGTATCTGGCAGCATTTTACTTCGCATCCACTTAGGCCAGTGTTAGCATCTGTCTTGAAGTTTGGTTTTGGTGCTACATAAAATGGCTGTTTAATTATTTTTAGGAAGTCCAGGGTGTATATCATTATTTATAGTTCAATATCTAAGACCACAGTGAACCTTTGACAATAATATTTTACTCTGACTGGATTCTTTTAAACTGAGTTGTGAAACCTTTTTTTTCCCCCTCAAAGATTGCCAAATCACATCTTATACCCAATATTTGGGGTCATCTTATAAGCTGGATTCATATTTACACCCTTGGTTGGGAGATATACAGTGGGGCAAAAAGTATTTAGTCAGCCACCAATAGTGCAAGTTCTCCCACTCAAAAAGATGAGAGAGGCCGGTAATTTTCATCATAGATATACCTCAACTATGAGAGACAAAATGAGAAAAAAAAATCCAGAAAATCACGTTGTCTGATTTTTAAAGAATTTATTTGCAAAATATGGTGGAAAATAAGTATTTGTCAGTTAAAAACAAGCAAGATTTCTGGCTCTCACAGACCTGTGACTTCTTCTGTAAGAGGCTCCTCTGTCCTCCACTCGTTACCTTCATTAATGGCACCTGTTTGAACCCGTTATCAGTATAAAAGACACCTGTCCACAACCTCAAACAGTCACACTCTAAACTCCACCATGGCCAAAACTAGAGAGCTGTCAAAGGACCCCGAAACAAAATTATAAACCTGCACCAAGCTGGGAAGTCTGAATCTGCAATAGGTAAAGAGCTTGGTATGAAGAAATCAACTGTGGGATCAATTATTAGAAAATGGAAAACATACAAGACCACTGATAATCTTCCTCGATCTGGGGCTCCACGCAAGATCTCATCCCCAGGGGTCAAAATGATCACAAGAACGGTGAGTAAAAATCCCAGAACCACACGGGGGGACCTAGTGAATGACCTGCAGAGAGCTGGGACCAAAGTAACAAAGGCTACCATCAGTAACACACTACGCCGCCAGGGACTCAAATCCTGCAGTGCCAGACGTGTCCCCCTGCTTAAGCCAGTACATGTCAAGGCCCGTCTCAAGTTTGCTAGAGAGCATTTGGATGATCCAGACGATGACTGGGAGAATATCATATGGTCAGATGAAACCAAAATAGAACTTTTTGGTAAAAACTCTACTTGTCGTGTTTGGAGGAGAGAGAATGCTGAATTGCATCCAAAGAACACCATACTTACAGTGAAGCATGGGGGTGGAAACATCATGCTTTGGGGCTGTTTTTCTGCTAAGGGACCAGGACGACTGATCCGTGTGAAGGAAAGAATGAATGGGGCCATGTATCGTCAAATTTTGAGTGAAAACCTCCTTCCATCAGCAAGGGCATTGAAGATGAAACGTGGCTGGGTCTTTCAGCATGACAATGATCCCAAACACACCGCCCGGGTAACGAAGGAGTGGCTTCGTAAGAAGCATTTCAAGGTCCTGGAGTGGCCTAACCAGTCTCCAGATCTCAACCCCATAGAAAATCTTTGGAGGGAGTTGAAAGTCAGTGTTGCCCAGCGACAGCCCCAGAACATCACTGCTCTAGAGGAGATCTGCATGGAGGAATGGGCCAAAATACCAGCAACAGAGTGTGAAAACCTTGTGAAGACTTACAAAAAACGTCTGATCTCTGTCATTGCCAACAAAGGGTATATAACAAAGTATTGAGATGAACTTTTGTTATTGAACAAATACTTATTTTCCACCATATTTTGCAAATAAATTCTTTAAAAATCAGACAATGTGATTTTCTGGATTTTTTTTCTCATTTTGTCTCTCATAGTTGAGGTATATCTATGATGAAAATTACCGGCCTCTCTCATCTTTTTAAGTGGGAGAACTTGCACTATTGGTGGCTGACTAAATACTTTTTTGCCCCACTGTATGTGATTTTATGTCAGCAAGAATAAGGGTGTGTGTTGATATTCCGATTTCAATACCAAAAATGATGCCATGTTCTATATTTTGATTAGATCTTTTGTGGGTTGATACAGTGATATTGCAGGATTCTGACTTTTGCTGATCCTTATCTGAGAATCTCATTCGGGTCTCTGCCTTCTTCTGTAGTAACAGCCTGCAGGGATGTAATTCTGTTCTGACTGCGGCTCCAGGGACCACATGTCCTTAGTGTACCAAGCTAAACTAGATTTTAACAAAAAATATAGGTAAAAGTACTAAGAGAGAAGGACAAAACGAAGAGATTTCGACAGATATCCCTCAGGCAGCAAGAGAAGCTGCACCTGTGTGCCCTTCATCTCTGCTCAGTTTAGTTTCCATCTCCTCAGACTCTCAGCAGCAATAGCCGGTTCAGCGGTGTTGCACACTGGCAAAACAACAGGAGGGAGGGATCAGGTGGCTGGAGCACGCAGACGACAGAAGACCTGGGAGGGGAGCTGACAAATGAGTCCCGTCAGGTAAAATTCACAGATGTGAAAGGATGGGAGGGGAGGAGGAGACAAGAGATGGGCCTTTGAGGGGAGAGGGGAGCTTATGCCAGTTTACATTGGTTCATCAACTTATGTTCCCAAACCTGATTACATTTTTTCCAAATCACCTTTTTCCGTTGACATAGAGACCATTGAGTGCCGTTTAGTTATTAAAAACAGATTGATAAAAATAACATTTTTCTCTCCTTAACTGTGACTACAATCTGCAGAAATCATGACTCGGGAAGAACCCAAGAAAAACTCCAAAGCCTTTGATAATTGGGTCAGACAAATAATGCAATAATAGAGTGGCTGTTGAAATGGGAAAAATGGGGAGGAAAGAAAATAGAGGGATGGCCAAAATAAGCACAGCATAGATTAACTTTGTTTCAACTTGCACCAAGGAGTGAAATCGGGAACCTCTTTGGCAGCAGATTTGAGAAAATGAAAAGAGAATGAAAACTTTAAAGTGATTTTACCAAATGAACACAAACCCCCTCTGCTGGATTCAGACCTTGATAAATGCATACTGTCTAGGCTGTTATTAAACACAAGAGAGACTGGTGGGTGCTTGTGCCAGCCAAAACTAATTAAAGCCAAGCAGATGCGTCTGGACACTGCACACTCACTATGAAGTTACACACTTGTTCCCTTGTATGCATGCTTGCACACATACACACAAAAGCAGCCTTTAGATGGGCTGTTAACCCGGTCCACAAAATAATCACTGCAACCTAATGAGACATCACCCAGGTAACTAGACTGGGAGAAGAGAAATCAACAGGATATCTGCTTCTGTTTCCAACGTTGCAGTATTTAACTTCAAAAACTTTTTGCAATGCCTTTTTCCTCATCACTTAATAGCCCACTAAAACCAGCAAACATTTTTTTATTTGCCACCTTCCCTGCTGCTGGTAATGATGAGTTAGAGCTAACAGCAACCAATTAATCTTTCAAGGTGCACATTTTGTTGCTTTTATGAGTGCGTCACGAGCAGTGTGACACTTAAGCCTACAATACAAGGCTAGTGATGCTTTCATCAACCTCCTCTTTCCCTTTCCTACTTTCCTGCATCATACTTTGTGAGCAAACACCTGGGCCCTTTTTTTGCAAAAGCTATGATTATACCAGCCTACAGGGATGAGAGCTGAACTCCAAATTGCTGATGGAAGCCCCCCTAGCAGAGTCAAAGCTGGAGATGAAAATGCACAGGGGATACATTTTTAGAAGGTTGCATGGTGGAAAGAGATGGTGCTTTTAGGTGATGCACACAAACAAGAACAAAAATGAAGAGCATAGAAAATGAAAGGCTCTGTGTTTTATCTTCATTTAGCCTGTGTGTCACATGCCGCCATAATTCAAAACTATGTAGAGTCACACCAACCAGAGGCTCTCTTGGTTTCATAAGATGCAAAAGCAGAGGAGTAAAAAACAACCCACTTGGTGCAGGCCCAGTTATGGATAAAAAAAGGACGTGTGCCTTCAAAACTAGGCTAATGCTCTTCTCAACAAAAGGCTCAGGATGCATTACAACCAAACAGACATCTCTACAGCTGGAGAGGGAAGGGGGATTATGACCTGGATCCAAGAAGCATGGACAGGGTAGGAAACAAGTGGCAACACATGACAGTACAGATAACTGTGATGTACCAAGACTTTGCAGGTAGTGGCTGCACGAAGCCGTCCACTTTGTACGTGCTCTTGATCTCAATAGCAGCTCAGAGTCAAAGGAAACGAGTAGGAAAGACCAATGCAGCAGGAGAAACAATCTTAATGCAACCGAGCTTGTTTGTGAAGTAAAAAATTCAGTGTGGCTTCCTCAAAGGGCTTTGCTAAAACCTGTCCGTCGCAAAATATTAGAGTGTTAGCAAAGTCAGGTGCTAGCCATCCACTGAGGAGTGTGAGGGTTAGAGTTTATCCTCAGAATGTCTCCACCGCTGCAGAATGCTGTTTCCTTGACAAGTCTCCCTGCTGTCAGAGCCTAGGCCCTGAAGCAAAACCTACGACCGTGCTGTGGGTAAGAATGCAGGATAAAGTTGGATAAGAGCCAGAAATCATTAGCAAGCAATGTGTCCAACACAACAGGCAGAGCATGGCATTTTCAAAAGCATAAAAGAGCCCAAAGTGTGCGGCGGTGAGCAGTGCTAGGCAGCTGTTTCATTCAGGTCTTCTGATAACAACCCTCCTGTCCAGACTGGCTAATGCAATAGAGCGTAAATACAAATCATTTCTTTGATGGTCCATACTGAGCTAAGCAAAAACTAGTAAACTTGCACACACCCGCTCATTTCTGAGCTGATCATACCTCTTGTGGATGAATGTGTGGAAGGAATCTCAATGCAAGAGTCTGCATTTAGATTAATGTGCATCCTCAGAAAAGAGCTTATGATAGTATGGCTAATAAGAGGAACACTTCAGTTATCAGAAAGAGCCAGCAGTATGAAAAGACAAAGATCTAGCTAATGGCCTTGGGTGTATCATTAACCACACAGGCCTTTGCAGATACAGGATCACACAGCATCTTAAGCGACAGGGTTGAAGCAACACTTTCATTCTTCACTAGATAACATCCCAATCGAATTAGTTTTTGCATTTAACTCCCTTTGCGAATAAAAAACACTATTGGAACATCAATTATGACTCTGTGCATTAGGATTTTCCTAAGTAAATGCTCCATCCATATTCAAATATAAAGACGATTTTTTTTAAAGGAGATTAGTGAAGATAATATCAGTTATTTTTGTTGTACCTGTAGCCAACGGATGTGCATTTATAGAAAAAATAAGAAATCCTCTGAGCAGACATCTGACAACACTTCAGATGTTGATCCGTGTTTTACTTGACTTCATATAAGTAGGGTATAATTCCAAATATATAAATTAATTTTAATTCAATTAATTTCATTTATAAAGCGCCAATTTATTCTATGTCAAAGCACTTTACAGAGACAATTTAATAAAATCATATATACAGATTTTACAATGTTATTATTTCTAGGCAAACACTGTTAATGTCGCAACACGAAATTATACCACATGGGGTTGCTGGCTGCAACAATAGGCTTTCTTATTTATTATCTACGTAAACTACGCTTTAATTACTTTTTTTTTTTTAAAGCTGCCAATCCAAAGTCTAATTATTATATCTGATGTGCAGGCATAATGAATCATTTAAAAAGCACTTCCCCCACAGCTGGAAGATATCAAAATACATCATATCATCTAAGAAAAAAACTGTTTTAAAACTAATATGTCAACATCTAACAATGTGGAGAGGGGAATAACTAAATTTCTAACACTTTGGGACATCAGGGAAGCAAAGAGAAAGCCATTATCCTCAACCACATAAAAGATGCAGCAGTGGTGAATTGTCCCAGGGGAGAATGGTCAACCAAGATTACTCCAATACCATCAACATCGTCAGCATCAACGATTCATTAGTGAGGTTACAAAACAACCCAGAAAAACATCTTAAGCTCTGCTGACCTCACTTTCTTCAGTCAAGGTTACAATAAGAGAGACTGAGCTAAATAGCCCCTATGCGACAGTTCAAACGCCAGAACCACTGCTGACCAAAATAAATGTAAAAGGTCCATCTCACATTTACCAAAAATGTATTTTAATAATACTTAAGACTAAGCTGGAAAATATTCTGATGACTGATGTGACAATTAGGATTTGGACCTCATACCACTTGGCTAATGTGATGATTACTGCCTGCTTTACCTTCTCAATATCTGGGTGACTTTCCAAGATGGAATAATACATGTTGGTATCTGTGTGTAAATACTATTTCATATTTGACAAAAATATTTCATCAATACTATACTATTGATTCTGTTTTATCTTCCTGTATTTTAATCATGTAAAGCACTTTGCATTGTCTTTGTACTGAATTGTGCTATACAAATAAATTTGCCTTGCCTTTCAGGAGAAGGTCTAGTCCTCAGAATAGCTCTTAAAGCTCAATCCCACTTCGATGCAGCAGCAGGACGATGAACCAAAACCCATCAGCAAAGCTGAAGGAATCAAAAGATAAAATAAATTAAGAATATTGGTGTGTTCTAGCGCAAATTTGGACTTAAATTCAGTTTAGATAATTCAGGAAGACCTTATTTTTTATTTATTTATATATATATATATATATATATATATATATATATATATATATATATATATATATATATATATATATATATATATATATATATATATATATATATTAGGGCTGGGCGATAATTCAATAACGATATATATCGATCGATAGACGTGTGGCGCAATAGAAAAAAAAGAGAGTCGATAAAAGTTCGATAAAGAAACGCAGTTTTCCTTCTCATTGTAGCCTAGCATGTAGGTTTATGCTAGTCACTACTTCCTCCCAACCAATCGCAATCGCGGACCGAGGCACGCTGTCACAAAGCGCCGCCCTCTCAAACCACAACACAGAGCACATGAAGATGTCGCAGCAAGGAGAGGCGGAGGAAATTGTTCCAAAGAAGGGTTTTTGTAGTTCGCCAGTTTGGCAGTATTTCGGTCATGGCAAGTCGGACAAAAAACAAACCACAGTCATCTGTAAAATGTGTAGGGAACCAGTGAAAACCAAGTCTGATAACACAACCAACTTTTTTTTTTTTTTTTATCATCTCAGCCGCTCACACCCGCTGGAGTACGAGCTGTGTAGGCCCCGGCGCGGCTCTCCTCCGAGGAATCTTCGGATATATATATATATATATATATATATATATATATATATACATACATATACACATACACATACAGTTCTGGGTAGTTTCCCACGTAGTTCTAACAATTGAGAGAAAAATGCTGAGGAGCCAGCAACTTCAAATTAATAACTCAGGTTAAAGGAGGAAACTAAGCTGAACCATAACGAGGTGCCAGCAGCACCTCTAGAAGAATAGGGGTTAAAAAAATGCCCCATAGAAATGCTAGGCTAAAGGGTGAGTTGATTTTTGTTTGGGTTTTTGTTCTTGGTGAGTGGAGTTTACACGGTAGCGTAGTTCTACAATCTTTTAATTACCACAAGCTGGTGGTGTGCTATTCCCACCCAAATAGGGTATTCTATTTATTTATTTGTTATATTTATTTTGGTCACTTTTCTGGTCACTTTAGTTTATTCTTTGTCAGTATTTAATAACATAACTCAGGTCTCTTAAGTTACTTTTCTTTTAAACAATTCTGATATGGTTAAAAAAATTGGTTAAATAAATATTTAATTGGAAGTCTGTGTTTGTTTTCTTTATTAAAATTAAATCATTTAGCAATATCATAAAAAGTCCAGGCAGAGCTGCACATAAAATATGGTTTCAAATCTTTTCAATAATTATCGATATCGATCAATATGCATTTTTTTTTAATCGCCCAGCCCTAATATATATATATATATATATATATATATATATATAAAATGTACAATTAATTAAAAAGATTTGTTCATTTGTTGAGAGTTAGCATAAATCCCTCAGTAGGGAGACACTAAAATGTACAATGAAAATTTCAGCAGAAAGCTGAAAATCAATGTCCCTCATTCATACACATAATCACAAATATATAGGCACATACTTGCAATAAGATAGAATTATGAATGAATATTTACTTATTGAACCAAAAACGAATGCAATCTCATTGTCAACTGCAAAGTGTAGTAGAACTGGTTAGTAGGCTTAGGGGGCAACATTTCTATGTCCACATACAGCCAGGATGATTTGGATAGCTTTATTTCCACTTCATGGATAAAATCAAAATTTGAAAAATATTCTTTGTGTTTACTCTGGTAATCTATGCATAAAATTCATGAAGTTTAGGGCTGTTAGATAAAAAGTTAAAGAATGGAAAAAAAAAAACATTTCACCAACATATCAGCAGTTTTCTTCAATTTTCTACTCTCGGTCAGATCACTTTCATTTACAGAAGGTTACAGAGTTTCAATTTAAAAACTTCAAACTAGCCCTTAACTGCTGAACAAAAACTACTAAATGCATTCTAGGCAACAAAGTGTTATGAACAGATGGAGGACGAAGCACATAACCCCAGCAACACAGGGCTTTCATTCCATTTTGAGTTTTTGCTAGATTTCTTGGCAAGTTGATTCACATTTCAATTAAAAATCAGTGGAACAAACAAGTAAAACACCGCTGAGAAACCATCTGGCTTTGAGAGCTGCTTGAGCCTAACAATCAGTCACAGTTTCAAGTAGAGTTGTGACTCTATGCTGGCTCACCTATCGCACACTGACCATTGCAATCACCAAAAACAACAAGCCCTTACATCTGTGACTCTGGCCCAGTCCCATTAAAAACCCATCACAAACCACCAGAACCATGCTACGCTTACTGCTCACAAAATCTATTGCTATAATTGGTTCCACTGCACCCTGTACCAACTCTAAACGGCCCAGGTTTTAAATGCAAACTATTCCACAGAAACAGGAAAATAACCATATCCCAGTCATGTCTCAAAGACAATCGAGCATGGCAAATTATTCCCAAAAAGAGAAGAAATGAAAAACAGAAGCTTTGTTTTCAATCAGACTAGAGAGAAACAAGTAAGAAATTGGGAAAACAAAGAAGACATGAGGAGAAATTCAACAATGTTCATTTGCTATGGAAGACTAGTGGTGATGAGAGCTTGACTGTGGCCCAACGGAAAGGGTTGCGATAAAAACATACACTTCATCAAGCTGCACAAGCGGACAGAGGTGCAGCAGTGAAGCAGATCCGTTGTTTCAACACCACCACAGCCATGTCATTACCTCAGCCAGAGGAGAAGAGGAACGCCAGGGCTTAGTGTTCTCAGAAAACCAGACAGTTAGGAGAGCACTTGTTTGAGGGTGAAAGAAAGATAAACAGACCAAAAGGGAACACTTTTTGATTTGAATGCATAAGCGACTGGAAGTTAATTTTTTTTTTTCACCGAGGATCAACTGTGCTTTGAGCCGGTATCTTGGCAATCCTTGTAATACCAGAGGAAGGGGAGCATTTCTGAACCTGGGTGAGACAGAGAGAAGGCTGGTTAAACCCTATTGGTAAACCAATGGCTCTTTATTTTCAATACCGTAAGTCGTGTATGAAGGATAAGTTATTTATTAAAAAAAAATATTACCAATTATCGCCAGCAAGAGACAAAGGAAACTATCAAGCAGTGATAATTACGTGTTGGTGTGACGCGACTGCAGATAAAGTAACACCATAATTGATATTCTGAACCGACTTTGTTAATGAAGACGTGATTATTCTGCTAAACGAACATAGAGAACCAGAAGCGCAGCACTGCCCTTTAGAGAAGATGTTCTGCACTGTGATGAACAAAATTCCTGCATGGACATCTTTTTGGCAGCCTTTTGTTGGCCAGGGAACTCTCTGATATGTAAATAAAATATAAAAAAGGAAGAGTGGATTTCATACTTGTTAGTGCCAAAACAAGGCACTTTGATTTGTTTTGTTTACCTATTGTCAAGTTATATTAATTGACCAAGCCCAAGAGGTGGATGAAGGTAAATAAAGCGCAAAATATTTTTTGTTATTAGTTTTAGACAGGCACTGACATTCGAATCACATAGAAAATGTGCAGCTGAAATCTTTATATTAGATTTTTTTATATCACAACAGCTTGCTCCTGCATGTACTGTATACAAATAGCCTTTGTTAAAAAAATGCTGCCACTACATAGCCACCAAAATAAAAAAATCCCTGGAGGTTCCACCAGGCCACTCTATATATCACCTTAAGATAATTCAGAAAAAAAAAAAAAAAAACTGTTTATAGCAAGCAAAAAGTATTGCTTATAGAGCACTTCTACTACAGCTAAGAAAGGAATTATTGTTTTTTGACTTTGTGGCCCCTTCAACAATTTTCACATTAACAACAGAACTAAACCCTGAAATTGACTTCAGTTCTTATCAGTGTTGGGCACGTTACTTTGTAAAAGTAATTAGTTATAGTTACTAGTTACTTCTCCCAAAAAGTAACTGAGTTACTAACTGAGTTACTCCACAATAAAAGTAACTAGTTACTAGTAAAAGTAACTATTGCGTTACTTTTGCGTTTCTCGCCTCCGTAACCCTCACCACCCAGCCCCCACCTTCTCGCTGTGTGTTTCCAAAGCCAGCTGAATAGAGCGGACGACAAAGACAAGAACCTGCAGAGAGTTTTGCATTTATTGCAACTCAACGTAAATGACATCAGGGGGGAACGAGATGTGAAGTTTTTTAACAGGGCATTCAGATCTGGTGAGTATATGAAATTAATAACTGGGGATGTCTAATTCTGAAATCCTGTGTGTTTGAGTTGTTATAGATACTGCAACATCTATCTATATCTATCTATCTATCTATCTATCTATCTATCTATCTATCTATCTATCTACTCTGTGTGTGACATAAAATATGGATCTCCATCCCTGCCACAAAGGCCATCAAATAATGTTTAAAATAAAAAATACAGTAGGATGAGAAGGCAGAGTATCCATCCATCCATCCATCCATCCAGACTTCTCCCTTTCTCCATATAGGCTATCATTTGATCGTTCACGCTCTCCATAGTTCTCCTGTGGCGCGAGCACAGGGCGACTGGTGCGCGCCTTTAGCGAGCATGCGCGTTTCCTGTCGCTTGCGCGGTGACTCTTGCCGCCTGCGCTGTGTGGAGATGCAGAGGAAACCGTATCTGATGGGGAAACGCAGCTCGACGTAACACCGGTATTTCCATGTGGAAAACGCTGTTTTGCTGCTGGATCCTCCTCACTCTCCATCTCTCTGTGTGTGCTGTACGTTAACACCCGCCAGCAGAAACACCCACCTACCCAACTGACAGACGGAATCTAACTATACATCAGCCATTCTCATCCTCCCCTCTCTCGTGACAAGGCGCGCACCTCTGGATGACCTAAAAATAATCTTTAATATCTCTTAAACAAAAGTAGCACAAACAATATTTTTTTCTGCACAAATCTGCACTAACGTTGCACTAACCATTCAGTCTATTTGCAGAGTTTTTGGACGTGGGTGGGGTGTCAGCTTCACGCAGCTGCGCACGAGTCCTATCATGAAAAAAGGTTCATTGTGCGACCTGAGTAACGCGCAGTAACGGGGTGTCTGCAATGGTAACTGCGTTATAGTTACAGTCAAAGTAATTAGTTAGATTACTCGTTACTAAAACAAGGTAACGGCGTTAGTAACGCCATTACTTTCAACGCCGTTAGTCCCATCACTGGTTCTTATGTAGGGAAGCTTCGGGTTTAAGGGTTGTGAATTAGTGAGGTTGGGCAACGAACAAAAGGCGTACCATAAAGAGGGGTTGTGGGCATGTGAGGGAGGAAGCAGAGGACAGCACACTTAATGGAAGTGACAGTCAGCAGATACGTGCCAGTCCGCTCAATCTGCAGTTTCTCCCACCACCCCGTTTGGCGGCTAGGAAAAGAAAAGAAAAAACACCCCCATCCAACTAACGATTACATACAATGCACCCCCCTATGGTGAGGGAGAGGATGGGGACCTAAGGAAAGGTTGAGCAGGGGGAGTGAGTTGACAGACTGTTGCCAGGACCTACTCTCAGATAGTGAGGCTATCAGTAGAGAAATGGGGAGGGAAACAAAAAGGAAGTATACTGGCATTGTTTTATCTGGAAGGACATTAAACCAAGAGGCACACAGGGGACATGAATGCCAGAAAAAAAAAAAAAGCCATTCAGAGGAAAGAATGAAGAAACTGTCCAAAAGTCACATAACCTTTAGATGTATCCTATCTCACTTACCCTGTAACACATATGCACTTGCATAAATACACAGTTTATCCTTGGCTCAAAGTCATCCCTCGTTCATGGTCACTGGCTTTGATGAGAGCCTGAGCCCTGGAACAAGCTGCTAACGTCCCAGAAAGCTTCTCATCAGGCTATGGGTGCAGCTTGATATGCAGCAGGAGAAGCTGTCAAGTGAACGGAAACTTACAGTGGCCATAGATAAAACACCTAGAGAGGGATAAGAGCAGAACTGGAAGTGGGAAAACTATTAGACAGGAGTATAAAACAGAATATAGAAGGGCGGGGGGGGCTATGGCAGCTGGGGGTAAATCTGTGCCTGTGTGCTGTCCTTGACCCCGTCAGAAGAGATTGAGGCATGCGGTGTAAAAGATTGTTGGCTGCAGCACCTGCCAGATGCGGTTTGGAGAGGGATGAGGCACATGTGATAAGGGTACCCCTCCCAACCCAAACGAAGCAAGCAGCAGCCTGATACCCTGCTGTATCCAGCTGATCAGAGAACTTGGCTGACCTCACCATGTGCTACATACCATTTAATGAGATTTCCCTTCTTTGATATTCCTAGACGCTTGGAGCAGCATGCAGATCTTACATAAGCCTTGTCACTCATATCAGAAGCAGTTCAACTTTTGTAAACTCTGGATGGGCAGAGCGACAGAATCAAAGAAAGACATATACAGTTAAAATAATGAACATGTGGAAATCCAAAGTGACCAACAGCTGTGATGCATGGACAGACTGGCACAGGGGGAAGTATAAACACAGCGATGGACTCTGCAACAACAACAACTGCCTGCAAACTAACTAAAGCCAACTAATCAGCACACACAAGGGCAGAAAAACCCACACTAGCATAAGCCGAGCAGAGCTCAAGGAGACAACACCCACCTTGTTAAGAGAAGGCCAGAGGAGGTGCAGGTGAGATTGGATCCAGACATGCTTGCTCACAGATAGAATTGAATTATTGATCAGCCAACAGATTGTGTTATGAGAAATTCATGGATCCACGCATTGGCCGCCCAGTTCCCCCAGGCTGTAAGACTGTGTCTGGAATCTCTACCCATGTATATATTCTGCCTACTTGTGCACATGGCAGTCTGGAGGGGAAGCAGTCTGCCCCGGTCAATGTCCGAACTATTTCCAGGGGCCAGAGTTATCTCAAACTTAGACGACGTGGAGAAAACTATGAATTCATCAGGCTGGGACGATGTGTAACCTTAACAGAGGGGCTTTACCTGTTCAAACAAACACGGTCCTGAGCGCTCTGGCAACAGCACAATCCCGCGCTCCTAATACCACCAAGAAAAAAGGAAGAGTAGTGTTTCTGAGCTGTATTCGGGTCTGTTGCCTCTCATAATGCATTAAGACAGGTAAAAAAATCAGCTCAGTAAGTACTCTGGTTCTCACAGCAGCATCAGGCTGAGGTAGAACCGTCTTTGTCACAAGGGTGTCATGTATAAAAGTCACATTACCCACTAACCTTTTGAAACTTCTGGAAACTTGTACAGCATGACAAAAAGGAGAGTGTGACCAATTATTTCCTGGACCATGTCATGTGAGTCTTGAACCCACAGACCTATGATTGATACCGGCTCCTCAAATACCATATAATAACTGGGCAACTTAAATCCAAATTCTAAATCATTTTAATCCTACCTACTGGACCTTACACCAGGGTTTCTCAATTTTGCTCCTGGGAGAAGATGGATGCATGGATGAATGTACTATTTTGGTTTCAGAGAAATTTTGGGTCATCACCTCATTTACGAATATAAAGCCATTGCATAACATCACATCATTAATGCGGTGGCATTGAATATAACAGTGGGCATGTATATTTAGTGGGTGGAATGATCGTTTCATATTTAGTAATTAACCAGCCTCCCAGATTCTTCAGTCTGGTCCTCCCATTACCCTTAGTAATCCCATAGCATTTCCTGTCAAGACCTCGCTGTCAGCATTTCACAATAAAAGCACAGATGAAACATAACATTACAGACTGCTAAGTTGCTCCGTATGTACAACTTTTGAATCAGGTGGGAAAGTCCATCAAGTTTTGGAAAAGTCCTGGAAGCACTGAAAACACTGCAATAAATTTAAAACTATACAAGTCTTTTTAAAATATGTGTGTTTGTTCTTCAATTGAGGAGGTAAGTGAGACACTTTGCCAATGGAACAAGATAATTTACATTTAAAATAAGAAAAAGCAACTGCATTGTCTTATTACTAGTGCATTTTATCTAATTATCTTATTTTAAGAGTAAAAACATCATTCCACTGGCAAATCATCCCATATACCTACTAAAATGAAGGTTAAATACACTTGATTTAAGAAATTTGTACTTATTTCTAGATAATTTTTGCAGTGAAGAGAAAAAAAAAAAAAAAAAAAAAGGAGCTGCGTCAGGATGTTGGTCAAATTCAACGGTAGTTCCTTGTAAATCTACCCGCAGGAAGCACCAATGCTGGGGAGTTAGAAGCAACAGATCGGAGTCTGTGCCGGAGGAAGGTGAACAATGCTTCCAGGTTTTTAAGATGGCTTTTCTTTTTTTAAAGCCACCTAAAAACATCCAATGAGCAGCCCTTATATTATCACTTTTCAACATCACTTCCTTTATATTCCATTTTCACCGAAAAAAGTTTTGTCTCGACTTCTTTAAACTACATCACAACTGAAACCAATCCCCGATTGATAGCCACGAGCCGATTTCATAGAAAAGTTCAGACTTTTAAACTTCGGTGTTCACTGCTTCGCTATTTCCAAGCGGTGCCGCCATTGGAAAACACTTCAGTTCTATCAAGTAGCATGAGGATAGAGCAGAACAGTGAACATTGCCACTGCGTCTGATTCCCCGCAAGCCACTTTTTGAATGCACCTTAACAGGTACCTGATGTGGAAATAAGTTTTTTTTTCACACAACTCATCATAATGTTATGCCTGATCAGTGTACGTATGGCCAGGTCTTGGCAAAATAAAAAAATGCACTAACTTAATCCAGTCTAATCGGATTTCCTGCAAAGGAAGAAATACACTTGATGCATGGAATTGCACTATATTTAATAATCCCACTGGTTTTCAGTAATTAGGATTTGCTTTGTTTACATCATCTGTGGAGAACAGATGTGTGGTTTTAGCCCGCTGCTCAAGGGGGATGATGTTTTGTTTTTAAGTTGGAAGGTGGAGAGATGTATGGAAACCCAGTGGGAACAAGATGTGACTTAGTTTTTCCATTTCCCAAAGAGGCATGCAAGTCTGTATTACTAATTAAACAACAGACACAGAGGAATGTGTGATGAATTCCCGACAGCAGACAAAAAACAGGGACTTGAGATGAAACAGAGCAGAACCTGGGTTGAAATAAAACAACCAGCACACTGGCTAAGGAAGAAGCACAGACCAAATAGTTTAAGTGCACTGTTGATCTCAACAAGAAAGACTACAAAGAGACCTTAATGGAGGTCCAGAGTGCAGGATAAATGGCTTCTGAGGTCTGGTCGGAACACCAGTCGGCACCAGTCAACAAGTAAACAAGCTGCAGTGAACATTCTGTCTAACATCCCCACTTTGCTACAGTCTGTTATTAAGCTGCTGCACACTTGTCCATATCCATTTAAAAAAGGATGAGGGTAGATGAGGGGGAAATGTCTCCTGGTGAGAAGTGTGTGATTTGGCAATGCAATTTTACAAAATACGTTCTGTAAACAGTGTAACAGCAACTTGCTTTCAAAGAAGGCACTAGAGAGAAGGCATCAAGCTGTTTGCTAAGGCGCAAAAAAAAAAAAAAAAAAAAAAAGAAGAGGGAGAAAAAGTCTTGGTAATAAGGTTCTGCAACCTCAGCAGCACATCCACAATGCCTAATGACTGTAATTAAAGAGTTGGGCTTCAAAGGAGGATGTGACGTAAGCTCGGCTCAGACGAGATGGCGGATAGACGTAGTAGCACCAGATTGAAACGACCACAAGGCTGAGTTTAAAAAACTAACAGGCGGAACACATCCAAGACTGAGTGGTTGGCTAGCGTGTGTTATGAGAGCTTGTAAATATTTAGGCATTCCTACAAGGGAATGTGGCTGCAACCCTGATGTCATTTCTCCCAAGACTACCATTTGCTTCAGTTAGAGGCTGAACAGCCAGTGCAAAGCAACTGTAAACAGATCTGTTAAAAAAAGGGAGCAGTTGGAAACATTGTGCCTGAGGACAAAAATAAAGTATTCTGGAGGTGTGGTGTATGAAGGCAAACCTTCAAACATCTGACCATACAAGAGAAAAGAGGAAAAAAAAACTCAGATTATGTGTCTAGATAATATCCAGCACCATCAAAAACACCCTTAGACTTCCTTTCTTCATATGAGGAAAAGTTGAGAGAGGGAAATCAAACTGGGTAGCTTACAGGCTGCCCAAATGAGTCAGTGAAGAATAATGCATGTCATCACAGCTGCATGAAAAAGAAAGAAGAAAAACATTAAGGCTAGGGGGGAAATGCAGACACCTAAGACATAGAGCAATGATGACACCTCCACAGATCTACATTTCAGTAGACAGCTTCAGGCTCTAGGCAGGTTCAGAATGCCAGGAAAAATATCTACATAGAGCACAGACACATTGAGTAAAAAGAACAGTAAAGACTAAAGTACAAAAAATGGGTAATGGTGCAAAAGAGGGAAACATCATAAAGAACAAGCAGCCAAATTTAACAGTAGAGATTAAAGAGGGAAGTTATGGACATGAGGGCACAGAGTACTTCCCCCTGCTCCAGCACAAGAGTTATTGTTAGTTGATTTTGGCCCAGGCATGTTCACAGACCATCCAATCTGCTTGGCTTTTTTAGTTGTTTTCTAACGATAAGGCAGTCTGGTTTGACGTGCAAAGCTTGTAGAGTTGGAGCCTGAAAAACATGCAGCTGTGGATTTAATGAGTATCTGTTTAAGGACTGAATACAGATGCATGCATATTTTTTTACTTTTTTTAACCATTTGTAAGACATCTAAAACATTTACTCTCAACCTCCCAGTCAGAATGATGTACTTTCCTGTCTAGATTTAAATTGCAGTGAATCTCAGTGTATATTACTGAAGGCGGTATTATGACAGGTAATACCAGTAGTTGTGAATGGCATTGTACTACATAATGCTGATCTTTATCATCATCAAATTAGAACTGCATCCACTCCTACAAGGTGCTTTAAGCCCACAGCCCACCCCAACATGTCAAGGTCAACACAGAGGTAAAAACCTGAGTCACACTATGCTTGCTATAAATCTGCAAAGCCAAATTAAATACCCAACAAAATATGACAAACCTCACCTCCGTGCAGGCCATTTTTTAGCTGTTTTGGCAAATTTGTATTTGTTTTCCATTTATGCTTGCATTGTACTCGTCCTGCTGAATCACTCTCCAGCTTCTCCCAGGAGCCAATTTCTCCACGGGGATCAATAAAAAGAGATTCCCTTAAAGAATTATTGCAAAGTCTAGTTAATTTTTTTGCGACCGACAGTCACTGGCAAAATGTCAGTCTTTGAGGTTGAGGCCATTTCTTAGGCAGTATTATTACTGCAGCTGAGACTGCAGCCACAGTAAAACGGTCTGTCAGTTTACAGATGAGAAGCAACAGAGCCAGTGGCATTTAACTAGATTCTCAGCAACTTTAACAATCGCTGTATGAACAGATTTTAATGGGTCCCTCTTGGATCATAGGCTACCGAAAGGCCACTATACCCACCTCATTTAACAGAGACAAGGACATGATACAGGGAAAAAAAAATCATTATACTATTTCATTATAAAATGTAATAAAGCATAACCTTGTCCATATACTGCATTATCTCAGCTTGATAATAAAAAGATTTGGATTTAAATTAGGATGAGACAAGATGTATTGATTTAAGATTTATATAACTGCCTGATTTTGTATAAAGTGCTGCTAAATATGCTATGTTTTAGAACACATACATTTTCTAGCCAATGTTTTATTCATTACTAGGTCCTATACTGAGATACACAGCAATTATAAAGACTTCATGCTTTGCAAACAAGCACAGGTAAGTAGAATAAAACTGTTCTGCAGCCAAAGTCTTGGCAGACTTCAAAAACCTGACTGAGATGCCTAACCAAAGGACGGACATCCAAACCTCCAGTGGCACTGCCTCCCACCCCCCCGACCACTTCCACATGCCAGCGTGTTTCAATACATGCCAGAAATAATAGGGACAGCATATGGTCTCATGATCTAATGCAGCTCATGTTATTTTAGAGGTCTGGTCTACAAAATTACCATTTCACCCATTTTTAATTATCTTTTACTAATTATTCTTGCTCTATATGTTTTATTTCATTGTTCTCATTTAAATTTTTAAAGGCTATTCAAACAACTAAAATAACACAGAAATTTCACTTAATTAAATTCTTGCAAAAAAAATGCAAAGGTTATGATTTTACAGATATTTCAGTTTTTATTTTAAAAAAAATTATACATTGAAAAGACTCTTTTCCCAAAGGAAGAACAAGGGAAATGAATGGCATAAACTTCATGTCGTCAAGATCAGCCACCAAAAAAGAAATAAAAACTTGCCATATCTTTTAAATTTTGCCTGAATGTTGTTAATTATAAAGTGAGGTTCCAACAGAATCATACAAACTTCAAAAACTAGCATGAAGGGCACAGCTATACGTTAAGTTTAAATATATAAAACAAACAAATATGAATTCCTATTTAATGAAAGTCCATCAGTGCATCTCAACATAATTGGATGTAAAATTGTATCATAGCAGATTCTTTATCCTTCAAACCTGCTTGCAAAGTTTCACCTGGACACGATGGCCCCCTCTCTTCCACAGTCACATTATGGTATCTGTTTGCTATGTGGCACTGTGACCTTTGTCTCCAACTGCTGCCACTGCACTGACCCCTTCATGCATCTGTCACCTACCATTTCCGGCTGAGCCTCATTTTTCAGTAGTTCATAATTAATCACCCTATGCACATGGGAAACAAAACAGAGGAAGAGACAGAAAAGGCAACAGAGGACCAACAGCCGACAGCCACCACCCTATTAACATCAACCAGCTGGACATCATATTAGCTGCAAAGCAGAGGTGATAATTAAAAATGATCTTGGCGGGAGTAAATTGGTCAGTTTGAGGATTAACTGTGAAATGAATGAAAATGAATTGCATCCTCTGGTGCCATTGCTGGGATTAAATGGCACTCAATGTGGTGCAACCCTCAGTTAAAGACTTAAAAAGTGAGGTGATAAAGCATTACAGGTGGAATAAGTAGCTCGACACGGTTTCCATTATTCTGCAGCGAGTGTAAGCCTAAGTCCATTTCAGCCCCAAAGCCTACTGAGGCAGATGTATCAGCAAGCTGCCAAATCCTTCACAGGCACCCTCAATTTGCACAGAAATGAAGCGTCGACCCATCTTCGGCATGTTTCAGTTTGAGGGATCTGAACATTTCTTTTATCACAAGCAAAGAGAGGGTGACTAAACATTGGCTGTCACATTACACTACATGAAGCAACTGACTACCCTCTGAAGTGCTTAAATAGGTAGTGTTTTGATAGAGAACCACACTAGGCTAATATATAAAAGTATCTGATAAATTAACTTTGTCTTGAAGTGGTATATATATATATATATATATATATATATATATATATATATATATATATATATATATATATATATATATATATATATATATATATATATATATATATATATATATATATTATATATATATATATATATATAATAATCTTCTGATGAATAATGGGATAACCTTCGACTATCCATATTAATTGATAAATTGAAAAAAATAACAGACAGATTATTTGATTTGCATAATAATCAATAGGTTGAGCCCTACTAGCAGTGCATGAAAGGTTTTAAACCGAATGGTTTCTTTTTCTGCCCCACAATTATCTTTTCAGTCATTTAGAGGGGGACATGGCTTGCATAACTGTCCTAAAGCTTATCTAAAATGGTTTCAAAAAAAAATTCACAAACAGACAGCCACATAGGCTCCTGAAGGCTAGGTATTTACATGCAGAATTCATACATTTATCCATTTAGGAAAGGTGTCCTGTCATAAAGTCGGGGCAGCTTTAGATCATAGCATTATGCCAAGATCACAGACAGACTTTATTCCTTGAAAAAAGTTGCATAAGGTGTTATATCTTTTAAATTACAGCGGTGAGACAGACTCTTTTTACTGGAAATGTTGATTTTAGGGCCATGTCAAAAATAAAGCTTGCATTTGGTATAAGGTATTAAGTTTCAGTTTTGAGTTTTGATAACTTTTTCTGCTCAATAACTTAAAATTGAGTTTAGAAACTACTCTTTATTCATGTCCTCTTCGTCCAATGTGAGATTTGAATGTGGATCTGAAACAGCCAAGAGTTATTTAAAAAAGTAAAATAAGTAGAAACCAGTATGGTTGCAATTTTTTTTTCTTCACATTTTCTTCAATGAATACAAATGTTGGAATTGCTTCATTTTCAGGAGTGGATTCAAAATGACTTGCTCTATAAAAGAACCTATCCTTTAACAAACTCCATCATTCATGCTTAGGCCTTTGAAGAAAAAGAAAATCAGAATCCGTCTATGCCAGCATTGACAGGACAGACCCTCAAAGAAAAAAAACTTTCTTCTTAAAATGATGTTATCATATCCCTGTTATGTCTTTCTTTTCAAAGGTTTGTCTTAAAGCTCTTGTGTAAAACATCCTGCCCCATGACTCCTCGACAAAGCAATTAAGACAGCCTTCGCCCCAGGTGACTCCTCTTGCTTTTTCAGAAAGGTATTTGCAAGATTCATCATGCTTTTTTTTTTACTCATGCCCTTAGAGATGAAGGGTGAGGGATTCTCAGTCAGAGATAGAAGTGAGGGCAGAAGACAGGTAGAGTAAGGAGCAGCAGGAGAAGTCAGCATGAGTCGGCAGCTATGATGGGTTCAGGCAGTGCAATTCTTGGCGAATATGGGGACAAAACAGTTGAAATTGTTGAGGTATCAAGGTTATTTTAGAAGTTAAAGAAAGGCGTTTTGAGCTGCGATTGACCCTTCAGTTTAAAAACCAAGAGGACTTTAAGGTAAACTACAGCTGCGGATGTTTGAGGGTGCAGAAACATGCCAGGCTCTGCTGTCACAGAGCCAGCTTCACAGCCTGGTGCTAGGGGACTTAAGATGAAAATTAACATAATCACAACTCCTGGATCTGTCATGGATCTGCTTTGTTTACTCTGATATCAAGTGCGTGAGACCAAGGCAAAAAGGTGTTTAGTGGAAAGGGTAGTGGGCGTTAAAGTGTGATGCGCACACGTCACATCCGGCCGAGAGGGAGGTGCAAAAAGAAAGTGAAACCGCTGTAAGGGACGACTCAGGAAAGGCCTTTTTTTCCAAGGGCAAGTGTGGCAGCTGTAAAACCCAGCAGAGATAAGATCAGAAAACCACCTCAGCGTGGCGTCCCTTCATCACCAGATAATCCTCAGACATGAAAAGACATGTCTATCTCCAATTTAAAGTAAGTCTTAATTCCCCCAGCACCTTTCAGCAGCCTAATTCCAAGCTGGCACACCCTTCAAGCATCTGCCCACTCTCTCCTGAAAGTGATGTGTACATAGGGAAAGCATGAGGAACAAGGTTGCACATATGCATAGGTAACTCACAGTACACCCATTTTATAATCAGTAAATTTATGAAGTATGCTCTACAGAAGATTCAAACTAAATCACATAGTGGGTCCAAACATGTAAAGCAGTAAAATTATGTAGATTATATAGATTAGAAGAAAATAGAACCGAAAAAAGAACCACTGATGATGAAATAAATGCTAGTCATGCTTCTGCTTGTCAAGCCCTTTGTTCCTGCCTGTGTACCATAGACAGGATGGATGAGATTGTCTGTTGTTTATGAGGATTAAGGCTTTTTATTTTCCAAATGAAAACGACAGGAGTTGTAATCCTGGCCAACAAAAACACAAGAGACGACGGATGAGTATGAATTCACTTGACCTTAAAAATATGGCCATACCCTATAATATGCCACACACATTCAGACATGGTGTAGACTCAGTGAAGACACTGAAAAGCAAACGTTGAATTTAAACTTAAGAAATTTTACTTTAAATTTCCCAGAACAGACATCATATCAGAAGCCATTGCTTTACCATTTCAAAAAACACCAGACAAAACGAAAAAAAAAAATAATAACTCAGTACTTCAACAGTCCAAAGGCTATTACAGAAAAGTATTCACACCTCCTGGAATATTTTACACTTTGGTCTCATTACAACCAAAATATTTAATAAGGATTTTAGTGATAAAGCAACATGGAGTCGCAATTTAATAGTAATATTTAAACTTTATTGATCTCATATTGGAGAAATTTACCTCTGAATTTAGCCCATCCCTTGGGGAGCGGTGAGCTGTAAACGTGGGGCACCGGGGGAGCAGTGTGGGGTTAAGGGTCTTGCTCAGAGGTCCAGAGTGGCAGTCTGTGGAGGTGGGACTCAAACTCAGAACCTCAGAATACCAAGCTCTATGCCATAACCACTAGGCTGCTACTCCCCTAATCAAGTGTATGCAAAATGCACAACTCAAATCTAAACAGTCTGATGACAAAAACAGTCAGCAGAACACAGACAATCGGAACAAGGAGAGCATTAATCAGAGAAGTGGCCAGGAGGCCCATAGTCACTCTAGAGGAGCTGCAGAGATCCTCTAGAACCATTTTGATTCACAATTAACCACTACTTTGCAATGATCTTGAACATTAATTCCCACTAAAATATAAAAACGTAACAAATCTGAAAGGTTTAATAGCGTGAAAACTTTTGTAAGCTACTCTAAAAGTTGCTTTTATCGACAGATTTATTTTCAGATCTAGCAGCTTTTTACCAACAGAGACAGAGGTTGAAGGGGAGGAAAATTCACAAATGCTTTGTTTTTTTACCCGTTTAACTTGCATTAAAAGGATTGGAGTCTGTGCTCAGCTTTGGGAATTGTTTTGCACACTCCTGAAACCCTTTACATGACCTGAATGAGAAACGTCTCTCATTCCGCTGTCCTGAAAAGAGCATCTATGATAAAGCAGTGTGGTACGCCTGTCTTCTTCACCCTTGTGGGGAGCAGGAGAAAACATTTATCACACTCTCCTCTGCACAGATAAGGTGTCTGTATTTATTCAGCACAAAAAGAGATAAACACTGAATGAAGCATTGTGGGGTAGGGAGAAGGAGAAAGACCCACTAAACAGAGGCAGGGGTTACTTTTCAAACTGCTTGTGTGCATCCCTGCTCTGTGTGACCAGATGGCATCTCACAGAGTGGAGAGAAACTGGAAGCTGACCTCCTGCTTGAACCCCCACCAGCAGCCACCTTTCCGGCTTTCATACTGTCCCCCTTCTGCGCTAATCCACTCCCACTAGGAATCTGTTTGCAAGAAGTTATCTAATTGGAATAATCTCCAGGAGGTAGATACTGAATACAGTAGGTAAGTCTACAGGAAAAGGGGTGTAGATGATAGAACAAATTCAATAAAAATGGGGTAAGAAGGCAGTACAGTGGTTTTCTGAGGGCTGCACCAGGGACTGAGAGATACAGACTGGCAAGAACAGCATTTGAGATTCAACAGGGACATCAATAGAGCCTCTGTTTCCTTGTAGTCCACGGGAGAGACAAGACAGAGGGATACAGAGTATGAAAAAAAAAATAACATGAGGCATGGCTCTACTACATCTGTGCTCATGGATCCTGATGTACGGCTTGACTGTCCTGAGATGAGGAAGTCGGCTCACGTGTCCATTTCTCTCTGAAATTGCCGACGTGAAGGGACAGACGGCCCCTTGTGAGGTGACCGGGCAGATGCTGTGGCTGTAGTGCATCTGATGTTAAATGAATGGTTTTCGGGAAGCACATGTCTTCTAGGACCTCTTTTCTATCTCCTTCTACTATCAATCAGCTGCTGAGACTGAGAACAGTACAAGTTTTAACCCAGACAGTCATGAGTGCAGCTCTGATGAGCTACAATGACACAGCTCATTGATCGCGTACAAAAAGGGCTTCTTTTAAGAAAACATCTACCCATGCAGCACTGCGTTACTGGTGCGTTACAAGGTCAGGATGGTGGTCTAGTTCTGAACAAGGCACGCTTGTTTTAAAACTTGGTGTTTTTAAAGCAGGAAGGAAACTATAGCCCAAAGGACCAGAGCCTTGAAGGGGTGATGGTCCTCTTGCCTGTTTGTTGTTCCTCACTTTTACAGTTTTCCCCTTATTTCGTCCATTACTTAACTTCCCCGGTACATCAGTTAGTCAGGACTTGGTTTTGTTTCATATCGGTTTGGATGGTTTACAATTTCTAGTAAATCCATATAATCTTTTCATAATCCACTGTGAAAAACTGTACATTATATGAAATGACTGATGGATTTTATCCATCAGCAGGAGGTCATTTTGGTTTGATCATTGGTCATAATCTCATACTTGATAAGGGTTTACAGTCTCAAAAAAAAGGATTAGAAAAAAAGAAATCAGTGACCCCATCAAATACCTCCCTGAAGTAAACAACAGCTTGACAGGAAAGCAATTTTAGATAATGTTCTACCCATCTGAACACCATTTACAAAACTCCTTGAAGTTCCAAAGCACAATATAAGGTTCTTTCTTTAGACGCTTGGTGTGTATATGGCCCCCAGGGAGGCTATTGGAGCCTTCAGCTTTTTTTTGGGAAAGCTTCTCATCAGATGTCCTTGGAATGCGTCTTAATCTGTAACTATTTGACTTCCTAACTCAGTGCCACTGCTATCTGTCCTCATATTAAAACAGTTATTTTGACTGGACTAACAGCTGACAAGAAGCTGCTTCCACAAGATGGAGAAATTCCACAAAACTCTCCATAACTTACTTTTACAACTTTCCCAGAGCTATCAATTACAAACTCTGGAAACCAACAGTTGAGGAAATGGTCCAATCTAATGGGAGGAATGCGTAATATCTGTTAACATGGACAGTAATGAGGGTCCTGAGAAGGTGAGGGTTTTTTTGTTTTGTTTTTTTTGTTTGTTTTTTTTTTTTTTTAGGAAATAAAATTTTTAACTACACGTGAGATTTGAGCATTTAAAATATACATAACAACAGATATAAAATACAAACGTGAGCAATAGTTATGGAGACTCCATGCTTACGTAACGGTTTGTTCAGTGGTACGAAACGGCAAAAGGGCAAAATGGAAAAAAAGCTTATTTGAAATATTGAAACATATCATTTCAACTTAAATAACAACATTCCTGGGTTCGCTTTTCCACGAACACCAACAGAGTCTGACATGTGTGACAAACTCAAACTTAACAAAGTCAAAAGGTGATGAAAACAAAAGCATTAATAGGCTTTTCCCGGAACTCACCTTGAAGGTGAAAGAGCGCAGTTGTTCCTCACGCGCGAACAGTCCTAACAGCCAAGTGGAGAAGCCCTCTTTATGAAATTTGTCGACTTGTATTTCTTTGTAAAGAGAAAAGAAAACGTCCGTGAGGAAGTTTACATCTCGTCTCGAGTCCTGTGATTATATCTCGTAAAAAAGGCACTATTCCACAAAAACAAGCGATAACAAACCCAGGGTTTGAACAAACTGTCGCCGCTGTCAGGAGGTGGCGCGGTCAACTCCTTAACAAAAGAGTCTCCGCTCGGAATATGAGGACTTTCTCCACGCCCAGGTGCACAGTCACATGGTAATTTCCAGGTATGCGTGCGCGTGCGTCTCCAGAAGCGCCTCGAGGCACCGCTCGCTGTGGCTGCAGCACACCTGTGGGTTGTGTTGTTCCTCACGCGCTCCTGCGCTGACCCTCGTTTCTTTCTGGAGACCCAGAGGTTTTCGCTCATACGGAGCCAAGGGAGCCGGCCAGGGACGGATGGAGAGAAGCGCGCACTGAAGGAGAACAGGCGACAACGAGAAGGAAGTATCCCTCTCTCCTTCACTCCAATCCACGCTTCACACGAAGCCGATCTGCGTGGAGGCAACACCGAGGAGACTATAAGTTGTGTCGCGTGTGTGCCGACACGCGCAGAAATGTTTCCGCGGATGGGGAAAGGGAGCGGTGGTAGGGAGGCAGGCAAGCCCCGCGCTGTGACTCCCAAAGTGTTGCCCCGGATTCGGCTCTCTGTGGGGGCGTTTCCAGGTCACTCCAAGCAAGATAGCCTAATATTCATTATGGAAAGTGATGGCTTTTACTTAACCTCCATAATACAGCTGGCTGCGTGTCCAGTACGCTTTTACATCATTATACCAGGCCACTTAATAAAGAATAAAAGAAAATATATTAAAAGTTAAAGTGATATTTTGGAAAACTATTTAGTCCTTGTGTTTTGAACATCCTCATAGGTAAGGGAAGATTATGGGCCCACAAGAAAATGTACTTTTATAAAATCTTAATCTCTTGTAAATTTAGGTGGGCAGGATGTTTTCCTCCTTTGCTTCCCTAAGAGTTTCACCTTTCTTATTTCAGCCTGGAAAATATTTATTTTGGATTTTTGAGAATTGTTAAAGATAGACTCTCTGTGTCTACACCTTGAAGCTTTCTTTTTCCGGTTCCTTTTCCTGAAAAGAGATCACTCAGGAGAAGTTCTTTAAATAACACTCCATAACTTATATGTATTGAATAACCATGAGACATAACAGATTTTGATAGAAATCTTACTCAGATGAGAGAAGTTGCTTAGAATTACAGAAGGCAGCTGCTCACCTCTCAGGAAAAGTTAAAGAGGCATTTTATACATCTCCAGTCTGCCACATCATCATATTGTTACATCATACACGTTACCAGATGATTAAACATCCATGGCTCCAGCCTTACCAAAATATTACACTTTGTTCTTAGCTGAAGGACACCGCTCTCATTCCATTTCCAAATCTTTGCCACGTACAGAATGAAGATTATAACTATATCCAGACAGAGGAACTGTCTTCATTAAATAAACTATTGTGGAAAACATCAGTTCTGATACGCAACAGGCAGCTAATATTAAGGCGTAATAAAAGAATCACAGTGAGAACTTTTAAGGATACTTTAAGTCTTTTCTTGGAATATTTCTTCTGTGAATCTGCAACTAATTCATTTCAAATGCACCCGGTACATCAACCAATCAACTGCTTCAAGCAGCAAACTATCAGTTTAAGAAGTAGAGTTCAAGTTATTTCTAAACACAAATAGATATTCTCAAACCACTTCTCTAATAAATCAAAGCAGGTCTATATAGTCAATTCATTACTATTGGTAGTTATGTTCCAACCTTTTGTGTTTGAGTTTTGTGCATTTTTGCTGTCAATTTTTTGCTATTTGATAGAAATTGTAATCTTACTCAGATCAGAGAAGTTGCTTATAGTTACAGAAGGCAACGCTTGACGCCGGGCTCATTTCATGGGAAGTGGCCCTGGCAAACGGGTAGAGAAGCATTTTATACTTCACTATGCCACATCATCACATCGTTAGATCATACACGTTTGCAGATGAGTAGACATCCGTGGCTCCAGCCTTATCAAAATATTACACTTTGTTCTTAGCTGAAGGACATCGCTCTCATTCCGTTCCCACATATTTGCCACATACAAAATAAGGTTTATAACTGTATATAGTCGGACCGAGGAACTGTCTTTATTATATAAACTACTGGGGAAAACATCAGTTCTGACATGCAACAGGCAGCTAATATTAAAGTGCAATAAACTTCACACATCATCAATGATAATTATCCTAACAAACTACACCTCAAATATAAATAATCTGGGCACACAACCCCAATGATTAAGAAAATCAACAGTGCCTATCATGTAATTTGTTTTTTTGCAAACACATTTCTTTACAGCCCTTTGTTCACCTTTTTCAGTGTCTCATGAAAGAATTACGAAAGGTACCGTAATTTGCACAATTTAAGATGGCTCTACAAATTGATATTGATTTTTACCCATTTAAAAATGTTTGTAAATATATGTAGCCTGCAAGGATTTTTAGTAGAACAATAAAACTTGCAATTAGCAGAGTGACTGAACTGGAGTTTATAGGATCATAAAGCTAAAGAGGCTGTTTGAAATTCAACTCTGTAATTGTTCCAATTTTATCATGTTCATGTCAAAATGTTAGATGTGAAAAAAACAAAAGTTTAATGGGGTATTGGTCTTTATTTGTAAAATACAGACACCAGGAGTTCCAATTATACTTCTTGCACCTACATTAAACTCAAACTGTTCCCTTTTTGAGAGTTGATGGGGCTTATTTTCTGTTGTGTGATGCTAAAATCTACCAACATGTGTTTGATATGATGAAAAGTCACACTAAAAATGGAGAGCTTGAATAAACCAACATTTCTTTGAGGTCATAATGACTTTATTATATTTCTTCTCTCCTTAAAGTGCAATATATCCCTCAAGATTATAATTTGAGTGTCTATCAATAGAATAGGGGGGAAAAAAAACTGCTTTCCAATTGCAAGATTGAGGGCATGGCCTTAGCTTTTTCACTACAGATGCTTAAAGCGTTTTATAAATACCATAGAAAAATACACTCCAGAGACAATGTGTGTCTATCCAGAAACAATCTCATGGTACTCAGGATAATCAAGAGGCATCACAGTGGACAGCGTCTGGCCTGTATTGCTTTGGATGGATATACCCCAGCTACCATTGGAGGATGTTGACAGCAAGGTCTTTCAGCGTTACAAGAGAAGACATAATGGTTGTCACATGGCGGTCCTGTCCAAATCCTCCAGCAAGTCTTGGTTTTGTTGTTGTGGCAGCAAAAGAAGCCTCAGCATCAGCTCGCTTTAAAACAAAGTGACAGTAATTGGAAATTAGCTGTCACTATAAACTATCCACACATGTTGTATTTTAGGTGACTGGGTGTAATAATGTTAATTGCTTTTTTTCTTGGTACATAAACAAGAAAGCATACTCACAACACTCTTATTTCAAATAAACCAGTCCTGATTAATGCAGTTCTGGGTTCTGGTTGATTTGCCTCTGTCCTCACAAGAGAAGGATTAGCAGTCTGAATAACACAAATTATTTGTGCATGTTCCTGTACCAAGGCTGCCGAATCAGTAATCAGAAGAAGTAGCTATAATTTTGAAGCTCTACATTTTCTTGTAGAGCTGTGAACACTTCACAGGCTTTGATTGAGCCATATGTTCACATCATTTTTATTCAGAATTTTTTTTTTCTCACAGATTTGTGGCAGCAAAGAAGAAAGAATAAAAATTGTTGGGGAACTGCATAGTATTATTTTTTATTCTTTTTGGTGCTGCTACTTCTTAACACCTTTTTTTTGGTACAAGTATTTTTTGTTGCTGTGACTTGGTAACCTCATGGAAAATTTTGATACAAACCACCTACAAGAGGACTGCAGAGATAAAAAGCTGTTGGTTGTTTAAGGAAACATGATTGTTACTTCTTACTTTACATTTTATTTTCAACCTTGAGCTTTGGAATGACATTCATTAAACTATATTCTACTTGCAAGTAGGGAAACATGTGAGATGTCAGCACCTGAACTTGGTGTCAGACTAGCAGCTAGTAATAGTTAAGTTCTTCAAGTTTCTTCAAAGGAACAAGCTAAGTGTAAAGCTTGTATCCCAAAATATTAGGAAAGAATTTCTAGAGATACAAACCTTATAAGAGATATGGACAGCTTATAACTGCTGCTAGCACAATGTTGTAAAGATGCTGTGGCCACATTGGAAGTTATGATTAAATGAAATGCATTATGGCACCATATATGCACCATATATATTTGCCTTGAAATCCTCTGAACTTCCATATGCTTTTTTGCACCATGTGTTTTTGATCACTTTATGAAATGAAAATGTTAATTTCACTGCTAAAAAGCTGCTTATTCACTGTTTGAAAGCTGTACTAACGGAAATTTCGTTTTTTATATGCTGTGGGTTTACAAAATGACAATAAAAGTTGTCTAAGTCGGAGGTCTTCAACAGGGGGTCCGTGACCCCTAGGGGATCCACGGAGGTATTGCATGGGGGTTGCAAAAATTTTGGTTGATTAGACTTTTTTTTTTATATTCCCCCCTGTAATTTTTTTCCACTAATTGAAATGTCTTTAAATACACATTGACATGAATTCAACACACTGTAGTAAACAGATAAATGGAGGCAGAAGATGTCTTTCAGTCATTAATGCACAAATTCAGCGACACACAGGAGCTCTTTCAAGCTGGGCACCGTTTCTTTCACAACACCTGACTTATCAATAAGGAATCAGAAGCAGAAATACTTCCCAGGGCGAAATTACTTTCCCTACATGACTCCATATGTAATAGAGTGACTATAGGACCAGTTTGATATGATACAATTTCATACAATATATATTATTAGGGGTTCCTCGCTCCATCTCGCCTTCAGTTTTGGGGTCCTTGGCCAAGAAAATGTTGAAGACCCCTGGTCTAAGTCATTTGCAAATGTTTTTGGAATTTCTACTTCAGTCAAAGACTTGCTTAATGTTAAAACAATTACAATTCCTATGTAAAAAAAAACAAAAACAAATAATACAGCAGAACATGTTCTGTCCTACAAAAAAGAAAAAGAAAACCACAGGCACCAGACAGAAAAATTAGAAAACTAATTGTGTTCCTGTTAAATTTTCTAAAATATCTGCCAACTGCGGTGGCATGTGTTATAAAAGATTTAAGAAAACAACAGGCTCTAGATTATATGAATGATTGATCCCAATTCTCATGATATTAAAAACTAGCTTTTGGAGTTTTCCAACTGTGCTGTGTCTTAGTGCAGGGCTTAGTGTCAGAATTGTGAGTGATTTATGAGCATGCAAATTATCCATTCTGCTCAACTGAAGTAGAGGTGCCACCTTTTGCCCAGTGAGACCTGGAGCAAACACTGGAGATTGTGTGGGTTTTCATTCAGTCCCTAACTGCTGACACAGGCACGGAGCTGGCACGGATTCACAGAGCAAGATGGGAGGATGGCCTTCACAGGTCTTCACGCTGACTGATGAGATCAAGAAGAAAGTAGGCCAAGCCAGACAAGTGTCAGGCAAACAGACAGCCAGAGACAGAGTGAAAGAGACAAACACCCTGCTATCTCACACAGAGCCTGGAGAGTGGAAAGTGGCGGCACACAGCCTGGTTGTTTTGGGTCTGAGTTCAATATGTCCAAATCTGTTTGTCTAAAGAGTAATGAGGCTGCTGAGTCTCAGAGCATGTTAGCCCAGGGGATCCGGGCAGTAAAGAAAGGCCAAGCAGAGGCTCTTTAAATTCACTGGAGCGGAAAAGAGTTTTACTTTGTTCTGTTAGATATCCTGATGACATTTTGATCAATGCGTTTACACCTGCCTGCAGCGTCCCATTATGTTGCTTGAATAGTGATGATCTGTTATTATGGCGGTGTCAAACACTGCCGTTATTCATACAGTGTCCCTCAGCTGGTCCAGACACCAAAATATTTGACTATCAACACATTATATGACCTCATTTATGATGCAGTATTCCAGGTGTCCATAATGATGTAGTGGTCATAACACATTCAAGGTTAATAGTTCACAATGTTTGCCATATGGCCAGACTGCCCTCTATTGGACACATCCAGTATAACTTTTTGAAAGCCTAACATTTTGATAATTTAGTCATCCTTTTTTTTTTTTTTTAATTTATTTGCTTAATCACTATACATAATAAAAACTAAATGGCCTCATAGAATGGTAATTAAATTTTTACACGGTTCAACACAAACTACAGTTTTGGAAACAAACCACATGGAAGAAATTTGCACAGTAATGCAAACACCTATCAATTAAAACCTAATTACAATATTTTGCACTTTACAAAAAAAAAAAACACCTGCACTTAAAGTACTCCCAAATTTTCTTTTCTTTTTTTTTTTTTTTTTTTTTTTTTAAAGGCAAAGGGAAAAACTTTTAGTCATCTACTTTAAAGATCCACTTTTTATGGGTCAGGGACAAAAATAAAGTAATAGCCGGAAGACAAAGTTATAAGAGGTCTTGTTTAAATGGAGCAAAAAAGAAACAGCAAACATGGGGAAGAAGATGCTCCACTCAGATTCCACTAACATTAAAGTTTTTGTCCTATATTTAAACACCGTATAGGTGATGCAGCACTCACTTAGACTCAACGTTGTTTCTACTTTGTAAATCACTTTGCATAAAAGCGTCTGCTAAATGCATAAAAAAAAAAAAAAACTTTCAATGAGGATGGTGTTGGCAGAATCCTCCTGTGAAGTTTTTTTTTAACTTTGTCAGGAATGTCAAAGCTGGTCAGATAAGATATAAACATAGCTGGAAATAAACTGCTCTCCTTCCAAAGCATAAAGTAAAAGCTGCAATGGAAAGGTTCAGATCAAAGAATATTAATGTGCTACAGTAGAATTGTCCAGTAAAGGCCCAGAGCTAAATCCAATTGAGAATGTGGGACGGGATTTGAAAGTTGACGTGTCAATACAATCCCTATCAAATCTGACTCAGCTCAAGCTTTATATTGAGTGAGAAACATCTACATTTACATGTTCAAATCCAGAAACATACTCCAAAAGACTTGCTGCTTTAGTTCATAGCAAATGGTAACTTTATGAATTATTGACACGATGAAAATGCAAAGACTTTTACTTGTAAAAATAAATAAATATTATCAGTGTATTTTTTTTCCACCTACAATCTACTTTGTTTTGGCTTATTGCATAAAATCCCTTTGAAATACTTATGTTTACAACATGACAAAATGGGGAAAAGTTCATATATGTGTTATAATTTATGAGTAAGTGCCTTATCAGTTTTGCTATTTTGCCAGATATGCATTTGTTGCAGATCATGAAATGCAAGGTCAACAGATGGAGCAGCTCACAGACACAGGAACTTTATGTAGAAGTGGTGATAAAGGTGTAAAGACAGACTAATGAGGGAGTGAGGGGGATTCACGCCGAGACAACACCATCAGATGACTGACTTCCTGATTCGGTGGAGAGCACCTCCAGCTGGAAGCCACCAATCCGAGAGGCATGGAGGGGAGGGGGAATGTCAATCTAACCTAGCTATGGAGTGTGTGCAAGTCTCACATCCCTGGCAAAGCCACGCGCGGTATGGAGACATCAGGTTTGGCATAAAACGGACAGACAGGCTTATGGTGACACTCTGACTCAGTCTGGGAAAAACCACAAGCTGGGAATAGCAGAGTGGCAGCAGTGTGTGGGTTGTTGTGAACATTCTGCAAGTGCTGCAAAGAAAGAGCGACATTTGAATGAATAGAATGGTGTCTGAAGATATATCACAATAAATATGGAAATGTAGGAGCCAAGCAAAAAATTTTCTGGTTTTGGACTTAAAGTTTAGGCAGAAATCAGAAGACAGTGAGCCATGTTTGTCCCTTTCGTATCAGATGTTCCCGTACACTCGTTCAGCTGTCACTTCAACCAAGAAAAATGTCATTGTTTTCCTCTCCCTGCTCCAAACACAATCTAATCACAGTTTTATCATCTCCCGATGGCCCCCAAAAGTCTAAAACAGCCCTGGTCTGAGGCAGACCAGACTTCGAAATTATCCTCTTCATGTCCAACTAAAAGCACTGACACACCTGCCTCCACTCACGGGCTTTTAGAAGCCGCTGATCAGAGATAAGACGGCGATGGCGTTCCACCGATAAAGTCTGTCAATGTGCGATTATAGAAGAAATCTGTTCTGCGTAAAGCAGGCCTGCCAGATATTTGGATCTAACCAATGTCTTTCTTGTCCCTGAGCCCAAACAGATGACTACTTATGAGCTTTAATACATGAACTAGATGATGACTACAGTGTGACTCTGATTTTATTAGCTTTCCTTATTTTTGATGGTTCAAGGGGAAAATAGTTCTCAGCATGCCTGCTCTCTGCTGAGCCCCTTTGGATGCCGTGGTACCGACCAGCCTGTGCTGAATGGTGGTAAGAGCTAAGCCATCTGTTCAACTCTATTTTCATGGCTCTGTATGTCATCAGGGAATGCTGCAAGCTAGAGGAACTTAAACTCCTAAAAAGTCCCGTTTGCTCAACAGGTCAATTTGAAGCTCTTTTTAAAGGCACTGCTAAATGGCAAGGCCCAGGTGATTGGATACCTTTTACAGAGCAGACTAATAAAAAAAAAGAAATACATGCTGAGAAGAGATTATAGTTCAAGGAAGACTAGAGGAGATTATTACTGTCAAGGTTATTAAATGACCATATACCCTAAAATGCACTTTAAGATGGGATAAAAGGCAGATTTTATTAATTAAACTTTTTTCACACAACGTCCTTCTCGGGTTGAGAAAGGATAAATTTGTGTATTCCTGGTTGAGGATGAAACAGAAGCTGGCAGGATTCATTTGAGATTACTCAGTGCAAACATAGTGTAATCCCCTTATCTGCGTACTTACCTGTCCCCAACAGTGATCCAAGCCTACCTCTATGAGCCTCATTGGCCTGACATTCTGGCACGGGCAAATCCCTGTCTAATGTGTCAGCTCAGGCAGCTTTAACACCTGGCACAGCAGCGCTTATCTGCCGAGCACCCAAAAGAACCTGCATTACACCACTGAAGGTTCACAACAAGTGAATGGGCTTCAAATATCCACACAGTGAAATTGCTTCTTGCGTTGAACAGGCAATATGTAAAGCTTAGTCTGTTGCTATGAGCTTAAAACTGGATTAAAGTACATGTACAGTGTGACATATACAGCTACAGTCAGGATGTGCATGCCTATCACTGGATCCTTTATTTGAAATGGCAGTGTGAAATGATAATGCAAGAAGTCGTGCCAGAAGTGTGCAGTTCTTATTGAATTCCTCTAACTCTCCTACATTTTCAATTACAGACTCTAAAATATGCCAGTAGTTTTTACCCACACTAGTTCTTTATTTGCTAGTTTATGTTATGAATCTGCCAGGATAATCAGATTTTAGGACTGAATTTAAATCGGTTGATTTTGTAGCCCTGATCTGGCATTTAAAGAAAGGCCTCCTATAGGCTCAGTCATTCCAAAACCAGTTGGGATTTACTATATTTTGGTTTAGTGCGCAATATTACAACCAATATTATCTAGATTTTAAGTGTATAGCTGTTGATTGGAAGTGAAGTTATCACTCCACCCTCATGCAGTTTATCAGAACTACTGGCAGCTAAACATTTTTCACATTATGCATTAACAGCTTCTACTTTGCTTAGAGCATAAGACCTTTAACTAAGGCGAAGTTTAATTTAAATTGTATTGAACTAGTTTAATTGTGATTTTTGTTTCAACATTCTTTACTTTTTATAGGCTTAACTCTTCATCTGGGATGTTTAAACAGTCTAAGAACTCCCCTTTCATCTGAAGCTGATAATTTGTCATAAAGTTGGCACTGAAAGACATTCTTAAATCTAATGTGTTTTCAACTTGTTTTGTAAAGGGAGTGTTGGCTTAGTGGTTAGAGCAGTGTCCTTGAGGTCTGAGAAGCTTGCAAATACCTGGTTCAAGCCTCACAGCCTCTAATCTGGGTTCCTGAGCAAAACCCTTACCCCCACCCTGCTCCCTGGGGCACCACACAATGGCAGCGTAATGCCACTAAAACTGAATTAAATGCAGAGACTGATTTTCCCCATTGTGGGACAATAAAGAGATTTACAAGATATTCAGATACTAATTATTAAAAACACTTTTATGTCCCTAATAGAACACTTTACTCTCAATCTGCAGGTTTACTAGTGGTTTGCAAAATTTTATAAAAGTAATATGGGAGGCAGATCTTTTGGTTATCAGGCTCCTCTACTGTGGAACCAACTACCAGTTTTAGTCTGTGAGGCAGACACCCTGTCTACTTTTAAGGATAGGCTTAACCACGTTCCTTTTTGATAAAGCTTATAGTTAGAGTGGCTCAGGTTATCCAGAGCTATCCCTATAGTTATGCTGCTATAGGCTTAGACTGCTGGAGGACATAGGGACCCCTTTTTCATCATTCTGCTTCATTCTATCTCTATTCTTACACTCTGCAGAATTCGTTAGCTCAATCTCTAATATTATGCTCTCTCTGCCTTTTTTCTCATAGTAGCTTCATCTGTTCTCCCCCTGTTTGACTGTGACACCATCCTTGAGAGAATTATCAGCTGTGCGGCTGCCATCAACACCTTTGTTTAAAGATGTTTGAGCTCTGCCTTTTTTCATTGTAGTCCTGTTTCTCTGACTGTGACTAGCTGGATGTGCTCTCTTTATCCTCTGACATGGGAGCTGGCTTGGAGCCTGTTTACCTGGCTGTGTTTTCCCTGGACAGGGCCACCTGTGCAGCTGGTTGACACATGCCTTTTGTATCTCTGCTTGTTTCTGTATCTCTGCTTCTGTCTCCTTGAACCCAAGTCGGCCTCAGCCAATGGCCGCTCACACTGAGCCTGGTTCTGCTGGAGGTTTCTTCCTGTTAAAACGGAGTTTTCCTCTCCACTGTCGCTGCAAGCATGCTTAGTGTGAGGGGTTGCCTTCAAGTCAATGAGTCGATGCAATCAACTAGTTTTCCTTCGATAGAAAAGTTTGAATCAGTCTGACTGGATGATCTGGTGAACTGTAAAGTGCCTTGAGATGACTTGTTGTGAATTGGCGCTGTATAAATAAAATAGAATTTTTATCTGATAGTTTTTGTATGTAAAATAAAGACTTTGCATTTAGATTCCGAAATGGCCTCCTAAATGTAAAAACCTCAAACTAGTTGACTATCATAAAACAGGGTTTAAGGACACCATCTGGTTCAAACTAATTCTGAAATTTCTTAAAATAGTCGCAAATCATAAGTCACAATAAGCTTGTGGTAAAGGAAAGGAACTAAACAAAAATTGTGTATGTGTGTTTTTTAAAACAGCACTGGGTAATTTAGACTCATGTGGAATAAATACTTTATTAATACATGGATACAAATAAAGCTTATTTGTTCAAGTGTTTCAATTAATAAGTAAAGCCTGCATAAAAAAGTGATTTATGTAAACGGGATCAAATTATAATGTGTATTATATAAGATAAACAAACATTTTAATGAAAGAAGATAAAGAACACAAACAACAAACAGAAAAAGCAATACAAACAAAAACAAAACACAGACAGGAAAAAAATAATCTATAACTCCAATAATTTCCGGTTCGGCCGTTTTCGGCACAATTTGGCGTCACTAAGGCTGCATGACAGAAAGTCATGTCTGGGTCAATTAATAATTGGTCAGTATTTGTAGTAAGACGTTACATTATATTTCATTTTAAGCATTATTTATTTTTCTAACAACAATTAACATTTTATCGCCGGACTCCAAAAAGGTGAGTTTTTTCTTTCTTTCTTTAAGTAAGGAGCTAACGGCAGTTCATAAAAAACGAGAGTTTTTCTTAGGCAGGCGGAAATAGTGGAAGAAGTAAGCTCACTTCATTAGATAAAAATTAATTGTCAATATAAGGTTGTTTATCATACGTTTAAACTTAGTTTGAAAATATTAGGTAAGTTGCCGTCACTTGCACAAAGGAGGCTCTGCAATTTACAAACCATATTCTAATACTATATGGTACTAACGTTTAAGCTTTCAGGGCTGCTAAGGGGGTAGAGATTAACATATATTATTGTTTTTTTTTTTTTTTTTTCAACGTGTTAAGAAAAAAGGAAAATAAAAACTCAAAACAGATTCAGAACATTTGTGCATTTATATATACTGCCACTTAGTGGCGAAGAACCTGCATTGCGTTTTTATGTACGGGGATCGATGCAAAGCTTTTTAATTAAAATAAACGGCAACAAATTAAGAGTATAACCAGTTTAGACTGTATGTCTCTTTCCAAACCATCTCTCTGATCAGCGTCTCGAAAAAGACTATCTACAGGACGGAAAATCGTTCGTAATAGTTATTGTAAACCGAGAGTAAGGAACCCATAATGCATTGCGTGAAAACTAACAATGTGATACTTTGTAACCATTAAAATCAAACAAATGCAGCATTTTGTTTGTCCATGGGTAGTGAGAAGGAGCTGATATTTTGCTATGAGGATATATTTTGAAACGCACACAGAGATAATTATGAAACCATAAGTTAAAGTGGTATGTAGTTTAGTCACTACCCTCCCCTTTCATTGCTCAAGTCAGCTTTGCGCAGTGGCAGTATCGTAGCCTATGAGGTTTATCCGAGGCGCGATTATTGCTAGTTGAAAACTTTACCCAATACCCCGCCTTGACGACTTGAAATATAGTCGGCAATGGTAATTTTTGACGGTCTCTACGGAGGCTGATAATACTGTACATAGAAAACTTGAAGTAAGTAATTATAGCAATCAGGGATTTATTTCGTCGTCTTTTTTTGGTGCAACCTTTCGGAATATTAGGTTTGTTATCGGAGTATTGTTAGATTAGTCTTAGCCCCCTTAGAGGAAAATTAATTTTCTCTGTTGCTTAATGGGTGTGCGAGACCTATTAAGTCCATCTGTGCCCATCCCTCGACAATAAAAGCACCTACTTAGGTTGGAATGGCGAAAAATAAAAATATTGCAAAAATGTGTAATAAAGACAAGAAAGGAAGAGGATTATATAAAATACAAAATAATAATGAGAAAAACAGAAAGGACGAAGTATGCTTGATTAAGAATGGGTCATACCTTTTTAAATGTCAATTTATATTTAAAAGGGAGGAAAAATAATAATTGTGAAGGATGTGCAGAAAAAAAAATGTAGAACATGTACTGTTGAACTGTAAAACTTATGAACCTGAAAGGGAGAAATTGAGAAGATTGGTTGGAAGGAAAGGCTAAGAATGGAGTCTTAAAGGAATATTGGGAAATAAAGGAAATAAAAAGGATATTTACAGATTAAGGAAAGCATTAGAATAAAAAAAGTAAAAAATACAATTTAATATATATAAAGTAATGATGCTACATACTCCTGTACAGTAGGTGGCGGTATGCAACACATAGTTGGTTTCGATCCGCCATAATAGAAAAGAAGAAGAACGCATATAGAAACTTCCTTTAATGTGTTTCCTGTTTTCATAGTTGTCTATGCATCTGATCTAAATGAAAGCGGGTCTTGTATAAATATAGCTAGAGGAGTTACTAGGAATGAAGCTATTTAGTGCAAGAGAGATTTATCGGCGACAAGACACGTTATAAGTATGACGAGGCACTCAGAACAGGTATTTTAAATGACCAGCAGGTGTCGCCCTGCGTCAACGGGACTGTGGCCACAATATTCTACCACCTTGTTCTTCATAGTCAATAAATGGGCCATTTATGAATCAGATCGTTGTCTGTTCAACTTTATTTTTGTGTGTAATTACTTTGTCTGGCAAATATTTAAGCATATATCTGAAGAAAAAATCCACAATAGACAACAAATCCCTGCATTTCCATCCACTGGCCTAAAAAGTTTGAACCTGTTTGACATGAGACAATATTCTCATGGAAATAATATATTTAACCATATATCTAACCGTATATGTGGAAAAACGGCCAAGATAAACCTATGCAATTTTTCTATTATTAGTGTGCTTTCTGTTAAATATGATTTGTAAGTTTTTAACCGAATTGATATCTTTTTAGCTGTAGGCCTATTAAATTTATAGCTCTTTCCCCTATAATTTGGTCTGAGTTCTGCTTTCTCTGGTCAACTTAAGTCACTTAAAGAAAACAAATTTTGTATTTGTATGAGGGCTGTCAAACAATATCGACGTTGAGGTAAATACACTCTACCAGAGGAGAGATCACAATTAATAAAATATGAATTGTGCTTGTTGACTACTATATTTTTTACAGGAAAAACATTTCTTATGCCGGTTCTGCTGGGGCAGCAGAACAAGAGACCTGAAGACTGGCTGGTTCTGTGCTGGGATAGTTCAGAATCCTGGAGCTGATGGTCCAAAAAAGATTTTGCACAAGCTGCTGAAGATGCACAAAACCCAAGAGACAATGGAGTGTTAAGTCTGAGGCTTTAAATAATTTTTACAATGGATTAAAAAAACCTACAGCACTAAAATAGATCCTCCCTGCATTTGATTCAAACAAAACTTCCTTCACATTAAAAAAAATAAAAAAATAAAATTGATTTACTTTTAGTTCAGTTTAAAATAACCTCCTGGAACACTACAAAATGTTTTATAAATGTATTATGAGTTTTAAATTTATTTTGAGTATTTTTAATCCCTTTCTGCCTCGCTGATGTTGATTTACATTAGCAACACATGTAAAAAAAATATGCAAATTAGGTGATTGTGTGATAATCAAACCCCTGGCATGAGTTGGAGGACAACCTTATATTGTAAAGGCAGGTAAATTGGCGGTTGTAGCTGGAAACCCCCATTTGAAAAACAAAACAGCCTCACAAAACATGACATTTCCTGAAAATGGTGCTATTTACAAAACTTCATATTGCCCCTACATTTTTTTTTATTTGGGAGTACTAGTGCTCCTGGTAAAATAGCTCTAACTTTTGGGTGGAAACTGGTTTTATCATATTTAAAAGCATCACCGATTCTTTTTAACATTTGATTTATTAGCATATCTCAAGCTCAAATGCACTGAAGTCCTTCACCTCATTTTAAATACCATCAAAGAAAGGAAAAGATTTTACCTGCTGACAGACCGATTTTCTGTACTGAGCTTCAATTGTTCCCTCAGCTGCAGAAAAGATGTATTCCTGCAGGTGAGAGACTTTTCATACAGCTTAAAATCTGTGCCATGATTGAATTTCTCTAAAAATGCTAAATGATTGTTGTTGTTTTTTTTCTCTCAGATCAGAAATCTAATAAAGCTGAACCATAGGCTGACTTTTTAATAACTGGACAAATAACATGAGTAAATAAATGAAATACGTTTTACTACAGTTGAATGTCATGTAAGTATATATCATAGTTGACTGAATAGATACAAGTACTGCAGGATTTAATGAGGATACCGTCTTTAAAGAGCTGTTTAACTATATCTTGATCATAATAATGTTAAGAGTTTAGCTTGCACAGGCACACAACCCATCTACATAATAATATGCATGAAAATAGACAAAGCATAAACTTCTCCTGGGTGACAACTACTTAAAATGGGACACGGCCCATTCACGGCAGAGGAGAGTAATGAAGCTGGTCCACAGCAACTATGCAGTGGTTTAAAGTCAGGACCTTCTCATTTTTTATGTGTTTGGGCACAACTGAGCTCCTGAAGTTCACTGAGGACCACTGTAAAAAACATCCAATGTGCATGCTGGGACCACAAAAATATTACATTGCTTATGAACAGGGGATCATATGGCTTGTTAAAATAATACGATAAAAGCAACAATTTCCAATAGTTAAGTTTTGAGATAAGGAGTTTGGACCTCTAAATGAAAAAACTAAAATTGTACGTTCATGAGATACAGAGTATGCTAAATGTGAGGGTCCTGCTCTGGGAGAAAAATATGTTACACCTTTCAGACCTAAATTTGTGTTAATATTTTCCACAATGAAATGTGTGCTGTAGCGTGTGATACTTAAAAACATATATGTATATATATACACATACATATATATAAACTCCTTTGTGGTCTGAGGTAATGACAGTTTTATTAGGCACAAGCAGCAAGAAAAGAGGACAGGAGAATAAGACGCTCCAGCGACATTCAACAGCGGCTGAGAATTTTTTTTTTAAATATAGGGCTATATATTCTTATAGATCAAGAAAACATTTGTAGCAACTAATACATTTTTCCTGTTTATTTATCATCAACTTTTTTTTCTTTTATAGCCTGTAAATGGTTGTGTGCTTTAAGTAAATGCTTTCAATCTCATTGTACTTGTATAATGAGAATAAATGAAATGGAATTCTGATTTGAATTTAAAAGGTGGAAAGTTAAATCCACTGGACAGACAAGCACTCTTAAGTGAGCAGTTGTAATGAAACAGATGACTCAGAATCCTCAAAATACTTCCTTGATAAAAATGGTAATCCAGACCGAAAATTGACATAATCATTACATTTAGCATCAATTCCTAAAAATCTTATTCAAATCTGTTCAGTAGCTGCTTTTTTTTAACTTATTCTGCTAATGGAGAAACACATATAGCCCCTGCAGGTTAAGTCTGTTACCGTTGAGTTTGCCTAATTCCATAACAATATTTAATAAGAACATTGTTTGTTCAAACTTTTTAGGCCAGCGGATGGAAATGCTGGGATTTGCTTTCACCTCACATCTAACTCCATAGGTCTTCCTCAAGATATATGCCTATACAATTGTCTGAGAAAGTATTTTCCCATAAAAATGGCTCTACAAACACACCCGATTAATAAATGTCCCATTTTTTGACTATGATGAACAAGGTGGTAGAATATTGTTGTCGAATAGGGTGATTGACGGTCCCTTTGGCGACACCTGCTGGCTATTTAGGGTACCTGCCCTTAGTGCCTCATCGGACTTTTTATGTGTGTATTTCATCGCTGATACATCTCTCAATGGGTATATCTATTCCCAGTAAACCCAGTAACTAAATCCTACTTTCATTTAGAACAGATGTTGGAAGGTAATACAATGAAAGGGCGTTTTTCCATGCCTGCCTGAGTAGGAACTTTATTTTGGAGAGCACCGCAGAGTCGGGCTTAAAACGAAATGTGACAGTATTTTGTTTTAGGGGGTGAAAACGAAATAAAATCAAACAATTTAAACAGGCAAAAAGCTAGTTTTTTTCTGCTAGTGCCTTGTATACCCGCGGAAACGGAGTGATAAAAAGTACATCGGTCCAACTGGAACCTCCTGATTTCCGACTTTTTCGAGCCCTAAATAATGATGCACAGGATATGACGTCATTGCTGTTAACGCCACTAATCAATGGTGAACAAACACAGCGGAACCCTAAATAACACGACTTTTATGATTTCTCTTTATTTTTTCTCATTAGAACTGACAGCAACACTACTTGCTTCCAAATATTAAATAAGTAAAAGAAGCAAAAACATTTGGTCAATTTGCATCCTACCCTGGAACGTTGCTGAGTTTAACAGTAATTGCCGATTTAAAGTTCTGTCATAGACTAGCTGGATTTATCTTTAATACTTTATTAGATATATGATTCTTTACGTTTTTAGAGCCGGGAATGTAGTTTTTAACGCTTGGTAACGTGGAAACCACGCCCACATTAAAACCATGACCCAGAAGGATGGAGCCCGATGATAATAACTTCTCTATTGTTAAAGGAAGTTAGCTTTGCGCAGTGGCAGTATCGTAGCCTATGAGGTTTATCCGAGGCGCGATTATTGCTAGTTGAAAACTTTACCCAATACCCCGCCTTGACGACTTGAAATATAGTCGGCAATGGCAATTTTTGACGGTCTCTACGGAGACTGATAAACATGTATAAATTAGTCGGCATTGAGTTTTTTGGTAGTATATTGAATAATTTATGTTTTGCCTAGCAGTTTGGTATGAGACATCTCTTAGATGTAATACTGTTGAAATTCTTCCATTGTCTTTCATGCAGGGCAGATGTATGATGAACAGTCTCCTCAAAAGTCATTCACCATCGTCATTTATAAAAATACTACTAATAAAAAAAGGTTACAAATAACATTTTCTTTTTGTTTGGAAAGTATGATTTAGCCCAAAACAAGGCAATAACAACAAATGGGCTTGGTGTAATGACTACAACAAAAAGTATTATTTCCTTTTATAAATTTACTGAAAGAAGTACACTCCCTTCTGCTGCTGTTACTACGTTTTCTCACTAGATGGCACTGTTGTAACACTGTAAGGCTTAAGCCAGGGTTTTAAATGGAGAGATTCAGAGGATGCTGCTGTTAAAGGAATAGTACAACATGATTAGCCTTAATTTTCTACTCACCCCCATGCTGAACAACACTCTGGAGTACTTTTTTTTTATATCTCAAATGCATCTGGAGATCTGGGAGGCTTCTTGCTGTCTGCTGACATTCAAATAATGGAGGTCTATGGCGCCCGCGGCAGAAAGGTCCATAAAAGTCCATAAAAAACATGTCAATATTCCTCCATACTGCTCGTCCAATGTATTCCAAGTGTCCTGAGTGGGTAGCGTCCATAATTTACTCAAAACGAAGTCATTTAGAATGTTTTTAGAGCATAAACAGTAGTGTATAGGATTTCCTAAAAGCGCGTTCACGAGTCTACGGAAACCGTGGCAGACCAAACCAGATGAAAGTGCGCATTCAGCTCGGCAAAGAACTCATGCTCTTCCTCAACACTAAACTCCTCAGACATTTTTCTTTCGTTGTTTCTTTGCACAGGTAAACAGCACATTTCTTCTTCTACACTTGCATTATCGGCAGAGCAGACGCTGAATGCGCACTTTCATCTGGTTTGGTCTGCCGCGGTTTCCGTAGCGTCCGTAAATTATGGACGCTACCCACTCAAGACACTTGGAATACATTGGACGAGCAGTATGGAGGAATATTGACACGTTTTTTGTGGACTTTTATGGACCTTTCTGCCTCGGGCGCCATAGACCTCCATATTTGAATGTCAGCAGACAGCAAGAAGCCTCCCAGATCTCCAGATGCATTTGAGATATCAAAAAAGTACTCCAGAGTGTTGTTCGGCATGGGGTTGAGTAGAAAATGAAGGCTAATCATGTTTTGGGTGTACTATTCCTTTAATGTGGAGTGAAAATAGAGTTAAAAAAATTTTTAAAAACCTGCCTAATCTAAAAAAAACAAACAAACAGCCTAGTTGTTTTTCAATACCCCCCACCCCCCTCTGCCAGCGGAGAATAATGATTCAATTTTTTCATTGAATAGGTATCTTCTGTTGAGCCATTTCCTCAATTCTCTATAGGACAACTTCATATATTTTATGAATGAGACTGATTTGATTAAAGAATATCATTGGCTCATTCTAGAATAGGATGAATTCTTGCTCAGTGAACGAGGCAGCAGTGGAGATAACCAGAGAAGTTAACTACTGCTTGACTGACTGCTTTGATTCAGTTGATCTTTAATGAGTCATCCAAAACCTTCGACTTATATGTCAGATCCAACCCACACTAAATTATTTAGGGAAGTATTCCTTTTCTCCAGATGCATTTGAGATATCAAAAAAGTACTCCAGAGTGTTGTTCGGCATGGGGTTGAGTAGAAAATGAAGGCTAATCATGTTTTGGGTGTACTATTCCTTTAATGTGGAGTGAAAATAGAGTTAAAAACATTTTTAAAAACCTGCCTAATCTAAAAAAAACAAACAGCCTAGTTGTTTTTCAATACCCCCCACCCCCCTCTGCCAGCGGAGAATAATGATTCAATTTTTTCATTGAATAGGTATCTTCTGTTGAGCCATTTCCTCAATTCTCTATGGGACAACTTCATATATTTTATGAATGAGACTGATTTGATTAAAGAATATCATTGGCTCATTCTAGAATAGGATGAATTCTTGCTCAGTGAACGAGGCAGCAGTGGAGATAACCAGAGAAGTTAACTACTGCTTGACTGACTGCTTTGATTCAGTTGATCTTTAATGAGTCATCCAAAACCTTCGACTTATATGTCAGATCCAACCCACACTAAATTATTTAGGGAAGTATTCCTTTTCTTTTATATATAATATTGATTTTGTAAAATGTAATACATGATTATTACCACCACATAGCACGGAAATTTACCACAGGCTTAAAAATTTCATTGTGCAAATTTGAAAGGTAAATACATATATTTTATTTCCCATAAATTCCCTTATAATACACAAACATGTAAGATATATCCCCCTATCTTCATCTATGGGCTCCATTTTTACTACTCTGCTGAGTCTCTGCCACTTTGAGAGAACAGGGCGGCAGTTCATGGAAATAGATCAAAACAAGCCAACAACAGGTGTACCTCAAACCCCATCACAGACACGAAACAACAATAAAACTTGTCTAGTGTGATAAGAGGGTGCCAAACTGGAGACTGCTGAAGAAAGAAGAAGAAAGTAAATATTGGGGAGATAGTGGGGGGGGCTCAGATCTGTCTTAGGAATCACCCTCGTTTTGCTTAGAAGGAAATATGCTACATTCAAAATAAATTCAATTTTTATAACTTACTCAAACTAAATGACATCCAAGGTCTGATCAAACAACTTGTGAAGCCTCAGTTAGAGACTACAATACTTTTTCTCTTCTCCCATGCATGTGCACAGCACTGTTGTCATTCCAGCTTTTCACCAGAGGGGGCGAACGTCTGCTAAAACTCTTTGAGATAGCTGTAATAGCACGTTTACCTATTCTTGCATAGTATGACTTAGGGCTGGGCGATATAGAAAAAAAGCTTATCGATAAAAAAAAAATGCATATTGATCGATATAGATAATTATTGAAAAGATTTGAAACCATATTTTATGTCCAGCTCTGCCTGGACATTTTATGATATTGGTAAATGCTTTAATTTTAATAAAGAACACAAACACAGACTTCTAATTAAATCTTTATTTAACCAACTTTTTTAACCATAACAGAATTGTTTTAAGGAAAAATAACTTAAGAGACCTGGGTTATGTTATTAAATACTGACAAAGAATAAACTAAAGTGACCAGAAAAGTGACCAAAATAAATATAGCAAATAAATAAATGGACCCCCCCCCGCCACCCGTATTCCTGCTTTAACCTGAGTTATTACTTTGAAGTTGCTGGTCCCTCAGCATTTTTCTCTCAATTGTTAGAACTACGTTGGAAACTGCCCAGAACTGAAAATATATATATATTTTCCCGAAATTCCCGAAGATTCCTCGGAGGAGAGCCACGCGGGGGCCTACACAGCTCGTACTCCTGCGGGTGTGAGCGGCTGAGATGATAAAAAAAAGTTGGTTGTGTTATCAGACTTCGTTTTCACTGGTTCCCGACACATTTTACAGATGACCGTGGTTTGTTTTTTGTCCGACTTCCCATGACCGAAATACTGCCAAACTGGCGAACTACAAAAAACTTCTTTGGAACAATTTCCCCCGCCTCTCCTTGCTGCGACATCTTCATGTGCTCTGTGTTGTGGTTTGAGAGGGCGGCGCTTTGTGATGGCGTGCCTGGGTCCGTGATTGGGATTGGTTGGGAAGAAGTAGTGAGTAGCATAAACCTACATGATAGGCTACAATGAGAAGGAAGGAAAACTGCTTTTATTTATCGAACTTTTATCGACTCTGTTTTTTTCTATTGTGCCACACATCTATCGATCGATATATATATATCGTTGTTGAATTATCGCCCAGCCCTAGTATGACTTAAGAGGTTAGGAACCTATTTCTTGCATACTTTTTAAAAATTCTTGAAAAACTTTACATTTTTGACTTTTTAATCAAGTGTGAGGACATTCACACCATAATACCCTGTTTGTAGATTTTTTAGGCAGGTGTTAGAGCTAATCATGGCACTGAAGCAGCGCTGGTTGAAGTCACTGTTTGACGGCCTCAGAAAATGGATCTGTGCCCTGGTAGAACTTAGTGCTGCAGCTGATGAGGACAATCAATTTAAGATGTTTTTTAGCAAGAAAGTGCAACTCAAAACGTTATCTTACATTCATATTATCCAACTCGAGCGTCTGACACTTTGGGCGTACTTGATGCGCTTCAAATCTTGGAAGCTCAAAAAAGATCTGCGGAACCAGAAGGATCGAAACATGCTGTAGGACTTATTAACTCTGTATGTAAATTGGCTGCCCCTGATGGCCAAAATGCATTATGTGAGAACACGGTTTTAAATGTGCTTGAGGAATTAAGGGATTAGCACTAGGCTGGTTGTAATCTTATTTCGCTTGGGTTATATGAATGATAAAACCGCACGCTACTTTTTTGGATCCCATGGGGCTCATTGCTAGGGTAAGTTCTCTTTAACATCAATATACTTCAAAATAAAATCAGAGCAATGAGATTAACAGTGTCATGCCAATGATGCTTACCTAAACTTAATCATATACTTAATCAGTTTAAGTAATTTCCCTTGCACTTTTGGAAGTTTCGCTTTCCAGTTTACTTTATCCAATTCTTCCAATTCAAATTCTTCCAATTTTCCAGTTTGAATTCCTAAAATCTTCATTGTGTATCTTTTCTCAGCCAACCCCCGTGTCTTTCTAGTCTCTTTCCAATTAAAATGAACCTGTCATGATATTGGCACTGATGGCTGGATCTGCTTAGCTCCGCCTAGCGCTCATTGTCACCCATCGAATTCACCTGTTGCTGCTTTCTATTTAACCTCCTAAGCCTGAGTGGCACGGCACCGTGCAGAATTGAGTTCTGCTCATGTTTATCTTTTTTTAGAAATGGCCAAAACACAGTCCCACATTGTTTCATCCACACGCCTGTTAAAATGGCACTTTAAATTTTCTAAAACATGTTTGAAAATAATTTTTTCACAAATACTTTGTGTTTAATAGCCGTGTAAACAAATAAAATGAGATCTTAAAATTCCACCTGACATGTCTGACTCTGCTGGAATAATGCAAAAGCATTCCAAAAAAGACAATTAAAAACAATCCACTGGATTTTCCAAGTTTGAAGACGTTTCCCTTCCCATCCAGGAAGCTTTTTCAATTAAAAATTTCAGGAATAGCGTTGAGTTCAAGGTTTTTATACAGTATACCAACAAAGCCTTGTTTTTAAAAACATGCAAATTGGAACAGACAAAGGGGTCCACCAATTTGGCATGAGGGTCATGCAACAGTGTGAATTCATTTTTAGCCACACCTCCTAATGGCTGGAGGGAAACTAGAGGGTCAGACAGTGCAGGCAAAACTTAGGTGCTGCAGAACAATATCCAGGCAAGCTGCGGCCCTTTGTGCTTTATCTGCTGTTATAACAGGAACTGTTTTATTTATTGTGTCTATACAGCTATGTTTTTCCTCCTCCACCAATACATTTTGTATTGTGTGTAATAAGTTACTTTGTTGTGATAAACTACCTTTATTTATTTTCATAGTGGGGAGGATGTCCTGGGACCATCACAAATACAGCAGGCCAGGTCCCCCACCATGGCTGAGAGTTCATTCTCTTCAAGGTGAGATTTCTATTCGGCAAAGATCTGAATAGATTCATATATTAGGACTAATGTGTCATAACTTCCTCAGATTTATTTTCCTATGATGATTCAAAGTAGGTGTTAGATGCTGCTAAAGTGTTATTGTTTTTAAAGGAAATATATTCTTGAACATATATTCGATTGGTTTTACAGTGATAATGCACCAGAAGAGGAGTACCAGGCTCCTTCTAGGCAGCTACGTTCAGTCTCAAGACCTGAGAAGCACAAGGTTCCATATCCTTCAAAAACTAAGAAAGAAAACTAGAAAGCAGGTTTTCCCTACTATATTTTCCTCGAAACATCCTCCAGGACCCCAAGTAGACACCACAACCTCAGTCCCCGTTTAGTCTATTGAAACTTTTTTTGTGTTTCAGTACTGTCAGTGACATTGTAAAGAACACAAATCAAAATGCAGAAAGAAAATCAAATGCTAACAATTGAAAATTTTTAGCAGTTTCTTACATAATGTGCATGAATAAATATGTATTTCCTAATAGAAGCTTCTAAATTTAATTTATTTTACATTTTTTTGTACAGTTATTGGATTTCTAACTCTTTTTTTCAATAAAATATCTCTGGGGGACAACAATTATAATTATCTTATCTTCTATGCAGTTTGGGGATATTATTGTGTTCAATGGTAAATTTCAATAAAACAACAGATAAATCTTAGGAGAAAAGGCTTGGTCTTATGCATAAGGTCTCCAATAATGTAAATCAGCATATTTGTCTGGTCAGATTCCCTTTTATGAGAGGAAAAATGCATTTTGCACAATTTGGCCACTTTTGGCACCAAAGTGCCAAAATCACATTTCCCCCTAGCACACTGTTGCCTTAAACCTTTGTGGAACAAACATGCTTCAACTTATTCAGACAAAATTTGCTTGAGTTATGGTCAAGATGTGGATCTACAAAGTCTGAGGGTTAATCTAGATTTTCGATTTAGTTTCCGTCCCTGGACTTCTGAGTTTTGGTTGCCTCTGTTCTGCGCTTTGCCGGATGTGTTTTCGGACTGTTACCTAGTGATAGGTTAATGAGGCGTCATGAAGCATTTCGACACATTTCCAAACTGTATTGAGACTGCGTTGATACTGTGTCACTCAACACTCACATCTGCTGGACCTTTAAAATCCCTACAAGTGGGCGTGCAGGTGGCACAGCGGTTAGTGCGCATGACCCATGTATGGAGGCCTTAGTCCTCGACGCATCCGACCCGCGTTCGAATCTGTCACATGTCTCTCCCCCTCTCTCATTCCCCCTTCTTCTATCAGCCACTAGTGCGGTAAAAACTAAACAAACAAAATAATAATAATAATAAAATGCCTACAAGCAACCCATTTGACAGACTAAACTGACACTAACTTGATGACCTTGTAATACTATAATTTAAGCCGTTCTATTGTATTATTTAATATCCTTAAATATATGAAAATGTTTGATATTTTTAGATGCAATCCATAATGTGAACGTGTGAATGAGAATAATTTTGGACTAGCATTAAAAAATGCAACATAAGTACAGTTAGTACGGTAAACTAAATATCAATTTGAATTAAATTAAATTCAGATGACTTGAGTAATAACTGAGAAGAGCAGAATTTCACAGTGATGGGCAGTAGCGCATGTAGCGAAGCTATTAATTTGAACTACATTTTCCAGTAGCTTGACTGTAGCGTCGCTGCTTTATTTTTCAAGTAACTTTCTTGTAGTGACGTTAGGGCTGGGCGATAATTCAATAACGATATATATCGATCGATAGACGTGTGGCGCAATAGAAAAAGAGAGGGTCGATAAAAGTTTGATAAAAAAGAAACGCAGTTTTCCTTCCTTCTCATTGTAGCCTAGCATGTAGGTTTATGCTAGTCACTGCTTCCTCCGAACCAATCACAATCGCGGACCCAGGCACGCCGTCACCAAGCGCCGCCCTCTCAAACCACAACACAGAGCACATGCAGATGTCGCAGCAAGGAGAGGCGGAGGAAATAGTTTCAAAGAAGGGTTTTTGTAGTTCGGCAGTCTGGCAGTATTTCGGTCATGGCAAGTCGGACAAAAAACAAACCACAGTCATCTGTAAAATGTGTAGGGAACCAGTGAAAACGAAGTCTGATAACACAACCAACTTTTTTTTTTTTTTTTATCATCAGCCGCTCACACCCGCAGGGGTACGAGCTGTGTAGACCACAGCGCGGCTCTCCTCCGAGGAATCTTCAGGAATTTCAGGAAAATATATATATATTTTCAGTTCTGGGCAGTTTCCCACGTAGTTCTAACAATTGAGATAAAAATGCTGAGGGGCCAGAAACTTCAAAGTAATAACTCAGGTTAAAGCAGGAAACGGGGGAGGCGGCGGCGGGGCATTTATTTATTTGTTATATTTATTTTGGTCACTTGTCTTGTCACTTTAGTTTATTCTTTGTCAGTATTTAATAACATAACTCAGGTCTCTTAAGTTATTTTTCTTTAAAACAATTCTGTTATGGTTAAAAAAGTTGGTTAAATAAAGATTTAATTCGAAGTCTGTGTTTGTGTTTTTTATTAAAATTAAATCATTTAGCAATATTATAAAAAGTCCAGGCAGAGCTGCACATAAAATATGGTTTCAAATCTTTTCAATAATTATCGATATCGATCAATATGCATTTTTTTTAATCGATAAGCTTTTTTTCTATATCGCCCAGCCCTAAGTGACGTTATTGTTTTGATCAAGTAGCGATTTAACGTCCACAAACGCTACAAAATCCAGGGCATAACTAAGTAATGAAACCAGGTTTTCTACATTTGAAACAACTAACAGGGTTATTCGTTGGACATTCATGCAAGAGCCTCTATTCTGCCTCTCCTGTCTGTATCTACCGAAACATGCGCATGCGTACTGCAGGGGAACTTACAGAATGACAGTTGAAAACTTTACCCAATACCTCACCTTGACAACAATATGGTATCTAAAGCTAACAATATGGTTTGTAAAGCTACCATATGCAGAGTCAATATTTTTGATAGGCAGATAACATTGTATTGACTGGTAACTGTCTGCACCATTTTCTGCAAGCTCTTGTTTTGTGAATTGGAAACTGATTGTTCTTGATAAAACTACATCATGTGTGTCTCCTAATGTTTTATCCTCCCCCAACGCTAAGTCTAGAAGTTACTGCAATGTTATGACCATCTATTGAGCAGAGGTGATGCCAGCTCACAATGAAATAATGTTTACGACCATTAGTTAACACGATACGGAGTGAATCTAAAATAGGGGTTCCTAGGTCATCGAGGCAGCTTTGCGCGCGCAGTGGCAGCATCATAGCCTATGAGTTTTATCTGAGACGCAATTATTGCTAGTTGAAAACTTTACCCAATACCCCGCCTTGATGACTTGAAATACAGTTGGCAAAGGCAATTTTTGACGGTCTCTACGGAGGTGATATTAATGTGAAAGTAATGTGAAAGTGTAACATTGATTATGTCTTTAAAGCCTTAGTTGTCTTTTCCTGTGGTTATGACAACGGTTGATGTTCTGAGCCTGTAGAACTTGCTTGCTGAAATCTTGTTGTGTGGATTTCCCTTAAGAACAGTATCACTAAATTGCACATCACCCAAGACTCACCCCTAAAACCCAGTGAACTTTAGTCATCCTGTTTCCATTAAGTTTATCAGTAGTAAAAGCAGAAACAAAGGCAGTCCCAAACATTCTTGAACGTTTAACAGACATTTGACTATCAAGGTATTTTGCAAAGCCCAAATCAATGTTTTTTAATGTCCTTGGTGTTGGCCGAAATCTATGCATTTTGAACCTCCTTAGTAAATATGATTACGCCCTTAGCAAGAGAGATAAATGATAGCTTCTTATTTTCTTCTGTGTCATTATGACACAATGTTTTTCAGGTTTGATATAGCACTGGAGTTGTGCAACACTTGCAGGAACCAATGCTGTCTGTAGCATACATGCAAGGCTGAGAGATAGTAAAAGCCATTTCCAAAGCAATAAAGGTCTCCACCAGCTAAATTGTAGTCACATTGGATTTTTTTGGACAGCTGTGAAGAGCATGGAATTTGATAGGTTTTCCTACTTTGGGAGACATTTTGATAGCTGGATTGCATTTGTCAACCTACAGTGGTTTCAACTATTTCCAAACCCCACCCATCATAGACTTAACATAGAAATAAGCCACACCCATCAAACAATACTTTCAAAGTATGTAGATCACAACATTGAATTAAAAACATGTTCTAAAGCTAACAATATGCTTTGTAAAGCTACCATATGCAGAGTCAATATTTTTGATAGGCTGATAACATTGTATTGACTGGTAACTGTCTGCACCATTTTCTGCAAGCTCTTGTTTTGTGAATTGGAAACTGATTGTTCTTGATAAAACTACAGCATGTGTGTCTCCTAATGTTTTATCCGCCCCCAACGCTAAGTCTAGAAGTTACTGTAATGTTATAACCATCTATTGAGCAGAGGTGATGCCAGCTCACAATGAAATAACGTTTACGACCATTAGTTAACACGATACGGAGTGAATCTAGAATAGGGGTTCGTAGGTCATAGAGGCAGCTTTGCGCAGTGGCAGTATCGTAGCCTATGAGGTTTATCCGAGGCGCGATTATTGCTAGTTGAAAACTTTACCCAATACCCCGCCTTGACGACTTGAAATACAGTCGGCAAAGGCAATTTTTTGACGGTCTCTACGGAGGCTGATATTTATGTGAAAGTGTAACACTGAATATATCTTTAAAGCCTTAGTTGTCTTTTCCTCTGGTTATGACAACGGTTGATGTTTTGAGCCTATAGAACATGCTTGCTGAAATCCTGATGTTGTGTGGATTTCCTTTAAGAACAGTATCACTAAATCGCACATCACCCAATACTCACACCTACACCCAGTGAACTTTAGTCACCCTGTTTCCATTAAGTTTATCAGTAGTAAAAGCAGAAACAAAGGCGGTCCCAAACATTCTTGAACGTTTAACAGACATTTAACTATCAAGGTATTTTGCAAAGCCCAAATCAATGTTTTTTAATGTCCTTGGTGTTGGCTGAAATCTATGCATTTTGAACCTCCTTAGTAAATATGATTACACCCTTAGCAAGAGACATAAATGATAGCTTCTTGTTTTCTTCGGTGTCATTATGACACAAGGTTTTTCAAGTTTGATATAGCACTGGAGTTGGGCAACATTTGCAGGAACCAATGCTGTCTGTAGCATACATCCAAGGCTGGGAGATAGTAAAAGCCATTTCCAAAGCAATAAAGGTCTCCACCAGCTAAATTGTAGTCACAATGGCATTTTTTGGACAGCTGTGAAGAGCATGGAATTTGATAGGTTTTCCTACTTTGGGAGACATTTTGATAGCTGGATTGCATTTGTCAACCTACAGTGGTTTCAACTATTTCCAAACCACACCCATCATAGACTTAACATAGAAATAAGCCACACCCATCAACGAATACTTTCAAAGTATGTAGATCACAACATGGAATTAAAAAAATGTTCTAAAGCTAACAATATGCTTTGTAAAGCTACCATATGCAGAGTCAATATTTTTGATAGGCAGATAACATTGTATTGACTGGTAACTGTCTGCACCATTTTGTGCAAGCTCTTGTTTTGTGAATTGGAAACTGGTTGTTCTTGATAAAACTACAGCATGTGTGTCTCCTAATGTTTTATCCTCCCCCAACGCTAAGTCTAGAAGTTAATGTTATGTTATGACCATCTATTGAGCAGAGGTGATGCCAGCTCACAATGAAATAACGTTTACGACCATTAGTTAACACGATACGGAGTGAATCTAGAATAGGGGTTCGTAGGTCATAGAGGCAGCTTTGCGCAGTGGCAGTATCGTAGCCTATGAGGTTTATCCGAGGCGCGATTATTGCTAGTTGAAAACTTTACCCAATACCCCGCCTTGACGACTTGAAATACAGTCGGCAAAGGCAATTTTTGACGGTCTCTACGGAGGCTGATATTTATGTGAAAGTGCAACATTGATTATATCTTTAAAGCCTTAGTTGTCTTTTCCTGTGGTTATGACAACGGTTGATGTTTTGAGCCTGTAGAACATGCTTGCTGAAATCCTGATGTTGTGTGGATTTTCTTTAAGAACAGTATCACTAAATCGCACATCACCCAATACTCACACCTACACCCAGTGAACTTTAGTCATCCTGTTTCCATTAAGTTTATCAGTAGTAAAAGCAGAAACAAAGGCGGTCCCAAACATTCTTGAACATTTAACAGACATTTAACTATCAAGGTATTTTGCAAAGCCCAAATCAATGTTTTTTAATGTCCTTGGTGTTGGCCGAAATCTATGCATTTTGAACCTCCTTAGTAAATATGATTACACCCTTAGCAAGAGAGATAAATGATAGCTTCTTATTTTCTTCGGTGTCATTATGACACAAGGTTTTTCAGGTTTGATATAGCACTGGAGTTGTGCAACACTTGCAGGAACCAATGCTGTCTGTAGCATACATGCAAGGCTGAGAGATAGTAAAAGCCATTTCCAAAGCAATAAAGGTCTCCACCAGCTAAATTGTAGTCACATTGGATTTTTTTGGACAGCTGTGAAGAGCATGGAATTTGATAGGTTTTCCTACTTTGGGAGACATTTTGATAGCTGGATTGCATTTGTCAACCTACAGTGGTTTCAACTATTTCCAAACCCCACCCATCATAGACTTAACATAGAAATAAGCCACACCCATCAAACAATACTTTCAAAGTATGTAGATCATAACATTGAATTAAAAACATGTTCTAAAGCTAACAATATGCTTTGTAAAGCTACCATATGCAGAGTCAATATTTTTGATAGGCTGATAACATTGTATTGACTGGTAACTGTCTGCACCATTTTCTGCAAGCTCTTGTTTTGTGAATTGGAAACTGATTGTTCTTGATAAAACTACAGCATGTGTGTCTCCTAATGTTTTATCCGCCCCCAACGCTAAGTCTAGAAGTTACTGTAATGTTATAACCATCTATTGAGCAGAGGTGATGCCAGCTCACAATGAAATAACGTTTACGACCATTAGTTAACACGATACGGAGTGAATCTAGAATAGGGGTTCGTAGGTCATAGAGGCAGCTTTGCGCAGTGGCAGTATCGTAGCCTATGAGGTTTATCCGAGGCGCGATTATTGCTAGTTGAAAACTTTACCCAATACCCCGCCTTGACGACTTGAAATACAGTCGGCAAAGGCAATTTTTGACGGTCTCTACGGAGGCTGATATTTATGTGAAAGTGTAACATTGAATATATCTTTAAAGCCTTAGTTGTCTTTTCCTCTGGTTATGACAACGGTTGATGTTTTGAGCCTATAGAACATGCTTGCTGAAATCCTGATGTTGTGTGGATTTCCTTTAAGAACAGTATCACTAAATCGCACATCACCCAATACTCACACCTACACCCAGTGAACTTTAGTCACCCTGTTTCCATTAAGTTTATCAGTAGTAAAAGCAGAAACAAAGGCGGTCCCAAAAATTCTTGAACGTTTAACAGACATTTAACTATCAAGGTATTTTGCAAAGCCCAAATCAATGTTTTTTAATGTCCTTGGTGTTGGCTGAAATCTATGCATTTTGAACCTCCTTAGTAAATATGATTACACCCTTAGCAAGAGACATAAATGATAGCTTCTTGTTTTCTTCGGTGTCATTATGACACAAGGTTTTTCAAGTTTGATATAGCACTGGAGTTGGGCAACACTTGCAGGAACCAATGCTGTCTGTAGCATACATCCAAGGCTGGGAGATAGTAAAAGCCATTTCCAAAGCAATAAAGGTCTCCACCAGCTAAATTGTAGTCACAATGGCATTTTTTGGACAGCTGTGAAGAGCATGGAATTTGATAGGTTTTCCTACTTTGGGAGACATTTTGATAGCTGGATTGCATTTGTCAACCTACAGTGGTTTCAACTATTTCCAAACCACACCCATCATAGACTTAACATAGAAATAAGCCACACCCATCAACGAATACAGGTGCTGGTCATAAAATTAGAATATCATGAAAAAGTAGATTGATTTCAGTAATTCCATTTAAAAAGTGAAACTTGTATATTATATTCATACATTACATACAAACTCATATATTTCAGATGTTTATTTTGTTTAATTTTGATGATTACAAATGACAACAAATGAAAATCTCAAATTCATCATATCAGAAAATTAGAATATTGTGAAAAGGTTCAAAATTGATGGCCCCTGGTGCCACACTCTAATCAGCTAATTAACTCAAACCACCTGCAAAAGCCTTTAAATTGTCTTTCAGTCTAGTTCTATAGGCTACACAATCATGGGGAAGACTGCTGACTTGACAGTTGTCCAAAAGACGACCATCGACACCTTGCACAAGGAGGGCAAGACACAAAAGGTCATCGCTAAAGAGGCTGGCTGTTCACAGAGCTCAGTGGCCAAGCACATTAATAGAGAGGCGAAGGGAAGGAAAAGATGTGGTCGAAAAAAGTGTACAAGCAAGAGAGATAACCGCACCCTGGAGAGGATTGTGAAACAAAACCCATTCAAAAATGTGGGGGAGATTCACAAAGAGTGGACTGCAGCTGGAGTGAGTGCTTCAAGAACCACCACACACAGACGTATGAAAGACATGGGTTTCTGCTGTCGCATTCCTTGTGTCAAGCCACTCTTGAACCACAGACAGCGTCAGAAGCGTCTTGCCTGGGCTAAAGAGAAACAGGACTGGACTGCTGGTGAGTGGTCCAAAGTCATGTTCTCTGATGAAAGTAAATTTTGCATTTCCTTTGGAAATCAAGGTCCCAGAGTCTGGAGGAAAAGAAGAGAGGCACTTCATCCACGTTGCTTGAAGTCCAGTGTAAAGTTTCCACAGTCAGTGATGGTTTGGGGTGCCATGTCATCTGCTGGTGTTGGTCCATTGTGTTTTCTGAGGTCCAGGGTCAACGCAGCCACATACCAGGAAGTTTTAGAGCACTTCATGCTTCCTGCAGCTGACCAACTTTTTGGAGATGCAGATTTCATTTTCCAACAGGACTTGGCACCTGCACACAGTGCCAAAGCTACCAGTACCTGGTTGAAGGACCATGGTATCCCTGTTCTTAATTGGCCAGCAAACTCTCCTGACCTTAACCCCATAGAAAATCTATGGGGTATTGTGAAGAAGAAGATGCAATACACCAGACCCAACAATTCAGAAGAGCTAAAAGCCACTATTAGAGCAACCTGGGCTATCATAACACCTGAGCAGTGCCACAGACTGATCGACTCCATGCCACGCCGCATTGCTGCAGTAATACAGGCCAAAGGAGGCCCAACTAAATACTGAGTGCTGTACATGCTCATACTTTTCATGTTCATACTTTTCAGTTGGCCAACATTTCTATAAATCCTTTGTTTTTATTGGTCTTCAGTAATATTCTAATTTTCTGATATGATGAATTTGAGATTTTCATTTGTTGTCATTTGTAATCATCAAAATTAAACAAAATAAACATCTGAAATATATGAGTTTGTATGTAATGTATGAATATAATATACAAGTTTCACTTTTTAAATGGAATTACTGAAATCAATCTACTTTTTCATGATATTCTAATTTTATGACCAGCACCTGTACTTTCAAAGTATGTAGATCACAACATGGAATTAAAAAAATGTTCTAAAGCTAACAATATGCTTTGTAAAGCTACCATATGCAGAGTCAATATTTTTGATAGGCAGATAACATTGTATTGACTGGTAACTGTCTGCACCATTTTGTGCAAGCTCTTGTTTTGTGAATTGGAAACTGATTGTTCTTGATAAAACTACAGCATGTGTGTCTCCTAATGTTTTATCCTCCCCCAACGCTAAGTCTAGAAGTTAATGTAATGTTATGACCATCTATTGAGCAGAGGTGATGCCAGCTCACAATGAAATAACGTTTACGACCATTAGTTAACACGATACGGAGTGAATCTAGAATAGGGGTTCGTAGGTCATAGAGGCAGCTTTGCGCAGTGGCAGTATCGTAGCCTATGAGGTTTATCCGAGGCGCGATTATTGCTAGTTGAAAACTTTACCCAATACCCCGCCTTGATGACTTGATATACAGTCGGCAAAGGCAATTTTTGACGGTCTCTATGGAGGGTGATATTTATGTGAAAGTGTAACATTGATTATATCTTTAAAGCCTTAGTTGTCTTTTCCTGTGGTTATGACAACGGTTGATGTTTCAAGCCTATAGAACATGCTTGCTGAAATCTTGATGTTGTGTGGATTTCCTTTAAGAACAGTATCACTAAATCGCACATCACCCAATACTCACACCTACACCCAGTGAACTTTAGTCATCCTGTTTCCATTAAGTTTATCAGTAGTAAAAGCAGAAACAAAGGCGGTCCCAAACATTCTTGAACGTTTAACAGACATTTAACTATCAAGGTATTTTGCAAAGCCCAAATCAATGTTTTTTAATGTCCTTGGTGTTGGCCGAAATCTATGCATTTTGAACCTCCTTAGTAAATATGATTACGCCCTTAGCAAGAGAGATAAATGATAGCTTCTTATTTTCTTCTGTGTCATTATGACACAAGGTTTTTCAGGTTTGATATAGCACTGGAGTTGTGCAACACTTGCAGGAAACAATGCTGTCTGTAGCATACATGCAAGGCTGAGAGATAGTAAAAGCCATTTCCAAAGCAATAAAGGTCTCCACCAGCTAAATTGTAGTCACATTGGATTTTTTTGGACAGCTGTGAAGAGCATGGAATTTGATAGGTTTTCCTACTTTGGGAGACATTTTGATAGCTGGATTGCATTTGTCAACCTACAGTGGTTTCAACTATTTCCAAACCCCACCCATCATAGACTTAACATAGAAATGAGCCACACCCATCAAACAATACTTTCAAAGTATGTAGATCACAACATTGAATTAAAAACATGTTCTAAAGCTAACAATATGCTTTGTAAAGCTACCATATGCAGAGTCAATATTTTTGATAGGCTGATAACATTGTATTGACTGGTAACTGTCTGCACCATTTTGTGCAAGCCCTTGTTTTGTGAATTGGAAACTGATTGTTCTTGATAAAACTACAGCATGTGTGTCTCCTAATGTTTTATCCTCCCCCAACGCTAAGTCTAGAAGTTAATGTAATGTTATGACCATCTATTGAGCAGAGGTGATGCCAGCTCACAATGAAATAACGTTTACGACCATTAGTTAACACGATACGGAGTGAATCTAGAATAGGGGTTCGTAGGTCATAGAGGCAGCTATGCGCAGTGGCAGTATCGTAGCCTATGAGGTTTATCCGAGGCGCGATTATTGCTAGTTGAAAACTTTACCCAATACCCTGCCTTGATGACTTGCAATACAGTCGGCAAAGGCGATTTTTGACGGTCTCTACGGAGGGTGATATTTATGTGAAAGTGTAACATTGATTATATCTTTAAAGCTTTAGTTGTCTTTTCCTGTGGTTATGACAACGGTTGATGTTTCAAGCCTGTAGAACATGCTTGCTAAAATCTTAATGTGTGGATTTCCTTTAAGAACAGTATCACTAAATCGCACATCACCCAATACTCACACCTACACCCAGTGAACTTTAGTCATCCTGTTTCCATTAAGTTTATCAGTGGTAAAAGCAGAAACAAAGGCGGTCCCAAACATTCTTGAACGTTTAACAGACATTTAACTATCAAGGTATTTTGCAAAGCCCAAATCAATGTTTTTTAATGTCCTTGGTGTTGGCCGAAATCTATGCATTTTGAACCTCCTTAGTAAATATGATTACACCCTTAGCAAGAGAGATAAATGATAGCTTCTTATTTTCTTCGGTGTCATTATTACACAAGGTTTTTCAGGTTTGATATAGCACTGGAGTTGTGCAACACTTGCAGGAAACAATGCTGTCTGTAGCATACATGCAAGGCTGAGAGATAGTAAAAGCCATTTCCAAAGCAATAAAGGTCTCCACCAGCTAAATTTTAGTCACATTGGATTTTTTTGGACAGCTGTGAAGAGCATGGAATTTGATAGGTTTTCCTACTTTGGGAGACATTTTGATAGCTGGATTGCATTTGTCAACCTACAGTGGTTTCAACTATTTCCAAACCCCACCCATCATAGACTTAACATAGAAATAAGCCACACCCATCAACGAATACTTTCAAAGTATGTAGATCACAACATGGAATTAAAAAAATGTTCTAAAGCTAACAATATGCTTTGTAAAGCTACCATATGCAGAGTCAATATTTTTGATAGGCTGATAACATTGTATTGACTGGTAACTGTCTGCACCATTTTCTGCAAGCTCTTGTTTTGTGAATTGGAAACTGATTGTTCTTGATAAAACTACAGCATGTGTGTCTCCTAATGTTTTATCCTCCCCCAATGCTAAGTCTAGAAGTTAATGTAATGTTATGACCATCTAATGAGCAGAGGTGATGCCAGCTCACAAGGAAATAACGTTTACGACCATTAGTTAACACGATACGGAGTGAATCTAGAATAGGGGTTCGTAGGTCATAGAGACAGTGGCAGTATCGTAGCCTATGAGGTTTATCCGAGGCGTGATTATTGCTAGTTGAAAACTTTACCCAATACCCCGCCTTGATGACTTGATATACAGTCGGCAAAGGCAATTTTTGACGGTCTCTACGGAGGGTGATATTTATGTGAAAGTGTAACATTGATTACAGGTGCTGGTCATAAAATTAGAATATCATGAAAAAGTAGATTGATTTCAGTAATTCCATTTAAAAAGTGAAACTTGTATATTATATTCATACATTACATACAAACTCATATATTTCAGATGTTTATTTTGTTTAATTTTGATGATTACAAATGACAACAAATGAAAATCTCAAATTCATCATATCAGAAAATTAGAATATTGTGAAAAGGTTCAAAATTGATGGCCCCTGGTGCCACACTCTAATCAGCTAATTAACTCAAACCACCTGCAAAAGCCTTTAAATGGTCTTTCAGTCTAGTTCTATAGGCTACACAATCATGGGGAAGACTGCTGACTTGACAGTTGTCCAAAAGACGACCATCGACACCTTGCACAAGGAGGGCAAGACACAAAAGGTCATCGCTAAAGAGGCTGGCTGTTCACAGAGCTCAGTGTCCAAGCACATTAATAGAGAGGCGAAGGGAAGGAAAAGATGTGGTCGAAAAAAGTGTACAAGCAAGAGAGATAACCGCACCCTGGAGAGGATTGTGAAACAAAACCCATTCAAAAATGTGGGGGAGATTCACAAAGAGTGGACTGCAGCTGGAGTGAGTGCTTCAAGAACCACCACACACAGACGTATGAAAGACATGGGTTTCTGCTGTCGCATTCCTTGTGTCAAGCCAGTCTTGAACCACAGACAGCGTCAGAAGCGTCTTGCCTGGGCTAAAGAGAAACGGGACTGGACTGCTGGTGAGTGGTCCAAAGTCATGTTCTCTGATGAAAGTAAATTTTGCATTTCCTTTGGAATTCAAGGTCCCAGAGTCTGGAGGAAAAGAAGAGAGGCACTTCATCCACGTTGCTTGAAGTCCAGTGTAAAGTTTCCACAGTCAGTGATGGTTTGGGGTGCCATGTCATCTGCTGGTGTTGGTCCATTGTGTTTTCTGAGGTCCAGGGTCAACGCAGCCACATACCAGGAAGTTTTAGAGCACTTCATGCTTCCTGCAGCTGACCAACTTTTTGGAGATGCAGATTTCATTTTCCAACAGGACTTGGCACCTGCACACAGTGCCAAAGCTACCAGTACCTGGTTGAAGGACCATGGTATCCCTGTTCTTAATTGGCCAGCAAACTCTCCTGACCTTAACCCCATAGAAAATCTATGGGGTATTGTGAAGAAGAAGATGCAATACACCAGACCCAACAATTCAGAAGAGCTAAAAGCCACTATTAGAGCAACCTGGGCTATCATAACACCTGAGCAGTGCCACAGACTGATCGACTCCATGCCACGCCGCATTGCTGCAGTAATACAGGCCAAAGGAGGCCCAACTAAATACTGAGTGCTGTACATGCTCATACTTTTCATGTTCATACTTTTCAGTTGGCCAACATTTCTATAAATCCTTTGTTTTTATTGGTCTTCAGTAATATTCTAATTTTCTGATATGATGAATTTGAGATTTTCATTTGCTGTCATTTGTAATCATCAAAATTAAACAAAATAAACATCTGAAATATATGAGTTTGTATGTAATGTATGAATATAATATACAAGTTTCACTTTTTAAATGGAATTACTGAAATCAATCTACTTTTTCATGATATTCTAATTTTATGACCAGCACCTGTATATCTTTAAAGCCTTAGTTGTCTTTTCCTGTGGTTATGACAACGGTTGATGTTTCAAGCCTGTAGAACATGCTTGCTGAAATCTTGATGTTGTGTGGATTTCCTTTAAGAACAGTATCACTAAATCGCACATCACCCAATACTCACACCTACACCCAGTGAACTTTAGTCATCCTGTTTCCATTAAGTTTATCAGTAGTAAAAGCAGAAACAAAGGCGGTCCCAAACATTCTTGAACGTTTAACAGACATTTAACTATCAAGGTATTTTGCAAAGCCCAAATCAATGTTTTTTAATGTCCTTGGTGTTGGCCGAAATCTATGCATTTTGAACCTCCTTAGTAAATATGATTACGCCCTTAGCAAGAGAGATAAATGATAGCTTCTTATTTTCTTCTGTGTCATTATGACACAAGGTTTTTCAGGTTTGATATAGCACTGGAGTTGTGCAACACTTGCAGGAACCAATGCTGTCTGTAGCATACATGCAAGGCTGAGAGATAGTAAAAGGCATTTCCAAAGCAATATAGGTCTCCACCAGCTAAATTGTAGTCACATTGGATTTTTTTGGACAGCTGTGAAGAGCATGGAATTTGATAGGTTTTCCTACTTTGGGAGACATTTTGATAGCTGGATTGCATTTGTCAACCTACAGTGGTTTCAACTATTTCCAAACCACACCCATCATAGACTTAACATAGAAATAAGCCACACCCATCAACGAATACTTTCAAAGTATGTAGATCACAACATGGAATTAAAAAAATGTTCTAAAGCTAACAATATGCTTTGTAAAGCTACCATATGCAGAGTCAATATTTTTGATAGGCAGATAACATTGTATTGACTGGTAACTGTCTGCACCATTTTGTGCAAGCTCTTGTTTTGTGAATTGGAAACTGGTTGTTCTTGATAAAACTACAGCATGTGTGTCTCCTAATGTTTTATCCTCCCCCAACGCTAAGTCTAGAAGTTAATGTTATGTTATGACCATCTATTGAGCAGAGGTGATGCCAGCTCACAATGAAATAACGTTTACGACCATTAGTTAACACGATACGGAGTGAATCTAGAATAGGGGTTCGTAGGTCATAGAGGCAGCTTTGCGCAGTGGCAGTATCGTAGCCTATGAGGTTTATCCGAGGCGCGATTATTGCTAGTTGAAAACTTTACCCAATACCCCGCCTTGACGACTTGAAATACAGTCGGCAAAGGCAATTTTTTATGGTCTCTACGGAGGCTGATATTTATGTGAAAGTGTAACATTGATTATATCTTTAAAGCCTTAGTTGTCTTTTCCTGTGGTTATGACAACGGTTGATGTTTTGAGCCTGTAGAACATGCTTGCTGAAATCCTGATGTTGTGTGGATTTTCTTTAAGAACAGTATCACTAAATCGCACATCACCCAATACTCACACCTACACCCAGTGAACTTTAGTCATCCTGTTTCCATTAAGTTTATCAGTAGTAAAAGCAGAAACAAAGGCGGTCCCAAACATTCTTGAACATTTAACAGACATTTAACTATCAAGGTATTTTGCAAAGCCCAAATCAATGTTTTTTAATGTCCTTGGTGTTGGCCGAAATCTATGCATTTTGAACCTCCTTAGTAAATATGATTACACCCTTAGCAAGAGAGATAAATGATAGCTTCTTATTTTCTTCGGTGTCATTATGACACAAGGTTTTTCAGGTTTGATATAGCACTGGAGTTGTGCAACACTTGCAGGAACCAATGCTGTCTGTAGCATACATGCAAGGCTGAGAGATAGTAAAAGCCATTTCCAAAGCAATAAAGGTCTCCACCAGCTAAATTGTAGTCACATTGGATTTTTTTGGACAGCTGTGAAGAGCATGGAATTTGATAGGTTTTCCTACTTTGGGAGACATTTTGATAGCTGGATTGCATTTGTCAACCTACAGTGGTTTCAACTATTTCCAAACCCCACCCATCATAGACTTACATAGAAATAAGCCACACCCATCAAACAATACTTTCAAAGTATGTAGATCATAACATTGAATTAAAAACATGTTCTAAAGCTAACAATATGCTTTGTAAAGCTACCATATGCAGAGTCAATATTTTTGATAGGCTGATAACATTGTATTGACTGGTAACTGTCTGCACCATTTTCTGCAAGCTCTTGTTTTGTGAATTGGAAACTGATTGTTCTTGATAAAACTACAGCATGTGTGTCTCCTAATGTTTTATCCGCCCCCAACGCTAAGTCTAGAAGTTACTGTAATGTTATAACCATCTATTGAGCAGAGGTGATGCCAGCTCACAATGAAATAACGTTTACGACCATTAGTTAACACGATACGGAGTGAATCTAGAATAGGGGTTCGTAGGTCATAGAGGCAGCTTTGCACAGTGGCAGTATCGTAGCCTATGAGGTTTATCCGAGGCGCGATTATTGCTAGTTGAAAACTTTACCCAATACCCCGCCTTGACGACTTGAAATACAGTCGGCAAAGGCAATTTTTGACGGTCTCTACGGAGGCTGATATTTATGTGAAAGTGTAACATTGAATATATCTTTAAAGCCTTAGTTGTCTTTTCCTCTGGTTATGACAACGGTTGATGTTTTGAGCCTATAGAACATGCTTGCTGAAATCCTGATGTTGTGTGGATTTCCTTTAAGAACAGTATCACTAAATCGCACATCACCCAATACTCACACCTACACCCAGTGAACTTTAGTCACCCTGTTTCCATTAAGTTTATCAGTAGTAAAAGCAGAAACAAAGGCGGTCCCAAAAATTCTTGAACGTTTAACAGACATTTAACTATCAAGGTATTTTGCAAAGCCCAAATCAATGTTTTTTAATGTCCTTGGTGTTGGCTGAAATCTATGCATTTTGAACCTCCTTAGTAAATATGATTACACCCTTAGCAAGAGACATAAATGATAGCTTCTTGTTTTCTTCGGTGTCATTATGACACAAGGTTTTTCAAGTTTGATATAGCACTGGAGTTGGGCAACACTTGCAGGAACCAATGCTGTCTGTAGCATACATCCAAGGCTGGGAGATAGTAAAAGCCATTTCCAAAGCAATAAAGGTCTCCACCAGCTAAATTGTAGTCACAATGGCATTTTTTGGACAGCTGTGAAGAGCATGGAATTTGATAGGTTTTCCTACTTTGGGAGACATTTTGATAGCTGGATTGCATTTGTCAACCTACAGTGGTTTCAACTATTTCCAAACCACACCCATCATAGACTTAACATAGAAATAAGCCACACCCATCAACGAATACTTTCAAAGTATGTAGATCACAACATGGAATTAAAAAAATGTTCTAAAGCTAACAATATGCTTTGTAAAGCTACCATATGCAGAGTCAATATTTTTGATAGGCAGATAACATTGTATTGACTGGTAACTGTCTGCACCATTTTGTGCAAGCTCTTGTTTTGTGAATTGGAAACTGATTGTTCTTGATAAAACTACAGCATGTGTGTCTCCTAATGTTTTATCCTCCCCCAACGCTAAGTCTAGAAGTTAATGTAATGTTATGACCATCTCTTGAGCAGAGGTGATGCCAGCTCACAATGAAATAACGTTTACGACCATTAGTTAACACGATACGGAGTGAATCTAGAATAGGGGTTCGTAGGTCATAGAGGCAGCTTTGCGCAGTGGCAGTATCGTAGCCTATGAGGTTTATCCGAGGCGCGATTATTGCTAGTTGAAAACTTTACCCAATACCCCGCCTTGATGACTTGATATACAGTCGGCAAAGGCAATTTTTGACGGTCTCTATGGAGGGTGATATTTATGTGAAAGTGTAACATTGATTATATCTTTAAAGCCTTAGTTGTCTTTTCCTGTGGTTATGACAACGGTTGATGTTTCAAGCCTATAGAACATGCTTGCTGAAATCTTGATGTTGTGTGGATTTCCTTTAAGAACAGTATCACTAAATCGCACATCACCCAATACTCACACCTACACCCAGTGAACTTTAGTCATCCTGTTTCCATTAAGTTTATCAGTAGTAAAAGCAGAAACAAAGGCGGTCCCAAACATTCTTGAACGTTTAACAGACATTTAACTATCAAGGTATTTTGCAAAGCCCAAATCAATGTTTTTTAATGTCCTTGGTGTTGGCCGAAATCTATGCATTTTGAACCTCCTTAGTAAATATGATTACGCCCTTAGCAAGAGAGATAAATGATAGCTTCTTATTTTCTTCTGTGTCATTATGACACAAGGTTTTTCAGGTTTGATATAGCACTGGAGTTGTGCAACACTTGCAGGAAACAATGCTGTCTGTAGCATACATGCAAGGCTGAGAGATAGTAAAAGCCATTTCCAAAGCAATAAAGGTCTCCACCAGCTAAATTGTAGTCACATTGGATTTTTTTGGACAGCTGTGAAGAGCATGGAATTTGATAGGTTTTCCTACTTTGGGAGACATTTTGATAGCTGGATTGCATTTGTCAACCTACAGTGGTTTCAACTATTTCCAAACCCCACCCATCATAGACTTAACATAGAAATGAGCCACACCCATCAAACAATACTTTCAAAGTATGTAGATCACAACATTGAATTAAAAACATGTTCTAAAGCTAACAATATGCTTTGTAAAGCTACCATATGCAGAGTCAATATTTTTGATAGGCTGATAACATTGTATTGACTGGTAACTGTCTGCACCATTTTCTGCAAGCTCTTGTTTTGTGAATTGGAAACTGATTGTTCTTGATAAAACTACAGCATGTGTGTCTCCTAATGTTTTATCCGCCCCCAACGCTAAGTCTAGAAGTTTCTGTAATGTTATAACCATCTATTGAGCAGAGGTGATGCCAGCTCACAATGAAATAACGTTTACGACCATTAGTTAACGCGATACAGAGTGAATCTAGAATAGGGGTTCGTAGGTCATAGAGGCAGCTTTGCGCAGTGGCAGTATCGTAGCCTATGAGGTTTATCCGAGGCGCGATTATTGCTAGTTGAAAACTTTACCCAATACCCCGCCTTGACGACTTGAAATACAGTCGGCAAAGGCAATTTTTGACGGTCTCTACGGAGGCTGATATTTATGTGAAAGTGTAACATTGATTATATCTTTAAAGCCTTAGTTGTCTTTTCCTGTGGTTATGACAACGGTTGATGTTTTGAGCCTGTAGAACATGCTTGCTGAAATCCTGATGTTGTGTGGATTTTCTTTAAGAACAGTATCACTAAATCGCACATCACCCAATACTCACACCTACACCCAGTGAACTTTAGTCATCCTGTTTCCATTAAGTTTATCAGTAGTAAAAGCAGAAACAAAGGCGGTCCCAAACATTCTTGAACATTTAACAGACATTTAACTATCAAGGTATTTTGCAAAGCCCAAATCAATGTTTTTTAATGTCCTTGGTGTTGGCCGAAATCTATGCATTTTGAACCTCCTTAGTAAATATGATTACACCCTTAGCAAGAGAGATAAATGATAGCTTCTTATTTTCTTCGGTGTCATTATGACACAAGGTTTTTCAGGTTTGATATAGCACTGGAGTTGTGCAACACTTGCAGGAACCAATGCTGTCTGTAGCATACATGCAAGGCTGAGAGATAGTAAAAGCCATTTCCAAAGCAATAAAGGTCTCCACCAGCTAAATTGTAGTCACATTGGATTTTTTTGGACAGCTGTGAAGAGCATGGAATTTGATAGGTTTTCCTACTTTGGGAGACATTTTGATAGCTGGATTGCATTTGTCAACCTACAGTGGTTTCAACTATTTCCAAACCCCACCCATCATAGACTTACATAGAAATAAGCCACACCCATCAAACAATACTTTCAAAGTATGTAGATCATAACATTGAATTAAAAACATGTTCTAAAGCTAACAATATGCTTTGTAAAGCTACCATATGCAGAGTCAATATTTTTGATAGGCTGATAACATTGTATTGACTGGTAACTGTCTGCACCATTTTCTGCAAGCTCTTGTTTTGTGAATTGGAAACTGATTGTTCTTGATAAAACTACAGCATGTGTGTCTCCTAATGTTTTATCCGCCCCCAACGCTAAGTTTAGAAGTTACTGTAATGTTATAACCATCTATTGAGCAGAGGTGATGCCAGCTCACAATGAAATAACGTTTACGACCATTAGTTAACACGATACGGAGTGAATCTAGAATAGGGGTTCGTAGGTCATAGAGGCAGCTTTGCGCAGTGGCAGTATCGTAGCCTATGAGGTTTATCCGAGGCGCGATTATTGCTAGTTGAAAACTTTACCCAATACCCCGCCTTGACGACTTGAAATACAGTCGGCAAAGGCAATTTTTGACGGTCTCTACGGAGGCTGATATTTATGTGAAAGTGTAACATTGAATATATCTTTAAAGCCTTAGTTGTCTTTTCCTCTGGTTATGACAACGGTTGATGTTTTGAGCCTATAGAACATGCTTGCTGAAATCCTGATGTTGTGTGGATTTCCTTTAAGAACAGTATCACTAAATCGCACATCACCCAATACTCACACCTACACCCAGTGAACTTTAGTCACCCTGTTTCCATTAAGTTTATCAGTAGTAAAAGCAGAAACAAAGGCGGTCCCAAAAATTCTTGAACGTTTAACAGACATTTAACTATCAAGGTATTTTGCAAAGCCCAAATCAATGTTTTTTAATGTCCTTGGTGTTGGCTGAAATCTATGCATTTTGAACCTCCTTAGTAAATATGATTACACCCTTAGCAAGAGACATAAATGATAGCTTCTTGTTTTCTTCGGTGTCATTATGACACAAGGTTTTTCAAGTTTGATATAGCACTGGAGTTGGGCAACACTTGCAGGAACCAATGCTGTCTGTAGCATACATCCAAGGCTGGGAGATAGTAAAAGCCATTTCCAAAGCAATAAAGGTCTCCACCAGCTAAATTGTAGTCACAATGGCATTTTTTGGACAGCTGTGAAGAGCATGGAATTTGATAGGTTTTCCTACTTTGGGAGACATTTTGATAGCTGGATTGCATTTGTCAACCTACAGTGGTTTCAACTATTTCCAAACCACACCCATCATAGACTTAACATAGAAATAAGCCACACCCATCAACGAATACAGGTGCTGGTCATAAAATTAGAATATCATGAAAAAGTAGATTGATTTCAGTAATTCCATTTAAAAAGTGAAACTTGTATATTATATTCATACATTACATACAAACTCATATATTTCAGATGTTTATTTTGTTTAATTTTGATGATTACAAATGACAACAAATGAAAATCTCAAATTCATCATATCAGAAAATTAGAATATTGTGAAAAGGTTCAAAATTGATGGCCCCTGGTGCCACACTCTAATCAGCTAATTAACTCAAACCACCTGCAAAAGCCTTTAAATTGTCTTTCAGTCTAGTTCTATAGGCTACACAATCATGGGGAAGACTGCTGACTTGACAGTTGTCCAAAAGACGACCATCGACACCTTGCACAAGGAGGGCAAGACACAAAAGGTCATCGCTAAAGAGGCTGGCTGTTCACAGAGCTCAGTGGCCAAGCACATTAATAGAGAGGCGAAGGGAAGGAAAAGATGTGGTCGAAAAAAGTGTACAAGCAAGAGAGATAACCGCACCCTGGAGAGGATTGTGAAACAAAACCCATTCAAAAATGTGGGGGAGATTCACAAAGAGTGGACTGCAGCTGGAGTGAGTGCTTCAAGAACCACCACACACAGACGTATGAAAGACATGGGTTTCTGCTGTCGCATTCCTTGTGTCAAGCCACTCTTGAACCACAGACAGCGTCAGAAGCGTCTTGCCTGGGCTAAAGAGAAACAGGACTGGACTGCTGGTGAGTGGTCCAAAGTCATGTTCTCTGATGAAAGTAAATTTTGCATTTCCTTTGGAAATCAAGGTCCCAGAGTCTGGAGGAAAAGAAGAGAGGCACTTCATCCACGTTGCTTGAAGTCCAGTGTAAAGTTTCCACAGTCAGTGATGGTTTGGGGTGCCATGTCATCTGCTGGTGTTGGTCCATTGTGTTTTCTGAGGTCCAGGGTCAACGCAGCCACATACCAGGAAGTTTTAGAGCACTTCATGCTTCCTGCAGCTGACCAACTTTTTGGAGATGCAGATTTCATTTTCCAACAGGACTTGGCACCTGCACACAGTGCCAAAGCTACCAGTACCTGGTTGAAGGACCATGGTATCCCTGTTCTTAATTGGCCAGCAAACTCTCCTGACCTTAACCCCATAGAAAATCTATGGGGTATTGTGAAGAAGAAGATGCAATACACCAGACCCAACAATTCAGAAGAGCTAAAAGCCACTATTAGAGCAACCTGGGCTATCATAACACCTGAGCAGTGCCACAGACTGATCGACTCCATGCCACGCCGCATTGCTGCAGTAATACAGGCCAAAGGAGGCCCAACTAAATACTGAGTGCTGTACATGCTCATACTTTTCATGTTCATACTTTTCAGTTGGCCAACATTTCTATAAATCCTTTGTTTTTATTGGTCTTCAGTAATATTCTAATTTTCTGATATGATGAATTTGAGATTTTCATTTGTTGTCATTTGTAATCATCAAAATTAAACAAAATAAACATCTGAAATATATGAGTTTGTATGTAATGTATGAATATAATATACAAGTTTCACTTTTTAAATGGAATTACTGAAATCAATCTACTTTTTCATGATATTCTAATTTTATGACCAGCACCTGTACTTTCAAAGTATGTAGATCACAACATGGAATTAAAAAAATGTTCTAAAGCTAACAATATGCTTTGTAAAGCTACCATATGCAGAGTCAATATTTTTGATAGGCAGATAACATTGTATTGACTGGTAACTGTCTGCACCATTTTGTGCAAGCTCTTGTTTTGTGAATTGGAAACTGATTGTTCTTGATAAAACTACAGCATGTGTGTCTCCTAATGTTTTATCCTCCCCCAACGCTAAGTCTAGAAGTTAATGTAATGTTATGACCATCTATTGAGCAGAGGTGATGCCAGCTCACAATGAAATAACGTTTACGACCATTAGTTAACACGATACGGAGTGAATCTAGAATAGGGGTTCGTAGGTCATAGAGGCAGCTTTGCGCAGTGGCAGTATCGTAGCCTATGAGGTTTATCCGAGGCGCGATTATTGCTAGTTGAAAACTTTACCCAATACCCCGCCTTGATGACTTGATATACAGTCGGCAAAGGCAATTTTTGACGGTCTCTATGGAGGGTGATATTTATGTGAAAGTGTAACATTGATTATATCTTTAAAGCCTTAGTTGTCTTTTCCTGTGGTTATGACAACGGTTGATGTTTCAAGCCTATAGAACATGCTTGCTGAAATCTTGATGTTGTGTGGATTTCCTTTAAGAACAGTATCACTAAATCGCACATCACCCAATACTCACACCTACACCCAGTGAACTTTAGTCATCCTGTTTCCATTAAGTTTATCAGTAGTAAAAGCAGAAACAAAGGCGGTCCCAAACATTCTTGAACGTTTAACAGACATTTAACTATCAAGGTATTTTGCAAAGCCCAAATCAATGTTTTTTAATGTCCTTGGTGTTGGCCGAAATCTATGCATTTTGAACCTCCTTAGTAAATATGATTACGCCCTTAGCAAGAGAGATAAATGATAGCTTCTTATTTTCTTCTGTGTCATTATGACACAAGGTTTTTCAGGTTTGATATAGCACTGGAGTTGTGCAACACTTGCAGGAAACAATGCTGTCTGTAGCATACATGCAAGGCTGGGAGATAGTAAAAGCCATTTCCAAAGCAATAAAGGTCTCCACCAGCTAAATTGTAGTCACAATGGCATTTTTGGACAGCTGTGAAGAGCATGGAATTTGATAGGTTTTCCTACTTTGGGAGACATTTTGATAGCTGGATTGCATTTGTCAACCTACAGTGGTTTCAACTATTTCCAAACCACACCCATCATAGACTTAACATAGAAATAAGCCACACCCATCAAACAATACTTTCAAAGTATGTTGATCACAACATGGAATTAATAAAATGTTCTAAAGCTAACAATATGCTTTGTAAAGCTACCATATGCAGAGTCAATATTTTTGATAGGCAGATAACATTGTATTGACTGGTAACTGTCTGCACCATTTTCTGCAAGCTCTTGTTTTGTGAAATGGAAACTGATTGTTCTTGATAAAACTACAGCATGTGTGTCTCCTAATGTTTTATCCTCCCCCAACGCTAAGTCTAGAAGTTACTGTAATGTTATGACCATCTATTGAGCAGAGGGGATGCCAGCTCACAATGAAATAACGTTTACGACCATTAGTTAACACGATACGGAGTGAATATAGAATAGGGGTTTGTAGGTCATAGAGGCAGCTTTGCGCAGTGGCAGTATCGTAGCCTATGAGGTTTATCCGAGGTGCGATTATTGCTAGTTGAAAACTTTACCCAATACCCCGCCTTGACCACTTGAAATACAGTCGGCAAAGGCAATTTTTGACTGTCTCTACGGAGGCTGATATTTATGTGAAAGTGTAACATTGATTATATCTTTAAAGCCTTAGTTGTCTTTTGCTGTGGTTATTACAACGGATGATGTTTCAAGCCTGTAGAACATGCTTGCTGAAATCTTGATGTTGTGTGGATTTCCTTTAAGAACAGTATCACTAAATCGCACATCACCCAATACTCACACCTACACCCAGTGAACTTTAGTCATCCTGTTTCCATTAAGTTTATCAATAGTAAAAGCAGAAACAAAGGCGGTCCCAAACATTGTTGAACGTTTAACAGACATTTAACTTTCAAGGTATTTTGCAAAGCCCAAATCAATGTTTTTTAATGTCCTTGGTGTTGGCCGAAATCTATGCATTTTGAACCTCCTTAGTAAATATGATTACACCCTTAGCAAGAGAGATAAATGATAGCTTCTTATTTTCTTCGGTGTCATTATGACACAAGGTTTTTCAGGTTTGATATAGCACTGGAGTTGTGCAACACTTGCAGGAAACAATGCTGTCTGTAGCATACATGCAAGGGTGAGAGATAGTAAAAGCCATTTCCAAAGAAATAAAGGTCTCCACCAGCTAAATTGTAGTCACATTGGATTTTTTTGGACAGCTGTGAAGAGCATGGAATTTGATAGGTTTTCCTACTTTGGGAGACATTTTGATAGCTGGATTGCATTTGTCAACCTACAGTGGTTTCAACTATTTCCAAACCACACCCATCATAGACTTAACATAGATATAAGCCACCCCCATCAAACAATACTTTCAAAGTATGTAGATCACAACATGGAATTAAAAACATGTTCTAAAGCTAACAATATGCTTTGTAAAGCTACCATATGCAGAGTCAATATTTTTGATAGGCTGATAACATTGTATTGACTGGTAACTGTCTGCACCATTTTCTGCAAGCTCTTGTTTTGTGAATTGGAAACTGATTGTTCTTGATAAAACTACAGCATGTGTGTCTCCTAATGTTTTATCCTCCCCCAACGCTAAGTCTAGAAGTTACTGTAATGTTATAACCATCTATTGAGCAGAGGTGATGCCAGCTCACAATGAAATAACGTTTACGACCATTAGTTAACACGATACGGAGTGAATCTAGAATAGGGGTTCGTAGGTCATAGAGGCAGCTTTGCGCAGTGGCAGTATCGTAGCCTATGAGGTTTATCCGAGGCGCGATTATTGCTAGTTGAAAACTTTACCCAATACCCTGCCTTGATGACTTGATATACAGTCGGCAAAGGCAATTTTTGACGGTCTGTACGGAGGGTGATATTTATGTGAAAGTGTAACATTGATTATATCTTTAAAGCCTTAGTTGTCTTTTCCTGTGGTTATGACAATGGTTGATGTTTCAAGCCTGTAGAACATGCTTGCTGAAATCTTGATGTTGTGTGGATTTCCTTTAAGAACAGTATCACTAAATTGCACATCACCCAATACTCACACCTACACCCAGTGAACTTTAGTCATCCTGTTTCCATTAAGTTTATCAGTAGTAAAAGCAGAAACAAAGGCGGTCCCAAACATTCTTGAACGTTTAACAGACATTTAACTATCAAGGTATTTTGCAAAGCCCAAATCAATGTTTTTTTATGTCCTTGGTGTTGGCCGAAATCTATGCATTTTGAACCTCCTTAGTAAATATGATTACGCCCTTACCAAGAGAGATAAATTATAGCTTCTTATTTTCTTCGGTGTCATTATGACACAAGGTTTTTCAGGTTTGATATAGCACTGGAGTTGGGCAACACTTGCAGGAACCAATGCTGTCTGTAGCATACATCCAAGGCTGGGAGATAGTAAAAGCCATTTCCAAAGCAATAAAGGTCTCCACCAGCTAAATTGTAGTCACAATGGCATTTTTTGGACAGCTGTGAAGAGCATGGAATTTGATAGGTTTTCCTACTTTGGGAGACATTTTGATAGCTGGATTGCATTTGTCAACCTACAGTGGTTTCAACTATTTCCAAACCACACCCATCATAGACTTAACATAGAAATAAGCCACACCCATCAACGAATACTTTCAAAGTATGTAGATCACAACATGGAATTAAAAAAATGTTCTAAAACTAACAATATGCTTTGTAAAGCTACCATATGCAGAGTCAATATTTTTGATAGGCAGATAACATTGTATTGACTGGTAACTGTCTGCACCATTTTGTGCAAGCTCTTGTTTTGTGAATTGGAAACTGATTGTTCTTGATAAAACTACAATATGTGTGTCTCCTAATGTTTTATCCTCCCCCAACGCTAAGTCTAGAAGTTAATGTAATGTTATGACCATCTATTGAGCAGAGGTGATGCCAGCTCACAATGAAATAACGTTTACGACCATTAGTTAACACGATACGGAGTGAATCTAGAATAGGGGTTCGCAGGTCATAGAGGCAGCTTTGCACAGTGGCAGTATCGTAGCCTATGAGGTTTATCCGAGGCGCGATTATTGCTAGTTGAAAACTTTACCCAATACCCCGCCTTGATGACTTGATATACAGTCGGCAAAGGCAATTTTTGACGGTCTCTACGGAGGCTGATATTTATGTGAAAGTGTAACATTGATTATGTCTTTAAAGCCTTAGTTGTCTTTTCGTGTGGTTATGAAAAAGGTTCATGTTTTGAGCCTGTAGAACTTGCTTGCTGAAATCTTGATGTTGTGTGGATTTCCCTTAAGAACAGTATCACTAAATTGCACATCACCTAAGACTCACCCCTAAAACCCAGTGAACTTTTGTCATCCTGTTTCCATGAAGTTAATCAATGGTAAAAGCAGAAACAAAGGCGGTCCCAAACATTCTTGAACGTTTAACAGACATTTAACTATCAAGGTATTTTGCAAAGCCCAAATCAATTTTTTTTATTGTTCCTGGTGTTGGCCGAAATCTATGCATTTTGAACCTCTTTAGTAAATATGATTACGCCCTTAGCAAGAGAGATAACTGATAGCTTCTTGTTTTCTTCCGTGTCATTATGACATACATCCAAGGCTGAGAGATAATAAAAGCCATTCCCAAAGCATTAAAGTTCCCCACCAGCCATGAAACTATAAGGGCAACTTATGCACCGATCTATTGAGACTTTGGTCATCTTTATCAACAAAATTAGTAGAAAATTCGAATAGAGATTTATTCCGTAAAAGCAAAAAATAAATAAAAATAAATATCCACTGGACTTGGTTTCCAAGTCCAGAGATTTATATTTAAACAATGAAATGATTGGTCTATATTAGGTTAATGTGAGTGTCGAGTCTTAATGAGTGTTTGACTCTAATTATAGTGTCATGCAAATAAAAACAACATGGAAATAAATGGACCTTTAATGCATCACTGTCCAGTCTTTTGCTGAAGGTTCGTCAGCTATTAAAAGGAATATGAAAGCTTTGGCTGTTTTCTAAAGAGGAACCTAATTAATGCCAAAGAAAAAACAAACACACAGCACAACATGACAGGAGTAGTTCCTAGGTAACCATGTGACAATGCTCATAATTGCTATGGAAACCAGTGTAACTTAATATTAGATTAAGTTTGCCAGGTCCAGACTTAGTGAAGGGTTTGATTGCTGTTAAAGTTGATTTTTGATGATATAGAATCATTTTTGTCAAGCTCTAGTGAAAAAATATTCACTGAGAAATCTACTAATGTAAACCCTACTTTTCAGTATAAAGAATTAAATCTGTCTAGAATTGATACATTAAAATCCATTAGAAACTTTTTATTTTTAGGAGATAAAACTATTTCTTAGTTTTTGTAACCATTTAAGTAACTCAATCTACAATCGCTTTTTTAAATGGTTTTGTATGGTTTGTTTGTCATAGTGGGTGTTGCATTTCCATTTTCTGAATAGAAAACCACACTTGTCTTCAAAGACAGAGAGATCACAGCCAATTCTATTTAAAAAGCAGGTGCAAATCTAAAAAGGATGCTTTGATTTGTTGCCGAAAATGGACATTCATGTTGCAGTTTTTTACCCCCTCTTGTCGTCTTTTTTTATGGGGCAGGGCATTTTATTAGATGAATACATATAAAGATTCCGAGTTGTTTATGAAACCCCAAACCTGATGTTGCAGTCCTCCAAAGCAATCTGCCTTGTAATCTCCACAAGGTGTACAGGTGTATTGCCCCCAATTAGTTGCCTTATGTGACACCATGACATGGAAAACAGCTATCCTGATTGTATTTCAGCTTCAATTACTTGTAAACCTTTTTAGGAAAATTGAAAAACCTAGTCCATTCCACTCTATTGTGTTTTTTTTTATATTTTGCTTTCCAACTGGTAACTTGCTTATTTATACATGGATTAATTCTGGCTATGCTTACTGACCTTGCAGTGATTTTGTTTTAGTAAGACTTTGGTAAACTTCAAAACTGCAGACACTTTCCAACTTTAGAAATGTTTACAAAATAAGCAAATCATGCGTTCCTAATTTGCGATTTTTACTAAACAATAATCTGATCCTGAATGGGAGCAAATAAGGGAGACGATTGTAGATTTCAGAAGAAATAGGAACAAGCTGAATCCTATTAACATCATATGAAAAGAGAAGGAGGTAGTATAAATATCTTGGTCTTTACATGGACCACAAATTCGACTGTATACATAACCGTGAAGCTCGCCACAACAAGGATTAGAGCAGACTGTACTTCCTAATGGCGCTGTCACACCTTGACAACTTATCCAGCGTATGCCAACATACAAAGAATTTGGCAAAAATATTGGCACACCTTGGATAAGTTATGGATACGTTTTGTATAAGTTATGAGCACAATGAAGAACATTGGCAAGTATGTCAAGTAATTTTGCATGCTCAAAGTTTATTGTTATATGCCAGCGTATGCTCATACGTGGGCCATAAGTTACAGGTAAGTTATGTGATCGTTGACAGACGTTAATTGTAAGATACTCATAAGTCATGGTGTTTTGATTATCAAAGCTATATCATACCCTTTATTGGGTGAGCGTGAAGGTGAGTATGATGGACCCTCTCTGCTTCCTGGCTGCTATCAGTGTATCAACCCTCTAGAGCACTCAGGTCTTCTGGCTCCAGCCTGCTCTACATACCTAGAACCAGAACTGAACACGGAGAAGCAGCATTTAGTTCCTATGCTCCACTTATCTGGAACAAACTTCCAGAAAACTGTAAAAGTGCGGAAAGCCTGAGTTCCTTTTAATCAAGACTAAAAACACTTTTGTTTAGGATTGCCTTCGACTGTTCTAGTTAAAAAGTTCTACTGAAACATCATTAGTTCATTTTTTTATTTTCTTTAGTCCAACTGCTTTTAATGTTCTTTCTTGTTTCTGCATTTTTTTATTATTTATTTTTCTTCTACTTGCTCTGATTCTGTTTTATTTTCCTATATTTTAATCATGTAAAGCACTTTGTATATTATTTGTATAGCACTGAATTGTGCTATAAAAATAAATTTGCCTTACCAGACATGATGCTCAATCTACTGAGACTACAAACTTTCTTTCTTTCTTTCTTTCTTTCTTTTTTTTTGGAGGGGCGGTAAACACCAGCTAGGCTAATACAGCGACTGTGAAATTTAGAGAAATCTTGTGCTTTTTATGCAAGCCAGGCTTCTCCTGCGGGCACATTGCTGCCCGCCTCAGGACACTGGCTTGTGACATACATAGGCATTACGGCGCCGTGCGTTATGTGCAAGTTAGACTGTCATCGAACATAAGTTCTGGAATCGTAATGAATACTCTATGTATACGCCCAAATTTTTAAAAATACATTGAAAGTTTGGCGTATGCCAGTGTTTCAGAAGAATTTGGGACATTGGAATATGCTGGCTAAATCGTCAAGTTGTGACAACGCCATTGTGAAGCTTGGGTCCTTTGGCGTTCTTCCATCATCTGCTGGGGAAACAGCATCAAAGCAAATTAGTTAAAAAAAAAAAAAAGCTAAACAAGCTAATAAAGAGGGCAGGCTATGGTCTATGAACTACTCTGGAGTCTGTGGAGATGAATTCTCCAGATCCGGTGCAAGATGGAACTCTGAAGAAGATCCTTCCTGCCCAAAGCTATCAAAACCTACAATATCTCGTTGAAGAAGTGAAACATTTAATTTAGCTTTGGAATTATAAAAGTATTTTTGCATTTGAATTGAATTGAATTATGACAAAGTAGGGGTAGTGGGTTTATTGGGATTGGGCCTAAATGTTCTGCTGCTTATCATTTGTTTTTTCATTACTGGAATATCTGGATGGATGGACGGACAAACAGACAGACAGACAATTCTATTGTTTATCTTCCAGCTTATGTCAAATTTATTACTTCATCTGAAAGATGAGCAACTGGATGAGCGACCACATAGAAGCACAAAAGCTTATGATGTACTCTGCAATTTCTTAGTAAGTCTCCTACATTATATTGCATTATTATTAAGCAGATACAATCACTACATGCAATGATATTGTTAAGGGGGAGGGGTGGTTTTGTTGACGGTGTACCCTTCTTAGATAATAATGGGGGTAGTACTAATACCTAGATTTATGTAAAAGATGTATTTCTGATGTGGTTTGGAAATAGATCTTTTTCTGACATATAAAATTTTTGAAAGAAAAGTTGTACTTTTTTTTCAATGGATTGATCTTGGTCAAGAAGAGTGTGAAGTAAAGATTATTAAGAGTGTGTTTGTGATGACTCATATGGTGAACAAAATGGACAAGAATAAAAATCATCCAATCTAATCTAGCCAGACGGTTCAGACGCGTTGGGGATCAAATGTATAAATTACAGTTAAAAACCAATATAGTCCTCCCTTTTCCCTGATTCCATTAGTGTTGTCACTTTCTGTGGTGCAATCACCTTTGTAGTGCCTTGGTACATGAAGGATAAGAGGTCAGTGAAATGTGCTGTTAAATAACCCTACTTTGTTTTAATGAACATTATGCTTCTCCCATGTCATAGCACCTACAGGGACCTTTAATCTTCGTATTTAGAGCATGGGATAAGATGACATTCTTAAAGCTATATATTGAGTGTAATTGAAGTAGGAATTTTAATCATGTAACTGAGCTGATGACAAAACCCTGAAGTTATTACTTCCTTTTGTGCTTAATCATATTTGTAATGCATCAGGAGGAGACTAGAAGATGTCTTCTAGAAAGTATACTTTAACCTCCATGTATTAAGGTTAAAGTTGTGTGTGTTCTCTTTACTTCTGATTCACTTTCTTTCATTCAGAATGTCAATACAGTATGTTTTTATTTTTATACAGTTGAAGGATATTTTAAGACTTACTTTTTCTTGTGCTGCTTTGTAAATACACTTAAGCAACTACCTGTTTGAGGCTTAAACATCCATAAAGTTTGTGTTTTTTGTATTACCAGTGTCTTATTCATAATGTGTATTGTTAGATTTGCTGAAATGCTTTTTGTAGCAAACGTCTTTTTGCAGCAAGCACCATCAGAAATCCATCTGATCTCTTTTCAGGAGGTGACAGTGACTAAAGGAAACCAAAATTTTGTATGCAGCACTTTCTTCACAATACTCATCACTGTTTATCCAAAATAAGAAATATGTTTTACATGAACCAAAGAAAATGAAGACCACCTGCCAACTGCAATCAAGAAGAAGCTCAGTTAGACCTTTTTGAAAAAACAAAAAGTACAGATTTATTTTTGTTTTTATTTGCAGCTTTCTTGTTCCATGTGCATTGGGAAATATAAATGATTATAACCCTCTTTTAAGGAACACATTATCTCTGCTTTACAGCTCTTAACCATGTATTGATGCTCCATTACATGAGTTCTGAATTAATTTACATGAATTTACAGTTGGGCTATTTCTGATCAATTTCATATGACATAGCATTTTGTTTTATTTGTTACTTCAAGGCTGGACTATTGTAATTCTTTTCCATCAGGAAGTCCACAAACTGTAGTTAAAAGCCTTCAGTTGATCAAAAATGCTGCAGCCAGAGTTTTGGTGAAAATTAAAAAGAGAGATCATATCTCTCCTATCCTGGCTTCTGTTCATTGGCTTCCTGTTAAATCAAGAATAAAATTTAAAATCCTCCTTCTGACATATAAATAGCCAAGTTCCATCTTGTATAAGATATCTGATTGTTCCTTATGTCCCGTACAGATCACTTCACTCTCAATCTGCAGGTTTACTAGTGGTTCCTAGAATTTCTAAAAGTAGAATGGGGGACAGATCTTTTAGTTATCAGGCTCCTCTCCTGTGGAACCAATTACCAGTTTTAGTCTGTGAGGCAGCCTGTCGACTTTTAAGGGTAGGCTTAAAAATTTCCCTTTTTGATAAAGCTTATAGTTAGAGTGGCTCAGGTTATCCTGAGCTATCTCTATAGTTATGCTGCTATAGGCTTAGACTTCTGGATGACATAGGGACCCCTATTTAATCATTCTGCTTAATTTTATCTATATTCTCCCATTCGTTATGCTCTCTTTGCTTTTTCTCATAGTAGCTTTGCCTCGTCTGTTCATGTTTGGCAGTGACACCATCCTGGAGAAAAATATCAGCTGTGCTGCTCCCAACAAAACCTTTGTTAATAGATGTTGGAGATTGACCTGATTTTCCAGCGTAGTCCTGTATCTCTGACTGTGATTGCCTGAATAGGCTCTCTTCATCCTCTGACATAGGAGCTGGCTCGGAGCTCATCTGCCTGGCTGTGTGTTTCCTGGACGGGGCCGCCTTTTACAGTTGCATTTTGTATCTCTGCTTCTGTCTCCGTGAAACCCAGTCAGCGTCGGCAGATGGCCTCTCACACTGAGCCTGGTTCTGCTGGATGTTAGGTTTCTGTTTTCTGTGATGTTTTTGAGTATCCAGTTTTGCTTTTCTCTTTGTTTCCTAGTTTTTATAGTTTAATTCTTAGTTTATTGTGTTCTTTGTTTTTTTTTTCATTTACTGTCCTAGTCTTGGTTCTGTTATATTTTCTCTTTAGTGTTCAGTTTTGCTTTGCTCCTTGTTTTCTAGTGTTAGTGGTTTTATTTTTGCTGTGCTCTCTAGTTAATTCTTAGATACTGTTTCAGTCTTGGTTCTGTTATGTTTTCTTTTGAGTGTTTAGTTTTACTTTTCTCCTTGTTTTAGAGTCTTAGTGGTTTAATTATTATTTTGTTGTATTTACTAGTTATTGTCAGTCTTCCAGGTTTTTTCATTTGTTGCTCTCTGCTGCCCTCTTGTGTTCTCCTTTCTCCCTAGCTTCTGTTTTTGTCTGCCCTGTCCCCACCCGTTCCCAATCTTCTC